>CM069167.1:4479148-5099148 GCA_035221665.1 Okamejei kenojei
CCCCCCCCCCCCGCCCTCACCCCCACCCCTTCATGTGTGGGTTGCCGAACTGCGAAGGGTCGACCCAAAACGGTGCCTGCCCGCCCACTCCTCCTCCACTGATGCTGCCTGGCCCGCTGAGTTCCTCCAGCAATTTGTGTCTTTTTCCTCTTTAATACTTTAGCCGGTGCTGTGAGCGTTTAGTTCCAGGGCCAGCATGTCGGTATTTGTGGAGCCGAGGGACAGGGGCATAGAGGTCGCGTTATTGAACGCGCTGCCAGGGTTGAGGGGTATTGATTTACAGGCCTAAGTTCAAATCTCACCAAGGCAACGGGGGAACTTGAATAACATTTTTTTTTAAAGTCGTTTAAATAAAAGATTCACAGGGAACTCCATGTACTGGAATCTTGAGCAATACACATCGTGCTGGTGTACCTGTGTGTGTGTGTACCTGTGTGTGTGCACCTGTGTGTGTACCTGTGTGTGTGTGTATGTGTGTGTGTACCTGTGTGTGTGTGTACCTGTGTGTGTGCACCTGTGTGTGTGTACCTGTGTGTGTGTGTGTGTACCTGTGTGTGTGTGTACCTGTGTGTGTGTGTGTACCTGTGTGTGTACCTGTGTGTGTGTGTACCTGTGTGTGTGTGTATGTGTGTGTGTGTACCTGTGTGTGTGTGTGTACCTGTGTGTGTGTGTACCTGTGTGTGTGTGTGTGTATGTGTGTGTGTGTGTGTGTACCTGTGTGTGTACCTGTGTGTGTGTGTGTGTGTGTACCTGTGTGTGTGTGTACCTGTGTGTGTACCTGTGTGTGTGTGTGTACCTGTGTGTGTGTACCTGTGTGTGTACCTGTGTGTGTGTGTACCTGTGTGTGTGTGTGTGTACCTGTGTGTGTACCTGTGTGTGTGTACCTGTGTGTGTGTGCCTGTGTGTGTGTGTGTAGCTGTGTGTGTACCTGTGTGTGTACCTGTGTGTGTGTGTCTGTGTGTGTACCTGTGTGAGTGTACCATTGTGTATGCCTGTGTTTGTACCTGTGTGTGTACCTGTGTGGGTGAGTGCCTCTGTGTGTGTGTGTACCTGTGTGTGTGTACCTGTGTGTGTGTACCTATGTGTGTGTACCTGTGTGTGTGTGTAATTGCGTGTGTGTGTGTACCTGTGGGTGTGTGTGTGTCCCAACACATGTACCTATTGTCTATACCCCACGCACCCCCACCCTCAGCTCGCCAGCACCTCAGTGTCAGTGTCAGTGTCTCCAAGCCAGTGTGAACCCTAATGACTACCTTCACCCAGGTGCCTGTATGACGCTCGATTCTCTCTCCCCCAGGTAGCAACCCCCAACAAGAGAACCAAGGTGTCCAAGAGAACGATTGGGTTCATTGTTCTGCTGCTGGGAGCTGCCATGCTGACCGGCACTGGCATCGGCCTGTGGTACCTCTTGTGTAAGTGATCTGTCTGCAGCTTGCCGTCCGACTTGTCCTTGCACCAACCATCAACCTCTAATACAGGCATTTCACCCCACCGATTCCATGCCGGCCGTCGATCACCCGTTGACACTAGTTCTACGTTATCCCACTTTCTCATCCCTACACACTTGGGGCCAATTTACAGAGGGCCGATTAACCTACAAACCCTTTGGGATGTGGGAGGAAATCAGAGCACCAGGAGAAAACACTCACGGTCAAGACCCTTCTTCAGACTGAGAGTCAAGGGAGGGGGGAACGAGAGATATAGATGCTACAAAGAACAAAAGAATGGAAGATATACAAAAAATTAAATGATAGCCAAGGACTGGGATGTCAGGACTTTCATATGAGGAAAGATTGGATAGACTCGGCTTGTACTCGCTAGAATTTAGAAGATTGAGGGGGGATCTTATAGAAACTTACAAAATTCTTAAGGGGTTGGACAGGCTAGATGCAGGAAGATTGTTCCCGATGTTGGGGAGGTCCAGAATAAGGGGTCACAGTCTAAGGATAAGGGGGAAGTCTTTTAGGACCGAGATGAGGAAAACATTTTTCACACAGAGAGTGGTGAGTCTCTGGAATTCTCTGCCACAGAAGGTAGTTGAGGCCAGTTCATTGGCTATATTTAAGAGGGAGTTAGATGTGGCCCTTGTGGCTAAAGGGATCAGGGGGTATGGAGAGAAGGCAGGTACAGGATACTGAGTTGGATGATCAGCCGTGATCATATTGAATGGTGGTGCAGGCTCGAAGGACCGAATGGCCTACTCCTGCACCTATTTTCTATGTTTCTATGAAAGACACAAAAAGCTGGAGTAACTCAATAACTCTGCAGAGAAGCATTGGGTGACGTTTCGGGTCGAGACCCTTTTACAGACTGGTTAGGGAAGGGAAACAAAAAGAGATAGACGATGGTGTAGAGAGATAAAGAACAATGAGTGAAAGTTACAAAAAAAGTAATGTCAAGGAAATGTGGAGCCAGGTTCAGCAACGATGTTGAATTTGGACAGCTAAATATTGTCATGTAGGGCGGTGAATCTGTGGAATTCATTGCCACAGAAGGCCGTGGGGACCAAGTCAATGGATATTTTTAAGGCAGAGATAGATAGATTCTTGATTAGTACGGGTGTCTGAGGTTATGGGGCGAAGGCAGGAGAATGGGGTTAGGAGGGAGAGATAGATCAGCCATGATTGAATGGCGGAGTAGACTCAATAGACAATAGGTGCAGGAGTAGGCCATTTGGCCCTTCGAGCCAGCACCGCCATTCAATGTGATCATGGCTGATCATCCCCAATCAGTACCCCATTCCTGCCTTCTCCCCATATCACCTGACTCCGCTATTTTTAAGAGCCCTATCTAGCTCTCTCTTGAAAGCATCCAGAGAACCTGCCTCCACCGCCCTCTGAGGCAGAGAATTCCACAGACTCACCGCTCTCTGTGAGAAAAAGTGTTTCCTCGTCTCCGTTCTAAATGGCTTACTCCTTATTCTTAAACTGTGGCCCCTGGTTCTGGACTCCCCCAACATCGGGAACACATTTCCTGCCTCTAGTGTGCCCAAGCCCTTAACAATCTTATATGTTTCAATGAGATTCCCTCTCATCCTTCTAAACTCCAGAATGTACAAGCCCAGCTGTTCCACTCTCTCAGCATATGACAGTCCCGCCATCCCGGGAATTAACCTTGTTTGGGCCAAATGGCCTAATTCTGCTCCTATCCCTTGTGAACGATCCACCCCTTGAGCCTGCTCCACCATACATTAGATCAATGCATTGACATCCATTTGTCTTCCTATCACTTATAACCTTACGAGTTGCCCTTGCTGTTGCCGCAGTTCGCACTGTGGCTCTCGTTTGCAATGTCACGTATAGAAACATATAAAACATATTTTTAATTAAAAAGGGTTTAAACAGGCTAGATGCAGGAAAAATGTTCCCGATGTTGGGGGAGCAGAACCAGGGGTCACACAGCGTAAGAATAAGGGGTAGGTCATTTAGGACCGAGATGAGGGAAAAATGTTTTCACCCAGAGAGTTGTGAATCTGTGGAATTCTCTGCCACAGAAGGCAGTGGAGGCCAATTCACTGGATGTTTTCAAGAGAGAGTTTAGCTCTTTTGGCTGAAGGAATCAAGGGGAGAAATCAGGAACGGGGTACTGATTTTGGATGATCAGGCATGATCATATTGAATGGCGGTGCTGGCTCGAAGGTACTGGCTACTCCTGCACCTATTTTCTATGTTTCTATGTTTCTATGCCTCTGTGTTAAGCTGCAAGGCCAAAGGCTCCCAGCCTCCCTCCTCCCCTCCATTCTCCTCGGGGAGTAAAGGCAGGTGTGATTCACTACACTCATTGAGTCGGCACCAATGAGACACCAAAGTCCCGGCTGGAGCTGGGTCGTCAGGGTAACCGTGGGCACCGGAGATGTCCTGAAAAAGCGTGGCCTCCTGTGTGGTTCGCAGCCTATCCCAGGCCGCCCGTTACCTGGGAGACGGAGCTGGGCCTACTTTCTGGTTACCAACACCTCCCTGGAGTGTACGTTCTCCTCAGAATGACAACAGTACCTGGGTTCAGCATGCAGAGCCAATGTTCTCACAGAGGCCAGCTGCAATCTGGTTTCTAGCTTTTAGTTTTGAGATGCAAAGTGCTCAGCGGGTCAGGCAGCATCTCTGGGGAACATGGATATGCAATGTTTTGGGTCTAGACCCTTCTTCGGACTATCCCACTTTCTCATCCGCTCCCTACACACTGGGGGGTGGGGAGGCAGGAATTTACAGAGGGCCAACTAACCTACAAACCCTTTGTATCTTTGGGATGTGGAAGGAAACGGGAGCACCAGGAGAAAAAAACGTACGAGAACATACAAACTCCGTACAGACAGCACCCGAGGTCAGGATCGAACTCGTGAGGCAGAAACTCTAGCGCTGCGCCTCGGTGCTGCCCCCTGGTGAGGGAGTCAAACCATCAGCCTGAGGGCAAGAGACTGTCCCCACACAGGGAGTAAGGGGGGGTGGAGGGTAGGGGGTTGGTTGGTGAATGCTGAGGCTATATAAGGCGCTGGTCAGGCAATCAGTTCTGAAATTCTGGGCACCATATCTGAGGAAGGGCGGTGATTCTGTGGAATTCTTTGCAGCAGAAGGCTGTGGAGGCTAAGTCAGTGGATATTTTTAAGGCAGAGATAGACGGATTCTTGATTAGTACAGGTGTGAGGGGTTGTACTCGCTTGTACTCGGCTTGTACTCGCTAGAATTTAGGAGACTGAGGGGGGATCTTATGGAAACTTACAAAATTCTTAAGGGGTTGGACAGGCTAGATGCAGGAAGATTGTTCCCGATGTTGGGGAAGTCCAGAACAAGGGGTCACAGTCTAAGGATAAGGGGGAATTCCTTTAGGACCGAGATGAGGATGTGGTGAGTCTCTGGAATTCTCTGCCACAGAAGGTAGTTGAGGCCAGTTCATTGGCGATATTTAAGAGGGAGTTAGATGTGGTCCTAGTGGCTAAAGGGATCAGGGGGTATGGAGAGAAGGCAGGTACAGGATACTGAGTTGGATGATCAGCCATGATCATATTGAATGGCGGTGCAGGCTCGAAGGGCTGAATGGCCTACTCCTGCACCTATTTTCTATGTTTCTATGTTATGGGGAGAAGGCAGGAGAATGGGGTTTATTAGGGAGGGAAGATTGGCCATGATCGAATAGCGGAGTAGACTTGATGGGCCGAATGGCCTAATTCTGCTCCGATCAATGAAGATCGTATGACATTATGAATGGCAGGGAGACGGAGGGAGGAGATCACCAGCGGGATTCCACTCTGGGGAGTGTTGTCGGAGTGTTAGCTGATGCGTTCATCTCCTCGATTTCCAAATACACAGATGGTCCCCCACGGGACCGAATGTCAGATGATAAATACAACACTCGTTTTTAACACAGAGGGTGGCACAAACATGGAATGAGCTGCCAGGGAAAGTGGCAGAGGCACTTACAGCATTTATAAATAAAAGTGCAATTACAGCAATTAAATCAAACATCTTCATCAGCCAAGAACGGGCAGCCACGGAGACGCAACGGTAGAGTTGCTGCCTTACAGCGCTGGCGGCGCCAGAGACCCGGGTTCGATACCGACTACGGGTGCTGTCTGTACGGAGTTTGCACGTTCTCCCCGTAACGAAGCTTGGGTTTTCTCCGAGATCTTCGCTTTCCTCCCACACCCCAAAGACGTACGGGTTTGTGGGTTAATTGGCTTGGTGTAAATGTAAATTGCCCCGAGTGTGCGTAGGATTGTGCTAGTGTGCGGGAAACGCTAAACTCGGCGGAGATTGATAGATACTTGATCAGTACGGGTGTCCGGGGTTACGGGGAGAAGGCAGGAGAATGAGGTTGAGAGGGAAAGATTGATCGGCCGGGATTGAATGGCGGTGTAGACTTATGGGCCGGGTGGCCTCATTCTACTGCTACACCTTATGACCCAGCCCGGTGAAGGCCTAACCAAAGCTTCTCTCATCTCCTTCTCAGCTGGCAAACCCCAAGGTAACAGCTCTAAGGTCGGGGCCCACTATTTGGGAAGCTTGCACATACAGAACGAGGACTTCACTGGCGAATATGAGCACAAAGAGTCTCAGGAGTTCAAAAGGAAAGCTTATAACATCAATGAGAAGGTGAGCATGCAGCGACACTTCCTGATGGACGGGGATTATGGTCACCGGGGAAAAAGCAGGAGAATGGGGTTGGAAAAATAGATCAGCCATGATCGAATGGCAGAGCAGACTCAATAGTCTGAATGTCCTACATCTGCCCCTATGTCTGCTGGACTTGTGGACCGTTCAACCTATCTACAGTGCGGGGCAGATTCAGTGGGCCGAAGGTCCTGTTTCTGTACTGCATCCCTAAAGTCCTCTCCAAACCTTTAATCTCTGCCTACCAATTATTGGCCCTTGTTATGGACCCACGCAATGATAAAAAAGACTGGTTAAATTAGATCCTTGATGATTTACGGGTGTCAGGTGTTACGGGGAGAAGGCAGGAGAACGGGGTTGAGAGGGAAAGATAGACCAGCCGTGATTGTATGGCGGAGTAGACTTGATGGGCCGAATGGCCTAATTCTTCTCCTATGAATGTGAACTAAATTGATGCAAATGTTTTTCTTTCCTCAGATCAAGAAAGCGATCTCCTCTTCGGACTTTAAATCGTATTACAACAAATCGGTGGTCTTCACATTTGGGTAAGAATAGTTGGATCTGCCAGAGTTGGAGACGAGTTCTTGCTCTGAATCCAGGTTCAGTTCCCCCCAATCCCATACAGCTCAGTGCGGCAGCTCATAAAAGTGGTCTTGCCAGGGGTGGTGTTGCAGGCAGAAACGACAGTGTTGTTTAAGAGTCTTTTAGATTGGCACATGGAAGTGCAAGGAATAGAGGGAGGTAAAAACATAGAAAATAGGTGCAGGAGTAGGCCATTCGGCCCTTCGAACCAGCAGCGCCATTCAATATGATCATGGCTGATCATCCACAATCAGTACCCCGTTCCTGCCTTCTCCCCCATATCCCTTGATTCTGTTAGCCCTAAGAAAGAGCTAAACTGTATCTGAAGGCCCTGTCCCACTTTCCCGAGTTATTCACAAACTCTCCTGAGTTTTCTCCTTGATTCGAACTCGGAGAATTACGGTAATAGCCGTTTGTAGGTACTCGGGCCTATTTTTTTTAAACTCGCTGACATTTTTCAACATGTTGAAAAAACGTCCCGACTTACCTGATGCCCCGAGTTCCTACGGCTGGCATTACGAGCCACTACAAAACAGCTACGGATTCCTATGGCCTCCTATGCTCGCTACCGACATTACCCGACATTCCCCGAGTTCGAATCAAGGGGAAAACTCGGGAGAGTTTGTGAGTAACTCCGGATGGTGGGACAGGGCCTTAACTCTCTCTTGAACACATCCAGTGAATTAACCTCCACTGCCTCCTGTGGCAGAGAATTCATAGAAACATAGAAATTAGGTGCAGGAGTAGGCCATTCAGCCCTTCGAGCCTGCACCGCCATTCAATATGATCATGGCTGATCATCCAACTCAGTATCCTGTACCTGCCTTCTCTCCATACCCTCTGATCCCCTTAGCCACAAGGGCCACATCCAACTCACTCTTAAATATAGCCAATGAACTGGCCTCAACTACCCTCTGTGGCAGAGAGTTCCAGAGACTCACCACTCTCTGTGTGAATTCCACAGATTCACAACTCTCTGGGTGAAAACGTTTTCCCTCATCTCAGTCCTAAATGGGCTACCCCTTATTCTTAAACTGGGGCCCCTGGTTCCGGACTCCCCCAACATGGGGAACATTTATCCTACATCTAGCCTGTCCAATCCCTTAATAATTCTACATGTTTCTATAAGATATCCTCTCATCCTTCTAAATTCCAATGAATATAAGCCCAGTCGACCCATTCTTTGGATCATATACAGGCAGATGAGATCAATGTAACTTGGACTCTGTGGGATGCAGGGTCTATAGTATTTCCACACTGTATCTCTAAACTCAATGAAGATGATTGTAAAGGAATGCATAGGAATGGAAGTGAAGTTTTTAATAGAAACATAGAAACATAGAAAATAGGTGGAGGAGGAGGCCATTTGGCCCTTCGAGCCAGCACCACCATTCATTGCGATCATGGCTGATCGTCCCCAATCAATAACCCGTGCCTGCCTTCTCCCCATATCCCTTGACTCCACTAGCCCCTAGAGCTCTATCTAACTCTCTCTTAAATCCATCCAGTGATTTGGCCTCCACTGCCCTTTGTGGCAGGGAATTCCACAAATTCACAACACTCTGGGTGAAAAAGTTTTTTCTCACCTCAGTCTTAAATGGCCTCCCTGTTAATCCGCATTAAGCTTCTAAGGGACAGGCAGCATCTCTGGAGAGAAGGAATGGGTGATGGTTTTGCGTCAAGACCCTTCTTCAGACCCGAAACATCACCCATTCATTCCTTCTCTCCAGAGATACTGCCTGTCCGGCTGAGTTACACCAGCTTTTTGTGTCTAAACTCCGGTTTAAACCAAAGCATCTGCACAGTAAGTTTCTCCTGTGTGGTCTTCTCGTTCACCAGGAAGGGAAGCTTGCTGGCCTATTTCTGGGTGGACTTTCAAGTAACAGAGGAGAAAGAGCAGGAATTCAGCACTGAGCTGGTGAAGACTTCGATCAGCAAATTCTTTGAGACTCCAGGATCGACGGATTACCAGATCCTCGCAGATTCAACGGGCGTAACCAGTAAGTAATTTCCAGCCACCTCCTGCGGCCGAGACCTTTTACAAGTACAGGCACCTTGCGCTTTACACCTGTTCGATTTAATGCGTTTTTGAGACAACCCACTTTTTAAATTACTAATTGCAAACCACAGAATAAAATCCTGTTATACATAAGCACAATCGTTGCACAGGGGCGCAGCGGTAGAGTTGCTGCCTCACAGCGCCAGAGACCCGGTTCAAACCTGACTACGGGTGCTGTGTGTACTGAGTTTGTACGTTCTCCCCGTGACCGTGTGGGTTTTCTCCGGGTGACTCCGGTTTTCCTCCCACACTCCAAAAAAACGTACAGGTCTGCAGGTTAATTAGCTTGGTATAATTGTAAATTGTCCCTAGTGTGTGTAGGATGGTGTTAGTGTGCGGGGATCGCTGGTCGGCGCGGACTCGGTGGGCCGAAGGGCCTGTTTCTGCGCTGTATCTCTAAACTTGGGTGATCACTCTTGTTGCTCCGTGCATTGAAGTGCCACTGATTTTTACTTCCATTTGCTTTGACAGAGGTCTCGAGAAAGGACTTGAACACCTTGGCTTTGGCAGCAGGTAACTGTGGCGGCATTTTGGGACAAGGTTTGGAAGCAGGTCTGAGACACAAACCCAGCAGCATGTACAGTTTGGAAACAGGCCCTTCGGCCCGACTTGCCCATGCTGACCGAGGACTCACATCTACACTAGTGCCACCTACCCGCGTTTGGCTCATATACCTCTAAACCTTTCCTATCCATGTCTTCGAAATGCTGTTTAGACTTTACTTCAGACTTTAGAAAACAGGCCCTTCGGCCCACTGAGTCCGTGCCGACCAACGATCGCCCCATGCACCAGCACCATCCCACACTCTAGACTTGAAACATCAGCAATTCCTTTTCACCAGAGATGCTGCCTGACCAGCTGAGTTACTTCTGCATTCCTCATGAGAGGAATAGTTCGGGTAGATGCACAGTCTCTTGCCCAGAGTAAGTGAATCGAGGACCAGAGGACACAGGTTTACGGTGAAGGGGAGCAGATTTAATACGAATCTGAGGGGTAACTTTTTCACACAAAGGGTGGTGTGTGTATGGAAAAGCTGCCAGAGGAGGTAGTTGAGGCAGGTACTATCACAATATTTAAGAAACAGTTAGACAGGTACATGGATAGGACAAGTTTGGAGGGATATGGACCAAACGCGGGCAGGTGGGACTAGTGTAGCTGGGACATGTTGGCCGGTGTGGGCAAGTTAGGCCGAAGGGCCTGTTTCCACGCTGTATCATTCTATGACTCCATCAGTAATGTTCCTGGAGGATTAGTTTATACTGAAGAGGCTCTTAAACTCACAGCCTTCTAACCGAGTATCGACAGTGTCATGAACATATGTGGGAAGGAACTGCAGATGCTGGTTTACACAAAGATAGACACAAAACGCTGGAGTAACTCAGCAGGTTAGGGAGCATCTCTGTAGAAAAGGAATAGGTGACATTTCGGGGCGAGACCCTTCTTCAGACTCTATTTTAGGAACATAGAAACACAAAAAATAGGTGCAGGAGTAGGCCATTCGGCCCTTCGAGCCAGCACCGCCATTCAATATGATCCTGGCTAATCATCCAAAATCAGTACCCCGTCCCTGCTTTCTCCCCATTTCCCTTGATTCCATTAGCCCTAAGAGCTAAATCTCCCTCTTGAAAACACCCAACGAATTGACCTCCACTGCCTTCTGTGGCAGAGAATTCCACAGATTCACAACTCTCTGGATGAAAACATTTTTTCCTCACCTCAGTCCTAAATGGCCTACCCCTTATTCTTAAACTGTGACCCCTGGTTATGGACTCCCCCAACATGGGGAACATTTTTTCTGCATCTAGCCTGTCCAATCCCTTAAGAATTTGTATATGTTTCTATAAGATCCCCTCTCATCCTTCTAAATTCCAGTGAATATAAGCCCAGTCGATCCATTCTTTCATCATATGTCAGTCTGGCCATCCCGGGAATTGAGCTGATACAGCACAGAAACAGGCCCTTCGGTCCAACCCATCCATGCTGACCAAGATGTCCCATCTAAGCTAGTTCCATTAGCCTGCATTTGGTCCATATCCCTCTAATCTGTGAGTAGGAAGGAAATGCGGATGCTGGTTTACACCGAGAAGCTATAAGAATTTGTGTCTATCTTTGGTGTATCTGCAGTTCCTCCCTCCGCCTGTTGCCTGCCTATTGATCACCCGCTGGTTTCTTCCTCTCCAGACTCACGCTTGCTCTCCCTTCTTGCCTGCAGAGTGCCACAAGTATGTCTTCGTCGACAGCTCCCACAGCATCAGGCTGGGCGGGCCGGACTCCAGCTTCAAGAGTTGCTTCTGGCATTTGCAGGGGCTGTCTGGTCGGCTGCTGAGGCTTCGGCTGGAGTGGGTCAAAGGCGACTGCCTGGACCGCATCTTAGTCTTCGACGAGGCCACCTCCGCCCACCACAACCTCCTCACCTCGTGAGTCGCTCGCCAGTATTTTCTCATGGGCCGAAGGGCCTGCCACTGCTGTCCCCCCTAACCCTATCCATTGCACTCATCGTCTCCTAGACTTCGTTAGTTTACAGATACAGCGTGGAAACAGGCCCTTTCGGCCCATCGAGTCCGCACCGACCAGCGATCCCCGAACATTTACCAAGCCAATTAACTTGAAGTGCGGGGGGGAAACCACAAAATGACACAAAGTGCTGGCGTAACTCAACGGGACAGGCAGCGTCTCTGGAGAGAGGAATGTGCGACGTTTCGGGTCGAGACCCTTCTTCAGACCCGCTGAGTTACTCCAGCATTTTGTGTCTACTGCCCCTGTCCCACTTAGGAAACCTGAACGGAAACCTCTGGAGACTTTGCGCCCCACCCAAGGTTTCCGTGCGGTTCCCGGAGGTTTTTATCCTCCGGCAACCACCTTCAACTTGCATCGCAACCGGTTTCGACTAACAAATTACTGATTTTTAAAACGGAAACCACTTTTGACCATTAGGGAGACTGACAAAAACCTGCGGGAACCTCCGGGAACTGCATGGAAACCTTGGGGGGGGGCGCAAAGTCTCTAGAGGTTTCCGTACAGGTTTCCTAAGTGGGACAGGGGCATACCTTTAACCAGCATCTGCAGTCCTTTCTTACACATCTTATCCCCAAACTCTAACCTGTAAACGGAGTGCCAGAACAGGTACGAGGGGCGGAAGGGACTCTGAGTGTCGCAACCTGCCCCAGGTTCACGAGCTGCATTCTCTCTCAATGCAGCCTGTACCGGTGCAACTGGCAGGAGCCTGCGGTGGAGGTGGTCTCCTCCAGTAACGTCATGTCGATCATCTGGAAGCAAGGTCGGTACAGCAACGATGACACATTCACCCTGTCTGCTCAGGTCCTGCCCGAGACCGGTAAGGGAACCTTTGTCTATCCATTATCCTCTCCCCCCTTCCCTTCCCCCCCTCTCAGCCCCCTCTCTCCCCTCTCTCACCTCCCATCTCTCTCACGCCCCCCCCCCCCTCGCAAACACACGTTGGGGGAACAGACCCAACGGGTCTGCACTTGGTCTTGTTATCTATAAAACCAAGAGAGGAATAGATCGGGTAGATGCACACAAGAGTTTCTTGCCCAGAGTAGGGGAATCCAACACTAGAGGACATAGGTTTAAGGTGAAGGGTAAAAGATTTAATAGGAATCTGCGGGATAACTTTTTCACACAGGGAGTGGTGGGTGTAAGGAACAAGCTACTGGGGGAGGTAGTTGAGGCAGGGACTATTTAAGAACATTTAAGAAACGTTTAACATATAAGAAACAGTTAGACAGGTACATGGATAGACACAAAATGCTGGAGTAACTCAGCGGGACAGGCAGCATCTCTGGAAAGAAGGAATGGGTAACGTTTCGGGTCGTGACCCCTCTTCATCTCGACCTGCAACCTCCCTTCCATTGACTCCATCTACACCTCACGCTGCCTCGGCAAGGCCAGCAGCATCATCAAGGACCAGTCGCACCCTGGCCACTCCCTCTTCTCCCCTCTCCCATGGGGCAAAAGGTACAGAAGTGTGAAAACAGAGGTTTCAGAAAACAGAAACTGTCCCTGAAACCTCCAGATTCAGGGGCAGTTTCTTCCCAGCTGTTATCAGGCAACTGAACCATCCTACCACAACCAGAGAGCAGCGCTGAACTACTATCTACCTCATTGGTGACCCTCGGACTATCCTTGGTCGGACTTTACTGGCTTTATCTTGCACCAAAGGTTATTCCCTACTTCTTCTTCTTGCGTGTGGCGTGCACAGCCTAAAGTTGTAGGACAACTTGTTCTATTTGATCTTATTTGATTGTGCACGCCGGGTTTATTGCATTCGCCGAAACAGGGCAATCTTCCACCCCATTATTCCCTTCTCATGTATTTGTACACTGTAAATGGCTCGATTGTAATCATGTATTGTCTTTCCGCTGACTGGTAAGCACGCAACTAAACTTTTCGCTGTACCTCGGTACACGTGACAATAGACTTTTTTTTAAAAAAATTAAATTTTTATTATTTATTAGAAACAGTGTACAAAAGTATAAACCGCGGCATATGACATAATACGTTTATTGTACTGCTTCACTTTTAATTTTTAGCTAAAATGAAATAGAAAAAGAGAGGAAAAGCAAGAGAGCGAGAAAATGAAAGGGAAAGTGAATGTGTAAGAATAGAACCCCAAATAAGTGTCGTCGAAGAGTGAGTAAGTAAAAGAAATGAGAAAAACGTAAAGAAGTAAAAAGACAAAAACATAAAAAAAAAACAAAAAGTGATGAAATACCACATGACAATAAACTAAACTGAACTGAACACACTCCCACCCCACGAGTTACTCCCCCACTCACTCTCACACCCAGGTCAGCCAGATCCTGGGGAGAGGGGGCAACATTCAGGGCAATAAAATGTAATTGACCTTAAACCCTGACTCAGAATCCTTCAGCATTGTGCTGGTCCTGGCCGCGATGGGGAGACTTAAATCCTGATATTTATTGGCAGCGGTATTAGTTTATTACTGTCGCGTGTACTGAGATGCAGTGAGAACTTTAGTTTGTGTGCCATCCAGTCATATTATACCGAAGATAGACACAAAATGCTGGAGTAACTCAGCGGGTCAGTCAGCATCTCTGGAGAAAAAGGAATTGGTGACGTTTTGGGTGGGGTCCCTTCACCGGAAACGCCCCCGACCCGAAAAATGTCACCTATTCCTTTTCTCCAGAGATGCTGCCTGAACAGCTGAGTTACTCCAGTATGTTGTGTCTATCTTCAGCATAAACCAGCTTCTGCAGTTCCTTTCTGCATATACTACACCGTTCATGAGGACAATCGATCCAAAAACATGCCCAAAGAGAGAAAGTGCAGATTTTTAAAAGTGCAAGGGTCACCATGCGGTAGGTTGGGAGATTGCGACAACACCCCTTAGTATATGTTCATTCAGTGGACTGATACGGAGGAAGCTGTTCCTGAATCTGGTGGTACATGCATTCAAGCTTTTGTATCTTTTGCCCGAAGGGAGGAGGGGAGAAGATTTGCTGAACCTCCTCGCCATTTCCATCCTGTGCTCCACACCATTTCAAACCCCTGTCCCACGGTACGAGTTCATTCCAAGAGTTCTCCCGAGTTTGCCCTGATTCGAACTCGGAGATTTACGGTAATGGCCGCTCGTCGGTACTCGGGGCTCTCGTGGACATTTTTCATCAGGTTGAAAAATCTTCACCAGTCTTCCCGTGCTTACCTGCCGTTAGCGAGTCTTCCCGAGTACCTGCCGTTAGCGCTAAGAGACGTCCCCGAGCTCCGACGTACCCGCTATGTTCATTCTCCGTGCTTACCACGTGTTTGATTTTTATTTAACTCGGGAGAGCTCTTGCAATGAACTCGTACCGTGGGACAGGGCTTTTAGACAACAATCACATCGATCTGGTGTTTTACCCTCCAGGTGTTTTAGTCTAGTTTAGAGATACAGTGCGGAATCAGGCCCTTCGGCCCACCGAGTCCGCGCCAACTCCACACACGAGCACTATCCTGCACACACTCGGGACAATTTACAGTCTTTACCGAAGCCAATTAACCTACAAACCTGTACGTCTTTGGAGTGTGGGCAGAAAAAATGGACATCTCGGAGTAAACCCACGCCGGTGACGGGTTAACGGTTCTTTGGTATTACCCGTACAAAGGTGTTGTGGAATTATATTTTTTGTGTACGGATCAGTATGATTATTGCCACACACCAGTATAAACTCCGTAGTCAGGGCCTCCGGCGCTGTGAGGCAGCAACTCTACCGCTGCGCCCTTATTCCAGAGCCGCAGCTTAATTCTGCAAGTTAAATCCTCAATGCGTTTTCTTTCAGGTTGCTTTGCGAATATCACCCTGAGAGAGGAATGGGGCATACAAGGCGATAGGAGCACCCCGTACTTCCCCAGTTACTACCCACCCAACGCTCACTGCACGTGGTTCTTCACTGTAAGTGTACTGCATGCTAAACCCTGATCTTTTACACAATGTTAAATGGCCAGCTCGACATAGATTACAAAACCTACACCAAACCCGAACCAATTAGGAGCAGACGAGGGCATTCGATCCAATTTGAGATTCCAGCTACCAGAGACAGATGTGTACAGCAATTCCTTCTTTCCCCGCACAATTAAAGCATGGAATAGTCTTCACAATACAATACAATACAATACAATACGGTTTAATTCGTCACATTGCACATAAAGTGCAAGTGAAATGAATTTTCACCCTACCTCAGTAACCCAACCAGATGCAACTAAATTTAAGGTACCTCTTTCTTCCCAAAAACCCTTTCTGGCTTAAGTCCTCCCTCCACCACCTCCAGTTTAAATTCCATTTGGAATATTTTGGAGGACCAGGAAAGCAAGAACCAAGAATCTCCTGCCTCTCCTCTCTGTGACTCTGAGACTGGCTCCAGGTTCAGGGTTGAAGTTCAGGTTCAATGTTTCAGAAGCAGTTGGACAGGGAGCCCAGAGTAGATGAATCAGAGACCAAAGGCCATAGGTTCAAGGTGAAGGGGAGAAGATTTAATAGGAATCTGAGGGGTAACTTTTTCACACAAAGGGTGGTGGGTGTATGGAACGAGCTGCCAGAGGAGGTAGTTGAGGCTGGGACTATCCCAACGTTTAAGAAACAGTTAGACAGGCACATGGATAGGACAGATTTGGAGGGATATGGACCAAACGCGGGCAGGTAGGACTAGAGTAGATGGGACATGTTGGCCAATGTGGGCAAGTTGGGCCGAAGGGCCTGTTTCCATGCTGTATCACTCTTTGACTATGACTCGGTTGTGATCACGTATAGTCATTTGCTGACTGGATAGCACCCAACAAAAGTTTTTTCACTGTACATAGAAACATAGAAACATAGAAAATAGGTGCAGGAGGCCATTCGGCCCTTCGAGCCAGCACCGCCATTCATTGTGATCATGGCTGATCGTCCCCAATCAATAACCCGTGCCTGCCTTCTCCCCATATCCCTTGACTCCACTAGCCCCGAGAGCTCTATCTAACTCTCTCTTAAATCCATCCAGTGACTTGGCCTCCACTGCCCTCTGCGGCAGGGAATTCCGCAAATTCATAACTCTGGGTGAAAAAGTTTTTTCTCACCTCAGTCTTAAATGGCCTCCCCTTTATTCTAAGACTGTGTGTGGGTCCTGGATCTGGACTGGCCCAACCTCGGTACACGGGAAAATAAACGTAACTGAACTACTCCGAAAACCCGGCCTAAACAAAGGTATCGATGAGTCAGGAAATTTGGGATGTCAGGACTTTCATATGAAGAAAGACTGGATAGACTCGGCATGTACTCGCTGGAATTTAGAAGATTGAGGGGTGATCTTATAGAAATTCTTAAGGGGTTGGACAGGCTAGATGCAGGAAGATTGTTCCCAATGTTGGGGAAGTCCAAAACAAGGGGTCACAGTTTAAGGATAAGGGGGAAGTCTTTTAGGATCGAGATGAGAAAAACATTTGGTGGTGAATTCTGTGGAATTTTCTGCTACAAAAGGTAGTTGAGGCCAGTTCATTGGCTATATTTAAGAGGGAGTTAGATGTGGCCCTTGTGGCTAAAGGGATCAGGGGGTATGGAGAGAAGGCAGGTACAGGATACTGAGTTGGATGATCAGCCATGATCATATTGAATGGCGGTGCAGGCTCGAAGGGCCGAATGGCCTACTCCTGCACCTTTTTTCTATGTTTCTATATCCGTCGTTCTCAGTCTCGAATCTCCACAGTGTTACAAAGCTGCGGAATATCATTTGTCCTTGGAGTAACCCGAGTATCGATCTGTACGCCTAGGTACATGTGACAATAATAAACTGAACTAATGCACGTACAAACTGACCGGCCATTGTCCTTTAGTGGGTCAAACTCCCCATTCAATGAAGGGTAAAGTCTGATGTGAGTTTGGTAAATAAATATGGGCAATTTCCAAACAGTAAACTGAACTTGTCTCTCCAATGCAATATGCTGCTATTCTCACAAAGGATTATGGTCACAGGTTCTAGGAGCAGAATCAGGCCATTCGGCCCATCAAGTCTAGTACGCCACTCAATCATGGCTGATCTATCTCTCCCTCTCGCCTGCCTTCTCCCTGTAACCCCGACACCCGTACTGATCAATGTGACAATAGACAATAGACAATAGGTGCAGGAGTAGGCCATTCGGCCCTTCGAGCCAGCACCGCCATTCAATGTGATCTTGGCTGATCATCCCCAATCAGTATCCCCTTCCACAAAACATGCTGGACGAACTCGGCGGGACAAAAGGAACCGCAGGTGTTGGGATCTTGAGCAAAGTACAAAGTGCTGGAGGATCTAAGCGAGACACAGGAACTGCAGGTGCTGGGATCTTCTTGAGAAAATAGACAATAGACAATAGGTGCAGGAGGAGGCCATTCGGCCCTTCGAGCCAGCACCGCCATTCAATGTGATCATGGCTGATCATCCCCAATCAGTACCCCGTTCCTGCCTTCTCCCCATATCCCCTGACTCCGCTATTTTTAAGAGCCCTATCTAGCTCTCTCTTGAAAGCATCCAGAGAACCGGCCTCCACCGCCCTCTGAGGCAGAGAATTCCACAGACTCACCGCTCTCTGTGAGAGAAAGTGTTTCCTCGTCTCCGTTCTAAATGGCTTACTCCTTATTCTGAAACTGTGGCCCCTGGCTCTGGACTCCCCCAACGTTGGGAACGTGTTTGCTGCCTCTAGCGTGTTCAAAACACCTTAACAATCTTTTATGTTTCAATAAGACTGTGGATCACTGTGGGTTCTCCTCAGCAGAGATAGATACTGTAGATTTGTGAATACCACGGCACGGGCAAGGTGGGCTGAAGGACCTGTTTCCGTGATCTGTTGCTCCGTGAATCTGCACGATCCCCATCTCACCCGCAGATCCCATCGCTGGACTATGGAATCACGCTGTGGTTTGACGGGTATGAGCTGGACACGCCGCCGTTCACTGAACCGTGCCGCCAAGGCCAGTGGACGGTCCAGAACCGCAAGTAAGTTCACCGCCTTCTTCAATCGGAATTCCTGCTTCCTCTTCCCACTACATATAGAGTCTTAAGGGCCTGGCCCACTTACGCGACCTCGGCTCGTAAATGACGCAACCTCGTGGTTGCTTGAGGAGTACGGGCACCGTATGGCCACGCGGGGCCGGTCCCACTTGGAAGCGCTGAGGGGTATGGAGTTGTGCGGGGCTGGTCCCGACATCGCGCGGGGCTCCGAAATTCCTGCAGTGACCGAAATCATTTTTGCTTGATGACGTCACCGCCCAACGGCGTGCAACGCCCAAATTTAGTCAGCCCGCCTCCTGCCCAGCTGATTTGATTTATATGCGTAAATGACATCACGCGCGAACTTAGCGCAAACTTAGCGCGACCGGTTGGTCGCGCCAATCGCACGCAATCGCATGCAAGTGGGACAGGCCCTTTAGATTCATACAAAGCAGAAACAGGCCCCTCAGCCCAACTTGCCCACATCGGCCAACATGTCCCATCTACACTAGCCCCACCTGCCTGCGTTTCATCCATATCCCTCCAAACCTGTCCCATCCATGTACCTGTCTAACTGTTTCTTAAATGTTATGCCTCAACTACCTCCTCTGGCAGCTCGTTCCATACACCCAACACCCTTTGTGTGAAAGGTTACCCCTCAGATTACTCTTAAATCTTTTGCCCCTTCACCTTACACCTATGGTGGTTCTCGATTCCCCTACCCTGGGCAAAGGGCTTTGTGCGTCTACCCGATCTATTCCTCTCATGATTTTACACATATCTATAAGATCACCCCCTCATCCACCTGGGCTCCAAGGAATAGAGACCCAGCTTGCTCAACCTCTCCCTGTAGCTCACACCCTCTAGTCCTGGCAACATCCTCATAAATCTTCCCTTCACCCTTTCCAGATTAATTGTTTTCTCTGGAGCGTCGGAGGTTGAGGGGGATTGTTGACAGAATTATATAAAATTATGAGAGTCATAACCTCTTTTTCCACTAGGGTGGGAATATTGAATAATAAAGGGCAGGGCTATGAGAAGTCACAGTCATACAGTGCGGAAACAGGCCTTTCAGCCCAACTTGCCCCCACCATCCAACATGTCCCAGCTACACTAGTCCCACCTGCCTGTTTACAAGAATGAGTGGCTTAATTTATGATGAGCGTTTGTCGGCACTGGGCTTGTACTTGCTGGAGTTTAGAAGAATTAGGGGAGGGACCTCATTAAAACATACTGAATGGTGAAAGGTTTGGATAGAGTTGATATGGAGAGGGTTTCCACTAGTGGGAGAGTCTGGGACTAGAGCCATAACCTCGGAATAGGGAATAAGGAAGGAGATGAGGAGGAATTTCTTTAGTCGGAGGGTGGTGAATCTGTGGAATTCTTTGCCACAGAAGGCTGTGGAGGCCGTGTCGATGGATATTCTTAAGGCAGAGATAGATAGATTGTTGATTAGTGCGGGTGTCAGGGGTTATGGGGAGAATGGGGTTAGTAGGGGGAGATTGGTCAGCCGAGATTGAATGGCGGAGTGGACTTGATGGGCCGAATGGCCTAATTCTGCTCCTATCATTTGTGAACTTATGAACGTCGTCTCCCCCCTCTCTCTCTCTCCAGTCTCTGTGGACGGCGCGTATTGCAGCCTTACGCTGAGAGAATCTTTGCCGTGGCGTTGACCACCAAGGTGACCTTCAGCTCCAAGGTGACCCTGACGGGGCCTGGAATCCAGTTCCACTACAGCCTCTTCAACCAGTCCCACCGTACGTACCGTTCCTTTCTTCTTTTCTTTTCATCTCCAAAAATAATTGAATCGACTGTTTACAATATGTACGGTAGGAAAGAAACCAAAGCAAAACCCACCACCGTAATACAAGTCAAGCAAAATAAATAACCTTCCAGCCAACTATATCACCATCCTTATTGAGGATGTATTCCACCGCCCGCGGTGGCCAGCGGTCCTCGGAAATCCCAGGGCCCCCCGTGGACAGCGCGTGGTCCCTCTCTCGTACACCCCAGGCGCGGATTAAACCACGGAATCGAACGCGCCTTTTTTTTTTTAAAAAACAAAAATAATTTTAATCAACCATTCACAAAAATACACACAAGCCCACCACCATAATATAAAATAAAAGCAAATATTATTAAATATTATTATATATCTGAAGAAGGGTCTCGACACGAAACGTCGCCCATCCCTTCTCACCCGCTGTGTTCATCCCCAGAGCTATAGCTGCTCTGAACCGGCCCTGCTGAGTGCCCCCCCGCCCCCCGCATGAACTGTCTTCCTAGGATGGTTATGTCACACATCGACCCAGCACAGACCTATTTGCGCTTTATACTGCTTTACTGTTTAGTCTACATTTTTAGTTAATTAAGTTATTACATCAGATGGAAGCTGCATAACAAATCTCGTTGTATCTCGTTGTGCAATGACAATAACATATATTATTACTATTATTATTATTATTACTCCAGCATTTTATGTCTACCTTTGATTTTAATCAGTATCTGCAGTTTTTTCTTACACAAATATTATTAAATATTAGATTATTATTACCCCATCCTTATTGAGGTAACATTCCACCCCCACCCCCGCGCGGTGCTAATCGCACGTGCCTCAGTGGGGACAAAGGGAAGGTTCACATACAGACAGCACCTGTAGACAGATTCTGTCCATACAGCACCTGTGGTCAGAATCGAACCCGGGCACCTGGCGCTGTAAGGCAGCAACTGGACAGGTGTGAGGACTTGTTCCTGATTAGTGGTGGCACGGTGGCGCAGCGGTAGAGTTGCTGCCTCGCAGCGCCAGAGACCCGGGTTTGATCCTGACTACGGGTCTGTACAGAGTTTGTACGTTCTCCCTGTGACCGCGTGGGTTTCCTCCCGCACTCCAAAGGCGTGCAGGTTTGTAGGTTAATTGGCTTCTGTAAACTGTCCCTAGTGAGTAGGATAGAACTAATGTACGGGTGATCGCTGGTCAGCATGAATTCAGTGGGCCAATTGGCCTGTTCCACGCTGCATTGCCAAACTAAACTCTTCCTCCAGATTGTTTATTGCTCCAGATTCCATCGGCAGTCTCTTGTGCTTCACGTTCTCAATCGGTTTGAGCTGTAAAACTACACAAAGGCTAAAGGTAGAAACAACATGCTGGAGTAACTCAGCATCTTTGGAGAGAAGGAATGGGGGCGTTTCTGACGTCTCGACCTGAAACGTCACCCATTCCATTTCTCCAGAGATGCTGCCTTGTCGCGCTGAGTTACTCCGGCACTTTGCGTCTATCTTTGGTGTAAACCAGCATCTGCAGTCCCTAGCTGCACAAATGGCACCGTGGCATTGACTGTTTCTCTCTCCGTTGTTACAGCCTGCCCCGACGGCGTCCTGTGTTTGGTGTCAGGTCTGTGCGTGCCAGAGTGCGACGGGCTGAAGGACTGCAGCAACAACGCAGATGAGAGCAACTGCGGTAAAAGATGCATCCCACCTTTCACAGGGGGAAGAGTTTGGGCATCGTGGGTGGCGGGCTGTCAGAGCAGACGCACTTCATGCAGTCCTCCCCCTCCTGCTGGGATTTGGGAGAGAGTTGGACATAGCTAGAATGCCTTTTATTGTCATTCAAACAGTTTGGTCTGAACGAAATTGCATATCTACAGTCTTAACATTACAAAAAATACCAAGACCCACACTTAACACAGTTTACACAAACATCCATCACAGTGAATCTCCAACACCCCCTCACAGACAGACGGACTGCAGTCGAGCTGCTGCCATTAGGCTCCACCACACCACACCATAACTCTTGATTATTCAGAATTATTTCCATTGTCACATTTCAATTCAATCTTTAATTGTCATTGTGCAGTGTACAGTACAGAGACAACGAAATGCAGTTAGCAGCTCCCCAGAAGAGCAAACTCCCCAAAGAGAATAATGAACGGTAAAATATATGTATATGTACAAACAGTATCAGAAGTGCAATTATATTGGGGGAAGGAGTGCCCGGGGGGGGTGACTGGCAGTCACCGAGGTGCAGAGTTAAGTAGTGTAACAGCCGCAGGGAAGAAGCTGTTCCTGAACCTGCTGGTCCGGCAACGGAGGGACTTGTAGCGCCTCCCGGATGGGAGGAGGGTAAACAGTCTATGGTTGGGGTGAGAGCAGACCGTGACAATGCTGCGCGCCCTTCGCAGACATCGCTTGCTATGGACAGACTCCATGGAGGGGAGTGAGGAACCGGTGATGCGTTGGGCAGTTTTTACCACCCTCTGCAGAGCTTTCCGGTCAGAGACAGAGCAGTTGCCATACCATACTGTGATACAGTTGGTAAGGATGCTCTCGATGGTGCAGCGGTAGAAGTTCACCAGAATCTGAGGAGATATTGGAGACTAATGAGTGCAGATAATTATCCTAGTTGCCCTCTTCGAGGAGGGACTGCATTAACTGCTTCTAAACCCTTCTCTGCACAGAATCAAGGATTCAAGGGATATGGGGAGAAAGCAGGATCGGGGTACTGATTGTGGATGATTACACAAAAAGCTGGAGAAACTCAGCGGGTGCAGCAGCATCTAAGGAGCGAAGGAGATAGGCGACGTTTCGGGTCGAGACCCTTCTTCAGACTCCTTCGCTCCTTAGGTGCTGCTGCACCCGCTGAGTTTCTCCAGCTTTTTGTGTAACCCTCGATTCTCCAGCATCTGCAGTTCCTTCTTTAATACTGATTGTGGATGATCTTCCATGATCATATTGAATGGCGGTGCTGGCTCGCAGGGCCTGCACCTATTTTCTATGTTTCTATGCTGAAGTCTCTCCACGTCCTCACACCCTTCTCTCTCTTCGGAACCTGGCAGCACCATGGCGCAGCAGAGAGCTACTGCTTTAGACCCGGGTTCGATCCCGACTACGGGTGCTGTCTGTATGGAGTTTGTACGTTCTCCCTGTGACCTGCGTGAGCTTTCTTCGGGTGCTCCAGTTTCCTCCCACACTCCAAAGGGGTGCAGGTTTGTACGTTAATTGGCTCGGTGTAAATGTAAAATTGTCCCCGGTGTGTGTAGGATAGCGTTAGTGTGCGGGGATCGCCAGTCGGCACGGACTGGGTGGGCCAAAGGGCCTGTTTCTGCGCTGTATCTCCAAACTAAACTAAACTTAACCCTCCTGCTCGCATCTCGCCACGGCCCTCAGACCCTTCCCATTCTCCAGAACATTCTCCAAGTGCACAGAGCTCTGAGTTATCCAGGGTTGAAGTCTAGGAAGATGGGACCTTGGTGTGTGTGTGGCTCACTCCCTCTTCTCCCCTCTCCCATCGGGCAAAAGGTACAGAAGCGTGAAAACGCACACACCTCCAGATTCAGGGACAGTTTCTTCCCCGCTGGTATCAGGCAACTGAACCATCCTACCGCAACCAGAGAGCAGTGCTAAACTACTATCTACCTCATTGTGGACCCTTAGACGATCGTGGGAGATTGCAATCTTCACGTGGCCCGCCCTGTTTCGACGAATGCAATCAACCGAGCGTGCACAATCAACTAAGATCAAACAGAACAAGTTGACCGACAACTTTAGGCTGTGCACGCCTTACGCGAGAAGAAGTAGACTATCGTCGATCGGGCTTTGCTGGCTTTACCTTGCACTAAACACTATTCCCTTATCATGTACCTATACGCTGTAAATGGCTCGATTGTAATCATGTATTGTTTTCCTGCTGACTGGTTAGCACGCAACAAAAGCTTTTCACTGTACCTCGGTACACGTGACAATAAACTCAACTTTAAACTGCAGAGTTGCTGCCTTACAGAGACCCAGGTTCGATTCTGCCTACGGGTGCTTGTCTGTACGGAGTTGCAAGAACAAAACTAAACTGAACTGAGCTGAAGAAAGCTGTACTTCCGTTCATCCTGCCTCTCTCCCCCCCCTCTCTAGTTTGTCCCGCACAGCACCAGTGTACGGGGGAAAGCTCGTCCTGTCTGTCTCTGCACAGAGTCTGCAACCTGGTGAACGAGTGTGAGACTGGCACTGATGAGCAGCACTGCGATGGAGGTACGTCAGCTGTAGCTCTGTCCCACCACGGTGGGGGGAGGAGGGGGGGGGGGCGCAACCCACATCGGCTCACAATCTTACTCGCCTGAACAATCAGCCTCCAAGGGTCCCTAAACTAAGTGTGCACTTTGCTCAGTATTGTTAGTATTTAGATGTGCGTGTGTGTGTGCGTGTGCGTGCACGTGTGAGCACGCAGTGTGTGTGTGTGTGAGCCAGTATGTGTGTGTGTGTGTGGGGGGGAGAGAGAATGTGTGTTGTGAGTGTGTGTGGATGTACGTGTGTGTGTGTGTGTTGGAGAGAGTGTGTATGTGTATGTGGGAGAGAGGTTTGTGTGTGAGCAAGCGTGTGAGAATTTGTGTGCATGTGTGTGTGCATGAGTGTGTCCGCATGTGCACAAGTGTGTATTTGCATGGGTGTGTGTGTGTGTACATGCATGTGCTTGTGTGCATATCCATGTGTGTATGTGTCAAGTGCATGTGCATGGGTTTGTACATATACGCATATAAGTGTTTAAGAAGGAACTGAGGATGCTGGAAAATCGAAGGTATACAAAAATTCTGGAGAAGCTTCCGGTGGCGTCAATGGTGGGGTGAGAGACGTCTCCGTTTCGCTCTGCTCCCGAAGAATGTTTTAATGTGCTAAAATATGAGTTGGAAGACGGGGGAGTTCTGAAAATAACTACCGGAGCTGCTATTTAATTGTGTGTTATCAGAAATCCTGCTGATAACAGAGAATAATTGCAGTTTTAAATGAAAAGACAGAAACCATGCCAGAAGCCTGCAAAAGCAAAAGCCGCTTCAAGACCTGCTACAAGAGCCTACTTGAAAAATACTGAAGAGACTCCTCAATCCCCTCAAACATCAGCTGGAAATTCAGAAGAAGAAGTTGATTCCCGAAATCCTTCTACAGAATTGCCTTTAATGGAGGAACAAATGGAACATCTGGAAAAGTCAGTATTAGCTTCAGTCACTGAAATTATTTCTAAAGTGATACGAGAGGAGAATCTCGCGCTGGACAAAAGCCTCTCTGAAAAAATTAAACAAGGTAATGATACGCTGATGGGGAAAATTGATGACTTAACCAAACGTGTGGTCGAAGTTGAGGAGGATTTAAACAAAAAAATTAAGCGGGTTGATAAGGATTGTAATAAAAAACTGGATGCAATGCTAAAATCTACTGAGGCGGCTATGGAAGGAATGGACAATACGATAACTGTGATGGCTAAGGAGATAAAGAGACTAAAAAAGGAACAAGAAAGCACTGGGAGGGAGCTTGCTAAAATGAAGTATAAATGTACGGACTTGGAAGCAAGATCAAGGAGACAAAATTTGAGGATAATTGGAGTAAAAGAGGGAAAGGAGACTGGACAAAACTTTCAGGAGTTTGCTGCCAATTTACTCAAACAAGTACTTAAGCTGCCTGAAGCCCCGAGAATAGATATGGCTCACCGGGTCCGAGGTAAGCAAGCTTAACTGCCCCCCAAGACAGATTATTCTGAAATTCTATGACATTTCAACCCTGGAAGGAATTATGAAAAATATTCCATATGGTGTGAATCTGATGTTTGGAGAAGACAAACTACAATTCTTCCGTGATTTTCCAGCTGAAATCATGGAAAAGAGGGACAAGTTTACAAACACGAGAAGGCTACTGAAAGAGGTCTCGGGAGTAAGATATGGGATAGCATTTCCTGCAAAATTGAGAATTACTTATAACCATGTTGAATGTGCATTCACGGATCCAGAAGAGGCATTTAAATATGCACAAAGTATCACAAAGGAGGACTACTGATCATTAGGAGTTGATCTCCTACAATAACACCGAGGAGAAACGACAAAGAAAGGATTGTGTCTCTTTTTTTTTAACATACAAAAAAGACTGCTCTTGTTAAAATGGCGAATCTTCCTCGAGGCATTGTCTAGACATTTTATCTTTGGAATGTTAATTCAAGGTCGGATTTTATGTTTCATTTTAACAAAGGATAGACAAAGAAGACAAACTGTGGCGGGAAAAATAAATTTGAGAATATAGTGTAATATAGAATATTATTAGTGGACTTGTATATAGAAAATTATGATTTAAGAAACATATAATTACATACTAACATAAAATATAATAATAAAACTGTGTAATATTAAGGCATAGCTTAACTATAGCTGATGTTTATTTCATGATGTTAATTATTTGCTAATAAGAATAATGAGTTAAATATGATTACTAAGTATTAATAACATACTAACATATTTTATGGATATTCTAGATTGCGCGTAAAGTGGGGAGGGGGGAGGAGACTCAGATACTTGGAAGTTATCCAAGGGTCTGACTGGTTAACCCCTTGGAACGTGCTGTTGTCTGATACAAAAGTTTGAGACTTAATTGTAATAAATCTAGGCATATTGATAGATATTGATATATAATTAACATAATTACTGTTAGATCTAAGTATATACTTAATGTTGGAAATTATTTTTTATTTTGTTTTTCCTCTGAAGATACATTCTAATCTAACTATTGGAGTATGTTTTATTATATATATATATATTTTGAACTTTGTAACTTCCAATTAATAATAATTGGTCAAGGGGGCAGAGCGAAACATATAAAAACATCTACGGAAGTCAATAAGAATTTTTCTACCACCTGTTGGTGGTTTGTTTTTAATTATAATATCTTTATTTTTGGATATTATAATATCACTTTTTGTTTGTTAATTATCTTTTCACGACTCTACACTTTCTGGTCTTTTTCAAGGTTTATTCTGAAGGGGAGATGCCAACAAAACGTAACAGCTGGGGATGACCATCCATCATCTGGAGTTATAAGGTTTTTGGTTGCACCATATGAAGTAAAGGTATTAACATGATTCATAATGCAAGACGATAAACAAAAGAAAACTGGAGGAATCACATTTTGTAGTTGGAATATAAGGGGCGCTAATGAACCAATTAAAAGGGGTAAGATCTTTGCCCAATTAAAAGCCTTAAACAGTGACATCATTTTTTTACAAGAGACGCATCTGAAATATCAAACACAGATAAGACTGAAGCCAAATTGGATTGGGCAAACATACTACTCTTCATTTACTTCTAAATCTAGAGGCACGGCTATTATTATTCGCAAAGGTATACCATTTAAATTAAAGAATACAATAGCAGATAAAGAGGGGAGGTACGTCATAGTCACGGGAGAAATTTATTCTACTCCACTTACTTTGATAAATATTTATGCTCCTAACGTTGACAACCCACAATTCTTTAGTAAAATTTTGGATATAATTTCAGAACTTAACCATCAAAATGTGATAATAGGGGGAGATTTGAATTGTGTTTTAGATCCATATTTGGATAAATCAGCAAAACAAAAAAGGACTAACATAAAATCTAAAACAAGTGAACTCCTAAATACATACATGAAAAATACTAATATAACAGATGTATGGAGGATCGCTAACCCAGTAGGTAGGGAATATTCATTTTATTCAACAGTACATAAAACATATTCACGTATAGATTATTTCTTAGTGGACACAAAATTAATTCCATGGACATATAATTCTAAATATCATAATAGTATTATTTCTGATCATTCCCCGTTAACATTTTCTTTAAAATTAGAAGGAATACCTGATAAAAATTCATTTTGGAGGTTTAACCCCCAAATCTTAAACAACTCACAAGGTTGTACATATTTAAAAGAGCAGATGATGTTCTTCTTTGAGACAAATGATACATCAGATATTTCACCCTCTTTATTATGGGAAACTTTTAAGGCATTTATTAGAGGAACTATAATCTCAATCAAGCTTTCCAAAATAAAAAGAATAATACTGATCAATTGCAGTTAGAACAAGAAATTAGACAATTAGATTTAGAAAATGCCAAAGAACCAACTATAGATAAACATAATAAGATAACAATACTAAAATATAAATTAAATACAATTTTATCGGCCAGAATAATAAGATTATTTCAAATTACAAAACAAGAAAATTTTGAATTTGGTGATAAACTTCATAAACTCCTAGCACGCCAACTGAAAAAACGGGAAATAGAAAATACAATTAATAAAATTAAATCAGACAAAGGGGAATTACTAACACTACCTAAAGGAATTAATAAAAGATTTGCTCAATTTTATCAAAACTTATATACATCAAAAACCTCTGCAAATAATACTCAAATTTCAAATTTCTTAGACAATTGTAATCTTCCGAAATTAAATATGGTGGAACAAGAGGGATTAGAAGCTCAGATTACACTACAGGAAATAGAAGAAACAATAAGCTTATTGAAGAATGGCAAAACGCCAGGACCAGATGGCTTTAGTAATGAATTCTATAAAAGATGCTACGAGATAATTTCTCCACGGTTGCAAGATTTATATATATATACGCTTTTAAAGAAAGTAAACTCCCAGAAACACTAACCGAGTCAACTATTACACTTATACCAAAAAAGGATAAAGATCTAGAAGACCCAGGCTCATATAGAGCTATTGCACTCCTAAATACAGACCAAAAAATATTAGCAAAGACCCTAGCGAGAAGATTGAGTAAATATATTAGTAAACTAATAAATCCGGACCAAACAGGGTTTATACCAAAGAGATACTCATTTAACTATTTGAGACGGCTGTCTAATATAATGTACTCACATAATACTGAAGAAGAACTAGCAATTATTTCATTGGATGCAGAAAAAGATTTTGATCAAGTAGCATGGCAATATTTATTCAAAGTATTGCAAAAATTTAACACGGGAGATAATTTTATTTCATGGGTAAAATTATTATATGATAAGCCGACGGCTAGAATACTGACTAATAATATATTATCCCCGAAATTCCAATTAGCAAGGGGCAATAGGCAGGGGCCGCGTTATCGCCCCTGCTATTTGCACTAGTGATAGAGCCTTTAGCTGAAAGTATAAGAAGTCATCTGAATATTCATAGATATAGTACCAAACACTCAAATAATAAAATTTCATTATATGCAGACGACATATTATTATATATTACAAATTCGCAAATTAGCATACCAAATATACTAAATTTAATAGAGGAATTTGGTTCTTTTTCAGGATATAGAATAAATTGGAACAAAAGCAAAATTATGATGATAAAACCTCAAGAGTCGACACATTTGTTGAAATTCCCTTTTAGAATTACAACAGAAAAATTTAAGTATTTGGGCATTCAAATGACTAGGAACTATAAATCATTACTTAACGCAAACTGTATGCCGTTATTAACTAAATTAAAATGGGTTGATTACATTTTGGAAAACACTGCCGATGTCTTTAATAGGCAGAATAAATGCGATAAAAATGATCTTCTTATCACAAATATTTACCTATTTCAATCAATACCAATATACTTACCTAAAAAATTCTTTAAAAACTAGATTCTGATATTATAAATTTCATATCGGATTATAAATCACACAGAATTAAAAAAAAAACACTTGTGTAAATCTAAAGAATCAGGGGGACTGACACTCCCTAACTTATTGTATTATTATTGGGCAGTGAATATTAAAAATATAATCTACTAGTTGGACAGTTCTGCCCAACAGGTAAATTGGATAAGAATGGAGAAAGAGGATTGTTCCCCTTATAATATAGGAGCGATCCTTCTTTCCCCAATAAAACTGAACAATAAGAAGAATCCAATTATTCATAGTATAATACGAATTTGGAAACAAATAAAACTAACTTTAAAATTAAGAAAATTATCGCTTCTTTCTCCAATAGCTAATATTCCTTCATTCAAACCATTCATTATTGATAAAATGTTTATCCATTGGGAAAGAATAGGAATCAAAACGATGGGAGATATGTATGAAATGGGAAAAATTTTATCATTCCAACGATTACAACTAAAATATAATTTGAAAAGTAATCAATATTTCAAATACCTTCAAATTCAAGATTATTTGAAAGGCAGAATCAAGCAATTTAATATCTTACTTATATAATATAATTCTAAATATAGAAACACCAACGACAGAGGCAATTAGAAGGGACTGGGAACAAGAGTTATTGATAAAAATTCCGAACGATAGATGGGATAAAAATTTATTATATGTAAACAAATGCTCAATGAATGTAAGACATAACCTAATTCAATTTAAAATTTTACATAGATTATATTATTCGAAAACTAGACTGAATAAAATATTTTCAAATGTTTCCCCCATCTGCGACAAATGTCTAACTCAAAATGCCACTATAGCACATTCCTTTGTCTCTTGTATAAATTTTGGAATGATATTTTTGGAATTTTTACAAAACTATTTAACACAAAATTGAACCCCAATACAGAACTGATTATCTTTGGATCAATGGAAGAGGGAAGTAAACTAACTATATTCCAAGAAGCTTTTCTTAATTACGGTCTAATAACAGCAAAAAAACTTATACTCAAATTTTGGAAAAACGCACCTACATCAACATTCAAAATGTGGATTTCAAGTATGTCTGAAACACTACATCCTGAATGAAATGAGATTCCTCCTACTAGGCAAAGTAGACCTATTCTTAAAGATTTGGTCTCCTTTTATCAACTTTTTACAAGCATATGGTGCAACATAACATAACCTTAGAAATTAAATGGTTTAGAACCGGATGACGGATGGGCAAAAAAAAAAAAAACGAAATAGGTAGATCTCTCCTAATCTCTCTTTTCTTTACTTTCTCCTTTTCTTTCAATCTGTTTAGCTTCTCATCTCTGTCCTTTATTTCTTTTGCTTTCTGTTTCTACTCGCTTGACTGTCTATTCCGACACTCTTTATTTATTTTTTCTCTCACTGTTCTTTTATTATTAAATCAAAAGTCTGAAGTTGTACAAGAATGGAAATATTCTTGAGTATGTATTAGGTACTCAAGTACAACACTATTGTACTTACTTCTAACAAAAATAAACAAACAAAAAAAAAAGTGCTGGAGAAACCCAGCGGGTGCAGCAGCATCTATGGAGCGAAGGAAATAGGCAACATTTCTGGCCCGCTGCACCCGCTGAGTTTCTCCAGCATTTTTGTGTACCTACAAGTATAAGTGCATATCTGCACGTGCACATGCATGTGGATGTGGATGTCTGTCCATGTGCTGTGCATGTGGCCCTGCATACGTGCCTGTGTGCGTGTGAGCATCTGTATGCACATGTGTATGTGAGCACGGACTAACACCGCCTCTTTCTAACTGTGTGTGTTGGATGCCTCCTCTGCAGCCGTTCCTTGCACCCCATTCACTTACCAGTGCGCTGACGGTTCTTGTGTGAAGAAGGCCAACCCGCAGTGTGACTACGAGAACGACTGCCCCGACAGCAGTGATGAGCAAAACTGCGGTAAGGAATTTGTAAGGAGGGACTGCGGACGCTGGTTTAAACCGAAGATAGACACAAGAAGCTGGAGTAACTCAGCGGGACGGGCAGCATCTCTGGAGAGAAGGAATGGGTGGCGTTTCGGGTCAAGACCCTTCTTCAGGTCGGAAGAAGAGTTGACCCGAAACGTCACCCAATCCTTCTCTCCAGAGATGCTGCCCATCCCGCTGAGATACTCCAGCTTTTTGTGTCTATCTTGAGCTTACATGGGACATTTTGGTCAGAAGATAGACACAAAAAGCCTGAACAACTCAGCAGGTCAGACCTCTCCCCGTAACAATAAACAATAGATAATAGGTGCAGGAGTAGGCCATTTGGCCGCACCTTTGACACTCAGACTAATCAAGTACCCATTGACTTGGCCTCCACAGCCGTCTGTGGCAATGAATTCCTCAGATGTTAACCCACCACCGCCTCTCTCGTGTCTCCGTTAATGAGTTGCCTCCTTTGTCGTTAGACTGTGGTCTTCAGATCAGCAAGAGCAGGATCGTTGGAGGGTCTAACTCGACAGAGGGCGAGTGGCCCTGGCAAGCCAGCCTGCAGGCTTACAGCAGCCACATCTGCGGTGGGATCCTCATCAACGAACGGTGGGTGCTGTCCGCAGCTCACTGCTTCCCTAGCAGGTAACGTCCAGGCTCAATATCAAAGTACTCAAACCATAGACCCAAAATGCTGAAGTAACTCAGCGGGTCAGGCAGCAGCTCTGGAGAGAAGGAATGGGATGCAGCCTGTCCCGCTGAGTTACTCCAGCATTTTGCGTCTATCTTCGAATAAACCAGCATCTGCAGTTCTTCCCTACACTTATTAAATTACTCAACCCTTTATATGACCCATGTTAATGTGTCAAGTCACTGCGTGGTGACACAGCGGTAGAGTTGCTGCCATTACAGCGCTTGCAGCACCGGGGTTCGATCCCGATCACGGGTGCTGTCTGTACGGAGTTTGTACCTCCTCCCCATGAATGCGTGGGTTTTCTCCGAGACCTTTGGTTTCCTCCCTCACTCCAAAGACGTACAGGTTTGTAGGATAATTGGCTTGGATTTTGTATACTTGGTAAGTAAGTACGTTTATTGGCCAAGTATTCACATACAAGGAATTTGCCTTTGTGCTCCGCCACAAGTAACAACATGGCTGTGTAGGGAAGAACTGCAGATGCTGGTTTATTCGAAAATAGACACAAAATGCTGGAGTAACTCAGCAGGACAGGCAAGTATAAGTGTAAATTGTCTCCAGTGCGTGAGGGCTCGTGTTAATGTGCGGCGATCACTAGCTCGGTGGGCCAAAAGGCCAGTTTCCGCACTGTATCTCTAAACTCTAAAGTAATAAAATCTAGTTTATTATCATATGTGGGCATATGAGGAATTGTGGACACAGTCCAGACCACCACACAAACCAACCTCCCTTCAGTTGAGTCCATCTACACCTCACGCTGCCTCGGCAAGGCCAGCAGCATCATCAAGGACCAGTCTCACCCCAGACACTCCCTCCTCTCCCCTCTCCCATCGGGCAAAAGGTACAGAAGTGTGAAAATGCACACCTCCAGATTCAGGGACAGTTTCTTCCCAGCTGTTATCAGGCAATTGAATCATCCTACGACAACTAGAGAGCAGTGCTTGAACTACTGTCTATCTCATTGGTGACCCTTGAACTATCCTTGATCGGACATTGCTGGCTTTGTTTTATCCTTAACGTTATTCCCTTTATCATGGATATGGCTCAATTGTAATCCTCGATTTTCTTTCTGCTGACTGGTTAGCACGCAACAAAAGCTTTTCACTGTACCTCGGTACACGTGACAATAAACTAAATTAAACTATACTAAACCAAACAATCCTCCCATGAGTTACTCTCCCCTCTCACTCCCATTCCCAAATCAGACAGAGCCTGGGGAGAGGGGGTAATATTCAGGGCAATAAAATGCAATTGACCGGAAGCCTTAACTCCGAATCCTTCAGGATTGTGCTGGTCCCGGTCGGAATTGGGAGACTTAAAGTGTTGGAAGGAACTGCAGATGCTGGTTTACACTGAAGATAGAAACAAAATTCTGGAGTAACACAGCAGGACGGGCAACATCACTGAAGAGAAGGAATGGGTGACGTTTCAGATCGGGACAGATAAGAAAGGGGAATGCGTGAAAACGAGACATCAAGAGATGACAATGATCTATTCTACTTTTCCTTGATCTCCATCTCCTTTGATGTCTCATTTTCACACATTACCCTTCCTTATCTCCCATGACACTCATTCTGAAGAAGGGTCTCGACCCGAAACGTCACCCATTCCTTCCCTCCAGAGATGCTGCCTGTCCCGCCGAGTTACTCCAGCATTTTGTGTCTATCAGGGAAGTTTTTTTGTTGTTTTTTTTGTATTATATTTTTATTAGAAGTAATGTACAGCAGTACAAACCAAGAATAACATAATACATTTCATGTACAACTTCTTGTTTTAAAATTTAACGATAGAAAAGTAACAGAAGCAAGAAAAAGAGAGAGAGAAAGTTAGATAAGGTAGTGATATTAATAGTTTGTGAAAAAGTCGAAAGAGAGAGCCCATAAAGATGTAAAGCACGAGAAAGAGAAAAAGAAAAAAAAAGAAAATAAATAAAATAAAATAAGGGATGTACCTGCTTCATATTTTTACACACCCCTCACCCGGTTCTGAAACAGTTTATTTCCAGAGTTATGTTTTAGGACATAGGACATAGGACATTTATTGTCACATACACCAATTGGTGTAGTGAAATTTGACTTGCCTTACAGCACACAGATAAAGATAAGACACCACACTAAAGAGAGTGGTGAGTCTCTGGAACTCTCTGCCACAGAGGGTAGTTGAGGCCAGTTCATTGGCTATATTTAAGAGTGAGTTGGATGTGGCCCTTGTGGCTAAGGGGATCAGAGGGTATGGAGAGAAGGCAGGTACGGGATACTGAGTTGGATGATCAGCCATGATCATATTGAAGCAGGCTCGAACTGAATGGCCTACTCCTGCACCTAATTTCTATGTTTCTATGTTTCTAATTAACAATGAACATAAAAACATCCCCCCATAATGGTTCCCACTGTGGGGGAAGGCACAAAGTCCAGTCCCCATCCCCATGTCCTCCCATAGTCGGGCCTATCGAGGCCTCCGCAGTCGGCGCTACGGCAGCCCGATGTTTCTGGCCCTTCTCGCCGGGTGATGGTGCTCCGGCGTCGGGAGAGTCCTCACAGCGGCTTGGGCCACCTGGAGCGGCCGCTTCCTTACCGGAGTCCGTGGTTTCCGAAGCCGACAAGGCCACGCCGGATCTCAACCGGTGATCTCGCCGAGAGATCCCAGGCTCCCGATGTTAAAGTTCAGCGCTGCCGCCCGCAGCAGGCCGCTCCACAGTCCCGCAGCTCTGCGATGTTCACCTGCGGTCTCAGCTTTCCAGAGCTCCAGCGCGGCGACCCATATACTTGTAATAAGTCGATAAAGGGTGCCTGCTAGGACGAATCTCATGTCTTCGAGGTGAGGGGAGTTTCGATAGTGGTATTATGTCTACTATTGGCACGGGCACTAAAATGCTTTTTTCACTGTACCTCGGTGCACATGGACAACAAACTGAAACTGAAACACTTCCCTGACAGTAAAGCGCCACCAGAACAGTGGACCATCAAACTGGGCAAGTTCAAGATGAGCAGCGTGGGCAGGAACGAGCTCAGCTTCAAGGCCCTGCGGATCATCGTGCACCCGTACTACGACCAGGAAACCTACGATTACGACGTGGCCCTTCTCGAGTTGGACCAGCCCGTGCCCGTGATGCCAACCTCCTTCCCCGTCTGCCTACCGGCCAGGACGCACGTTTTCGAACCAGGCCGGTTGTGCTGGGTCACAGGCTGGGGGACGACAGCGGAGGAAGGTGAGAGGGGTAAAAATTTAATGTTGGCAGTTGTACAGGGCCTTGGTGAGAGCGTGGGTACACAAAATGCTGGAGAAACTCAGCGGGTGCAGCAGCATCTATGGAGCGAAGGAGATAGGCAACGTTTCGGACCGAAACCCTTCTTCAGAATCTTGGCTATATTTAAGAGGGAGTTAGATCTCACACTTGGTGAGACCACACCTGGAGTATTGTGTACAGTTTTGGTCTCCTAATCTGAGGAAAGACATTCTTGCCATAGAGGGAGTACAGAGAAGGTTCACCAGACTGATTCCTGGGATGGCAGGACTTTCACATGAAGATAGACTGGATAGACTCGGCTTGTACTCGTTGGAATTTAGAAGATTGAGGGGGGATCTTATAGAAACGTACAAAATTCTTAAGGGGTTGGACAGGCTAGATGCGGGAAGATTGTTCCCGATGTTGTGGAAGTCCAGAACAAGGGGTCACAGTTTAAGGATAAGGGGGAAGTCTTTTTGGACCGAGATGAGAAAAAAAATGTTCACACAGAGAGTGGTGAATCTGTGGAATTCTCTGCCACAGAAGGTAGTTGAGGCCAGTTCATTGGCTATATTTAAGAGGGAGTTAGATGTGGCCCTTGTGGCTAAAGGGATCAGGGGGTATGAAGAGAAGGCAGGTACAGGATACTGAGTTGGATGATCAGCCATGATCATATTGAATGGCGGTACAGGCTCGAATGGCCAAATGGCCTACTCCTGCACCTATTGTCTATGTTGCTATCTATGTTTAGTTTCGTTTACAGATTAGTTCAATTTAGAGATACAGCGTGGAAACAGGCCCTTCGGCCCACCGGGTCCATGCCGACCAGCGATCCCCGCACACTACCACTATCCTACACATAAGTTCACAAGTTATAGGAGTAGGATTAGGCCATTCGGCCCATCAAGTGCCACTCGACTATTCAATCATGGCTGATCTCACACGAGGGACAATTTACAATTTGACCGAAACCAATTAACTTGCAAACCTGAACGTCTTTGGATCTCGGAGAAAACCCACATGGGGTCACTGGGAGAACGTACAGACAGCAGCCATAGTCAGGATCGAGCTGTAAGGCACCAACTCGATCGCTGCACCACCATGCCGCCCCCTAATGTGGGAGGCATGTTTTTTTAACACGCAGAGGGTGGTGGGTGCGTGACTCCGCGATGCCCTTCAATGTGTCCCCGAATGTATCACAGACACGCGCCAGGAAGTTGCACAGGGCAGAACACGGCGTAAGGAATCGGAAGAAAATCGGTCTCTTTGCTTCCTTCAGGGTCATTGTCAGACATTCTTCAGAAGGTGGATGTGAAACTGGTTGAGCAACCCTCATGCGACCAGGCGTACACCGACATCAGCCCCCGAATGCTCTGTGCCGGATACGCTGACGGGAAGAAGGACTCTTGCCAGGTACTAGAAACATAGAACATGGGTGCAGGAGGAGGCCATTCGGCCCATCGACCCAGCACCGCCATTCGATATGATCATGGCAGATCATCTAAAATCAGTACCCCGTTACTGCTTTCTCCCCATATCCCTTGATTCCTTTAGCCCTAAGAGCAAACTCCTAACTCTCTCTTGAAAACATCCAGCGAATTGGCCTCTGAGGCTATGTCCTACACTCTCCCACTAGTAGAATCATCCTATCCATATCCACTCTATCCAAGCTTTTCACTATTCTGTACATTTCAATGAGGTCCCCCTCATTCTTCTAAACTCCAGCGAGTGCAGGCTCAGTGCCGACAAATGCTCATCATTTGTTAACCCACTCATTTCTCTGGATACTTTCAAGAGAGAGCTAGATAGGGCTCTTAAAAATAGCAGAGTCAAGGGATATGGGGAGAAGGCAGGAACGGGATACTGATTTGGGATGATCAGCCATGATCACATTGAATGGCGGTGCTGGCTCGAAGGGCCAAATGGCCTACTCCTGCACCTATTGTTATTATCTATTGTCCTGTGATCGTTCTTGTAAACCTCCTCTGGACCCTCTCCAGAGCCAGCACATATTTCCTCCGATACTGTGCCCCAAATTGCTCATAATATTGGGCACACTCTTGCCCAAACCTCTCCTCGTCCACGATCGATGCGATGTTGTTGTTGTCTGTCCATCCACAGGGAGACTCTGGAGGACCACTGGTGTGCGAGGAGACCAGCGGGAGATGGTTCCTGGCTGGCATCGTGAGCTTTGGCAACGGCTGTGCCAAACCAGATTACTACGGCGTCTACACACGGGTGACCAGGGTTGTGCGCTGGATTCACACCATCGCCTGGTAACCAAAGAGCACCGACTCGGCAAGGCTAACCAGCAGGGCTGACGTCACACGGGACCGCTTTGAAGGCACCACAAGGCTGGGCACCTTTTGATGATGTCAGTATGAGATCAACATCTTTGATGATGTCAGCATTGGAAGGTCAACGCTCAGCACCTTTTGATGATGTCAGCGCTGGAAGGTCAACCCTCAGCACTTTTTGCTGACATCAGCACTGGACGCTCAACACATTCTGATGATGTCAGCAGAAGGTCAACACCTTTTGCTGATGTCAGTACTGGACGCTCAACACCTTCTGATGATGTCAGCAGAAGGTCAACACCTTTTGCTGATGTCAGCGTTGGACGCTCAACACCTTCTGATGATGTCAGCAGAAGGTCAACACCTTTTGCTGATGTCAGCACAGGATGGTCATCGCGCCCTTTTGTAAATAAGCTATGAGGCCAATGAGTTCACGTGCTCGACCCGCCCTTTCTGATGGGTCACCGGTGATGTGGCGGGGAGTTGGGACAGCTTTAAACCAATTTATCATTCTATATTTTTGAGAACTATGATTTTGGGGCGTCGACCACTGCCAGGGTAGCAAGTTATAGATCTGGACCCCATCCCACCAGAACCTAGGGCCTTGGATATTGTCTGCATGATGTGTAACAGGACACACTACAGAGGGTGTGAAAGTCAGGGTGGACCTATATTCCAAGGGTCAGCTCCCCCTGCTTGGTTTTATCCAGCACCGACCACACCACACTGCCTACCAAAATTCAACTGCCATCGATGTAATACTTTGCTCGTTGAGCCCCACCCTCAATAAGCTTGGGACTGAACTCAGCATTTCCTGACCCTCTCCCTGTGAAGTTCGACTTACAAGCAGAGGTCTCTCCCTTTGTAAGAGGAATCCACAACTAGGGGGAACACCTCAATCAGATCGTGCCTTAACCTTCTGAACTCCGGAGCCGAGGGTAGAAGATATTTCATTGCGGAGTTTGGGGCAATGTGTCCTTCTGGTCTCTGTTTAAATCATTTTGTAATAAGTTACTAAGACACAGCGTAATGCCGCGGAAGAGGGAGACAGTAGACGTGGATATTTCGGGAACTAAAGCACAATTGAAAAATTTGCCGTTAGTATAAATAAATGATCAAAATACGTTTTTTTTTGGCCGAGTCATTTCATTTTTTGCATCCACTGTTCAAGGCCGTCAGGATAACTTGCATTGTGAGGGCACAGATGATCCACGCTGGGACCACTTCATACCTTTCATGTTGGAAGGCAAGAGATGGGCATCTCTACCTGCAGCACTGTGCTGCCTCCTCGCAGGTGGGTTTAAGTTGACCTTTCTCTATAATCCAGGCCCACCCTCTAGTGTGTGAGGTGCAGTCTGGGGCCACGTCCAGCCCCGCAGGCAAGGACACCATGTACACATCATCGCTGGAGAAAAGGAATGAATGACGTTTCGGGTCGAGACCCTTCCTTAGACTGAGAGTCAGGGGAGAGGGAAGTCAGAGGTAGCAGTTATGCCTATTTAAGTTTAGTTTAGTTTATTGCCAAGTGTCCGAGATGCAGTTAAAATTTCCGTGGTGTGTTAAGTCCAGTGACGTCCATCAATGATAGTCCAACGGTCTCCAATAAGGTAGATAGTAGGTAGACAAAAGTGCTGGAGAAACTCAGCGGGTGCAGCAGCATCTATGGAGTGAAGGAATAGGCAACATTTCGGGCCGAAACCCTTCTTCAGGTAGATAGTAGTTCAGGACCGCTCTCTGGTATGAGAAAGGTACAGAACGACTGTAGCACCAATGGTCACGGAGCCCACACTGGTCCATTGTTGGCTGTGGCGGAGGGATATGGACAATGAAACCAGCAGGACGGCTGGGGTGGGGCAGGGGCAGGGACAGAGAGAGAGGGAATCCCCCACCCTAGTCGTCCTGTCAGTTTCACTGTTCGTATCATTATCATCTCCACCACAGCCAACAATGGACCATTGTGGGCTCCTTGGTCATCAATGCCGGCTCTGATTTGTTCTGTACCTTTTCATACCTCAGTCTGAAGATGGGTATCGACTGGAAACGCCCCCTGTTCCTTTTCTCCAGAGACGCTGCCTGATCCGCTGAGTTACTCCAGCATTTTGTGTCCACCTTCGGTTTAAACCAGCATCTGCAGTTCCTTCCGACACTGTGTCACAGTTGTCCAGAGGAATTCTCCCCAGTCTCCCATCATAGGACGGCACAGTTGCGCAACACTGCTACCTCACAGCACCGGACACCCCGGTTCCACCCTGGTCATTGGATGCCCTCGATGCAGTTTGCATGTTGCCCCTATGATCACGTGGGCTTCCTTCAAGTGCTCTGGTTTCCTCCCACACTCTAAAGACAAGCGGGTGTGTAGGTTTAACTGGCTGCTTTAAATTGCCCAAGTGCGATGGGGGGGGGAGAAAGCAGAATAACAGTTAGAATTCATGGAGGGAACTTTACTGCTTTGCCAAACCAAATACTCATTGCCCGAGGCAACTATTAGCTTAAATTGACCAATGCCCTTGGTTGCAACACTCCGGCATAGGCTGCTCGAGTTAAACATTTACTGAAGTTCTTCCAAGTTCGCTGGTCAGTTATGTACATAGGACCAGTGCAGCAAAGGCTGATTTATTAATGCCACCCACACCATGACAACATGTTAACCACCCCTGACATATTTCAGGTTAGGCAGAGGTTCACATGGACCTCCCCCAACCTCATCTACTGTGTCCGTTGTTCAAGGTGTGGAGACTCCAAACATTGACTGGGTGATCGCTTCACTGAACACCTTCGCTCTGTCCTCCTGGGCCTACCTGATCTCCCGGTTGCCTAACACTTGAATTCTCCTTCCCATTCCAACACTGACCTTTCTGTCCTGGGCCTCCTCCATTATCACAGTCTTCTTCTTGCGTATGGCGTGCTCAGCTTAAAGTTGTAAGACAACTTGTTCCGTTTGATCTTCTGATTGTGCATGCCAGGTTGATTGCATTCGTCGAAACAGGGTGGACCACGTGAAGGTTGCAATCTCCTACCCCATTATCACAGTGAGGCTGAAGAAATGGTCTATGTTTACATATTCTGCTGTGCTGCAGCAAGCAAGAATGTCATTGTCCTATCTGGGACACATGACAATAAAACTCTTGACTCTTGAAACGTCACCCATTCCTTCTCTCCAGACGCTGCCTGTCCCACTGAGTTACTCCAGCACTTTGTGTCTATCTTCAGTTAAACCAGCATCTGCAGTTCCTTCCCACTTATTTTAGTTCAGAGATAGTGTGGAAACAAGCCCTTCCGCTCACCGAGTCCACACCCACCAGCGATCATCTGTACACAGAAACCAATTAACCTACAAACCTGCACGTCTTTGGAGTGTGGGAGGAAACAGGAGCACCCAGAGAAAACCCACGCAGTCACCGGGAGAACGTACAAACTCCATGCAGACAGCATCAGTGGTCAGGATCGAACCCGGGTCTCTAGCTCTGTAATAGTCCTGTCCCACGGTACGAGTTCATTCCAAGAGCTCTCCCGAGTTTTAAAAAAAATCAAACTCGTGGTAAGCACGGAGAATGAACGTAGCAGGTACGTCGGAGCTCGGGGACGTCTCTTAGCGCTAACGGCAGGTACTCAGGAAGACTCGCTAACGGCAGGTCTTAACTCGAACCGTGGGACAGGGCTTTAAGGCAGCAACTCGACCGCTGCACCAGTTAAAGCCCTGTCCCACGGTACTAGTTCATTCCAAGAGTTCACCCGAGTTTCCCCTGATTAGAACTCGGAGATTTATGGTAATGGCCACTCGTCGGTACTCGGGGCTCTCGTGGACATTTTTTAACATGTTGAAAAATCTTCACGAGTCTTCCCGTGCTTACGTTAGCGAATCTTCCCGAGTACCTACCATTAGCGTTAAGAGACATTCCCGAGCTCCGACGTACCCACTACGTTCATTCTCCGTGCTCACCACGAGTTTGATTTTTTTTTTAACTTGGGAGAGCTCTTGGAATAAACTCATACCATGCGACAGGGCAGGGCTTTTAGTTAGAATGGATACAGGTGACCCCTGGTGGATCTGGTCAATAATGCAGCTGTTGTCATGAAGCTTCTGGTTGGGAAGGAACTGCAGACGCTGGTTTAAATCGAAGATAGACGCAGAATGCTGGGGTAACTCAGCGGGACAGGCAGCATCTCTGGAGAGAATGAATTGGTGATGTTTCGGATCAAAACCCTTCTTCAGACTGGCTTGAGTTACTCCAGCATTTTTTGTCTGTCTTTGTCATAAAACCGCTCCAGTCTGATGCTGGGTACTCAACTTGGGGAAGACCACACGCAACCTCCACTCGTATTTTAACCATTCCAGCTTTCAGTTGTTCCCCAGTGGGACATCCTCCTCCCTCCCCTCCCCCCCGTTGATTTGGAATGAAGTTTGAAGCAATTTTTAAACAGCAGATTGAGAGAAAAGGTTATAAGGGATAGGAGTGGAATTAGGCCATTTGGCCCATCTAGTCAACTCCACTGTTCAATCGTAGCTGATCTACCTCTCCTTCCTCACCCCAGTCTCCTGCCTTCTCCCCCTAACCCCTGATATCAGTACTTATCAAGAATCTATCTATCTCTGCCTTTAAAAATATCCATTGGCTTGTCCTCCACGGCCTTCGGTTGAGTAGCAGGGTCATCTTCTGGAAGGGAGAACAAAGAGAGGGCATTCTACCTACGCAGTTAAAAGATAGGCATTGTGTCAGCAAGATAAATGATGTTAGGCTTTGACACAAGAGGACAAAGTCCTCCAAATTATTATTTTTTTTTAAAGCATGGTTAGAGTGAGCAAACAGGAAAAACAAAAAGAAATTGAGGCAATCAATATTATATAGGCAAAAAAAATAAATAAGCTGCAGTTTTGTTGCTAGCCATTTCAAATCCTCTACTGTCTAACACCAACTGCAGCGTCCTCGGCCAAAACCGTTGCCTAAGCGAGGTCAAACGCAAAGTAGAGGCGTAGCACTTCATGTTCCACCTTTGTAGTCTACACCCCAAGGTCAGCAAACATGAAAATCTACAATTTAGATAACCAGCTCTTTCTATCCACCCAAACATTCTTCTTGATTAGTACAGATGCTGCCTGTCCCACTGAGTTACCCCAGCATTTTGTGTCTATCTTTACTCATTCTTAAGATTTGAGATTGTCATATATAATGAGGATATACCCAAGATCGGTATATGGAAGATAGACACAAAATGCTGGAGTAAATCAGCGGGACAGGCAGCATCTCTGGAGGGAAGAAATGGTGATGTTTTGAGTCGAGACCCTTCTTCAGACTGGTGTCTGGTATATGGTAGACACAAAATGCTGGAGTAACTCAGCAGGGCAGGCAGCATCTCTGGAAAGAAGGAATTGTGATGTTTTGGGTCGAGACCCTTTTTCAGACTGGTGTCTGATATATGGTAGACACAAAATGCTGGAGTAACTCAGCGGGTCAGGCAGCATTTCTGGAGAAGGAATGGGTGACATTTTGGGTCAACTCTTCGTCAAGGAAGCGAGAGGTATGGAAAGGTACATTGAACAAATGAATAAAAGGTATGCAAAAGGACAAATCAAAATGTGGATTATGGAGATGTCGGAGACCTTAAATCTGGAAAAAATTAGATTTGTCTTAATTGACAAACCAGAATTATTTACTAGAATATGGTCCCCATTCATAGATTTGAAGGGGTAGAATGGGCCGGCGCTTAGACCTAACTGAAGATTGAATCCTGGACTAGATGAATAGTTATGTTCTCTGACCTACGGACCTACCTCCCAAGTTGTATTATGGATAGTTTATTCTATTTTTCTAATTTTCTTTTTTTTCTCTTTATTTTTTCTATCTATTAAAAAAAAATTAAAATTAGAGTCAATGTTAATATGTAACCGATAAATTTATGAAGACCCCAGCTACATTGGTAGCGGAGTCCCTGGAATCCTGGATATATAATATGTAACCGTTTAACAAAGTTTGTAGTGGTTCGGACTATGATATGTACATGCCTCTAATAAAATTTAACTTAAAAAAGGACAAATCAAAGCCAGCAAGGATGATCAAGGAAAGGTGGAGCCCACAATAGTCCATTGTTGGCTGCGGGGAAGAGATACAGTGAAAATCAGCAGGACAGCGAAACTAGTACAACGACTTTGGTGTTGGAGGGACAGAGAGGGAGGGGATGCAAAGTTACTTGAAGTTTGAGAAATCAATTCATACCACTGGGTTGGAAGCTGCCCTAGAGAAGCATGAGGTGTCATGATCTCTCTGCATGGTAGAAAACGCTCAAAAGACCCGCCATCATAATTACATTTTGTTTCTTCGTGAAGTCCCTAATGCTACAACTTCAAGAATACAAAACATTGAAAAAAAAAGTCTTCAATTTTTATTGAACATTTTTATTAGTTGTTTTTTAGAAAAAATTTGGAACCAGAAAGGGTGGTTCGACTGGGCGAGGTGGTATCGTCAGGAATCGAGCAAATAGCAACATCAACACCCAAAACATTAACCTGGCCTTTAGATCAAATGCTGACCTGCCTTTCCAATTCGACCGTCTACTCTCACAACAGGACATATACAGTGTTAGACACAATCGCTGGAGTAACTCAGCGGGACAGGCAGCATCTCTGGAGAGAAGGAATGGGTGAGGTTTTGGGTTTGGACCCTTCTTCAGTTTGAAGAAGCATCCTGACCCGAAACGTCACCCATTCCTTCTATTTAGAGATGCTGCCTGTCCCGCTGAGTTACTCCAGCATTTTGTGTCTATCTTTGGTGTAAACCAGCATTTGCGATTCCTTCCAACACATAGTGTTTCTTCTTTTAATTGCACTCAACATCAGTCCTCTCACAGGGTATCTTAAACCTCTTAGCTGTGCATAGTTTAAAAACAAAAAGCATGGAAACAGGCCCCTTGAGCCACCGAGTCTACACCAACTATTGATCGCCCGATCGCACTAGTTCTGTTATCCCACTTTTGCATTAACTCTATATTCAATTTCCTACAGAGGCCAATTAACCTACAAACCCGCATGCCTTTGGGATGTGGGTGGAAGCCAGAGCACCCGGAAGAAACCCACGCGGTCACAGGGAGAACGTGCAAACTCCCCAGACAGCACCCGAGGCTAGGATTGAACCCAGGTCTCTGACCCCGTGTGGCAGCGGCTCTGTCGCTTGCACCACTGTGCCGCCCATCAGAGCAGAGCAGGTGAATGCGACTTGTCCCACCATTTTAAAATGCCCCGACAGAGTGAACAAAACCTAAAGCTACGGATCTCATCTTCTGAGAGAGCAATTATTTGACTGCCTAAATTTAATTTACAAGAAAATGTCAAATGCCCATTAAAAAAAAAATCAAAGCAGCAATGAATAAAAATGTATTTCAACACAACATTTGTCACATAATTGTTATATTATCAATGTTTTCCAAATATAAATAGTCAATAATCCAACCCGACCTGCTAAACCGTACGAGCTCAACCCCCTCAGGTTTGTTTTCATTAAAAAAGTGTTTGTTAAAGATTAATCTTACTTTTTTTTTTGTTTTAGCCAAAGCTAAAATGTACCAAAAGAATTCTTGTTTTAAAAAGTTAACATTTTCAAGTATTCTTCCCCGTCCTTCCCGCCCCACCTCCCACACCCCAGCACCACAACTACCCAAAGCTTTGACTTCCGACCCACTGTAAACGAAGAGAAAACCCAGGGAGGACAATGGCGTCTGGTTAATAATAGTCACTTTTCTCTCTCTATCTACATTTACAACATGCACTGCAAACCTTAGAATGACAGCAGAGGATCAAAGGATTTGCCCGGAGAGGCAGAAAAGGTCCAAATAGTGTTACCACTGTAAACCCCTTTCAAAAAATAATAATAATTAGCTGCCGTTATCCTGCCTGCATTAGACACAGCTTCGGTAGAAAAATGCCTCGATGTCCTTTCATTTTTTGCAAGGATCTTCCTGGCTTCTGCAACCAACATGGAAAGAAATCCATTTACCAAGGAAGGCTCCAACACCAGGTTTGGCGCTGTTCTTCATCAGGCATTTAACTGAGAGGAGAATTTGAAACACAAACTTTTTTTTTTTAAATTGCAGAGAAACCATCGTGTGCATCCTGTTATGGCTTTTGGTGTTGGTGGTATGCTGTGGAATTTCGCATCTTCCGTACCGGGATACACATTAGGTATTTAAAAAAGGGAAGGAAAGGCATGTTGGGCACATCATCACATCGTGGAGCCTTTTGCTTGCAATAGCTGTGGGAGGGGGAGAGAGAGAGAAAACAAATAATCAGAAACAAAAAGGTTTTAAAATGGTGACGAACAGATTTAAAACACAGCCTTTTACAAGTAGATTTTCAAGTTAGCTCTCAGATTCCTATTAAATCTTTTCCCTTTCACCTTAAACATAGGTTTATGGTGATGGGGAAAAGATTTAATAGAAATCTGAGGGGTAACTTTTTCACACAAAGGGTGGTGGGTGTATGGAATGAGCTGCCAGAGGAGATAGTTGAGGCTGGGACTATCCCAACATTTAAGAAAGTCATAAAGTGTTGAAGAAGGAACTGCAGATGCTGGAAAATCGAGGGTTTACACAAAATGCTGGAGAAACTCAGCGGGCGCAGCAGCATCTATAGAGCGAAGGAGATAGGCAACATTTCGGGCCGAAACCCTTTTTCAGACAGTCAATTTTAAAAAGTCAGACAGGTAAATGGATAGGATAGGTTTGGAGGGATATGGGCCAAACGCAGGCAGGTGGGACTAGTGTAGCTGGGACACGTTGGCCAGTGTGGGCAAGTTGGGCTGAAGGGCCTGTTTCCACGCCGCATCACTCTATGACCTGCATCACTTAGCTCCTGACACCACTCTGGATACAAGGGAAAAGAGCACAAACTCATCACTTCTCCTCAGGTGAATCTATTCCATGGTCTCTGGTTAGGTGCTGGACCTCACAAGGTGAACGGTAAACAACGCTACAAGTTTGTCTCAGTTACAGGGATGCAGCAAAGGGTGGGTTAACAAGCAACTATTAAAACCTCGCCAAGATCTTTCCAGGCAAACTTAGATTCCAGTGAAATCAAATCAAATCAAAATCCACAGTAAAAGTAATGATTTCAACATAAAGCTGATGGGCCAAATGGCCTACATTTGCACAGCAAATATGTTGTACTACATGAAGGGAGGGTTGGAAGGAGGGCAAGGCCATAACTGCAGAAAGAGTATCACAGAAGATAATTCCAGTTTCCATTCATTTTTAGTTTAGAGATCTGGAGGTGTGCGTTTTCACAATTCTATACCTTTGCCATCAGTAACTCTCACAATCGGCCATTTTGATGGCAATTATGAATTCTGGTCTACAGTAATCGAGTTTCAGTTTATTGTCATGTGTACTGGGGTAGAGTGAAGCGCTTTTGTGGCGTGCTAACCAGTCATCGCTTCGTCTCCTACTCACAAACATTGGAGGCAGGTATTTTTCCCAATAGAAAGTTGCTCCCACTGTGGCAGTGGTGCTGTGGGACATGCTTAGAAACATGATTTTGATCTGTACTCAAGGGCCACCCTTGGCGGACGTGTGTTCCTTCAATTCTCCAGAGGCCGACCGAGTTAATAGCAAGTGAGGCATAGTTAGTTCAAATACAAGCCGCTTTATTGCATAAAGGATAAAATATACAGATGAGGAATGAGATGTTTCTATTTCTGGTACAAAACACACTATCTCACAAGAAGAAACACATGATTCATGCCAACTTTAATCGAAAGTAGGTAAAATAATATCTAATTCACAATTGAGGTCCCCTCAATTCACAATCTTCCTGATGCTCAAATGCACACGGTGCCTGCGTTCTCATGTTCAGAACTTCCACAGAGATTAAAGAGAGATTAAATAAATCACAAAAATACACACAGTAAGAGGCAGACACATGCAAAGCGACTATGTAGCTACTGAAACACACACACACACGGGAATTGCATAGAGACTGTCACACCTGTGTGACAGCAGAACACAAGACTGGCTGGTGTAGCTCTAACCTACAGGTGTGCATGGCAGAGCACTAATTCAGGGAGACAAGCACTGTTCTATAAGCACTGCAGAGGTTCATACGCTTATAAGATAATGGACACACATTGTAAGGGGGAAGTGTATCATTGATACTAGAAGAGGGGACACACTCAGGCACGCGCACACTCAGGCACACTCACCCAGGCACACCGAGCAAGTCTTCTAAATACTAAAGATAAACACAATACTACTGTGCACCACACATGCCCATGGGAAGGCAGCCAGACTTTGAAGATGCACACCAGGGTTGCAGGCTACCTCACACGCAACAGTGAGACATGAAAGGTTGGCGCACAGACCTGTAAAGTGGGTTCACACTATAGAAAACCACGACACGGATGGTTTTCTATGGACACAGTGGCTCCGTACGGTGGGAGTGGACGGGGAGTCTAGCTATATTTAAACTCTAGAGACTGGGGTGAAGGAGCAGGTTGGTGAGGGAAAGGATGCAAACAGCACAGGTTCAAACGTTTTGTACCCAAAGGGTGAGGAACGAAACACCGGCCTGGAGGGCATTGGAATGGTCAAGCTTGGGGGTGACAAGGGCATAGATGGAGACTTCAATATGGATGGCAGCATAGGTAAACTGAAGAGTGGAGACTCAGCTTGAGAACAGACTGCTTCAAGCTGATGGAGGCCAGGAAGGATTAGAATTAGAGGTAGCTGAAGACAGATTTCAGTCTTCCCATCGAGCACGTGAAGTACAACACGTTAAATGGAAGACACGAGGAACTGGCCGCATACGGTAGAGTTGCTGCCGTACAGCGCCAGAGACCCAGCTCGATCCAGACTACGGATGCCGTCCGTCTGTACAGAGTTTGCATGTTCTCCCCATGACCGTGTGGGCTTTCTCCGGATGCTCCGGTTTCCTCCCACGCTCCAAAGACGTACAGGCTCGCAGGCTAGTTGGCTTTGGTAAAGATTGTAAGTTGTCCTTCGCGTGTAGGATAGCACCCGTGTGAGGGTGATCGTTGGTCGGCGCAGACTCGGTGACAGAGGGCCCGTTTCGGCGCCGCATCTCTAGACTAAGCTACACATTCTGGTTTACCTAAAAGACACAAAGTGAAGAAGGGCTTCGACCTGAAACGTCATCTATCCACGTTCTCCAGAGTTGCTGCCTGGCCCACTCCAGTACTTATTCGGAGTGTGTGATGAAACCGGAACACCCGGAGAAAACCCACGTAGGTCGCGGGGAGAATGCAAAAACTCCGTACAGACAGCACCCAAAGTCAGGATTGAACCCGATTCTCTGGCGCTGTACGGCAGCAGCTCTACCGTGCCAGATGTCGAGGAAGGAAGGGGAGCGAGAAAGCCGTCTCAGACATCCGGCTGCTGTCCTGTTGACGAGATCAAAACCAAGCCAGAATTATCCGAATGAATTGAAGAAAGGAGGAAAGGCATCGGAAGCTAACTGGTACGGGCTTCAGAGGTTATGGGGAGAAAGGAGGAGAATGGAGTTAGAAGGGAGAAATAGATCAGCCATGATTGAATGGAGGAGTAGGCCTGATGGGCTGAATGACCTAATTCTACTCCTCTTTCTTATGACCATATGACCCCTTTTCTGCAGCAAAGATCAACATGGGTACAGAGACCCACTCACAATGGGGTCTATGAGTGAACAGAGTCAGGAAACATGCACTCACCCACACAACAGTCTTGTGCACAAGCAGTCAAACAAGAGTGCAGCTCCCATACGCACCTACTAAGGGTCTACTCATTCACCCAGAGGCTAAACCAGGCTTTGTTCGACACATGCTCTGTGGCGTATGGCCATTAGATTCACTACACGGCAATGCAGAAATGATCCCACCACCAGCTCCTGCTAAGTCACTATCAGTTCTCACCACTGTGTACGTTACATTTTATTCCCCGTCATTCATATCACAATCAGCTTCCTCGTCTTCGCCCTTTTGTCCAGCATGCAGCATGCACAAGGGTTCAAATGTCAAACAGAAAAGAAATGACTACAGATTAAGCAGTCAATATTTTTCTTTTTTTTTTACAGTTTGCAAAACATTTTCCACAAGTTTCATTTTTCCTTACAACATGGGACTATCTCCATTCGGCCAGGAGTTCACATCAGCTCACAGAACAATCCATTCCCCAACCAAAGTTTCCCTGTGACCCATTCCGCACCTGTACTCGCTGGAGTTTAGATGGATGAGGTGGGACCTCATTGAAACTTACCGAATAGTGAAAGGCCTGGATAGAGTGGATGTGGACAGTTTGCTTCCACTAGTGCGAAAGTCTAGGACCAGAGGCCATAGCCTCAGAATAAAATGATGCACCTTTAGAAAGGAGATGAGAAGGGATTTCTTTAGTCAGCGGGTGGTGAATCTGTGTAGTTCATTGCCACAGAAGACTGCGGAGGCCAAGCCAATGGATATTCTTAAGGGGGAGATTGGCAGATTTTTAAAATTAGAACAGGTGTCAGGGGTTATGAGGCGAAGGCAGGAGAATGGGGTTTAGAAGGAAAGATAGATCAGCCATGATTGAATGGCGGAGTAGACGATGGGACAAATGGCCTTATTCTGCTCCTAGGACTTATGAACTTCTCCCCACACTCCCAACTCCTCGCAGATTCTACCACTCAACACACTGGGGGAGGGGACAATTGTACAGCAGCCAATTTACCTACAAGCTCCCATCATCTTTGGGATGAGGGGAGAAACAGGAGGACTGGGAGGAAACCCACGTGGTCATAGGAAGAACGAGAAAACTCCACACAGATGGCAAATGGGAGGTAAGGATTGAACTTGGATCTTTGGCACTGTGAGTCACCAGCCTTACAGGCTGTGCCACTGTCAAATGCCTCAATGGTCCATGGGCACACTGGTGAATGGAGACCAGGCAACCAAGGTAATGCAGGGCGATCGTCTTCACGCCCAGTTTTGGAGGGGATGAGAGTGGCAACTTCTATCACTAGTGACATAAATGGTAGAGATATGATGAAGGAGGAGAAATCATGTTTAAGATCTCCATGTCGTTACAGGTTCTTAAAAAAAAGTGACGATATATTTTTCTCTGCTCACCCTCGCTACATTTGAGAGCAAGATCAAGAGCACGCTATACAGGTCATAAACCTGCCCCACCTTTCAGCAAATTCAAAGCAAACCCTCCATATAAAACCCATCTTCCTTTGCTACTCGCACACCCATCAACGTGATCAGTAGTATAGGTGTCAGGGGTTATGCAGAGAAGGCAGGAGAATTAGGTTGAGGGGGAAAGATAGATCAACCATGATTGAATGGCGGAGAAGACTTGATGGGCCAAATGGCCTAATTCTGTTCCTCTAACTTTGATCTGGTATTTTGTTGGTTCACATGCTTGATCAATGGTGTTTTATCATTAATGTTTTATTATTATTAATGTTTAGTGCTTTCCGAGTCATTCGTAACTGTCACTGTATGTCATGTTGTTACTTGTGGGCGGAGCACCAAGCCAAATTCCTTGTATGTAAATACTTAGCCAATAAACTTTACTTACTTACTAACTTATTAACATGAATTCCATTGAATATTTCAGCATAATCCTTGTATTGTCTTAGATTAGTCTCACTTTCAACCACCTTCTTTTCTGCAATCTACAACCCCAGACACCGGTGCGATCTCCCCTTCATTGTCATCCACTTTTAGCAGGGCTCCACAATGCCACACTTGGCGAGATGCTGCCTTGACCTCCGGGCAGAAACTTTCACCTCAGGAATTTACTCTCTGGTTCATATTAGTCAAAGCTACATTCTTTGTAGGAAGGAACTGCAGATGCTGATTTAAACCAAAGAGAAGTACTTGATTAGTAAGAGTGTCAACGGTTACGAGGAGAGGTCTGACCCGCTGAGTTGTTCAGGCTTTTTGTGTCTATCTTCTGACCAAAATGTTAGCGTGTTTCAGTGGGAGCAGAAAGTTGAGATGGAACTCGTTATGTTGGTTAATAATGGGCGCTTGTGTACGCTAATCTGCCATCGTGATTGATGGAGACATCAGTGAAGCCTCCTCCCATTAGCTTTGGATTGTCCGCCACTATTTATGATAGCACATGGCGGTACAGCTGGGTTCAGCAGTGCTCCTTTGGCCAAGGTTAACACTGCATTAGCACACATTTTCCATGCTATCCCTCAGTTCGACGCCTTGTTCTTAGATTGTTCTGCATCTTCTACAGCTGGACCCTCGGTTTGATAGCGAGAGATTCACTGAGGCCACCAGGTTGCACGTTACTACGACTAAAATGTTTCGTAGACTCTTCTTGCACTCTGCAAGCTTGAAGCAGAGTGAATGAAGTCCGCGTTTTCTTGCCTTCCGGGACAGGGAGACAATAGTCAGCGCCACGCAAAAGGTTAGCAGTAAGACAGGACAAAGGTGCCCAAGAACATCACCCACTCAAACTGGGTCCCTAAGCACCAAGCACCTGGCCTCAGCTGCTTTGCAGCTTGAACAACAAATCACCTGACACAAGGGTTATATTGCCCAAAGTGAGATAAGATTGAACTGAAGCTATAGATTTATCTACAATAAAGGATTCCAAAAAGCCAGTGGTAGCAAATCAACCCTTCCCATCAGCGACTCTGCCCAGCCAGATTGGCACAGGACAGCACAGCTTGCTCACCTTAGCTTTTCGACTTGGTTCACAGCTTATCCCGTTGGTGGTGTTGTGCAGCTCCTTGGAAACAACGCATAAAAACTCCGCTTGGTCTTCATTTCCGTAGTTATAGGAAGATCCAATACTGATCAACTGCAAAAAGTACAGAATGCATTCATACAGTGCAGGGAGGAACTGCGGATACTGGTTTACACCGAGACACAAAATTCTTGTATTCACTGGAATTTAGACTGGCGCTCACTGGAATTTAGACTGGCATGCACTGGAATTTAGACTGGCATGCACTGGAATTTTTACTGGCAAGCACTGGAATTTAGACTGCAAGCACTGGAATTTAGACTGGCATGCACTGGAATTTAGACTGGCATGCACTGGAATTTAGACTGGCATGCACTGGAATTTAGACTGGCATGCACTGGAATTTAGACTGGCATGCACTGGAATTTAAACACTCATTCACAGGAATTAAGAAGGATGAGAGATTTTATAGAAACATAAAATTCTTAAAGGATTAGACAGGCTAGGTGCAGGAAAACTGTTCCCGATGTTGGGGGAATCCAATATCCTGCGGTCACAGTTTAAGAATAAGGGTTAGGCCATTCTGGACTGAGATGAGGAAAAACTTCTTCACCCAGAGAGCTGTGAATCTGTGGAATTATCTGCCACATAAGGCAGTGGAGGCCATTTATCTGGATGTTTTCAAGAGAGAGTTAGATTTAGCTCTTACACACCCCCCCCACACCCCCCCCCCCCCCCGATTCTCTTTGGGTTTCTCGTGCCCATGCCTGAGTGTGCACGTGTGTGTTGAGGGGTGGGGATGGGTTAAAGACGGTAACACAGAGGTTCAGCACCTTTCAAAGGGTCATAATAAAAAGGTTCTCATTGTTCTAGTAAACATTCATGACATTGAGAGAGTTAAAACGCTCACCTGTTCAAATTTCCAGCCATCAGACATAGTAGAAACCATCTGTGTAAGCTCTTCCTCCTGACACTGGAGAACTCGGTAAACATGTTTCGTAGGAATCTGCAGAGACATGACCACATACTTGTTATTAATTCCTTTCATTCAACCCCAGCAAATGTCTGTCCGGATTAAAGGCAGGCCGGTCTACCAGTTGTATATATTTACCAACATGTTAAATATATACATGCATAACAGCAGTTGATCTTATACACGAGCCAAGCCCTTCTGATCGCTCTGCCAGAGTTTTACGAGGCAATATTGTAAAACTCCTTCCATAAGCTAGGGTACCGTTCGATTCGCATCTACCCCAATGTGGATATTTGTCTTTTTCTGTGAAACTGATGCACAACAATGCTGAGAACTATGTTCTGCACACTGTACATATCCTTCTTTGATCTATCCAATGTACTAGAGCTTGACTTGATTGTACATACATATGGTCTATCTGATCAGCTTAACTAGAATGCAAAACAATTGGAGATGCAGGAACCCGCAGCGGGTCAGGCAGCGTTTTCTCTGCCTCAGAGGGTGGTGGAGGCCGGTTCTCTGGATGCTTTCAAGAGAGAGCTAGATAGGGCTCTTAAAGATAGGGCTCTTAAAGATAACGGAGTCAGGGGATAGGGGGAGAAGGCAGGAACGGGGTACTGATTGGGAATGATCAGCCATGATCACATTGAACGGTGGTGCTGGCTCGAAGGGCCAAATGGCCTACCCCTATTGTCTATTATCCATCTCTAGAGAACATGGATAGGTGACGTTTCAGGTCGGGTCCCTTCTTCAGACTCTTGACCTTTCGGGTCAGGATCCTTCTTCAGATCTTTTCATAGTACCTCGGGTACACACGACAATAGTAAACCTAAACCAATTTTGTTCGGAGGGCAAGAGCAGAGGTGGTCTTCGGTGCATCCACTCCCTTTCCTTACCTGCATGGGTTTGCAATCTCGCTCTTTGATCTTCTCTTTCACTAATTTAATGAGAGGTGCAATGTTGTAAAACTCTGCTTCTTCTAGAACTCCTGCAACACAGAAACATCCCATCACTATGGACTCACACCAAGTCATGCCCACGCGATTTGGTGTTGCTCTGCAGGCTTCACAAGACACACATGGCCCATCCGAGATAGCCTTTTGCAAAACTAGGCTATGTATAGTTTTAACATTGGTCTTCCCGTGGCTCCCATCCCCGACTTCCTCATTAAGTTAGAACGCAGAGCACCACTCCATTTCACACAAGTGCAGTTGTATACCCTCTTGGTTCTTGGTTTCTTAATCCTCCAAAATATTCCAAATGAAATATTAAACTGGTGGTGAAGGGAGGACTTAAGCCAGAAACCCGCATTCACGTTATTCACCTTCCCTTTGAATGCGTCCATTCGCCACCATAACCTCTTCTGTATTTTAACCATTCCGATGGTAGGGAAATGTTTTCCTGAATTCCTTTATTTTTTATCTTAGTGCCAAGAACAAAATGAGGGACCCGGTGTGGAGGGGGCTACCGAGAACAAAGAGGGTCCCGGCGTGTGGGGGGCCGCCGGGTACGAAAGGAAACAATTGGGACTACGTCGATCACTTTGGAACTTTGTCAACGTCTTATTCGTGGTAACTCTTTGCACACGGTATGCAAAGCAAAGAATTTAATTGTAACATGTCACATGTGATACGGTTTCATTCATAAATCCTTCCTCAAATGACTACCAATCATCTCCTCGCTCAACTCTAACTCGAGCAAGCATTTGCAGTGGGAGCACCATGAATATTCACAGGGATGGGCATTTCGAATGTGTATTTACAGGGGGTACCTTGAACCCGAATATTTACAGCGGGTTGCCTTGAACTTGAGAGTATTTCCAGGGGGGCCAGCTAATGAATGCCAGTATTTACAAGGAGAGCCTTAAACATCAGTATTTGTTGGGGAGGGCACCTTTAACTTGACAGTATTTGCAGAGGGGCACTGTGAACCTGTTGGTTTCCGGGGGGGGGGGGGGGGAGGGGGGTCCACCATAAATGTGTCCGTATTTACAGGGGGTGACAGCTTGAATTTGTCGTTATTTACATGTCTCCATGAAGATTTTGTACACTGAGTAGGAGTTGAGGAAAAATTAAGACAGTTGAGATTATATGTAGCGCAGAAGACATCCACGGGTTCATTGGATGGTTCAACATAATCAAAGTTTATTCCATTTCAGATAAAAACCGGATAGACGTGTGCATTATGGGGTTGCAAAGACTATTAAGATCCATATCTGCAACATATAGCAAAAACAAACAATGCAACTTTCATTTACAAAATGCATCAACAAACATGTTAAATCAGTGAGCAGTAGTCTTTTGCTCTTCAGTACATGTTTCCAAGATGGGTAGATTAGGTCAGGATGCAGGAACCTCTCACTGAACAGTGGAGCAACCAATTCCTATGTTCCAAAGTGACAATGAAAGAACTGAACTCACCTTCCTCTGCCAGTTCCTTGTTGATGACAAGTTTGCCATGTCGGAGATAATTCAATATTGGCCCAAAATACGTGGGATCCCGGTCAATCAGGTAGGCCCCCGTCTCGTCCTGAGGAATAAAGTCAAGGCTTTACTATTTTTTAATTCGCAATCCAACCAAACGATAGACTACGTGTAGGAAGGAACTGCAATTAAAGTTATTACATTGTGGAAACAGCCACAACATGCCCACATGTTCGATCTATACTAGTCCCACCTGCCTGTGCTTGGCTCATATCCCTACAAACCTGTCCTATCCACGTACCTGTCTCAATGTTCCTTAAATGTTGCAATAGCACCTGCCTCAACAACCTCCTCCAGCAGCTCGTTCCATACACCCACCACTTTTGCGTGAAAGAGTTACCCCTCGTGTTCCAATTAAATCTCCCCCCCCCCCCCACCCCACACCTTCCTCTACTGGTTTATATCAAAGATAGACACAAAGTGCGGGAGTAACTCAGCGGGTCGGGCAGCAGAAGGGGGCCAACCCAAAACAGCACCGATCCTTTGTACCCACAGATGCTGCCTGACCCGCTGAGATACTCCAGCACTTTGTCTATCAAAAGAATGGACGATATACAGGTCAGCCTTGCCGTACAGTAATGGATGCAGGTCTGTGCAACTTTAGTGGTAAACAGCTATTTTGAATGCACAGGCATGCGACGTGTGCAGCAGAAGTCCCCAAAAACCAAACAGATTGCCATTACTTGCTGTATTTAATGCACTGACACCAAGACCTGCACAACACAATGTGCTTTGCATCACTTATTTTCTTTATGTAACATCTGACACACTGGAGATTTGCCAGTGTAATATGTTGGCATCTATACAGTGCATTTCCATTCAGCACGCACCAAATTTAAAAACACTTCACCCCTTCCCCCCCCCGCAAAGCTACAGAAACATATAATCTCACAACCGCAGAGGGCAATTGGACTGGGTAGACCCAACAAAAACCTCGCAACAACCCAATACACCAAATATAATCTTACGGCAGGGGAGGAGACTATTTTAGTACCACTGTACCAGAGTCTGAAGAAGGGTTTCGGCCCCAAACGTTGCCCATTTCCTTCGCTCCATAGATGCTGCCGCACCCGCTGAGTTTCTCCAGCACTTTTGTCTACCTTCGATTTTCCAGCATCTGCAGTTCCTTCTTAAACCCTGTACCAGATAATCTCTCTTAAGTGCATTAGCCAGCCAGTTTTTCTCTTACAGGGCCAGAGCATGGTTAGATCCCTTAATCAATCTGTGACGATATTACAGAACCAACTTCAGCCCCACTAGTGAGAAGTTTATTGGTTCTTGAACGTTTCCTCTGGATTTTTCGGGAATGCCTGTTCTTTTCCTGTCCTGTCGCACTCAATACTCTTCACACCAATAAAGAAATGTGATTCTTCCCTCTGACATTCAAAGGGGGGGGGGGGGGGGGGGGCTGTCCCTCGACTAAACACAAATTGATGTAACACGTGTGCAATGTGCTGTCAGAAGCTGATGTTTAAGGTTGGAATCTTTGGGTTTGTGCTCTTTCTGCCCATCATGGCTGAACCTGCGAATATGCAGTACGGGCTCAAGTGAAAAACTGCAACTTTCACAGTGGGTGGCACAGTGGCTCAACGGTAGAGCTGCTGCCTTACGACGTCAGAGACCTTACGCCAGAGAGAAGGCAGCAACTCTACAGCACCCCAACTACTGGTGCTGTCTGCATGTTCTCCTTGTGACCGCGTGGGTTTCCTCCCATACCCACAAGACTGAAGAAGGGCTTCGGCCCGAAACGTTGCCCATTTCCTTCGCTCCATAGATGCTGCTGCACCCGTTGAGTTTCTCCAGCATTTTTGTGTATCCCCAAAAGACACACAGGTTTGTAGGTTAATTACCTTTGGTAAAATTATAAATTGTCCCTAGTGTTTACAGTTCATTGTCACATGTACTGGGGGACAGTGAAAAGCTTTTTTTGCTTGGTGTGTCGGATAGTGCTAGTGTACGGGATTATCACTGGTCACCACAGACTCAGTGGGCCTGTTTCTGCACTGGAACTCTAAAATCTAGAGAAGACTAAATGGTTGACATTTCCTCAGAAAGTTAAATGTTAAAGTAAATGGGAAGCCATTCATCCCACATGCACCTGCTGGCATTTTGAAGCAGCAGCTGCAATTTTTCTCAATCAGTCACCCTTCGCCATCATGAATCTTCCAACTTTTCAAGTGGAGAATTTCTGAGGCTCACATTTCTGGGCTCAAAGGAGCTAAATCTTAGCATGGAAACTAAATCTTAAAGGAATTAAGCAATGTGGAAACAATTTTGGGGATTTGATTGAGAATTGAATCTTAGAGTTGGGATTCCAGATCTCATCAATGACTCGAGGCGATTCAAACACAACTAATGGAAAATTGCATTAATATCTCTAGATACAGCATCAACACCACAGATGTTCTGACTCTTAAGCTGCTTTAGGCAATGTCTGTAAATTACAATAAATGTTTGTCAAAACCCGCAGTACTTCCTATAGAGTTCTTCCACCAACCAGCATGTATATACAATGGTTAAATGAGAAAACAATATTCATCAGAAGTGGTGAGGGATGACAGAATTAATGCAATCTCCACAGATGCTGCCTGATCTACGGTGTATTTTTCATATCTCCACTTTTTACTTCAGACTTCCAGAATCTGCAGTCATCTGTTCTGAAAATACTTTCGTCTGGATTGCTATTCCGTCCATATCCCAAGAAATTGCAGAGTGCTGTAGATGTAGCCCAGTCTATCACACAGACCGGACTTCCCACCATTGAAGCCATCTACACTTCACACTGCCAACATAATCAAAGACTTGTCGTACCCCGGTTATTCCTTCGTCTCTCTGCTCCCATCTGGAAGAAGGTACACACCTTCGGACTCAGTAACAACTTCTTCCCCTCTATTATTAAGCGTCTGAACAGTCCTTCTATGAGCTAGAGTATTGTTCAATTCTCCTCTACCCCATTGACATTGGACTTTGTCTAAAGAACTGGTGCTCTACAATGTTGAGAACTATATTCTTCCCCTTTGCTCGAACAAATACCCATTGTACTTGAGTTTCTACTGATTGTTTGTATGGTATATCTGATTTATATGAAGAGCATGCAAAACAAAGCTTGTCACTGTACCTCAGTGCACGTGACAATAATAAACTAAGTCCCACACAGCCAACTGACACTCGCCATCAGGTGACTAGCAGGCATCCATGAAACCAGTACCAGCTCAACTGCAAATGAGAACACAAAATGTTCCCTTTACAGGAGCCTCTCTCTAGTGCGGAACAGTGGCGCTTCTGAGTTGCTGCCTTACAGTGTCAGAGATCCAGGTTCAATTCTGTCAGTAAGGAATTTGTTCATTCACCCCATTACCGTGTGAGCTTTCTCCAAGTGCTGTAGTTTCCTCCCACACTCAAAAACATACATGCTTGTAGGCCATGCTTGAGTAAGCCATTTAGAACGGAGACGAGGAAACATTTTTTCTCACAGAGAGTGGTGAGTCTGTGGAATTCTCCGCCTCAGAGGGCGGTGGAGGCAGGTTCTCTGGATGCTTTCAAGAGAGAGCTTGATGGGGCTCTTAAAAATAGCGGAGTCAGGGGATATGGGGAGAAGGCAGGAACAGGGTACTGAATGGGGATGATCAACCATGATCACATTGAATGGCGGTGCTGGCTCGAAGGGCCTACTCCTCCACCTATTGTAAAAAAAAAAAATTTAATAAAAAATATAAAAACATACATGCTTGTAGGTTAATTGGCTTTGGATAAACAAATTGTTAACTGTCCCGAATGTGTAGGATAGTGAGAGCGTACAGGGTGATCGCAGGTTGGCGCGGACTCGATGGGCTGAAGGGCCCATTTCCGAGCTGTATCCCTAAAGCCTAAAGTCAAATGGCAGTGTTTGTTCTGTGCCACATAGGAGAATTTAAAATATCGGTTAGCATTGGACCCGCATCTATCTTGTTTATTTTCGTAATGCTCCTGCCTTGCTTTACTGTTTTGATATTCAACATTTTTTTCCCCTCTCAACCCTTTCCCACCTACATGTGTGGCTTTCCACTAAACACGGTATCCACACCCCAGTGCTCGAAAATGAATACGCTTCCATTGCAGGTCAGACATTCTCAAAACTAATAAATGATAGAGAAGATAGATGCAAAATGCTGGAGTAATTCAGCACATCACAGCAACCCATTCTTGGAGGAGCAGCCTAGGCCTCCTCCACTGTCAGAGCAAGGCCACATGCAAATTGGAGGAACAGCACCTCATATTTCACTTGGGCAGCTTACAACCCGGCAGTATGAATATTGTTTTCTCCAATTCCAAATAACCCCTTGCACCCCCACATCTCTCCGTCCCTCCCCCATCCTAGTCATCCTGCTAACTTCACTGAAGATGGACACAAAATGCTGGAGTAACTCAGCGGGAAAGGCAGCATCTCTGGAGAGAAGGATTGGGTGACGTTTCGAATTGAGGCCTTTCCTTAGACTGCAGTTTTGACCTAACATCACCCATTCCTTTGCTCCAAGGATGCTGTCTGTCCCGCTGAGTTACTCCAGCATTTTGTGTCTATCTTCAGTGTAAACCAGCACTTGCAGTTCCTTCATACACGTGAATGACAGAGAAAATACAGGTGGAGTACAGCTCTTGACAGCGGGGAGAATTAATTACACCTGAGAGATGGCTGGAACACCAGCAACAGTAATTGATGCAGGAACAACATATTCACAAAGGAACAGTGGAGGAATTGCAAGAGTTCCAGGAAACTAAATGATCAACAATATGTATAACCTGACAGATAAATCCTTAAGAAAGACTGCAGCAGGGTAGTAACTAACAAAGCAGTATCAGAATAAATCACAGTCCACATAAACACCAGAGTCTACCAGGTCAACAACTATAATTTGCTTGATAAATTGATTGGTCTAATCCAGGATTGTAGATTCAATACCCCTACCAAGAAAAGAGATCTTTATCTTAGTGCCCAATCTAGGACAAGCTTGACTGCATGCTATACTCCAATAGGAATTAAGAGCATTGTGTAGGAACGAACTGCAGATGCTGGTTTTCTCCGAAGATTGACACAAAATGCTGGGGTAACTCAGCGGGTCAGGCAGCATTGCCTTCACACCCCTCACCCATTCAGTCCCATCCTCGACCTGCGTTTGCCCCCAGTTGCAAACCTTGACAATAAGCTGGATCCATGCCGCCTACAACTCCATCCACCCCTCATTTTCCCCAACCACCATGCCTCTTCAATCCCCAGCCCACCCAGGCTGTGTCTTCTCACCCCCTCACAACCTGCTTTCGTCCCTCAGTTCAACCATTAACGTCAAGACGGGCTTTATGCCCCCAATAACCCGCACACTCTTCCCCAATCCACACCCCCCCCCCCCGCCCCATACCTTCTGAATTTGTAGTCGGCAGGGCAATACTCTGCATATCGCCAACTTGTATGTGTTGTGCATACTAACGTGCTGGTAGTGCCCCCTTAAAACTGTCTAGTGAGTGATTTGACTTTATTGTTGTCTAGTTTATTCCATTCCCTTAAGGTTCTTACAAAGAATGAGTTCTTATAAATATCTGTCCTGGCGAATGGGGTTTCTATTTGCATATAATTGCTCTTTCTTGTTCTCCCTTCTGTTGAATATGTTATGTATCTATCTGCAGTTATGCCCAGTACCTTCACACCCCTCACCTATTCATCCCATACATGACCTAAATTTGCACCCAGTTCAAACTTTGACAAGGGATCACAAAATGCTGGAGAAACTCAGCGGTTGCATCAGCATCTATGGAGCAAAGGAAATAGGCAACGTTTCAGGCCGAAACCCCTCTTCAGACTTTGACAAGCTGGGCCCATGCCCCCATTCTTCCCCAACCACCATGCCTCTTCAATCCCTATACATTATTGTGTGTATGTACAATATATATAACCTGCACAATAGACAATAGGTGCAGGAGTAGGCCATTCAGCCCTTCGAGCCAGTGCCACCATTCAATGTGATCATGGCTGATCATCCACAATCAGTGCCCCGTTCCTGCCTTCTCCCCATATCCCCTGATTCCACTATCTTTAAGAACCGTATCTAGCTCTCTTTTGAAAGTATCCAGAGAACCTGCCTCCACCGCCCTCTGAGGCAGAGAATTCCACAGACTCACCATAATAATAGCATAGGCTATATATATGTAAAATACTGCGATAATAACAATAATAGCCCATGTAGTTCAGAGTTAGTTTGATGTTGTAGTGTTTGTGGCTGTGTAGGAATTAAATTCACCTGCATTTTCCCCTCAGTTCAAACCTTGCCAACAAGCCAGGACCATGTCCCCAGGCTTGACCCCAATCACCCTCTCCCCATTAACCCAGCCCCCAGAGGCCGGGCCTTCACACCCCGACCCTCCTCACCCACCGCCCCCCCTCACCCACCGCCCCCCCCCCAGGTCCCAGCCACCGGGCCCAGGCCGCTTTGCTCACCCGGTCGGACAGCAGCTCGCCCTCCTCCTGGCACAGGCGGTAGAGGAAGGACTTCTCCTCGCGGCACAGGGTCTGCCGGGTGGTGAGGAAGTGCGTGCCGCCGACATTGAGCCGAACCCACTTGTTATTCGGCTCCTTCCCCTCCGCCATCTTCAGCTGCCGTCGCCGTCGCCTCCCTCCCCCTCTGCCCCGCCCCCTAGCGGCGCCTTCCCCCCTCGCGTCCCGCCCCCTGCCGCTGATTGACACCCGACTCCGCCAATTGCAGACCACGTGCGGGCCCGTCAACGTCTTGTTTCCCCCCCCGCCCACTCGTGTCTCCGCCCTGCCGTGATTGACCTTCTTCACCCGACCCCGCCACTTGCGGCCGTTAACGTCATATTTCCCCCGCCCACTCGTGTCTCCGCCCCCTCCCGTTGATGGACGTCAGCCCCCGCCAATTGCGGCGCGTCAACGTCATGTTTCCCCCCGCCCACTCGTGTCTCCGCCCCCTCCTGTTGATGGACGTCAGATCCGCCACTTGCGGCCCGTTAACGTCATGTTTCCCCCGCCCACTCATGTCTCCGCCCTCTCCCGTTGATGGACGTCAGACCCCGCCAATTGCGGCGCGTCGACGTCAAGTTTCCCCCGCCCACTTGTGTCTCCGCCCCCTCCCGTTGAGTGACGTCGAGCCCGCTCTGTCGCTCGGAGGCCACCCCCCCTCCCGCTGATTGACAGCCCGCCCCGACCATCAGATGATTACACCGCCCCCTGGCGTTGATGGACGTCAGATACCGCCAATCGGGGCGCGCTTGCGATCTTTGCTTGCGACAGACACACTCACCCCCGCCCCCTTTGCGTCACGTCGCCGTCAGCTTCCGCCCCGCTGACGTCTCGTTGCCCTCAGCTTCCGCCCCGCTAGCGTCAGCTTCCGCTGAGAGTAGGGAAAGCAAGGGTTACTTGAAGTTAGAGGAGTCAATGTTCATAAGAAAGACACAAAAAGCTGGAGTAAGATGAATGTTTAATGTATCATCCTTAACATCATACTGTATGTCATGTTGTCACTTGCGGGCGGAGCACCAAGGCAAATTCCTTGTATGTGAATACTTGGCCAATAAGCTTAAACTTAAACTTAAATTTAAACTTAAAACTTAACTCAGCGGGACAGGCAGCATCTCTGGAGAGAAGGAATAGGTGACGTTTCGGTTCGAGACCTTTCTTCAGACTGAGTCAATGTTCATACCGCTGCCCAAGCGAAATATGAGGTGCTGTTCCTCCAATTTGCGCTGGGCCCCGCTCTGACAGTGGAGGAGGCCCAGGACAGAAAGGTCAGTGTGGGAATGGGAGGGGGAGTTAAAGTGTTTGGCAACCGGGAGATCAGGTGGGTTTAGTCGGGCCGAGCGGAGGTGTTCGGCGAAACGATCGCCGAGCCTGCGCTTGGTCTCGCTGATATATTGGTGTCCACACCTGGGACAGTACAAGTGTTGAGTCTTTTAACTCCTGATGAGATTGTGGACGTTGTAGGACATTGATCATTCTTTTGATTCTGGATTTTAATTAATGTATTGTGTTTTTTTTAATATATAATTTATGATGCTTTTATAAGTGATATTCTAAGATTTTATATGTACTTTATGATGTTTTTAATATGCAATGTATTTTTATGCAATGTTGTCCATTGTCTGGACCTTGAGTCCGAAATAAAGTTTATTATTATTATTATTATGGTCCAATCAGTCATCATATTGTTTCAAAGGAGACGCACAAAACTCTCCTATTCAATAGGATCACATGATGTACACGCCCACCCACACACACAGATACTGTGTTTCATTGATGTTCAATGATACATCATTGAACATCAATGGTACAGGAGCCTGAGGACTGCAACGACCAGGTTCAGGAATAGCTACTTCCCCACAGTCTTCAGGCTATTAAACTTGGCTCAGACAAAACTCTGAACATTAATACCCCTTTATCTGTTATTTGCACTTTATCAATTTATTTATTCATGTGTGTATTTACGTAGATAATGGTATATGGACGCACTGATCTGTTTTGTAGTAAATGCCTACTATGTTCTGTTGTGCTGAAGCAAAGAAAGAATTTCATTGTCCTGGTCAGGGACACATGACAATAAACTCTTTTGACTTTGACTTTGAATGATACATCAACATCATTGATACACAAGACTGCCCCCCACTGTCATTTTTTTTAACAGGTCCAACAAGGTTCCATTCAGATTCAGGTTAGTTTATTGTCATGTATCCCTGTGTGCATTGAAAGTCATTGCTTTGCATGAAGCTGCAGCGTAAGCAGCATACATGATAAGACACAAAGTACTGGGTCGATTTTAGTTTTAGCTTTGGAGATACAGCACGGAAACAGGCCCTTCGGCCCACTGCCGACCAGCGATCTCCGCACATTAACGCTATCCTACACCCACTAGGGACAATTATTTTTTACATTTACCAAGCCAATTAACCTACAAACCTGTACCTCTTTGGAATGTGGGAGGAAACTGAAGATCTCGGAGAAAACCCATGCAGGTAACGGGGAGAACATGCAAACTCAGTACTGAAAGCACCTGCAATCGGAATCCCCGGCACTGCATTTGCTGTAAGGCAGCAACTCAAGTTCAAGTGAGTTTATTGTCATGTGTCCCTGATAGGACAATGGAATTCTTGCTTTGCTTCAGCACAGCTCCACTGCTGCGCCACCGTAACTGTTTGTATCAGGTTTACACCGACTCCAAAGATTGGTCGTAAAAGTCCCAGAATGTCTCGTCCTTTTTCTCATCCCGATGTGTGTGTGTGGTTTTGTTTTCCTCTTCGCGCTCCAGAAACAGTGCAGCCTCTGGGTTTGCGTCTGGCCTGTTGGTCTTCGGGACCGCTGTCGGTGGCTCTGCAGCGGCTTTCTTCCGTTGACCTGGCTGCTCTGTGCCTGCATTCACGCGGGGCTTGCTGAGCTGGGGACAGGCCCGCGTGTACTTGGGCCGCTCCTCCACGTAAAGCTGGAGGTTTCTTGACAACATCTGGCGGGCCAGCGGTGTGTCGCTCCGGGCACCTTGAAACAGCAGAACGGGTGGTAGAGTGACCGTGAAATATCGTCCCCGCGCCAGCCCACCCCCTCAACCAGATGTTGAACCCCATCTCCATAAGGAGTCGTCACCCAGGGGACTGTCGTCTGAATTCAAGTCTCACATAGAAATTTTGAAAATAGGTGCAGGAGTAGGCCATTCGGCCCTTCGAGCCTGTATGGCCATTCAATATGATCGTGGATGATCATCCAACTCAGTGTCCTGTACCTGCCTTCTCTCCATACCCCCTGATCCCCTTAGCCACAAGGGCTACATCTAACTCTTAAATATAGCCAATGAACTGGCCTCAACTACCTTCTGTGACAGAGAATTCCAGAGAGTCACCACTCTCTGTGTGAAAAACCTCACTCCAGAGGTTTGAGAACGGAATAAGGTGGCAAGGAATACTCCTGCACCTATTTTCTGTGTTTCTATGTTTAAGGGCGGCACAGTGGCAGAGTTGCTGCCTCACAGCGCCAGAGACCCCAGTTCGATCCTGACTACAGGTGCTGTCTGTACGGAGTTTGTATGTTCTCCCTGTGACCGAATGGTTTTCACCGGGTGCTCCGGTTTCCTACTGCACGCCAAAGACGTGCAGGTTTGTAGGTCTGATGACTTCTATAAATTGTAATAATTATCTCTAGATGGTAGGATAGTGCGAGTGTTCGGAGTGTTCGCTGGTCGGCGCGGACTCAGTGGGCCAAAGGGCCTGTTTCCACTCCATATCTCTGAAGTTATGGTGGACTTACTGCACTCCAGTCACCTTCCACCATCACCTTCTGCTTCTTACCATTAAGCTAATTACGTATCCAGTTATCTAGCTCTCGCTGGCTCCCAGGTGATCTAACCTTAAGGGCCGCCAACTTTCAAAATTTAGCAAAGGCCTTGCTGAAGTCCATATAGTCAGTGTCGACTGTCCTGCCCTCCTCAACCTTTTCAAAATACTCAAAGCCATGAGATCTGATCCCCTGCACACTAAATGTGTAGGAAGGAATTGCAGATGCTGGTTTAAACCAAAGACAGAGACAAAAAGCTGGAGTAACTCAGTGGGACAGGCAGCATCTCCGGAGAAAAGGATTAGATGATGTTTTGGGTCGAGACTCTTCTTCAGACTGTCTCAACCCAAAATATCACCTATGCCTTTTATCCAAAGATGCTGTTTGACCCACTGAGTTACTCCAGCTTTTCGTGTCTATCTTGTGACTAGAGGTCATAGCCTCAGAATTAAAGGACTTTCTTTTCGGAAGATGAGGATGAATTTCGTCAGTCGTAGGCTGGTGAATCTGTGGAATTCTTTGCCACATAAGGCTGTGGAGGCTGTCAGTGGATATATTTCAGGCAGAGATAGATTGACTTGATTAGTATGGATGTCAGAGGTTATGGGGAGAAGGCAGGAGAATGGGGTTAGGAGGGATAGATGGATCACCCATCATTGCATGGCAGAGTAGGCTTGATGGGCCGAATGGCCTAATTCTTCTCCTATCACGTATGACCTTATGAACGAGGTTCAGGGCCAAAATAACCTCAGCTCGTGACTTTGGCTCACACACCATTCCCTGCCGGCTCTTACTTAAAACCGTACTCATTCAAAATATTTTATTACTACACGAGACTATTCTCCAGGAATTTTATACTTTCCACACAAAGGACTAAATATGATTTTTATTTCATTGTTTTAATATCCTCAATGGCGCTATTAAACGTCCGATTTTTTCTCCAGCTCCGCTAACGCTTTCTTGACTCTCTGGTGAATGACGTTCATGGCAATCCAGTGACCTAAAAGATGGCACACAACCTTGCTAGTGTCAGGGCTTAAACTTGCAATTAAACTATCTTGATCAAACTATACAGGTAGTCGTTGGGTTACGGGACGGTTCAGTCCCCGAGAAACAGGGCAGCACGGCGGCGCAGCCACCATATATTCTCTCTCTGCTCTCTCTCTCTCTACCCCCCTCCCTCTCCCTATCTAGCCGCGCCTGCGAGTTGGGGGCTAGGCGTGAGTGGATAGGGCGGGGAATGTAGTAAAATGAGCAAATTAATAATATTAATATAATATCAAGAGGGGTGGTTACTGTGTGTGTGGGGGGGGGGTGGTTAGTGTGTGTGTGTGGGGGGTGGTTAGTGTGTGTGGGGGGGGTGGTTAGTGTGTGTGGGGTTAGTGTGTGTGTGGGTGGGGTTGTTAGTGTGTGTGTTGGGGGGGTGGTTAGTGTGTGTGTGTGTGTGTGAGGGGGGTGGTTAGTGTGTGTGTGTGTGGTTAGTGTGTGTGTGTGTGTGGGGGGGGGGGTTAGTGTGTGTGTGGGGGGGTGGTTTAGTGTGTGTGTGTGTGTGTGTGGGGAGGTGATTAGTGTGTGGGGGGGGTTAGTGTGTGTGTGTGTGTGTGTGTGTGCGTGTGCGGGGGGGTGGTTCGTGTGTGTGTGTGTGTGCGTGGGGGTTGGTGGTTAGTGTGGGTGTGGTGGTGGTTTGTGTGTGTGGGGGGGGGGGGGTTAGTGAGTGTGTAATGCTGCAGGCCGCCCCTTCCAACCGCGCGTTGAGGGGACAGGATCCAACGGGTCCCACATATATATATTTAGTACACTGTAAACACTCTAATAAATGTGTGTACTCACACGCACATATATAATATACACACACACACACACACAAACACACACATATACTCACAAACTTATATATATATATATATACATATATATATACACATACATATATATACATATATATACATATATATACATACATATACATACATACATATACATATACATACATACATATACATATATATATACATATATATATACATATATATATATATATATATATATTATATATATATATATATATATATATATATATATATATATAAGTGTGAGTATATGTGTGTGTTTGTGTGTGTGTGTGTGTATATTATATATGTGCGTGTGAGTGTGTGTGTGTACACACATTTATTAGAGTGTTTACAGTGTACAGTGTTGTCATACACTGAGCTTTGTGTGGGTATTAGAGTGAGGATGTGTTGGAAAAAACAATGGATAGACACAAAAAGCTGGAGTAACTCCTACACAAGGAACTACGGATGCTGGTTTAAACCGAAGATAGACACGAAAAGTTGGAATAACTCAGCGGGACAGGCATCATTTCTGGAGAGAAGGAATGGGTGAGGTTTGGGGTCGAGGCCCTTCTGGTGATGTTGGATGATGACCGTTCAGACTTGCTTTCTGAGGCGCTGAATTACTCCAGCACTTTGTGTCCATCTTAAAGTAAGGATCATGGGTTGAAGCATCATTGGCAGTGTTCCAGTTCATAAGTGATAGGAGCAGAATGAGGCCATTCAGCCCATCAAGTATACTCCACCATTCAATCATAGCTGATCTATCTCTCCCTCCTAACCCAATTCTCCTTCCATCTCCCCATGACCCCTGACACCTGTACTCATCAAGAATCTATCTATCTCTGCCTTTAAAATATCCTTTCGCTTATAACAAAGCCTAACAGGGTTCCCACCCGAAACATCACCTATTCCTTTTTTCCAGAGATGCTTTCTGACCCGCTGAGTTACTCCAGCTTTTTGTGACCATTTAACTGCCTTTAGGAGTGGACGGAGGAGTTTGTGTGGACTAGAACACATGAAAGAGAGATAATTCTCCCCTCTCCCTATCAGGCAAAAGGTGAAGTGTGATAAAGCACACCTCCAGATTCAGGGACAGTTTCGTCCCAGCAGTTATCAGGCAACTGAATCATCCCACCACAACCAGAGAGCAATGCTGAACTACTATCTACTCATTGGTGACCCCCGGTCTATCCTTGATCGGACATTGCTGGCTTTACCTTGCACTAAATTTAATTCCATTATCATGTTTCTGTACACTGTAAGTGGATCGATTGTAATCTTGTAATGTCTTTCTGCTGACTGGATAGCACGCAACAAAAAAAGCTTTCCGCTGTACCTCGGCACACGTGGCAATAAACTAAACTGAAACTGATTTCTCCTTCCATCCCACCACCCCGTCAGCTTCCCCCCCCCTCTCATCAGCTTTCGGCAGATCTCAGAGGGGTTGGAAAGCGGTCGAGGACGCGCGCAAGGCAAGGTATACAAGTGGCGTACTCAGATCGTCCGACGTTCGGCCGTGCCAGTGTTTGGGGTCCCGTCGATAGCGCTCAAACACCTCCTTGGTGTAGGTGGAATGGGCCTCGCTCTTCCAGGAGCCCGAGTAACCTGGCGTCACAACAACACGGGCATCCACATCAGTCCGCACTCCCGGCACAAGGATGGTTCACATAATAAAGCCTCGCAGTCATAAAGTGATTTGGCGTGGAAACAAGTCCTTCATCCCAACTTGCCCACACCGGCCAACGCATCCTACCTGCCCATGTTTGACCCATATCCCTCCAAACCTATCCTATCCATGCACTTGTCTGACTGTTTTTTTTACTTTTGGGATAGTCCCTGCCACAACTACCTCCTCTGGCAGCCTGTTCCATACACCCACCACCACTTTGTGTGTGAAAAAGTTACCCCGCAGATTCCTATTAAATCTTTTCCCCTTCATCTTAAACCTTTGTCCTCTGGTCCTCGATTCGCCTACTTTTTTACCCAGAGAGTTGTGAATTTATGGAATTCCCTGCCACAGAGGGCAGTGGAGGCCAAATCACTGGATGGATTTAAGAGAGAGTTGGATAGATCTCTCGGGGCTAGTGGAGTCAAGGGATATGGGTAGAAGGCAGACACGGGTTATTGATAGCGGACGATCAGCCATGATCATATTGAATGGCGGTGCTGGCTTGAAGGGCCGAATGGCCTCCTCCTGCACTTATTTTCTATGTTTCTATGTCTATGTTTCTACTCTGGGCAAGAGACTCTGTGCGTCGCCCCGATCTATTCCTCCTTCCAAAGCGACAGCCCGATTCGTTCCTCAGAAGTTCATCCAAATTAAAATGTTCTGCCAGAGTGGCCTGGCCCTGGTCAGGGATAGTTTTTCTGACCTGTTTGCTCCTCCATTGACACTGCCTGACCTGCTGTGTATTTCCCTCCTTCCCTTTTTAACCGTCATGTCAACATTTTTACCATCTACCTGAATGAAAATGATACCTGCTGGTATTATACCAGCTGGTTTTAATGTCAATATACTTGCAGGTTTTAATATACCTATTGATTTTGTCAATACATCTTCTTTTAAGGTCAACAAAACTGCTGGGTTTAGGGTCAATATACTTGCAAGTTTTGAGGTCTATACATTTGCTGGTGTTATTATGCCCACTTGTTTTAAGGACAAGATACCTGTGGGATTATGGTCAATATATCTGCTGGTGTTAAGGACAATGTACCTACTGGTTGGAATATTTCTGCTGGTATTAAGGTAATATCCCTGCTGTTTTAAACTGCTTGCTGGCACTAGACCTTATTGTTTTACAGTTAATAGACACACTAGTTTTAAGTACTTTACTTTATCTAGCACCTTATAAATAATCAACGTGCCGTCAATAAAACACCTTACATAGGGATAGATATATTCTTATTAACACTGGAATATACTCACTTTCCAATCTTTCCCACTCCTCTGTAACTTGAATGGCTGTACTAGTATTAGCTGAAGATCAAAGTGAACACGTTATGAGTGTTTTCAGCCAAGGACTTTAGTTAGAATGGGCAGTACCTGGGAAGATGTTACATCGCAGGGGAAAGCCGATTTGTTCATACATGTTTGTCTCATCAATGACATTCTTTGCTGCCTCCACTGTGGTGTCCTTGGCATCCAGTGTTCCTGCAGGATGTTCTTTGTTATACAAGAACTCCTTAACCTTCAGGGGAACAGCAATAAAACGCAGGTCAGGGTGGACACAGTACAAACAGCATTCCCTCCGCTTTGTTTAATAAGGGGTGAGACCTCGTGGGCTCCTTCCTGTAGCATGGATGTCATCTGATTCTGCTCGCTGACCAGAACTCTGGTAGAGTTGTAATGCTGAGGCTCCATAAGGCTCTGGTCGGGCCACATTTGGAGTATTGTGAGCAATTTTGGGCACCAAATCTGAGGAAGGATGTGCTGGCGCTGGAGAAGGTCCAGAGGAGAGGAGGTCCATTAATGATCCCAGGAATGAGTGGGTTAACTTATGAGCATCTGATGGCACTGGACCCGTAGTTGCTGGAGGTTTGAAGAATGAGGGGGGGACTTCATTGAAATGTACTGAATAGTGAAAGGCTTGGACGGAGCGGATGTGGAGAGGATGTTTCCACTAGTGGGGGAGTCTAGGACTAGAGGTCACAGCCTCAGAATTAATGGACGTTCCTTTAGGAAGGAGATGAGAAGGAATTTCTTTAGTCAGTGGGTGGTGAATCTGTGGAATTCTTTGCCACAGACGGCTGTAGAGGCCAAGTCAATGGATATTTTTAAGGCAGAGGTAGATAGATTCTTGATTAGTGCAGGTGTCAGGGGCTATGGTGAGAAGGAAGGAGAATGGGGTTAGGAGGGAGAGATAAATCAGCCATGATTGAATGGCAGTGACTTGATGGGCCGAATGGCCTAATGCTGCTCCTATTACTTATGATCTTGTGTAACAATATTGACAGATTGCGTATATGTGGTTAATATTTAGTTTGTATTTAGTGTTTAGTATTATTTAATGTAAAGAAGGGTTTTGACCCTAAACATCGGCCATTCCTTCTCTCCAAAGATGCTGCCTGTCCCACTGAGTTACTCCAACATTTTGTGTCTATCTTCGGTGTAAACCAGCATCTGCAGCTCCTTCCAACATATTGTTTAATTCCTTCGCTCCATAGATGCTGCCGCACCCGTTGAGTTTCTCCAACACTTTCGTAAACCTATTGTTGAATTTAGTTTAGTTTAAATATAAATTAAAGGGAAAGCAGACCCTTCGGCCCTCCAAGTCCATGCAGACCATAGATCACCTATGTCCTGCCTTATCCCACACTTCCACCTCCTACACACCAGGGGCAATTTACCGAGGCCAATTAACCTACAAGCCTGCATGTCTTTGGAGTGTGGGAGAGAACCGGAGAACCCGGAGAAAATCCACGCGGTCACAGGGAGAACGTACAAACTCCACACCCAGGCAGCCCCTGTGGTCAGGGTCTCTGTGGTGCGGGACCTGTCCCACTTTCACAACCTAATTCACGACCTTTTTTACTCGTGGGCATTTTTCATCATGTTGAAAAAACGCCGCGACCTACCTGATGCCACGAGTCCATACGACTAGCATCACCACCTGCTATGACCTACCTACGACCTCGTGACGACCGTTCTGCGAGTACGAGTCAAGGGCAAACTCGGCAGAGGTCGTGAATTAGGTCGTGAAAGTGGGACATGCCCACTATACCGCCGTTGGTCTCTGGCCCTACACTCCCCCGCTGGTGGAAACATCCCCTCCACATCCACGTCAGCTAAACAAGTAGAGAAGTGAGATCCAGATGTGGTCTTTTCACTAACCTTCTCGTCCGATAGGACCTCATTCACAACGTGGGTCCTGAACTTGTGCTCGATGTTTCTTGGGATTAGGCATTGCTGGTCCCGAGAGGGTGGCCTGCCTGGGGTGTCGCACATCGGCGATTGGAGGCTGGGCTTCTCTCCCTGCACGGACGTCGCGCTCCCCTCGAGGCTTCCGACAGGGCTGGCGGTCTGAGATTTGTGCGCCTTCTTCGGGGGAAAAGGGGAGACCCCTTCCTTGGCCAAGCCGTCGCACGGGGTGGCGGTCCCGTCCCGGGCAGAGCCCGTCTTCGAGCTTGTGCTCCTCATAGAGTCGTGGCACAGTCGGTCGGGCTTGGGGGTATGGACTGGCCGCGTCCTGCAGTCTCTCTCTGCCCCTTCCACCAACGGAGGCTCCGGTTGACAACGACACTTGGACGTATCAGAATTGCGTCCCTCTGGTACGACTGCAAGCCAGAGATGAAATAATTTAGGGTGTAAGTTGCACATTCAGTCACTCAATTTCCACTGAATGTTGATAACATAGTTCTAGTTCCAGTGATACAGGTCCTTCGGCCCACCGAGTCCGCGCTGACCAGCGATCACCCATACACTAGTTCTATCCTACACACTAGGGTCTTAAATGCCGTTATAGTACCAGCCTCAACTATCTCTTCCAGCAGCTCTTTCCATATAACCACCAGCCTCTGGTTGAAATAATTACCCCTCAGGTTCCTATTAAATCTTCCCCCGTTCACCTTAAACCTTTGCGTTTGTACATTCTCCCTGTGACCTGCGTGGGGTTTGTCCGGGTGCTCTGGTTTCTTCCCACACTCCAAAGACGTGCAGGTTTGTTGGTTAATTGGCTCCGGTAAAAATGGTATATTGTCCCTAGTGTGTGTAGGGTAGTGTTATTCCCGTCCCACTAATGCCCCTGTCCCACTTAGGACACCTGAACGGAAACTTCTGGAGACTTTGTGCCCCACCCAAGGTTTCCATGCGGTTCCCGGAGGTTTTTGTCCTCCGGCAACCACCTTCAACTAGCATCGCAACCAGCTTCGACTAAAAAATTACGGATTTTTAAAACGGAAACCACTTTCAACCATTAGGGAGACCGACAAAACCTTAAGGACGAGTCGCACCCCGGCCACTCCCTCTTCTCTTCTCTCCCATCGTGCAAAAGGTACAGAAGTGTGAAAACGCACACCTCCAGATTCGGGGACAGTTTCTTCCCAGCTGTTATCAGGCAACTGAACCATCCTACCCACAACCAGAGAGCAGTGTTGAACTACTACAATGTATCTACCTCTTTGATGACCCTCGGACTGTCATATGCCGAGAGAATGGAGCGGCTGGGCTTGTACCCTCTGGAGTTCAGAACGATGAGAGGGGATCTTTTTGAAACATATAAGATTGTTAAGGGTTTGGACACGCTAGAGGCAGGAAGCATGTTCCCAATGTTGTGGGAGTCCAGAACCAGGGACCACAGTTTAAGAATAAGGGGTAAGCCATTTAGAACGGAGATGAGAAAACACTTTTTCTCACAGAGAGTTGTGAGACTGGAATTCTCTGCCTCAGAGAACGGTGGAGGCCGGTTCTCTGGATACTTTCAAGAGCGAGCTAAATAGGGCTCTTAAAGATAGCGGAGTCAGGGGAAATGGGGAGAAGGCAGGAACGGGGTACTGATTGGGGATGATCAGCCATGATCACATTGAATGGCGGTGCTGGCTCGAAGGGCCGAATGGCCTATTCCTGCACCTATTGTCTATTGTCTATCCTTGATCGGACTTTGCTGGCTTTACCTTGCACTAAATGTTATTCCCTTATCATGCATCTATACACTATAAATGGATCGATTGTAATCATGTATTGTCTTTCCGCTGACTGGTTAGCACATAACGAAAGCATTTCACTGTACCTCAGTACACGCGACAATAAACTAAACTGAACTGTACAGGGGATCGTAGGTCGGCATGAACTCGGTGGGCGGAGGGGGCCTGTTTCCATGCTGTATCTAAATTAAACTAATGCCCCTGTCCACTTAGGAAACCTGCACGGAAATCTCTGGAGACTTTGTGCCCCACCCAAGGTTTCCGTGCAGTTCCCGGAGGTTCCCAGAGGTTTGTGTCAGTCTCCCTAATGGTCGAAAGTGGTTTCCGTTTTAAAAATCGGTCATTTGTTCGTCGAAGCCGGTTGTGATGCTAGTTGAAGGTGGTTGCCGGAGGACAAAAACCTCCGGGAACCGCACGGAAACCTTGGGTGGGGCGCAAAGTCTCCAGAGGTTTCCTAAGTGAGACAGGGACATTACTGTACCAGCTACATCACGGTTGTTGCCACATCCTCTGGTAATAAAATGTCCGGTTATGCAGCCTCTTACCTTTGTCCAAACCTTGACTGTCTAACGTTGTGCCAAAGAGGCTTCGACCTGGGAAACTGCTAGCAGCTGCCACTTTAGTTTTCATCAGTTTATCTGGAAAATATATATTTTGTTTTAGGACAAACAATTCTAAAGGTGATTTGTAGGAAGGAACTGCAGATGCTGGTTTACCCTGAAGAAAGACACGAAATGCTGGAGTAAATCTGCAGGTCAGGCTAAAGTTAATGCCTGTAGAAGAAATGTCTTAACTAAAATGGTGAGCCTCATAACCTTAATGTCTGTACTGCCTCAGTGTAATCTACTAATCTTACACTCGTACTCAAGTATAATTGTGCGTTAAGATGTTTACTGAACATGAATAAACATGAATTTCACCATTCGATGTAACAATAAACTGCCACTGATAAAGTACCAAAGACCCACACCATCCTGGCCACACACTCATCTCCCTGCTCCCTTCAGGTAGAAGGTACAGGAGCCTGAAGACTGCAACGACCAGGTTCAGGAATAGCTACTTCCCCACAGCCATCAGGCCATTAAACCTGGCTCGGACAAAACTCTGATCATTAATAACCCATTATCTGTTATTTGCGCTTTATAAGTTTATTTATTCATGTGTGTATGTATTTATATAATGTTATATATGGACACACTGATCTGTTCTGTAGTCAATGCCTACTATGTTCTGTTGTGCTGAAGCAAAGCAAGAATTTCATTGTCCTGTCAGGGACACGTGACAATAAACTCACTTGAACGTGAACCGTTGACGGTGGCGCAGCGGTAGAGTTGCTAACTTACAGCGCCAGAGACACGAGTTCGACCCCGACTACGGGTACTGTCTATACTGAGTTTGTCCATTCTACCTGTAAGCGCGTGGGTTTTCTCTGGGTGTTCCAGTTTCCTCCCACACTCCAAAAACATACAGGTCTGTAGGTTAATTGGCTTCAGTAAAGATTGTAAGTTGTCACTAATGTGTAGGATAGTGTTTAAGAAGGAACTGCAGATGCTGGAACATCTAAGGTAGACAAAAGTGCTGGAGAAACTCAGCGGGTGCGGCAGCATCTATGGAGCAAAGGAAATAGGCAACGTTTCAGGCCGAAACCCTTCCGGGTTTTGTCCCGAAACGTTGCCCATTTCCTTCAGGGTTTTGGGCCTGAAACGTTGCCTATTTCCTTCGCTCCATAGATGCTGCTGCACCCGCTGAGTTTCTCCAGCACTTTTGTCTACCTGTAGGAAAGTGTTAGTGTGCGGGGATCGCTGGCTGGCGCAGGCATGTGGGGCCGAAGGGCCTGTTTCCACACTGCATTTCTAAATGAAGCGAAATTAAGTACCATTGATTGCATTGTATCCAAGATCAGTTCTTCAATAAAGGGAAGATAGACACAAAAAACTGGAGTAGCTCAGTGGATCAGACAGCATCTCTGGAGAGAAGGGATGGGAAAAGAATTCCCTTTCTCCAGAGATGCTGTCTGACCCGCTGAGTTACTCCAGCATGTTGTGTCTATCTTCGGTTTAAACCAGCATCTACATATCTTGAACAAAGGGCTTTACCAGCCTGTTGTATGTGGTTTAAATGAGCAAGCACTCCAGTAATGTACATTTGATTCTGTATGTTCCCACTCCTCTGATCATCATGATATGTTTTGGTAGGACTAACAATGGTAGGACATAGACAATGACTGGTAAGGAGGACTTGTACACTCTGGAGTTTAGAAGGATGAGAGGAGATCTCATTGAAACATATAAGATTGTTAAGGGTTTGGACACGCTAGAGGCAGGAAACATGTTCCCGATGTTGGGGGAGTCCAGAACCAGGGGCCACAGTTTAAGAATAAGGAGTAAGCCATTTAGAACGGAGACGAGGAAACACTTTTTCACACAGAGAGTGGTGAGTCTGTGGAATTCTCTGCCTCAGAGGGCGGTGGAGGCCGGTTCCCTGGAAACTTTCAAGAGAGAGCTAGATAGGGCTCATAAGGATAGCGGAGTCAGGGGATATGGGGAGAAGGCAGGAGCGGGGCACTGACTGGGGATGATCAGCCATGATCATATTGAATGGCGGTGCTGGCTCGAAGGGCCAAATGGCCTCTACTCCTGCACCAATTTTCTATGTTTCTATGTCTATTGTCTATTGATCCAGGGAGCATTGATGAACAGAAGGACACAGGTACAAAGTCCAGGGACCTCTGGATCGGGACCCTTCTTCAGTCTGGAAGTAGGTGGGAGGAGGGGGATGTGAAGAGCGGAGTCGAGACAAGACCAGGAGAAGTCAACCCAGGCCGCGATGCCATTGCCCGAGAGGGGTTGTCTAGTTGGCCAGGGCAGGTGTGATCTCAAGAACAAAACAAAAGAACTGTGGAACTGGTAAAAACGACTAGGGTGGAGGAAGGGGTCACCAGGATATTGCCCTCTGATGTTACAGTCTGACGAGAGACCAGTTGTTTTTTTCTACTTTCAACAGCGTCTGAAGTTGGTCTGCGTTAGTGCTATTGAACCGAGGGAGATGCATAATTAGCCAGGACGTGAGGGATACATTCTTGCTCTGCCTAACAATTTAGTGTGAGGAAGGTTTCACCAAGCGTGCAGATGAGACCTCGGCGTCATATTTTAAGAAGCTGTTTCCAACGCTGGGACACTCCATCAGTACCGCCCGGTAGGATCAGTTTGTCACCAAGAGGATCTTAAACTCTGACTGAGAACCGACACTGATATCAACATGTGTACGAAGGAACTGCAGATGCTGTTTCTTTGCTGAAGATCGTCACAAAATACCGGAGAAACTCAGCGGGTCGGGCAGCATCCCTGTAGAAAAGGAATAGGTGACATTTCGGGGCGAGACCCTTCTTCACTCAGACCCTTATCTCAATCTGATCCGCGTCTGAAGAAGGGTTCCGACCCGAAACGTTAACTATTCCTTCTCGCCAGAGATGCTGCCTGACCCGAGTTACTCCAGCATTTTGTGTCTATCTTCGGCATCATCAACGTGTCGCGGCTTAACAACAGGAGCCCCGAATCAAGAAATGAAGATGTTGTTACCTGCCAGCTTCATGACTTCGGAGACTGCAAAAGAAAGAGCGGACAGCGGTTAGATCTTTGGCTTTCACTCTTGTAAGTTTTTTAAATCGCATTTCATGTTTTTGTTGTTGTAATTTTGCGGTTTTTGAGAATAACCGACCTTGGAACTGAGGGCAGTCGGTGGCTGGGTCCATTTGGAGAGCTGGGTGAAGGAACTGCGGCCGGTCCTAGTGTCTCCAGTTGATGTGTGATCAGAGGTTGGGCGAGGGAATTCCGGCAGCTCTAGTCCCACCTGTGGCAGCTCTAGAGCTCTAGTCCCACCTGTGGCAGCTCTAGTCCCACCTGTGGCAGCTCCAGAGCTCTAGTCCCACCTGTGGCAGCTCTAGTCCCACCTGTGGCAGCTCTAGAGCTCTAGTCCCACCTGTGGCAGCTCTAGTCCCACCTGTGGCAGCTCCAGAGCTCTAGTCCCACCTGTGGCAGCTCTAGTCCCACCTGTGGCAGCTCCAGAGCTCTAGTCCCACCTGTGGCAGCTCTAGTCCCACCTGTGGCAGCTCTAGTCCCACCTGTGGCAGCTCTAGTCCCACCTGTGGCAGCGGTTCGGGTTGACTACATTCTCTCCACCAACCGACGCCCAGGTAGCCGGACACATGACAGAAAAAGCAACGCCAGTTGCCGCGGCAACCGAGGTAAACACTCCGAGTGTAACAACAAGGAACTGCAGGTGCTTGTTTATACCAAAGAAAGGCACAAAGTGCTGGAGTAACTCAGCGGGTCAGGCAGCATCTCTAGAGATAAAGAAATAGAAGAAACATAGGGTAGTAGACAGTGGTCTGCCTTTTCCAGCATCTGCAGTTCCTTCTTTAATACATAGAAACATAGATGGGACATGTTGGCCAATGTGGACAAGTTGGGCCGAAGGGCCTGTTTCCACACTGTATCACTCTATGACTCGGTTGTAATCACGTATAGTCGTTTGCTGACTGGATAGCACCCAACAAGCGTTTTTCACTGTACATAGAAACGTAGAAATATAGAAAATAGGTGCAGGAGGCCATTCGGCCCTTCGAGCCAGCACCGCCATTGATTGTGATCATGGCTGATCGTCCCCTATCAATAACCCATGCCTGCCTTCTCCCCATATCCCTTGACTCCACTAGCCCCTAGAGCTCTATCTAACTCTCTCTTAAATCCATCCAGTGACTTGGCCTCCACTGCCCTCTGTGGCAGGGAATTCCATAAATTCACAACTCTCTGGGTGAAAACGTTGTTTCTCACCTCAGTCTTAAATGACCTCCCCTTTATTCTAAGACTGTGGCCCCTGGTTCTGGTTCGCTCAACATTGGGAACATTTTTCCTGCATCTAGCTTGTCCAGTCCTTTTATAATTTTATATGTTTCTATAAGATCTCCCCTCTTGCTTCTAAACTCCAGTGAATACAAGCCTAGTCTTTTCCATCTTTCCTCATATGACAGTCCCGCCATCTCAGGGATCAATCTCGTGAACCTACGCTGCACTGCCTCAATCACAAGGATGTCCTTCCTCAATGTTTCGTCTCGGCACCCTTCTTCAGACTGACAAACATCCCACGTGTAAGATGGATATCACGGGCTCCACACTTCCTTGGGCATTTTATTGCCAGCCCTGCTTTGTTCTGGCATTTTACTATCTCCAGTTCCACCCCCACCACTCTTTATTTTCAGTCTGAAGAAGGGGCTCGACCCGAAACGTCGCCCATCCTTTTCTCCGGAGTTGCTACCTGACCCGCTGAGTCTACCTTCGGTTTAAACCAGCAGCTGCAGTCCCATCCTGCACATCAAGTCCTTGTCTCTAAACGGCAACTTTGAAAGGGGGTAGATAGCACCAAAGATAATATGGTATCTTTGGATAGCACTGAGCATCACTGCTTCAAATCTACTGTGTGTCACCTAACGATAGCGGTAAGATTCAGTGTCTCGGATCAACAGGTAGACAAAAGTGTTGGAGAAACTCAACGGGTGCAGCAGCATCTATGGAGCGAAGGAAATCGGATCAACAGTCCACTATCCTGCGACAGTATCTCTGCCATGTCTGTTATCCTGTTCCCCCAAGCAATTCAGTTGCGTTTATTGGCACGTGTAGCGAGGTACAGTGAAAAGCTTTTGCTGCGTGCTAACCAGTCAGCAGAAAGACAATACATGATCGAAGATTGACACAAAAGGCTGGAGAAACTCAGCGGGTGCAGCAGCATCTAAGGAGTGAAGGAGATCGGCGACGTTTCGGGTTGAGACCCTTCTTCAGACCAGGTAGCATCTCTGGAGAGAAGGAATAAGTGACCTTCCCGGTCGAGATCCTTCGTCAGACTAACATAGAAACATAGAAAATAGGTGCAGGAGGAGGCCATTCGGCCCTTCGAGCCAGCACCGCCATTCATTGCGATCACGGCTGATCGTCCGCTATCAATAACCCGTGCCTGCCTTCTCCCCATATCCCTTGACGCCACTAGTTACCAAAATAGGCCCCTAAGTGCAAATCGTCTGTGCCGACCACTACATCTTCCTGCCTGCATATCACATATTATAGGAGCCATTAAGCTTGTCAGTATATTACAGCCATGCCTAATATTTTTGGTTTTTATCTGTCTACTTTTGTAGGTGGAATTTGATAGGTAGAGGGATGTGTCTACTTTGGAGGAGACTCATAGATAGTTAATCTCGAGGGACGATTTCACAAGACACGAGATGCCACACTCTAATAAGAAGACACAATTATATGATTTATGTGCCACGGATGGAACAGCTATTGAGAACGAAAAGTTATGGGTTATTTCTTTGTTATGTATTACTTCAATAAAGACCAATTAAACAAGAAGCAACGTCTGGCGGATTCGTTTTTGCTATCATAAGAGTGCGGTGAGTGCATAAACTATAGCTCCATCACATTCCCGAGAAATAATGGCTATCGAAGCTGGACTTTGAGAAGATGCCATTACACAATTATTTCCCTCACGCTTTTCTCTCCACGAATCTGTCCAAATATGTTAACGAATAGCTGGCTTCAGTATTTTATAATCGGGGGAAATTTCAGAACTTTTAACTTTAGAATATATGACAATACATCAACAGGCCCTTCGACCCACAACGTCTGTGCTACGACAAGCCACGATACAAACATCCTCTGCCTGTACATGGTCCATATTCCCCCATTCCCTGCCTGTATGCATGCGCCTTTCCAAAAGCCTCTTAAAAGCCACTACTATGGTATCTGAAAATCAGTCGTATTCCATAACTGGCCTTGGAGGTTTTTGCTACAATAGCCAGAGGAAGGCAGAAGCTAAAGATTTCAAGGATTTCAACAAACAGCAACCAGAAAGCAAAACTGTGGAGGTTAGAACCACACGTGGAGGGGATGTTTTCGTATGCATGGCAACATTCTGTGGTGGAAGGGGCAAGATTTTTAGATAACTTAATAATTCATAGGAGCAGAATTAGGCCATTCAACCCATCAAGTCTACTCCACCATTCAATCATGGCTGATCTATCTTTCCCTCTCAACCCCATTCGCCTGCGGTCTGAAGAAGGGTTTTGGCCCGAAACGTTGCCTATTTCCTTCGCTCCATAGATGCTGCTGCACCCGCTGAGTTTCACCAGCATTTTTGTCTACCTTCGATTTTCCAACATCTGCAGTTCCTTCTTAAACCCATTCGCCTGCCTTCTCCCCATAACCTCTCGACACTCGTGCTCATCATCTTTCAAGGCACTCTTGGGAAAAAAAAAACGTTTGTCGAATTCTAGTTGTACCCATTGTCAAAAATATATAAGACACAAAATGCTGGCGTAACTCAGGGGGACAGGCAGCATCTCTGGAGAGAAGGAATGGGTGACAATTCGGTTCGAGACCCTTCTTCAGGCTGATGTCAGGGGAGAGGAAAGTACAGATAAGAAAGTGTAAGGTGTGAAATCTGGCATGGAGTGAGAGGAATCACAGAAGGGGAGCAGCAAGAGAGGGTGTTGCAGCAAATCTCGTCAGAGAACTTCGTCAAAGTATGCGTAACTTGAAGCGATTTCGCAGTGGAACAGATGAAATGTTTAGGAAGTGTATATTCAAGTACACTGAGTGTTGGAGGGTGCAGTCATACAAGCTGCTCTCCTTCACATTAATATCAAACTCCAATTAATGTGATGGAAAAGTTGAGTGTCAGGAACGCCTCGTAGACTACCTTGCTCAATAGATCGGGTGCCTTGATCTGATCAAATGCAAAGCTTTCAGCCCAGTAAGGAAGGAGCAAGCAGGACTGAGCAGTAGTAAATAGCATTGAAATCGAACTCTTGTCAGAGACTATCACCACATGGAACTTGTGACAGATTTTTTTTTTGCCACTCATCAGCTCCAACCAAAGTGATGTCTGCAGAGAGACACAAAATGCTCGGAGTAACTTGGCGGCTAAGGCAGTACCTTTGGAAAATAGGAATACAGTCGAGACCCTCCTGCAGACTGAGTCAGGGAAAAGGGAAACAAGAGACATAGACGGTGACATAGAGACACGTAGAACAAGTGGATGAAAGATATGCAAGAAAGTAGCGATGATCACGGAAAGGTAGACCCCAGAATGGTCCATTGTTGGCCGTGGGCTCGGTGATAAAAAGTTATACAATGAAGCTGGAAGGTAGACAAAATTGTGGGAGAATTTCGCTTCATTCTGAAATGCAGTGTGGAAACAGGCCCAACATGTCTGCGCCAGCCAGCGATCCCCGCACGCTAACACTTTCCTACAGGTAGACAAAAGTGCTGGAGAAACTCAGCGGGTGCGGCAGCATCTATGGAGCGAAGGAAATAGGCAACGTTTCGACCCGAAACGTTGCCTATTTCCTTCGCTCCATAGATGCTGCCGCACCCGCTGAGTTTCTCCAGCAATTCTGTCTACCTTCGATTTTCCAGCATCTGCAGTTCCCTCTTGAACATACAATGAAGGTCAGCAGGACGACAGTGAAACTAGATGACTGTGACGACTAGGGTAGATGAGGGATGGAGAGAGGATACAAGGATTACAAAATTAGAGAAATCAATATTCATACCGCTGGGTTGTGACTCCCTCACTGCATCTCCACAAGGTCCAGCAGAGGGTTCAGTGTATCTGGGGACAAGGCATACCTTATAATGGCCTGCTGTGCCCCCAATTCTGGTCGATTGTTTTTAACAAGTGATGAAGCAGTATGCACGTCAGACGAAGACATCTGCTGAAGCAAACTTCACCTGCTCATCCAGAAAGTTCTGCAGCAAACAGGTTGCTCCAGGCACACAAGCTTTAATCATCTCAACTGTTAACTTGGTGAAATCAAGCATTGCATGGGTACTCTTACAGTGACTGATGGAATCCTGAATTGGATCAGTAACCCATGGTTTCTAGTGTCCCACTTAGGAAACCTGAACGGAAACCTCTGGAGACTTTGCGCCCCACCCAAGGTTTCCGTGCGGTTCCCGGAGGTTTTTGTCCTCCTTCAACTAGCATCGCAACCGGCTTCGACTAAAAAAAATACCGATTTTTAAAACGGAAACCACTTTCGACCATTAGGGAGACTGACAAAAACCTCCGGGAACCTCACGGAAACCTTGGGTGGGGCGCAAAGTCTCCAGAGGTTTCCGTTCAGGTTTTCTAAGTGGGACAGGGGCATTACTCTTTCCCCCCACCCTCTCCATGACTCCATGTATTGGCCACATGGCAAAGCCATTAGCCATCAGGTAAACCCATCACCTCAGCAATGTCGAACAGTTACTGTAGAGTGGAGATAACATGTTATGCACGCAATAATTCATAAACAACCAGGAAAACTCTGTACTTTTTGCTTTTTAATTTCTTTTTCTAAACACAAATACATTAACAAACAGCATACAAACAGAGGTATCAGTGATTGAAATGGTGTGTGCTGCAATGGTACATGGTGCTCAGAGGCGATTTAAGCCTCAGTGGAATGATTTTGTCACGTTTAAACTTTCCATTCATTAGAAATTTATTTTTTAAACAAGCGCATTTTCTTGCTGATCGAGCCGCATTTTTCAATATTACAATTTAACTTTTTTTGTTCCTTTCGGGAAGCAAGAGATAAGGAGAGCAAACATGGCCCGTTGAAGTGTGCCTGGGAAGGTGGCAGATTCTATGTCAGTAATGTCACACTAGTCACCATATTACATTACAGAATTGTACAAATTTCTGAAAGTGTTCTCTCGAAAACAAGCAATGACCTGGATAAAGAGCTAACCCAGCAATTAAAAAAAAAACATGCCCCCAATTCTGTTTTTGTTTTAACAAATGAAGCAGTGTCTGATTAAGATATCAGCTGAAGCAAACTGGCCTGCTTTTCCAGATGCATCTGTGTGCTAAGGATGCACAGACACGCAATAAGTGTAAGAATGCAGTGATCACCAATAGTTTTTGTATTAAACATGGGAATCCACTTGCACATCAGTGGACCCATATTTAAAATTACAGATGAAAACCACCTCAGATATTAGGCCAAACATGATACATTAGTACTTTGCCAGGTTTCTAAAAACTATTATCAAGACGTCAATTAAATGCAGCATCTCATGTTGTAGAACAAACAAATCCAACCAGGTTAGCGGCCACAGCCTCGACTAGTGTGGATCAGATGATAAAGACACACCTGTCATGCCATACTGAGTGCAGATCAGTACTCAAAGAGCTACGAGGAAATGCAGCACCCAGGTATAAATCTACATTTTAATTAAAATTTAGAAGTTCAGGCAGCTACATAACTCTATAAAATTCTATTACAGACTCAGAATTCTGTACTTCATTTTATTTAGATGTCTTTACACCAAGAGTTGGTTCTTGCCGTAAAACGTAAACTGAATAGAATGACATAGCTCAAGAACTCGATTAAAATACCACTTATTCCACTTTAAAAAAAGATGCAAAAAAAAACAGAAACAAGCAAATAGGGAATGCAAGGACATGTTTTTATAATTTTAATTAAACATTTCACAACACCTTGAGCACATTAAAGGACCAAAGATGTGCTGGTAATGCAATTAACAGTTTCACGGTTGTCTGGTTTTGTAATATGATGAGATGGTGACGTACTCAAGACAGAGAAAGAGACCAAGAATCCCAACCACACGTGGCCATGCAAGAGGCAACCATTACAACCATCGATATATATTTTTTGATTTTGTTTCTTTTCCCAGGGAGGCAAGGTTGGGGGACATTAAAATCAGCACGTATTCTGAAGACCTGCCAATTCCATACTCAAAATCCAATGGACTGTGAAAAAAAAAAGATATAAAAGTATTGTACAAGTTTACAACACTACCCTGGAATACTGGCTGAAATTTTTTTTTAGGTTTTTTTTGTTGCTTTATCCATCAAAAAATATAAACAAATAAATGGATGCACCAGTATTCCAAGGGAGTTTTTCTTCTTTTTCAAAATGTCTTTAGCAAGTGCCTGTTCTGGGTCAATTAAGGAAGTTCACTGCAAGTTAAATGTTATCAATGCAGAGATAAAGTGGGCCCTGGTGATTAGCCCTCATTCTCTAAAAGCCATTTTATTTTTATTTTTTAAAAAGATCCCCTTAAATTTCAAACACAATATTATAGGTAAATTGCATCCTTCTGGGATTTCCAACTGAAGATGCCCCATGAATACACTTTTTTTAAAAAGCAATCAAGTTCCCTTTTCTTTCATGCAATCAGCATGTTCAAATTTACACCACAAAATTTCACTTCTTGGCTCTGTACATGTGAGTGCACTACTGCGCCAAATTATTACAAATCTGACCAGTATCAAAGAGAGAACATCCTTAACTCGCGATTCCACAGGTTCCCGAGGCAATCAGCTGCTCGAAACTGGACTGTGGAAAGAAACACATGTTGCTGGCTGAAATCTAAGGAAACAGCAAAGCCTTTGTGATGAGCATCACGTTTTTTTTTCTTTTACATACATCACTTGATGCTCGGCACTGTACAAAATTTAAAAAAAAAACCCTTACGAAAAAAAAAGATATAACACTGGTGACCGGGGTCAAGTGTGAAATGCCCGTTAGACCTGTCCAAAGTAACATTTTTTTTTCCAATGGGCACTTGCTTCCCATCAAGTTTCAAGGACACCTTTGGAACTCGAGTCACACCGCCACAGTGGTCTAATTCACATTTGCAAAATATGAAAGGAGATACCCAATAATTTCAGCAAGCCAAACACACAAGACATTGCATTATCACTTAACTCTCACATTGGTAAAATAACAGTACCAACAAAATCAGAAACCAATGCTTCCTATGGAATGTATATAAAGAAAACACGAGGAGCATGGGACGACTTGGGAAGAGATAAATGCATTGATACGTATGGAATTTAAACTGTATCCTTTGGCTCAGGGCACTCATACCACACATCAAGGAATTAAAATGAAAGTCTGGACATTCTTATGTTTATTACCACACAATCGGGGGCTTGTTCCATCCAAGAAGCACTCTCCCGAATAGTATTCTCCAACCAGGTTCATTTCACGCAAAGGGTGGATCAACTCACTCCCTGTCTAGTTAAGCACTCGATGCAGAATGGAACAAAGATACATGTCAGGGCATATAGCATGACGATAACTGTGGGCAATTCTGGATTTCCGTAACCAACACACAACCCTGCACCTAAGATACAGCGGCAACAGGTGCATCTAACCGATATAATGTTTGACAGGGGGCAAACACCCGCTAAGAGCCAACGTTCACGGAACAGTCGCTAACTTCATTTACATGCCTGCAGTGTCAGATATATGACAGATAGTGTTGACAATGGGATTTTGGGGGGGGGGGGGGGGGGGGGGGGGGAGAATACGCAAATCCATTTCAGAACCAGAGGCAGTAGTATTAGAATGAAACAGCAGCATCATGCTCCTTGCTACACAGGTTGCAATTTTACTGGCCTTTCCAGCAACACACTTACCCAGAGAATGACTCCCCTCCTTCCCCCCCCCCCCCCTCCACAAATCAAAATACTAACTTGCAGAAATGGTCTCCCAGCATACCAGATCAAGCCACCCAAAAACGTAAATACAACAATTACACCATGCTATCTTTAATAACCGAGTCAGATCACAAATTAATTATTAATCTGAATATCAGAGGGCTTTAGAACACAGACCCTGAAGTCATAATGCATAAAGCTGGATGGAAATCAGGCGATCCAACTGATAGACACAAGCCTGGAAGGCACCAAAGAACAGGAGCTCTCGAACTGACTCATCCAAATGATCTGATTTTCTAAACCAGGTGACGCAACAGCAGCGAGAGTTGGATTTTACCCAATTCCTGGATGCAACATAATTCACAAAATTCTTCATCCTTTCCTGAAAATTACAAATTCTATTCTCTTGAATCAAACACCAGAATAATGCTGCACAGCGCAAGTAAAGACTCACTCTGAACAGAAACGCAATGGAAGGATTGAGACCCGTCATTGTCTCTGCATGCCAAACTAATACCTGGTTCAATCCAAAAAACTCTCATGAAGTGTGTTTATGAGAATGGCCACATCCAATTAAATTGTAACTAGATACACTTTTTTTAAAAAAATTAAAAAATCCTTGCAGTAGTTGCAGGGGAAGACAGTTATAACTGCTTAAAACGATTATTGTGGAATTCTCTCACTACTAATACATGAAAAAAACAAAATCCCTTCTTCCAAGTGAAATACAAAAGTCTAGATTCCAATCTTAAACATGCACTTTTCTACATGGTTAGCCTTTTTCTCTAAAAATCCCTGCTTTACACTTAAAAAACTCTTCGCAAAGCCACTAAACTGCACTAAGATGGCACGGTATCTTTATTCCTTTTTTTTGTTTATTCCAGATCTTTGTTTAAAACTGTGGCCAATGCGCTTACACTTTCCAGACAGGAGGACAGAATAACATTATTCCAAACTGTTCCAAAGAAGCGCAGGGACGAAATCTAAAGCAAAGACAAAACATGAGGCGCCAAGAGTGCACCCATGCAGGGAGCTGTGGTCAAAACAATTCACATGTGCCAAACTACCACGTTTAAGAAGAAGCAACAAATTTTGTTTGAGGTTATAAGCCAATACACCACACAGCAGCTGGGTGCATATACTGAGCTTCTCTTACTGAGTCCCAAAAATGAACTGCTCATAAAAAAAAAGCAACACAAAGTGCTGGATTATCTCAGTGGGTTAGGCAGTATCTCTGGGAGGGTGTGGGAGAGGTGATGTTTCAGGTTGGGATCTTTCTGCTGACATCTGAAAGGTCGCCTATTCAGGTCCTCCAGAGATGCTGCCTGGCCCGCTGGGTTACTCCAGCACTTTGTGTGTGTTTTTATAAACCAGCATCTGCAGCCCCTTGCACCGACAATGAACCGTTCAGGTTAACTCACGTTCTTTCAACGAAATCAACAAACAGTGATGTTTTAAAAAAGGGCAATGTCCCACAACCACGTTCGGGCTGGGATGGGATGTGTTTTGGAGAATGGGTATATAGAAAGAACATTTTATTAACAGCTTATTTTTTAAAAATACACCTTTTATTACAGGAGTCAAGTCTCTTTTAAAGGGCCACTGTGGATTTAAGATAGCCTTGGCATTAAGAGCAAAATGCAGATCATGGTATGCAAACAGATGTAATAGTTCTCACGTTCTTCTTGGAAAATCTTCCTCTCGATGAATAGTCCTGAAAGCTTGACAACTTAGAGATGCTTAGAAAGAGGCCTGGAAACCACACAGTTGAAAGCTGAAAAAAACCCAACTGCATTTTTTCTAGTCAGCCAACATTAAATAGGAGCCTGAACTTCTGGCTATACTGAAAGCCAATCAACCCGTCGAGCATTAGGGCTATTTTTTTAAATATAAATTAAACATTTTAATACAGCCGCCACAGAAACACAGCACGTTTCGTGCCGAGATGATTTGCCTCTTTTTTTAATGAACTGGAACTGTCCAAGTAATGATGCATTTATTTCCCCCAGAGATTCCCAATTGCTTGTAACAGGAACTTGCTAAGTGTGACTAGCGTGCCTTCTTTTCTTAGCTGACAGTCAGAAATCCATATCCTGTTGTTGCTTGGTTTTTATGTTGGAGCAAATTTCTTGGCCTGTGCTCGCACTCGCTTCTCGTACTCTACTCTGTTCTGGCTGTGAATGATGAACAAGGATTAGCAGAAATCAGAACAGATCTTAGCATGCATTTCTATCTTTAAAAACATATTTTTTTTTATTAGAAGCATATACATATCATAACCAAAACACAATTTGTTTGTCAATGACATATTAGCACAGCTTCTATTTATTTATTTTTTTAATAGATTCTTTAAAAGAAAAGAGAGAAAAAAAAAAGGAGAAAAAAAATTACCAATAACATAATTTTGGAGATAGGTCCGTTGATTATAAAGTGTAATTATTCATCCAATCCTGGATTCAAGTTTCAGTCAAGCTTCCGTGCTGGACCAATTTACCCTTTCAGAAAATCAATAAATGGAGACCGTATTCTAGCAAACAATTCTGGTTTGTCAATTAAGACAAGTCTAATTGTTTCCAAATGTAAGTTCTCAGACATCTCCATAATCCACATTTTAATTGTAGGGGTTGTTGGGTTATTCCAAAATTGTAATATTAATTTTTTTCCAATTATTATACTATAATCAAGGAAATCTTTTTTGTTTGTTGTAAGTTTTAGGCTTTGTTCTGATATTCCTAATATTATTAGTTTTGGATCAGGATCCAATTGGACATTAACACTGCATTTCTATTTTAATAACCATATTTTTGTATACAATCAATCAAGACAAGCCATATGAACAAATCCATCTTGCTTTGGTGAACTAGTACAGTGGTAGAGCTGGTGCCTCACAGTGCCAGAGACTCGATTGGTGACCCTGGGTGCTGTCTCTTTGGAGTTTGCACGTTCTCCCTGTGATCGCACAGGCTTCCTCTGGGTGCTTCGGTTCCCCCCACCCCACATCTCAAACGACGCGAGGGTGTGTAGGGAGTGGTAAAGTGGGATAACATAGTACTAGTGCAAAGAGGTGATCGATATTCGGCATGGACTCAGTGGGCTGAAGGGCCTGTTTCCACGCCGTATCTCTAAACAGAAAAAAAACTGAATACTGGTTGCCTGAAATTCGGCTGCATGTCTGAGAGAAAATAGTCAGCTGGGCTCCAGGTGACTGTGCCTCCTTTGGCTGACAACCGGCAAGCATAAGCCAGATGAATTCTGCCTCTGCCTCACTCTAGCTTTCCTTAATCATGTCCATGAGCGGAAAATCAGAACCCGTACCACACACAGGTAAAACGGAGGACGATAATCTCACCCAAGCCCAATAGAGACTCGCCCCATGTAGCACTATATTTTCACTGATCCTAAAATACTGAGTGCACCTATCAATAACACTTAGACACAAAATACTGGAGTAACTCAGCAGGTGAGGCAGCATCCCCCGACATCAGTCTGAGGAAGGGTCTCGACCAGAAACGTCACCCATTCCTTCTCTCCAGAGATGCTCCCTCACCCACTGAGTTACTCCAGTATTTTGTGTCTACCATCGATTTAAACCAGAATCTGTAGTTCTTTCTTACACATATCAACAGTACTTATTCATAAATAAAATGGAAAACAATGGCTTTTTTCTTCATGACCCTCAGCAAAAGAACGGCCCATCTTTTAAATATTTATGTGTCAATATACATGCCGTCTTGGCTACCTTTTAAAAAAATATCAGGGATATACAAACAGAGTACAGGCACCTCGCATTTTACGTTATGGTTACGTGCTTGAAAAGTGTTGCATAATTTAAAGGTGTGCAAATTATACATATACGCAACCATGCTGTCGGCCGTAACTTTGAGCACGTTATTTTAAAATCATGAGCACGTAATCAAGCTTTGGTATTAAAGGAACAAGCGTGTTATTCCAAACGCGCATAAATCAAACTGGCGTAATTCACGAGGTGCTTGTACACTCTGTAATGCATTTGGTGGCAGTTATCAGATGATACTAGTCCATGTATCTTTTTGAACAGTTTATTTTCAGTCTGTAAAAAGATTAAATCACATTTCCGCAGGATAATCCGTAGTTAATGCCATTCTATTCAAGGGAAATATTAAGTGTGCAGCATTTTAAGTTGGCTGGAGCGAGTATCAGGAGAAGCCAGAGAGTGCAGAGACATTTAAATTGCAAATAATCCTAGAGCTAGAATCAGGAAATTTATTTAGAATGTATTTAATTTTCACCCAGCAAATACAAATTTAAACTTTAACAATTAATTCAAATAGGGCAGGATCGTTAATACAGTTTTTATGATTGAAAGTAATTAGTGATTAGTTTAGTTTATTGTCACGTGTACAGAGGTACAGTGAAAAGCCTTTGTTGCGTGCTAACCAGTCAGCGGAAATACATGATTAACAAGCACGTAACTTTGTGCCATTTCAGTTAGTTTAGTTTAGAGAAACAGCACAAAAACAGGCCCTTCGGCCCATCGAGTCTGCACCGACCAGCAATCCCCGCACATTAACACTGCTCCACATACACTAGGGACAATCTACATTTATCCAAAGCCAATTAACCTACAAACATGTACGTCTTTGGAGTGTGGGAGGAAACAGAAACTCTGCGAAAATCCATGCAGGGCACGGGGAGAACGTACACACGCCGTACAGACGAGCACCCGTAGTCGGGATCGAACCCGGGTCTCTGGCGCTATGAGGCAATAGCGTCACCGTGCTGCCCTTTGGACGGGGTTTAGTTAGGAGGGTTAGGAGCCTTAGTTAAGAGGGTTGAACATTGGATCAAGAATATACCTTGTTTAACAATTTCTCAATCACCCTTTTCCGAGTGAGATTAAACGCAGATTAATATTATTGGATGAGAAAGATAACTGGGTTTCCTCAAGTCATGCATTTGTTTGCTTTCCTACTTACCAGTAGATTGTGTATGCTTCTGCTTGTGCTGGATCTTGAATGTTTGGCTCGTTAAGAAGTTCTTGAATTCCTAGTAATATCTATGTTGAAAAACAGATCGCAGGTCAATGGTTTGAAGGTTAAGGACCCAGTGCAGCTCCACAAAACCACTTTTGTCAGGTGAATCTGATTTCTGACCTGCTTGATGGTGATGGCGGGCCTCCAATCCTTGTCCTCCTCCAGAATGGATAGACACACCGTTCCAGAGGGGTAGACATTCGGGTGGAATATTGGCGGCTCAAATTTACCTGGAACAAAGTTTAGAAAAATGCTTCCTTAAAACCTGTAAATTTAATTGTACGGTAGATGCACAAGGTTGACTAAGGCGGGGCTAAAATAATAAACCCACCTTGTACTAGATTTCTTCTGATCCAATACAACAAAATTAAACATAAGCAAGACTTTCACATTCCCTTCTAAGTGCATGCCTACATCTTCAACCAAAAACACAAAGTGCTGGAGTAATTCAGTGAGTCAGACAGCATCTCTGATAGGTGATGTTTCAGGTTGGGAATCGTCCTAGACTAATAAGACAATAGACAATAGGTACAGGAATAGGCCATTCGGTCCTTCGAGCCAGCACCGCCATTCAATGTGATTATGGCTGATCATCCACAATCAGTGCCCCGTTCCTGCCTTCTGTAGGTCCCTTGCAGTCAGAAACGGGTGAATTGATCATGGGGAACAAGGACATGGCAGACCAATTGAATAACTACTTTGGTTCTGTCTTCACTAAGGAAGACATAAATAATTTGCCGGAAATAGCAAGGGATCGCAGGTCAAATGAGATGGAGGAAATGAGTGAAATCCAGGTTAGCCGGAAAGTGGTATTAGGTAAATTGAATGGATTAAAGGCCGATAAATCCCCAGGGCCAGATAGGTTGCATCCCAGGGTACTTAAGGAAGTAGCCCCAGAAATAGCAGATGCCTTAGTGATAATTTTTCAAAACTCTTTAGATTCTGGAGTCGTTCCTGAGGATTGGAGGGTAGCTAATGTAACCCCACTTTTTAAAAAGGGAGGGAGAGAGAAAACGGGGAATTACAGACCAGTTAGTCTAACATCGGTAGTGGGGAAACTGCTAGAGTCAATTATTAAAGATGGGATAGCAGCGCATTTGGAAAGTGGTGAAATCATTGGACAAAGTCAGCAGGGATTTACGAAGGGTAAATCATGTCTGACGAATCGTATTGAATTTTTTGAGGATGTAACTAGTAGCGTGGATAAGGGAGAAGCAGTGGATGTGTTATATCTGGACTTTCAGAAGGCTTTCGACAAGGTCCCACACAAGAGATTGGTATACAAACTTAAAGCACACGGTATTGGTGGTTCAGTATTGATGTGGATAGAGAACTGGCTGGCAGACAGGAAGCAAAGAGTAGGAGTGAACGGGTCCTTTTCAGGATGGCAGACAGTGACTAGTGGGGTGCCGCAAGGCTCAGTGCTGGGACCCCAGCTATTTACAATATACATTAATGATTTGGACGAGGGAATTAAATGCAACATCTCAAATTTTGAGGATGACATGAAGCTGGGGGGCAGTGTTAGCTGTGAGGAGGATGCTAGGCTGCAGGATGACTTGGATAGACTGGGTGAGTGGGACAATGCATGGCAGATGCAGTATAATGTGGATAAATGTGAGGTAACCACTTTGGTGGCAAAAACAGGAAGGTAGATTATTATTTGAATGGTGACCGATTAGGAAAAGGGGAGATGCAGCGAGACCTGGGTGTCATGGTACACCAGTCATTGAAAGTAAGCATGCAGGTGCAGCAGGCTGTGAAGAAAGCGAATGGTATGTTGGCATTCATAGCAAAAGGATTTGAGTACAAGAGCAGGGAGGTTCTACTGCAGTTGTACTTGGTGAGGCCACACCTGGAGTATTGCGTACAGTTTTGGTCTCCTAATCTGAGGAAAGACATTCTTGCCATAGAGGGAGTACAGAGAAGGTTCACCAGACTGATTCCTGGGATGGCACGACTTCCATATGAAGAAAGACTGGATAAACTCGGCTTGTACTCGCTGGAATTTAGAAGATTGAGGGGTGATGTCATAGAGGCTTACAAAATTCTTAAGGGGTTGGACAGGCTAGATGCAGGAAGATTGTTCCCGATGTTGGGGAAGTCCAGGACAAGGGATCACAGTTTAAGGATAAGGAGGAAGTCTTTTAGGACCGAGATGAGAAAATCGTTTTTCACACAGAGAGTGGTGAATCTGTGGAATTCTCTGCCACAGATGGTAGTTGAGGCCAGTTCGTTGGCCATATTTAAGAGGGAGTTGGATGTGGCCCTTGTGGCTGAAGGGATCAGGGGGTATGGAGAGAAGGCAGGTACAGGATACTGAGTTGGATGATCAGCCATGATCATATTGAATGGCGGTTCAGGCTCGAAGGGCCGAATCGCCTGCTCCTGCACCTAATTTCTATGTTTCTATGTTTCTCCCCATATCCCCTGACTCCGCTATCTTTAGTAATTTTGTAATAAATAGTTTTGTAATTATATATTACAAAATTACAAAACTAGCATACCAAATATACAAAATTTAATAGAAGAATTTGGTTCTTTTTCAGGATATAGAATAAATTGGAACAAAAGCGAAATTATGACGATAAAACCTCAAGAGTCGACACATCTGTTGAAATTCCCTTTTAGAATTACAACAGAAAAATTTAAATATTTGGGCATCCAAATTACTAGGAACTATAAATCATTACTCAACGCAAACTATATGCCTGTATTAACTAAATTAAATGGGCTGATTAAATTTTGGAAGACACTGCCGATGTCATTACTAGGCAGAATAAACGCGATAAAAATGATCTTCTTACCACAAAGATTGTACCTATTTCAATCAATACCAATATACATACCTAAAAAATCTTCAAAAAATTAGATTCTGATATTATAAACTTCATGTGGGATTATAAATCACACAGAATTAAAAAAAAACACTTATGTAAATCTAAAGAATCAGGAGGACTGATACTCCCTAACTTATTGTATTATTATTGGGCAGTGAATATTAAAAATATAATCTACTGGTTGGACAGTTCTGCCCAACAGGTAGATTAGATAAGAATGGAGAAAGAGGATTGTTCCCCTTATAATATATGAGCGATCCTTCTTTCTCCGATAAAACTGAACAATGTAATATACAAGAAGAATCCAATTATTCATAGTATAATACGAATTTGGAAACAAATAAAATTAACTTTAAAATTAAGAACATTATCGCTTCTTTCTCCAATGGCTAATAATCCCTCATTTAAACCATCCATTATTGATAAAACGTTTACCCATTGGGAAAGAATAGGAATTAAAATGATGGGAGATATGTATGAAATGGGAAAACTTTTATCATTCCAACAATTACAACTAAAATATAATTTGAAAAGTAATCAATATTTCAAATACCTTCAAATTCAAGATTATTTGAAAAAGTATATACAAGGATATCAAACTTTAACCCCAGATCTACTGGAGGAAGGAATGAATAGAAAGGCAGAATCAAGCAATTTAATATCTTACTTATATAATATAGAAACACCGACCGAAGCAATTAGAAGAGACTGGGAACAAGAGTTATTGATAAAAATTCCGAACGATAGATGGGATAAAAATTTATTATATGTAAACAAATGTTCAATGAATGTAAGACATAACCTAATTCAATTTAAAATTTTACATATGTTATATTATTGGAAAACAAGACTGAATAAAATATTTTCAAATGTTTCCCCCATCTGCGACAAATGTCTAACTCAAAATGCCACCATAGCACATTCCTTTGTCTCTTGTACAAAACTGTATACATTTTGGAATGAAATTTATGGAATTTTTACAAAACTATTTAACACAAAATTGAACCCAAATATTGAATTGATTATCTTTGGATCAATGGAAGAGGGAAGTAAACTAACTATATTCCAAGAAGCTTTTCTTAATTATTGTCTAATATCAGCGAAAAAACTTATACTTAAATTTTGGAAAAACGTGGATCTCAAACATGTCTGAAACGCTACATCTTGAAGAAATGAGATTCCTCTTACTAGGCAAAGTAGACCAATTCTTAAATATTTGGTCTCCGTTTATCAACTTTATACAAGCATATGGTGCAACATAACATAACCTTAGAAATTAAATGTTTAGAACTGGGTGACGGATGGGCAAAAATATGAGATAGGTAGATCTCTCCTAATCTCTTTTTTTCTTTTTACTTTTTCCTTCTCTTTCAATCTTTTAACTTCTCACCTCTGTCTTTTTTTTTTTTTTGTTTTCTGTTTCTACTCGCTTGTCTATCTATTCCGACACTCTTTATTTCTTTTTTCTCTCACTGTTCTTTTATTATTGAACTAAAAGTATGAAGTTGTACAGGAATGAAAATATGTATTTATGTATTAGGTACTTAAGTACCAGACTACTGTACTTACTTCTAACAAAAATAAAAAAATAAAAAAATAAAAAAAAGAATCAATGGAAGTCCAGCAGAGCATACTGTGTAGATGATAGTCTAGGGTTGGAGCCTCGTCAACAACCCATCACACATCAGCATTGATCAAACTATGTATTTGTGTAAGTGAGTGTGGTTAATTTTTCTCTTTCTTATTTTCTTCCAATTAACCCTGTAGATGTTTAGTTTTAATCTATCAAGAACATTGTATTTGCATAGTATCTCATTAAATACTTTATGTACAATGATAAAAAAATTTTTTTAAAAAAAATAAAAAAAAAAAAAAAGATCCCCTCTCATCCTTCTAAACTCCAGAGTGTACAAGCCGAGTAATAAGAGTGGTAGTGGTGGTAGTTTGGGGGGGGGAGAAAAAAGTTAAGAACTTTTCAACCATCTTCCTCATTGTGCTTCCTTCATTAAAAGCCCATTCTGGAATCTATAATAAAAACAGAACACTGGAAGATCTATACGTCAAGCAATAGTTGCAGGAGACTAAAGGAGCAAGTGGCATCCCTCCTTTAGGACTGGGAAAAAACCAAGAAAAAATTGCCGATATTTAAACAGTACAAAAACTGAGTGGGAGAGAGGACTGAGAGGGATGAACAAAAGAAGATGAAACAACTCGGTGGACAGGAGAGCATGTATTGGAGGACAGCATTGGGTGTTTCAGGGTTCAATCCCGACTACGGGTGCTGTCTGTACGGACTTTGTACGTCCTCCCTGTGACCGCTTGTGTTTTCTCCGGGTGTTCCGGTTTCCTCCCACATTCCAAAGACACACAGGTTTGTAGGTTAATTGGCTTTGGTAAAATTGTAAATTGTCCCTAATGTGTAGGCTTGTGCCTGTGTATGGGGATGGCTGATCGGCGTGGATTCAGTTGGTCGAAAGGCTTGTTTCCGCAATGTTATCTCTGAAACTAAAATTGTTGCCCAGTCTACACTTGGTTCATCAATGTTGAGAGGCCACATCGCATGCAGCAAATACAACAGAAAGCGGGAACGGGGTACTGAAGGGCCAAATGGCCTCCTACTGCACCTATTTTCTATGTTTCTAACCCCACCTTTAATGTTACTTATTGGCAATTCTTCCAGTTCCTCATCAGTCCTGATGCAGGGTCTCAACACAAAACGTCAATTCAAACCTTTTACCTCCACAGATGCTGCTAGACTTGCCAAGTTCTTTCAACATTTTGTTTTTAATCTACATAACCTGAAACATGTTTTTCCCCTGGGAGTTGGCTGTGTATTTTTTTAAAAAAAGTTGGACTTTACAACCCAGTAATACTAAGCAGACTTGAATAGATATCAACTGCAATGGCAAATCAAAAATTTGCTTCACGCATTTTTATATTAATGGTACACTCTGACAGTGTCTATATTCAAAACTATTATATTTCCATACTAAACATGACAAGGAGCATGTTAGTTTACAATCTTATAGTTGAATGAGGGGACAACTCCATTACCTAAAAATATACACGTTTAAAATACATTGCCCCGAAAATTGATCGCAAAGGGCTATCTGTTTGTATCAATGCCAATTTCAACTCTACTCATTACGTGGTTTGTTTACTTAGGTTAGATGCTTATTCATGCAAAATCAATCAAGGTGTTTGTGCAAAGGCAAAATTATAAGAAAACTATTAACAAAATTCTTTATATTAAAACAGAACATAGGTTTCATAATTCATCCAATTCAATTTATTTTTGATATTTCCGTCACTGATGACATGCTTTAATGCATCGGCTTCTGAGTGGGATTTATATTCAATCTACTCTAATTTTTGTTTAGTTTCCATCCACTTTATTCATTTGTTGTATTTTACTTTTTACCCAATTCAATCTATTGATATTGTCAACTCTACTTTCTTCAGCAGCTCCTTTTCAAACTGTGTTGAATTAATCACTGGGCTGTACCTCAGTCAACAAGAGCTGATGATTATGTTCAGTCTTTTCATTAATGTGATATCAAAACAAGCTTGTAAGTATTGTTCGTCATTCGACACAAAAACGGGCCCTTTGGGCCAACTCGTCCATGCCAACCATGATGCCCCATCTAAGCTAGTCCCATTTGACCGCGCTTGTCACATACCCCCCCCTAACATTTCCTATCCATGTACCAGCCCAAATGTCTTTTAAAGATTATTATATCTGCATCGACTACTTTCTCTGGCAGTTCGTTCCATTTTCCCACCACTCTCTGTTGGAAAAGGATGCCCCTCAGGTCCTAATCAAATCTGTTTAAGAAAGAACTGCAGATGCTGTAAAATCGAAGGTAGACAAAAATGCTGGAGAAACTCAGCGGGTGAGGCAGAATCTATGGAGCGAAGGAAATAGGCAAGCATTTCGGGTCGAGACCCTTCTTCACTGATGCGAGGGTGGGGCGGGAAGAAGAAAGGAAGAGGCTGAGACAGTGGGCTGAGGGAGAGCAGAGAAGGGGAGGAGAAAGCAGGGACTACCTGAAGTCTGAAGAAGGGTTTCGGCCCGAAACGTTGCCTATTTCCTTCGCTCCATAGATGCTGCCTCACCCGCTGAGTTTTTCCAGCATTTTTATCTACCTCCTAGTTCTTAATTCCTCTACCCTGGGAAAAATGGCTTGCTAATTAGCAACGGTGAGAGGGAGGAAAGAAGGAATTGTGATTCAAATGGCCTTGAATTATAAATGGGGAGTTTTCTCATAAACATGCCTTGTACTGTGTAACACTGCTGAGGAAATAAAACAATAATCAAGGTCCCTTCTGGCCTGACCATCATGAGCATATAAAAATCAACCTGAAAAATAGAATAAAACCACTTAAAATCACAAAACATCGCAAACAATTTAATAAGCAACTTTAGCAATGTATCCATAACATTTTATTTTATGACAGCCCTTGTAGCATGGAAATTGTGGCAAACGATGCAGTAGGAGAGAAACACCCCGCACAAGTGCTGGGGAAATGTCAGCAAGATTATGTCGCCATTGGACTCTGCACAACAGATTCACCAGCTAGAATCCACTAAGCTTGGGGTCCATTTATCTGGACTCACAAGTGCCAAAGGCCCAGACATCCCAACAATACAACTCACTCAGGAACTGCCAGAATTATATTCAAGCAATTAAAATTGAAGCAACGTGAAAAATAATCAAGTGCGGCGCCTAAATTTTAAACTGCTCCAACAGATCAAAATGCTGATAAAGTATTAATTTTAAAGAGGTTTTAACCACCGGGAGGAGTGTATCGGATCGGCGGACACTGGACAAAGGGCCGGTAGGGGGAAGTCGGTAGGGGGGGTGCAACCTCCCACGACTTCAAGGACGATGTGGGAGGCGCCCCCGGGACACAAAGGCTCACCGGTGAACCGTATGATAGGGAGAGGCAGTTAGGCCACACTGCCGAGGACAAAGAGGGACCAGAGAACAAAGGAGGAACCCATGGGGGGCCAAGAGCAAAGAGGGACCATCAGGACTCCAACGACTACTTTGTAGGTGCCAGATACGTGGTGATTCTTTGCATACTTTGTGAATTGTATGCAAAAACAAAGAATCTTACAGTACCTAGGTACACGTGACAATAAAGTATAATTGGATGATTGAAATGATCCATTTGCAATTTAGACAAAGAATGATTAAAAAAAAACAAAAATTAAACAAGCCTTTACCCCCACCTAGACTATCCAGTTCCTGAACATTTTGAGGGGTTTCACGAGGTCACTCAAAAGATCCGCCCAAAAGATGTCTGCACTGTCTGTACACTTACACTTTGGTGGCGATGAGGGGTAGTCATCCTTAAACAGCATTCGAAGCTTATACTGCCCACCTTCCCACGGCGTCTGAAAGAAAAGGGCTCATTAGTATTGACCGTTTGATCATCTGATCTTTTTTTTAATGCTGAGTAAACCATCAGTATATTGTTAGCGATTTGGCAAAATCAATACCAAGAATAGTGAAAATTATTTTCTGTAAATAACAATTCCAAAAGCTTTTGAAGTACTAATATGCAGTGGGCCTTGTTGCCTTTCTACTTAAAGAAAAAAAGTGCAATTAATCGTACCGCATTAATGGACAGACCAATCATTACAAACTATCACACGAAAGGGCTTGTCCCTCCCACTTATGCGATTTTATCGGCGACTTGCCAGCACCCGTCATAGTCGCAGCAGGTTGCCGAAAGTTTACAACATGTTGAAAATCCAGCGGCGACCAGAAAAAGGTACGACTCTTTGGGCAACTACTCGCCACCAAACAGGCGGCACCCCGCGACCCGCTGGATTTTCAACATGTTGAAAATTTTCAGCAACCTGCTGCGACTATGAAAAGGTGCCTGCAAGTCGCCGAACAAAATCGCGTAAGTGGGACAGGCCCTTAATCAGTTACAAATACAATGATTGATTCTTTTAAAATGCAGATCAAAGGGTACAACCCAACCAAGATACTTTCCAATTATATAATTTCTCCTATTTATCAAAAAATTATACCTGCAACCATTTCATCCAGAGAAAAAAAGAAATACATTGTCAATACATATATAGGTCTCTACTAGAGAGCCAGTCATAAATAAATCACTTCTTCTCATACTTTTGCATTACTGATCTAAACTGGCTTTAATCCAGTAAAAATATAAATTCCCATCTGCATTTAAATCCTGCCATGGGATTCTTTCTATCTATTTCCACTTCTCTCCAGCCTTAAAAGCCTCCAATATGACGGCATTGTTATAGTTCTTACACATTCCTGGTCGAAAACACTTGATTCTTCCTTTAGCAAAATCAGAACTTCTCAACTGAAACTGCTCCCATTCCATCTCCTTCCTTGCAGTTACTCCTTAAACATGTGTTCCAAGTGTCATAATATCTTCGAATCAGAATTTGAATCAGTTACATTTTACCCTTTTTAAAAAATTCCTGTAAAATGCTTTGGTCATCTTCGTCTACTAAAAGACCTCATATAAATGCAAGTTGTTGATTAAGTGCCGGAAAGGAGGTCTGCAACCAACATTTTACACTGTCGGAGGAACTACAAACGATATCTGGACAATGTAACATTCATAAACATAATGGAACCATTCATTCTGTGTACAGGCTCCAACTGGACAATGTTTCAAACTTTAAAACTCAAATAAATCTTTGCCAAAGTGGTGCCAAGTAAATATGCAGTCCTTAGCTCTGCTTGGCTGAAACCCTGCAATTTGACTGTGGGAACACACCTCAAGATGCTCACACCTCACTATTTTAAAACACAGTACACCTTGGAGAAAAGGCACTGCATGACGAGAATTAATGTTCAGAAACCTGAGAATGGCAACTCAAACAATGTAAATAATTCAGAGTCAAACGACAGACTTCAGGTTATTGGCAAAAGAAACAAGAGGTAAAACATCAGTCTGAAGAAGGGTCTCGACCCGAAACGTCTTCCGTTCCTTCTCTCCAGAGATGCTGCCTGACCCGCTGAGTTACTCCAGCTTTTTGTGTCCACCTTCAAGAGGTAAAATAAAGTTTCTTTAAAAAAATAAAATTATGAAGAGGGAAAACCCCAAAAGAATGGTTTGATTCTAACATTTAACGAGAAATGGATAAGTGCTTGAAAAGGGTCCAAAATCTCCTGGGTGATAAATGGCAGCTAAGATATTTAGATCGAGATAGTTGCACAGTTTCTGTGATTGATTCTGTTAATGCAGCTTTAATTTAGTTGTAAATGATCAGTCCACTATTGCTGATAAACTTTAAAAGCACAAATCCTTCCCTTTACATTGAGTACAAACGTACTGGCTAGATTAAATCTATATTTTATATATTTTATAATATTTTTAAAAATTAATACTTCAAATACTATGTACACAAATGTAGCAGCAAGTATCTGCACAGCAAGATAGCTGCAAGCAAAACTAAGATGAATCTTTGATAACGCTCCATAAAAGATCAAATGTCGGTCAAGGCATTCATGCTAAAATATCATGAGCCCTTTCAGTGTTTAAATAGACCAGAACATTTCATTTAAGAGGGCATGTCCTCTGCAATCTACTTTTCTTCCCTCCACCATATGGTACGGGGCGGCACGGGGGTGCAGCAGTAGAGTTGCTGCCTTGCAGTGCTTTCAGCGCCAGAGATGTAGGTTTGAACCTGACTACGCGTGCTGTCTGTACAGAGTTTGTACATTCTCCCTGAGATTGTGTCGGTTTTCTCCAGGTGCTCTGGTTTCCTCCCACATTCCAAAGATATCTGTAGGATAATTGGCTTCTGTAAATTGTAAATTGTCACTAGTGTGTAGGATAGTGCTCATGTACGAGGGATCGCCGGTCAGTGCGGGTTCGGTGGGCCGAAGGGCCTGTATCCGCGTTGAATCTCTAAACTAACTAAACATACTGCTGACAGCGATAAGAAGTGCTGCAAAACTAGAGTGCTTAAGCTTAAATATACAAGCAAAGAGAATCATAAAGGTTTCTTGACTTTTAAAGGTTAGGAACAATTTTTATTGTAAAAGACATTTTTTTTCAAAGTTATATTCTTCCCCAGTGTCACCAGACTCGTGCTCAAAGCAAGTAAACTTTACGCAAAGGGGGCTATATAAAAGGGTCTGCAAATCATGTATGGATCTATCTTATGTTTAAGAAGGAACTGCAGATGCTGGAAAATCAAAGGTAAGACAAAAATGCTGGGAAAAACTCAGCGGGTGAGGCAACATATGTGGAGCGAAGGAAATAGGCAGCATATATGGAGCGAAGGAAATAGGCAGTATCTATGGAGCGAAGAAAATAGGCAATGTTTCAGGTCGAAACCCTTCTTCAGACTCAAGATAAGATCTAACTTATCTATCTTCAGACCCAAGATAAGATCTATCAAGATAAGATATCTAACCCTTCTTCAGACTCAAGATAAGATCTATCTTATACTTACTGCCTTTTTCCCTGGAATAGCACATTCCCAGTTCATTAAGTTTAAAGTACCATCTGGATTCTTTGTGGGTACTGCAACAAAACCCTGTAGGTAGGACAAAATATACGAGTTAGAAATGAACGTATTTCATTTCAGGTCATCATTTGTAAAAGTTTCTAGACAGATATAGAAAATACATAGAACAGTGGAGCACAAGAACAGACCCTCTGGCCCTAATGTCTGTGCCGAACATGATGCCTAGATAAATTAGTCTTCTCTGCCGGCATGTGATCCATATCCCGCCATTTGCTGCATATTCATGTAATACATCAAAGACTCTTAAATTCCATTGTGTTTGCCTCTACCACCACCTTGGCAGCATATTCCAGGCACCCATCCCCCTCTTGGGTAAATAAAACTTCCTCATCACGTCTTCTACACAAACCTACAGGACCTCGAACGTAAATAAAGCCATAGACTTGAATATGCTTCCTCTCCAACAGGGACATCAAGTTGCCAGCAGTGCGCCACGACAAAGCACACTGATCTGCAGGATCAAATATCTATTTCTCCCCAACATTTAATCACAGAAATTGTTCAACGCACCATTCGGTGAAGATTTTATTCAAAGGTTTATTCCTCTCGGGCAGCACAGTGGTGCAGTACTAGAGTTGCTGCCTTACAGTGCCAGAGACCCAGGTATGATCCCGACTACAAGTGCTGTCTGTACGGAGTTTGTATGTTCCCCGAGTCCGCATGGGTTTTCTCCAGGTGCTCTGGTTTCCTCCAACACTCCAAAGACATACTGGTTTGTAGGTTAATTGGCTTCAATAAGTTATAAAAACAATTGTCCTTAGCGTGTTAATGTACAGAGTGATCGCTGGTCGGCGCAGACTCGGTGGGCCGAAGGGCCTGTTTTTGTACCTGTAAGCCTCCAAAGTAAAGTCTAAATACTTTATTTGTCTTTTGCCAACTCCTGCAGCAGCCAGAAGGGTAAAAACAGAATTTCTGATTGCAATGTATTCATCTGAAATTCCTTTCTTTTTGCTTAAAAGCAAAATAGTCAAAACAGTATCAAACTTGCATTTGTTTCCTGATGTTTTGGACAACAACAGGCAAAGTCCATCCATCGTTTCCTTCTACCTTCAAACCATCAGCTTTCCTAATGTGATTCTAGAATGAGCAGCCTGGTTATAGGTACAGGACTATTTCACTACATTCCTCACCTTTTCCTTATCCTCCAGTGTAGCTTAAAACTCATCAACTTCTAGTTCACATGATGAGATAATGAATCATTTTGCATCAACCTATAAATAAGATTTAACTCTGAAAAATGTTGATCCTTTACACAAACTATTAATTGGATATGTTCTACCATACTCCATCTTACGCCAAATTCATCATCCGCATTAGCTGACCTGGATCATCTCCTTGTCCCGCAGCAGAACAAAACTAGATTTCTCACTTGGGTGTTCAAATCACTCCATGGCCTCACATCAATATTTTGCCTCAACTGGCTCTTTGGTCTGCCACGTTTGCAATGATCAACCACTTGCATAATTCAACATTAATCCTATTCACAAACACACTCTTATCTATTACATCCCTCCCCAGATTCAATCACTGACCCAAGAGCAATCTACGGTGGTCAAAACCACCTACCAAATAACACAAAGAGACACAAAATGCTGGAGCAACTCAGCGGGTCAGGCAGCATCTCTGGAGAGAAGGAATGGGTGACGTTTCGGTTCGTGACCCTTCTTCAGACTGAAGCATTTTTTGTTCATCTTCAATTTAAACTAGCATCTGCAGTTCTTTCCTACACACACCAAATTACACATATGTGGAACGTGGGAGGAAAGCAGAGCACCTGGAGGAACCTCAGGGAGTCACAGGGAGAATAGGCAAACTCCATACAAACAGCACCCCAGGTCAGGATTAAACCTGGTTTTCAGGTGCTGTGAGGTAGCAGTCCCGTTGAGCTGCTCCAGATAGAGTCAATGACGAGTGATCTTGGCCCCAAAATGTTAACTACTTTTTCCACAAATATATTTCTGTATTTTATTGCTTCTACTGCAGACCCAGGCAGCTAGAAAAAGGCCTATAAAAATAATCCAAATTGCTTCTCAAACAGTTCACAGTAACAAATCCTGAATAATTTAAATTTGCTACTCTGAACGGGTATACTGCATCGCCAGGCATCACAATGGATTTGATTGGCATAGTCAATGGGAGCAGGTCACTGAGCATAATGCGAATGCATTCAAAAATATATTCCACTAGTTCCAAAAATCAGCACCTTTTAATCTCTGCACCGCTTCAAGAAAGGTGTACCATACAAATAGTCATCTTTTTTGACTTTTTAATATCTAACATACGGTACCCAACTTAGTATTTTCTTACTGAGCACAGATTTGTTACAGCACTTTTGATCCCCCAATTCAAACAAAAGTACTCCAATATACTTAAAAAAGGACACCCACTTGGATCACGCCTGCTGCCATAGGAACCTGGAACAAACTCCTGCCCTCTGCATAGCAATGAATCAGTCATGGCTCAGTGTAGAGGCTGCATGTGGGGGCATCAGGGAAAACAGTGCAGCCCCTCAACATTGAGATGTGGATGTGTAGGAAGGAACTGCACATGCTGGTTTACACCGAAGATGAGCCACAAAATGCTGGAGTACCTCAGTGGGACAGGCAGCATCTCTGGATAGAAGAAATGGGTGAGGTTTCGGGTTGAGACCCTTCTTCGGACTGAGAGCCAGGGAGAGGGAGAAATGTGGATTCAAGGCTGCAACATACCTGATACAGCTAGATCGATCTGATTCAATAGCAGGCAAAACAAGCCCTTTCACTGTATCTCTGTGCACATGACGATCATAAACTCATACCCTAAAACAAAACCTAGGACAGATCACCCAGGACCCATGGCCTCTCTCATCGCACTATTGCATGCAATGGAACTAGTTTCTCCCTTTCTCTGCACAGTTCTTCACAGGTCAGAAAATGCACTAATAACTACAGTTGACTTGTTACCACAGAAATCTATGTAATGAAAGAGCTCACATTTATTTACTGCAAGATAGATAAGATCAAGTTCTAAATAGTTTATCCCTAGATTAATTTGTATTTTTAGCTGCAAAGCACAAGCAGGGAGGTGATTATTTTGATCATTTCAACCGTCACCATGAAGTTTTCCAAATCCAGAAATGAGTCAACCAATACAATATAAAATAAAAGGACACAATGTGCTGGGGTAACTCAGTGGGCCAGGCAGTATCTCTGGAGAACATGGATACGTGACTTTGAGTCAGTTCAAACTGATGTCTGAAGAAGAGTTCTGGCATGAAACATCACCTATCCATTTTCTCCAGAGATGCTGCATGACTCGCTGAGTTACTCCAGCACTTTGTCGCCTTTTCTGTAAACCCACATCTGCAGTTCGTTTTTTGAACAATGTAATACAACCAGGGGTTTTTTTTGGTATGTGATACAAGGGGATAATTAGTCTTGCTCGCTCATTGTAACTAAGACTTTCTCAGCCAAAATGACAAATAATTTACAGCATTACTAATGTTTGAATGATCATGCAGATAAGCCTTAATAAAACAGCTTCTTTCTCTGCTGCGGTGGTACAGTAACTTTCAAAAGAAAGTTAAATTATACTTGGAGAAAAGAATTGCAAGAATACAGAGAAAGACTAAGGGAAGATGACAGAATCTCGGTAGGTTGACTGGCTTCATTCTCAACCGTAGTGTTGCATGATTCTAACCTGTAGCCTGGATTTTCATATTAGCTGCAGTGCAGATTAGATCAAAGGTTCTGAAAGGTCCTTCTGTAAGCTAGGGTACCATCTGATTCACCTCTATCCCATTGCAGACATTGAACTTTGTCTATGGAACTGTTGCACTATAATGCTGAGAACTATATTCTGTATATTCCCCTTTGCTCTACCTATTGTACCCAAGATTGGCTCGATTGTATTTATGTATCGTATTATTTGATTTCATAAGTTCCAGGAGCAGTATTAGGCCGCTCACCCTGTCAAGTCTACTCTGCCACTCAATCATGGCTGATGTATGATTGTCAACCCCATTCTCCTGCCTACTCCCCATAACCATCTTACTAATCAAGAATCTATCTCTCCCCTTAAAAAATCAATTGACTTGTTCTCCACAGCTGTCTGTGGCAATGAATTCCACAGATTCACCACCCATTTGATTGGATAGCATGCAAAACAAACCTTTTCACTGCACCTCAGTACATGTGACAACAATACACCTAAACAGTTGACGTGTCCACAGGGAGGTCAAGTCAAGGGATTGTGAACCGCCAGCTTCTAAAGCAGCAGTTTGAAAGAGTTAGTTATTAATCGATTGTTGTCATATTTAAGCTTTCCTGTTGTAAAAAGCCAATTGTATTGCATGATGGGATTTGGCCAAAATCATCATGACAAGGTTTTTTTTTTACTTAAGTTGAATAGTTCACAGCTCTCGTAAGGTTTTTTTAATGTAAGTTAAAGAGGTTAATCAGATAAGAAGGGGCCAGAGGATGCCACTGGGATGACTGGCTTTTGGCAAAGTGTGAAAAACAACTCCATATTTGGAGGTGGCTGAAGGTATATTAATCCCGGTTTTCTGGTATTTCTTTGTGGGTGCTGCTGGAGATTTGGAGGTACAGCTGTTGCCTCTGGGTCTCTAGGTCCACACCCGTCAGACGTTAAATTAAAGCTTTGTATGGTCTTAAGTATTTGTACTTTGTCAATCTTTAATAAAGTGAACTTTTACAGGCTCACAATCTATGGTAGCACAAACCCATGGGTCTACATAATATAACGATATGGGACATGCAATGAATTTGTACAAATGGTAGTAAAAAGTAAAAATTATATTTAAAATGTCAAAATACAAAATGTTTGCAGGGGGATATGGGGCAGCTTGTGAAGGCTAGGCTTAGGTATTCGTACCAAAATGACTGGGAACCTCAATTCTAAAGGATTTACTTCCTTGATCTATTGGGTTTCTAAACATTGTTGAACTGCATACTTACAAAAGGATGGTCTTTTCTCCAAGCTTTTCTTTCTTGTGCAAGTCGACTCAATGCAATTCCAGACATTGTTTTACGTCAACAGTCCCCTGAAAAATAATTATCCATGGTTTACATGAATCAGTTGTTTTTATTTTAGCCTGCCTAGTTTTCACCTTGAGATTTAAGGAAAGCACACAGTGAGTGGAAGAACATTTTAAATACCTATTCTGAAGTCTGAGGGGAGAGTTTTGGGGGGTGGGGTGGTAAAAATATATTTTGTTCTTCCAAACATAATCCTGTGAATAATACTTGCATTCTCTCACTGATATTGGTTGTGGGAGGCTTTGAGTAAGTGATAAATTAAAATCAACGGAACACAAATGGCATAAGCTGAGAGTGCATTTTATTAAACAATCACTTCTATCGCAACTCACAGATAAATTTGTGGCCCCACTCTTTCCCGACATAATTAAAAAATCCTAATGAAAAACATGAACGGGAAAAAAAGAAGCAATATTGAACAAAACTCTGAAGCAGCACATAAGTAAAAGAATGATAAGAGAGCTCATATGGAACTACATATCCAGATATGGTACTATGACGAGGGAAAGCCCTGGAGACTCCTCCAAAATTGTGGAGAAATATCCATTGGCTAAAGCACCTCAATGTCACAAAGCACGGTGTCACCTCAGGGCACTCAGACAGATGAAAAGGTTCTGATGAAAGATCATCGAGACGAAATGTTAACTCTCGTTTCTCTCTCCACAGATGCTGCTTGACCTGCTGAACATTTCCAGCATTTTCTCCTTTTATTTCAGATAGGCTTGACATTTTCCACAGCAGAAACAAAGCAAAAAGCCACTGGGAGCTCCAAAAGCAGAAGGAACAAAAACACATCACTACAATTTGAGATTCAGAATCATGATTATCTAATCTGCCACTTGCTTTTGCAACAGTTTGAAACAAGTTTCATTCAAATTTCACTGATCTCCCTGGGACATACCGCACAATAACATTTTGTACTTATGTAGCAATCTTCACATGGTGAAACATTCCAAACTGCTTTACAGAAGCACCGACAACATTTGACACTGAGCCTCAAGAGATGATAGAATAGTTAACTAAAATCTTGGTCAAAGAGATAGAACCTAAAGTGCATCTTGGAGAGGTGAAAGCCTGAGAAGTTATGGATTAAATTGTGCACCTTAATAGCAGTAGGTAAATCATCAGTGGCAAATTAAGGAAAATCTGAAATCTGCAGCGTCTGAATTTGGAAGAATACAGAGAGATTTCACAGGGCTGCAGTGCTAGAAAGGATTAAGGGTAACATGAAAGGTACAAACAAAGAACTTGCAAGCCAAGGATGAGGAAAAACAAACAATAATTGCCAGATCACAACGTTTAAATATTCAGTTTCCAAAGCTGGCCCATCATAATAAGAACAATTCTAAAGCAGTGGCGCCCAACCCTGGTTGTAAAAACTCCTTAGGCGAGGTGTCATTAAAAATAAAATGGTCAGCAGGAGACTTTTATAATGTCATGGTAGTTAGGAAGATCAGAAATAGTAAAAATATACTTTGTATGCTAACTGGTGATCGATCGCTACCAATCTCCAAACAACCCCAAAATCCCCAAGTATCTAAGGCAACATCAAGGAGTATTTTTTTAACCATGTGTGAATAGGTATAGCTGTCATTCAAAATGGTTGCAAAACACTGGTCCAAGTCATCTCTTTCTGCTGATGTGAAACCTTCTTGAGGCATAACCATATTTTCAAAATAGGATGAACAAGGGGCCAATAATTTATGAACGATAGAGATTAATTTAAAGAAAACTACATTTCTCCTATACATAATTTATACACAAGCTCTGACACAATTAAAAATTCTGGAGTTTTAATTATGAGGTTTAGTTCTGGATTTAACTGCAGCCAGAAGCATCAAAAATCTGTACTGTAAACTAAAATCAAACAAAGACTTCCCTTAAAAATAATTTCCCAAAGGATGAGCATCCAAATTTACCAATAATGGCAATCCCAACATTTCTGCTCCTGTACTGAAAGACAGCTTACTAGATTGTTAAAATGCTAAATAAATGTACAGGGTCCAACACATCAGGCAACATCAATAAGCTAGTGTTATCATTCATGACACAGGCTGTGAGGCCCATACAAAGATTCTCCATTTTCAAATACAGTAGGCAGCACTGCAGTAAACATCGATGTCCCTTTTCCAGGGTACGTTTACCCTAATGCAGCCCACTAATTGGAGATTCATGACGCAGCAATTCGGTTCCTTAAGCTAGTTGTTGTTCCATAAAAAGCGTGTTGAATTCTTCCTCTGCATTTTGTCATTCATTCGTGTTCTTGCACTATGGAACTCAAGGCATAGAAAAAGGCCCTTAGGCCCACCATATCCATGCCGACCACTGTACTTACCTCAACTAGTCCTACATCTATGGTTGGTACATAGTTTTCAACAGGCTGGTGATTCAAGTGTTTCTCAAGAGGTCCTACCACCATTCAACACCGTGTTAAATATTTCCCCCCTCAGATCTCTACTAAACCTCCTCTCTCTCTACCCCGCCCTCCTTGTAAACATACTTTTTTGTTTTAGACAAATCCCATCAAAGGAAAAAGATTGTTACTGTCTACTCTCTTGATCCCTCTCAAATTCAGGTTACCCTTCAATCTCCTCCATTCCATGGAAAACAAGCCCAGCCTTTCCACACTCTTATAACAGGAATGCACCAATCTGCAACAGCTTGGCAAGTCTCCTTTGCATCCTCTCCAGCTCAATCACTTCCTTCCTATGGTGTAACAAACAGCACTGCATAGAATATTCCACGTGAGCCCCAAACAAATGATTCGTAAAGTTATAATGTGATATTGCTTCTCTTCTATTTCATGCCATAGTTGGTGAAAGCAGGGACCGATAGACCTTCTTCAGTGCCATATCTACTTCTGCTGCTTCGTTCATGGATCTGTGGACGTAGCTGCTTTGCTAGCGCCGTATAATTTCCTGACTTACCCTTACTTAACCTTCCAAAACTCATCACTTTCCACTTGTCAGGATTAAATTCCATCTATCAAAACTCCACCCATCTTTTAGCTGATCAATATCATGCTGTCGCCCTCGTTACCAACAAAACAGTTTTGACTACATTTCAGCAACAGTGACTCTTAAAAACATTACCATACAGTGAAGGCATCTTAGCAACGAAGCGTCTGAAGGAAGCCGACCCAATACGCCACCTGTGCATGTTCTCCAGCGTTGCTGCCCGAGCCACTGAGTTACTCCCATCTTTTGTAAACCAGCATCTGCAGTTCCTTGCATCTCCTTGGCAATGACATACAAGACTCTAAATCTGTCACTATGCTGTCCACAATGAGCAATTAATGCATCTACCACATATGAATTTCTGAGTAAAAAAAACATCTTCGGAAACCGCTGACAACCAAATGAAGTTCCCTGTGTTTACATGGCTCAACAGATCCATTCTTTACATGAACTTCTTCAACCTTAATATGGTTACAACAGGTAACCAGTAAATTCATGAAAAATCTTTAAAATCATGATAGGTTTAGTGTCAATAAGTCTAAAAATGGAATTAATTTACTACCAAGTAAAATTAAAGAGTTACAGATAGCTACAGGGCCAGAGATTTCCTCAGAGGCACAAATTTAAAAAAAAACATTTCCTGTAATTGACTATCGGTTTCCTCCAACCTTTAGGGAATTTAAATAAGAATACTGATCTAGATTACAACATTTAATTCGTAGACTAACCAGGATTAGTTCTAATAGTCTCTCTAAGGGGTATGGGGAGAAGGCAGACACAGGTTACTGATTGTGGTTGATCTGCACCTATTTTCTAAATGTTACAGGCATCTTTGTCTCAAGGACAGCAAGCCAAGTACAATTAGTAGTATAACTGCTGGAAACATCGCACTTTTGCTTTCTTAATATCTTTCGGATACAAAAAAATCTCCATTTATAGGAAGAACAAAAAGACATATTTATATTACTTAACATTTGCTCTTTTGACATTGAGACAATTGGTCTCGACCTGAAACATCATCCATTGGTTTTCTCCAGAGATGATGCCTGTCCCGCTGAGTTACTCCAGCATTTTGTGTCTACCTAACATTTGCTCAGCTACCTTATTGACAAAGCAAGTTTGATATTCCTATGGAACAAAGTCTGAATGATTTATTTCTTTACTTCCAAGAAACAGTATCAATGTTCAGCCGATTGTGTAAAGCCTACTCCCAAGTCTCCATTTGCAATACACCATGGTATGAGCCTTTGGTAGTCATATTCGTCCCAAAATGAGATTTCATCCTTGCATCCAAATTACTATCAGACATTATTCTCTTCTCAATCTCTACAGCATCCCCATCTCTGAGACATGTTTCAGCCCCATTGTTAAATCTAACACAGATTTATTACTCAGATCTCAGCGTCAATATTCTTCCAGATGACCTCAGGTTCTCTCACTGCAACCACTTAGGAATACCACTGTCCGTGTTACTTCTGCACACCCATCCTCCAAATCTTACTGGATCTCTCTAGTTCTTGAAGGCTCAATAAAATAAATTCTGGTTATTGCATGGCATCTTGCGTTTTGTTTGCCCTACCCATCCTATGCAATTTCGTCAGCCACCCATCTGCAAATACACCCTTCACCCGAATATATAATTCCGCCTACTTTTGTTCTTTCATCCAAAAATTCCCTCATACCATCTTACATCTGATTATGCTGTTTCCACAGGCCATTCCAAAACTGTCTCAATCGTGGTTTAGTCTATGAAATTTTAATTAGAGAGCAGGAATCGGAGATGATTTACATTTCTGAAACCTACATTTGAAGATTACAGCCGATGTCAGTCAAGACATCTATTAACGCGACGCACAGAGTTAGTATGACTCCAGTGCACTCGCCAATTGCAAATCAACATATTCAGACACCAAGATAGGTAGAAATAAATGCCTTAATGCAAGAATAACTGCCCGTTGGCACTTGAATTTCACCATGTTTTATGACAGTGTGCCTAAACATGGTGATTTATGAGTTGAGAGAACAGAGTGTTCCTGCTTCAAGAAGCATTGCCAGCTGAAAAATGCTAAAATTATCTGCGGACATTCACACAGACAAAGAAAGATATTCAATTCCTAAAAAGGAATTAAAGGAGTGACTGGTTTGTAATTGCTTTAGGTTGGAGTGTACTTTTCTATTATCAGTTTATTTTAACATAGGATGGATAGATTTATTGGGTGTTCATAAATGCAATTAGTAATTGGTACTACTTGTTATTAACTACCAAACACTAAGCAAGTCTTCCCAGATGCATTTCCCGAGTGTAAATTAAACTAGTAGCTAACTTCATACTGAATTTTAGAAATTCACTACTCAGGAGACCCTTCAGCCCGATACGTCTAAGCTAGAGAGCAATAGTTACGTGAATAAACCAATACCTTCTTAGCCTCAATGTATTTCTTAAGTGTATCTTCCATTGTTGCAGCTAATGAATTTCAGATAACTTCTGGGTGAAATTTTCTACAGCATCCCCATCTTCACAAAAAAATCTTCTACAACTACTTTAAATGTCCCCAAGTAATTGAACCAGGGAAAGAGACATTCAAATCGATTCTAAACCCCTCAATTTTACATTAAATCTTCTTTGTCTGATTTAGTCAATCCAATTGGTCATCAATTCTCTATCATCTTCACAAATCTGAACAGAGAAAAAACCTTTTCACTCATTTGTAACCCAAAATGTCCTCCTTGCCCCATGACACATACCAAGGCAACAACAAAATGCAAAATCTTCTCTTATGGGATCTGCTGACCAGATTGAGATTACAATTTTCACTAAGAAAATAGCTTTAGGTGGATAAAACTACCACATTATGTGCCTCAAGGTTTTTCCAGGACTATTTGACTATATAAAATGATTAACTGATATCGGATATCCGCTGGATTGTGTAAAAAAAAAAAAAAATGAGGGAGCAGGATCTCAAGGGTGAAATTTCAGTATTTGTCATGATGAACAGATAAAATGTACACTCATTTCGACCCAAACTACAGTTGACAATTTATTTTAGATTGTGTTTTTGTTAAATGCGAATATAGTAAATGTTAGAAAGTCAACTGTAAACTGAGTTTGACACACCTGGTTTAGAAGTTTCAGCAATTCAACTGAGAGTCAAAATAGTTAAGGGATTCAACAAGATAAACATATTTCCTTTTATGGGGCATTACAGAGCAGGAGTATTTTTCTAGTTAGTGTTAGGATATTTCAGAAGGGTATAATTAAGCATTTTTTCAAACAAAAACTAGCAATCTGGAACACTTCCCCAAAAGGCTATGTATACTGGATCAATCAAAATTTCTAAGACAGATTGATACATTTTTGTTTGGAATGGTTAACAAGGAATACACAAGGGTAGGTAAACAGATCTACCATACCGTTCAGCCATCCTTGAACTAATTAAATGGTTCAATGGGCTCAAGGAGCCAAATGGCCTACTTGCAATCCAAAAGTAATGCTCCATAGAATAAAGTCAGAACCAAATACAAGAGAGCACAAAAAAACTAAAGCACCCAGCGTACAATACTGATGCACTGTGCATTCATAAGTGTCTTCTTTCCAACTAAATGTTAAACTAAGCCCCCGCCCCCCCCCCCCTTCCACAAATCCTACTGGACTACTCTGGGAGTTATTCCAATGACTCTGATTAACAATGATCCTTCCACCAACAACTAAAACAGATTAGGTCATTATCACATTATTGTCACGTTTCCTACACTTAAGTAATTACACTTCAACGTGCTGGCTGACATTGGATTTACGAAAGGCACTATAACGTAAACTAAGTTTTGTCCACCATGCCTTTGCGTTCAAGATGCCCAGTCTTTGAGTTTTTGAAAGCCAAATTTAAAAAAAAATCTAAAGCAAATAAAAACAAAAGCAAAGCAACAATGATAACAATATGCTAAGTCGATCAGCCTCTGAAAGAAAACAAAGTTAATATTTTGTATAGAAGTCTTTGGGGGTCTAAAATCAAAATGTTAACTCATCAGTACAAAAAAAAAATGCAATTAACCACTTGACAGAAAAATGTTATCAAAGTCTGTACCTTCAAGTTGGTCGTAAGCACTTTCAATGTCGACTCGTCACCACAAGCTGTCAGTCCTATGCATGCAAATCAAAAATAAGTGACAAAATCATCGTCAAGACCCGACACTGGTCACCATACTAAATGCAACTTTGTTGTCCACTGATGCCTAAATTGGCAGAGAGCCTAGCAATCTCACCCTCAAACTCCAGAAATTCAAATGTATTTGCATTAAAGAATGATGAGAAAAATGAATGTTTACTAGTGGAAGAGGATACAGGTTGACTGACTGTGCAGACAAGTGGCAGAGGAAAGTGAATGCAGATAAAGCATGACGTTGTACATTTTGTCAGAGAGAACAAAGGAAATCTGGACTAAATGGCACAATCTTAAGTGTGCAAAAATGGGACTTGAGTGTACAAGATCCTTGCCAGGTTCCAAACATACCAACTCATGAACATCCATACATATGAATTTTGGGGACCAGCAGAATGGATTGCCAGCTGCTGTGCGGCTGAAGGGGTCTTCCACCAGATGGGAACTGTGTGCACAGTTGAACTCTGGTAAAATACTACTAATACCGGATTCTTCTGATACTTTTGGAAGAATATGAAGCCCCTGAAACAATGGAGTATCAATTTAATGGAATGGTTCCAGGGATAAGAGATGAAAGATTTCAACTCCAGCGTTAGTGGAGAAGCGGATTGTAACCTCAGGTCAAACACTGATAAATTTGACAAGATTTTTATATGATTATAACAAGTTTAGGCGAGGTAAATAGGGAACATATGTACCCAGATGTAACATCTTGGTTGGCATGGCCGAATTGGGCCCATGGGCCTGTTTCTGTGCTGTAAGACTCCAGCAAAAGTTTCAAGCAGAGATTCTCTTTAAATAAAAGATGTCTGTTCAAAGTCAGAGGATAGCAAGCAACTAACTTCCTGCACAAATATCAATAACATTTCAGTAAACTATTACATGAAGTGTAAGGTTACTCGCGCAGTTCCAAAATGACTTTGTATCTGCAATGCTCCTTCATTAAAAAAAAAAACTACTTCCAACATTCAAGACAATGGAAGGTAGACACAAAATGCTGGAGTAACTCAGCAGGACAGACAGTATCTCTGGATAGAAGGAATGGGTGACGTTTCGGGTTGAGACCCTTCTTCAGATTGATCGATCTAAAAATACTAGTGACTAGATAGAGCATGTCTGAATTTGGAATATTGGATAATCAATGTACTTAGCCAGTTTCTGAAATGATTGTGGGTGAATGCAAAGTTCAGGAAAGTTTCTGCCTCAATTTTGTGATAATTCTCAGAATCTCAGCCAGATGAACTCTCACAAATCTCGAGCCAATGGAAATTAATGAAGGAGTGAAAGGCAAGTAGCCAAGATTTTAGTTTCCAGCTTTTGTTCAGCAATCTCTAGAGGGAAATGTATAGATATCAAAGGATGACTGCTTTAAGCTCAGCTGTGCAAACACCCAACTAATAATTATAAGGAACATTACTAAAGAGCTGCTACACCAGTCGGGAGAGATTGAGTGGGGAGGAAAGAAAAAAAATAGGAGGTTGGCATACCAAAGTTGGCATTGTACAAAGAGCAGCTATACCGATTCCCCTTCTGTTTCAACATTTGTAAATGAACACTAGCAGAACTGAATAAAATATCCTTAAACATATCCTTAAACAAGTAAAGGAACTGTGGTTGATATAAGATATATGGACTTCCAAACATCATCTGACTGCCGCGTAAAGGTTTCTCTTCAAGAATGAAGGCTGCGAATAAGTGAAGCTGGAGCAGCACGGATAAATCCAACACAGATTTATTACCCAAAATTGGCTAAGCAAACAGAAATAACAGTAACAGATAGGGGTGTTTATCTAACTAGCGGAAAGTACAATTTGGAGATAATTGGAGACATGATTTTTATAATATTTAAAGAACTTAGATGTTCTGGACACATTTTACACATTTGTACAGGACTTTAAAGTTGGAGCCAGAGTCAAGTATGAGGATAGTTACAAACTATATACAGAACACAAGGTGAGCTGAAGGGCCCGTTTCCGTGCTGCACAACTTTGTGACTCTACAAGGAAGATACGAACAGTCAAGTGGAACAGTGTTTAGGTGACCGTTTAAATATAATACTGACAAATATAAAATATTGGGCAAATGGGAAAAAACAGAGGGCAATACTAAAAGTAGTACAGGAATAGAGATCTGTGAGTATGTGCATGGTTCAATGAAGTGCCAAGATAGTTTAGGAAAGTGGCTAGGAAAAAAACCCAAAAAATATTTGCATATAGTAGAAGACATGACAAACCTTACAAAATAATAGTTCAGACATGGCAAGTATAATGTCCATTTCTGGACAAGACATCCAAGAAAAAATGTGAGGGCTCTCTAGCGAAGTGATTTTCCAAAACAATTTCAGGGATATGTCAAGCGTCAAGAGTGTTTTATCGTCATATGTCCCAGAAATCCTTACTTGCTACAGCATAACAGAATATGTAAACATAGTACACTGCAAACAATATGATAAACGAGAGGAAAAAAAAGTTTAGTGTGTATATATATACACATACACACACATGTGCAAATATATACGTATACACACACACACACACACACATATATATCTAACATAGATATTTAAAATAATCAAGAATATTGAGCGTAGAAAGAGATAAATTGTTCCCATTGCCAGAGGGGTCAAGGGCTAGGAAACTGAAGGAGATTGCCAAGGAACCAAAAGTGACTTTTAAAACAAAAGTGAATAGTTCAGGTCTAGAACACATTGCCATGGAGGTAACAGTAGAAGCAGAATCAACGGTAGCATTCAAAAGGGAGCTGCATTAGTATCTGAATGGGAAGCATTTGCTGGGGTATGGGGGGGGGGGAGACCAAGGCAGTGAACCTTGCTTAAGGCTGGCAGAGAATCAATGGGCCAAATTACCTCCACGTTTAACCATGCTACAGTTCTTTGGAAATACATTCAAGCCCATGCCAAAGACTTCAGTAACTAATACTTCAGTACAGCATTGGGTGAAGAAATTCATCCAAAATACTGCACTTAAGACATTAAAATGAAAAGTGCTACCCATCCTCTTGGATTGACTTGAAAGATCCTGTACGCAAATTCAGTGATAAGTTTTCCCTGTTAGTTCAACTGACACCAAATTAACCTCACCATTCGCCGCTGAACTTAAGCTTCCTATATACTGACCACATTATGCTCAATTAATCACGACTGATCTGTGTCAATTCTACTCAACCACAACATGATTCATATCTTCTTCTGAAAAAATTCATATTAAAAAAAAAAAAAGTATTTTCATATTGACAATGAAGCCAGCGTTGAAAAAAAAAAACTATACTCCAGCTTCCTTGAACAGGATTGACAGGCAAGAATAAAACTTTTAAATCACTTAGGCAAGCTTTTGGAAATTCAAGCAATTTAGTTCTTTCCTCCTTTCGGGCATATTTATGAAAGGTAAATTTTTTTCTCAAAAAGAACTGGTTACAGTTTTGACTCCTGAAATTTGTGTGGGAGAAAAATGCCCATGAGAAAGCTTAGCTCTGAGTATTTTTAAAAATTCGTAATGACTTAAAATAATTTGATCATTAAAAGTGTTCCCCTCTCAAGGGGGTTGTTGCCAGTTCATAGCAGAGCCAGATGTATCACAGAGTACCATGTTTAAGAAAGAACTGCAGATGCTGGAAAAATCAAAGATAGACAAAAATGCTGGAGAAACTCAGCGGGTGAGGCAGCATCTATGGAGCGAAGGAATAGGTGACGTTTCGGGTCGATACCCTTCTTCAGACTGATGTGGGGGGGGTGGGGCAGGAAGAAGAACGGAAGAGGCGGAGACAATAGGCTGTAGGAGAGCTGGGGAGGGGAAGGAGGGAGAAAGCAAGGACTACCTGAAATTGGAGAAGTCAATGTTCATAAAGTAGGTGTAAACTACCCAAGCAAAATATGTTGTGCTGCTCCTCCAATTTGCAGTGGGACTCACTCTGGCCATGGAGGAGGTCGGATTCGGAATGGGAGCGGGAGTTGAAGTGCTGAGCCACCGGAAGATCAGGTTGGTTAATGCGAACTGAGCGGAGGTGTTGGGCAAAGCAATCGCCAAACCTGCGCTTGGTCTCACCGATGTAGTGCAGTTGACACCTAGAACAGCGGATGCAATAGATGAAGTTGGAGGAGGTGCAGGTGAACCTCTGCCTCACCTGGAAAGACTGCTTGGGTCCTTGGATGGAGTTGAGGGGGGAGGTTAAGCAACAAGTGTAGCATTTCCTGCAGTTGCAAGGGAAAATACCAGGGGAGGGGGTGGTTTGGGTGGGAAGGGACGAATTGACCAAGGAGTTAAGGAGGGAGCAGTCTCTGCGCAAAGCCGACTGGGGAGGAGATGTGAAGAAGTGGCCAGTGGTGGGATCCTGTTGGAGGTGGTGAAAATGTCGGAGGATTATCTGTTGTATGTGAAGGCTGGTAGGGTGGAAGATGAGAGCAAGGGGGACTCTGTCCTTGTTACGAGTGGGGGGCGGATGGGGAGTGAGAGCGGAGCTACGGGATATAGTGGAGACCCTGGTGACAGCCTCATCTATAGTCGAAGAGGAGATCTCCCGCTCCCTGAAGAATTAGTGCATCTCCGATGCCCTGGTTTGGAACACCTCATCCTGGGAGCAGATGCGGCGTTCACGGAGGAATTGGGAGTAGGGGATAGAGTCCTTACAGGAAGCAGGGTGGGAAGAAGTGTAGTCCAAATAGGCATGGGAGTCAGTGGGTTTATAGTGGATGTTGGTCAGTAGTCTGTTACCTGTGGTGGAGATAGTGAGGTCTAGAAATGGTAGGGAGATGTCGGAAATTACCGAGTAGCACAGCAGTTACCAGAGGTATGGTCAAAGTGATACAGTTTTGATACAAGAGTTGAATAGAAATAGAAATAGAATTCCTGAGTATTTGTTTTAAAACCTTTACGCATTGGGGATTTAGCAAATGGAACGTACTTCATTATTTGCCTCCCCCAGAGATCACAGAACAATTACAAGAAATGCCTTTTCATGATAATCCAGGAATCACATACCGATCAGCTGCACTTTCCCAGCCCTTTGATTTATTTTTTTTTTTACATTGTCAATTTCAACACACAACACCAAATGAGGACAGGTAATATTTTACTGGGCAAACAATAATTTAAGGATGCATTTTGACTGTTAATGTTTATGACTGAAGTTTCACCAAACAGGAATCAGAACAGGGCTACGGAGCAATAAGGAAGAGCTTGCATAGCGAAGGTAAGAAATCTCATAGCATAACCCAACAGGCATTAAAATTTTATCTCAGCGATCTAGGTCTCTTACAAGGCACAAATGAAGCAACATATGACAGACCAATAACCTTGCACTTTCTGGGTTTGGTTCATATTTTACCCACCCACATCTCAAATTCCATCAAGCCAACCAATATAGTCCATCCTTTTAAATGCCTTTTACTTTAAAGATAGCGGAGTCAGGGGATATGGGGAGAAGGCAGGAACGGGATACTGATTGGGGATGATCAGCCATGATCACATTGAATGGCTGGCTTGAGGGGCCAAATGGCCTACTCCTGCACCTATTGTCTATTTACAGCATTACAAATGATCTACAGATCTACCAACCAAATGATCTCTGAACCAGGATATAACAGGCTGTGCCATTACTAGACAATCTTCAAAATGAACCATGTATTTATTAATGAAGCCTTTAAAATGAAGTCAAATGCTTATGAACAAGTTAAAATCACACCACAAAATGGCAATCCTGCTCAGCAAAAGAGGATCAGCAGATTTGGATATATGGTGAGGAGCTAATGGTGCAAAGTTATCAATCCATGGGATTAAGACTGAACACCAATTCAGAATTCCACCTAAATGATTGAAAAGTCCTCAAAATATGATGACATGACAGACAACATCTGTGTAAAGAAATGTATTTACTATTTCAGGTGATGTCTTTATCAGAACTCAATTATCTTTCAACCTGAAAAGCTTAACTGTTTTCCTCCACAAATGTTGTCTGACAACTATGTTCAGCATTTCCTCATTATACCCATGAGTTTCAGTTACTTGGTATTTTATTTATTTTGATGCTGCTTTACAGATTCATGTCAACTCACTATAGTGCATATGGCCTTCAGAATTCTCATGCCGACAATATTGATACCTCCAAATCGTTGATGTATTTATTATGTTAAAACAACACACATTGGATCAATCTCTATCTTTCCAAAAGCTTTTACAATGTCAGTTTGAATATCAATGAAGATACCTGGAAGTTTCAAAAGGTTTAGATTATGTTCGCTGAAAATTAAAATCCTGGTACTTGGCCAGTATTTGCCTCGAGAAAATATTTTGTGTTGCACAATACTAGAATGAAGTCCTGCTGCTTTATCACGGATAGAAATAATTTGAAAAGTACAACCCTTTTAAAAGTATCGTAGCTGAAAGCAAATTGTCTAGCAGCTTTGTCAGTAACTAACCATAATTTGTAACCAAATAAAACCAGATATTTGATCAGAACAAGATGGAAATTTAAACATTGCTTGAAATTATATCCAAGTAATTGGATTTAACACAGTCCTATCATGAACAATTCTGGCCAGCACTTATATAGAACTCTAGGTCACAGGAAGGAGCACTTCCTGATACACACTATTAACTGCATTTATACAGTGCCATTAACATTGAAAAATGTCAAGAAATTAACATAAGGAATCATTGAGACTAGAGATACTAGACAAATCAACTTTGGATAAAGCAGAATGTTAAATAAGACTATTAACAAATGAAGATGGAGAGGGTGTGCGCTTAGGAAATTTACAATTCTAAAGTTTGGGGTCTGGATAGCTCAAGCTCGACTGCCATGCTTACTTAGTTAGTGATTGGAGATGCAGATGACGAATGGTTGTGTTAATGAAAGGTCACTCGTAATTAATGGTGCAGGAATTAGAATGGATAGGACACTGCAGAGAAAGTGTAAGCAAAGTGAAGGATATCAATACAAGGGTAATAATTTTAAATAGGTGACACACACACAAGTCAGGCAGTGAACAACCTACAAGCAAAAATGATTTAAATGAGATGAAATTAGAGGGGACAGTAACTGCTACAAAATATTTTCTAAACTGTTCAAAACTATGGAACTAATGGGAAGAGCACTGGCAAATCTTACAGGGGGTACCCTTACAATTGTACTAAAAGCTTGTTACTTTCAAATACACAACTGATATTACTGATAATTTTTCAGCCCAAGACTGGAGTAGCTAATGGAATAGTTGGCTATTCAATAAGACTACACATCTGACTGATTGTGAACGATGGTGGGAGATAGAACTAAATATTTCATATACTCAAACAGACCTCACATCAGCATGTAATGTTACAAAGATGCAATGCGGAAATGAAGAAAATATACCACTGACCCCAGTTGAAAGCTGCCAATGGTTTGCAAATGAAAAGTTTTCAAATCAAAGCAGCAATACATTTAAAACTGAGCAAATCTGCGACTTTTCAAAAATTTAACAGCCATCTAAAATTAGCTAGTCTGATACCTCAGTAACCACCCCAGTGGGATAGGCAAACATCTCATAACCCTACAGCTCATTATATTGCAGAATGAAAATATTAAGATCATCTAACACTATCCCTGAAACTGAGAATGAAGGGATGCAGGACTACAAGTCCAATTTTAAGAAAGTCCAAACCCACAAAGAGACTCATGGGCCTGTCCCACTTGGCGATTTTCTTAGGCAACTGCCGGCGACTGTCATAGTCATAGCAGGTTGCCGAAAAACCGCCGACAACCTACGTCATCCTGGTGACAACCTATAACAGCACCTACATCAAGCTACGCTCATTGGCGTCAAACCCACTGTCGCCGAAAAACTTTCAACGTGTTAAAAATTTAGCGGCGACCAGAAATACGTTAAGACTTTTTGTGCGTCCGAGGAGACTACGCCCGGCGACCACCGGCGAACATGTGGTGACAAACTACACCCGTAGTTGCCTAAAAAATCGCCTAAGTGGATCAGGCCCATTACTTTCCCTCCTGGGTGACTTCAATTCTGGAGTTAGAACAGAATAAAGCCTCTGGAAAAGCAATACAGACAAGGAAAGTGTAGGTAAATGTCACTCCAGGGGAGTCCTTGTCCTTATGCAATGCTCCAAACACAACCATTTCGGGATCAACATCATTATGCCAAAGAGACAATTACAGGATCTCATAACCAATCCATACACGGGTACTCTTGGATCTTGTCATTACGTGAGCAAAAGATAGCTAGTGGAAAAATGCAAGAGATCCAGCAACTTACTGATAACCACAGTACACATGGTTTCTTCAGCAATGTCTGGACTATCTAAGGCCCAAATATCCAAGGACCCACCCTGTTGAGAGACAATAAAGGAGAAATTATCATGAGCCTTCATATTTATAACCAAGATGGACTATGGAGACATGTAGACACAATGAAATGCAGCTAGTAGTTTCCAAAAAGACAAAGTACTGGTCTCACTTTACAAGTCAGGCAGAATCTCTGGAGAACATAGATAGGCAATGTTTCGGATCTGGACCCATCTTTAGGCTGATTGTAATGAGGGGGGTGGGGGAAGAAAGCTGGAAAGGAGATGAGAGCGGGATAAAAAGTCTGGCAAGTGATAAGTGAATATGGGCGGGGGATCTTTGATTGGCAGATAGTTGGACAAGGGCCACAAATGAGAAGACAAAAAGCATGAATTAATGAAAAGGATAGAAGAGGTGTGAATTGTGAAGCCAGAGGAAGGAATATTGATGGAAGAGGGTGGAAAAGGGAGAAATTAGAGCGCATTCAGGTAGGACATAGGGAAGAGATATGGGGGGGGGGGGGGGGGGGGGGGGGGGGGGGGGGGGGAGACGAGAGGAAAGAGAAGCCGTTTATAGTAGTAACATAAAATTGGAGAATTTGATGTTCATACCTGCTCAAATTTGTCACGTTCTATGCCTGCTAAAAGTTGGCATGCAAGCCATGATTCTAAACGTTATTAACAGACACTATGTCAATGACCCAGAATATTACAGACCTAGTGTAGGCCGGGGTCAAGTCAGGCTGCATCACAATTCCAACATTTGTCTCCATCTTCCTCACTATAATATTGCGCTTCATCTCCAGAAAGTTTTCAGCTGGAATGGAGTTTATCGATGGGTTAATTAAATAATTCTCTTCACCTCAACTCCACTCCAGAATTTTATTCATTGATCTGCAGTAAATCAGATGGCAGTTTCAGACGTACACATTTCAGACGTACACATTTTCAGAGACTGAGGGACAAGACACTGCGGACTAATTTACTGAACCATGCAAGAGAATGGGCCTTGGATTAAACGTACATAAATGAGACAATCTCTACCAACCCAGCCTTGCTAGATACGATTTCCAACCCACAGCAGCTTCTTCCACAATTAAATCTACATGGTCCATTTTCTCTGTCTCATAAGCCACCTTTCACTGGAGGCAGACAATGTAAAAACACCATAATCTCTAGTGCATCATCACAGTCTTCATGATTTAAGATAGACACAAACCATTAACTATTGGGCAAATTATCTATACCTTCCTTGATCTTCAAATACTCTTGTCTAAATTATGAAAACTCTACTGATGGAGATGATGTTGAATTTTGGAAATGGTATCTACCTTCAGATACTTGGACAGTCTACAGCCAATGTAGATGGATACAGCCAATACTGTTTTCACAGAATCTTCCAAATTCAGAGTGGATGGGTGAACCAACATTAGTATCTGCTCCCAGCCAACATCAAGACTCCAATTGTACATCATTCGCTTGCTCAAATCAGACACCTGAAGCAGGCATCTACTCTAGGTTCCTTTCTACAGTGAGATATTCCCAGAATTTTGACACTGTGTCCGACATTCGTGAGAGGTAGCGCCAGGAATATAGATTTGGAAATGTTCTACTGCCTCATCGTGAACCTTTATTGTTTGGAACAGGGTGAAAGGTTGTGCACCTGTGGTGTCTGCAGATACCACGATGGCCTCAAAGCCCCATGGTATTGGAGAAGCAAGACATCTTCAACCGCTCGGCAACCCAAGGAAGATTACTTTAAGGCATATTAAATAAAAAAGTTATTCCTGCCTTAAAAGGGTCTAGCATTTCTTGTCAAATCAATCCCAAGATGCTCAGGCAGCAGTATATCAATTTTCTATCATTGTGGGAAAAGTACATGGTCATTGTGTACTGGTTCCCTCTAATGGACTCACTGTTTAACAGCAGATGGAAAACAAATCAGTGGCTGCATTCCTCAAGGGAGTGCATTCTCAAACCAGAAAAAAATAAATGCCTTTGATGAACAGCTTTTAGAATATTTTCCATATCTGGCCCTGGAAAGCTTCGAATCCCAAGCACAAATTTCTAACAGTTGAAATATTCAATTTTGGACTTTGCTTCTTTCCAGCACTAGCCAAAAAGCTGCAAAAGCATGAGTTTGCTTCATTATTCGCCATGCTTGATGCACAATTGCATCCTACCACTCTCACTCTCATCTTAAATGAATCAAAACATCACCTTTTCCACATCTGGTTTAGAGATCAGTGTTCAACAATGACAAGCACAATATAATAGACATCAGCCATTCTCTCACTTGCAGATCTCTGATCTTCGCCAAGCTAACTCACCAAAGGGAATAAAGCATGACTGCCATTATCCCAAGTCGGCGCAACTGCACAATAACTGGGGTAAAGAAATACTCAGCACGAGAAACATCGGAAATGCTCCACAGGTGGAGGAAGAAAGGGCGTATTTAAAATAGATCCACAACGTTCCAACATCTTACATTGAGTTTAATGCCAGAATTTTTGTATCTTCCATTTGAATCAATAGTTCCATTTGAACCAACCCTTCAATGAAATACGGCAATTTAAAGAGAGCACAAGGTACTACATACAGGTTGTTTAGCGTATCAACAGCAGGAAAATGTCTGTTATGCAGGATGCAAAATACCAACGGAATCAAACAGAATCATCATTGATTAATGAAAGAGATATATTAATTTATGGTTACCTAGTATTATGGTTATTAATTTATCATATTGATTATTAGTTATCTGTGTTCTTGCATTTACCTGTTAAGCTGCATTAAGTAAGAATTTCAATGCTGTTGATGAAAGACCTGCATCACAGGTAGTGTACAAAATTATAGCACCTTCAGAAGGGGTAATACACAGATATGGATTGAAACTTAGTTGGTAGAATAGGAATAAATGCTTTTTTTTCTCTCTCCAGTGTGGGGGTAGCAGAGGAAACAGTGCACAGACCTGAGTGCGATTATAAATTCAATAAGGCTTCCAGACAATTCAGACGTCGAGTGAGTGGCAAATTTATGGCAGATTATATAACATGTGTAATTAACATCTTTGGTAAGAAAAAGGCAATACAGGCCCTCGCGTTTTACACAGGAGTTACATGCTTGAAAAACAGTGTGTAACTCAAAAACACGTAAAATAAGTGCGACTGCACTGTCAGTAGTAAATTTGAGTGCATTATTATGAAAATACAGGTGCATAATCAAGGTTTGGTATTCGAGGAACAAGTGCGTTATTTTAACAACGGCACATGTAAAACGTGAGATGCCTGTATGATTTATATGATGAGAGAGATTGGGAAATGAATGTACAGACACCTAGATGTCAATGTACATGAGTCCTTGAAGGAGAGCATGCAGTTACAGCAAGCAACGGGAAAGTTGGCCATTGTATAAGGTTGAGTACAAGAGCAAAATCTGAGAACCTGGATAGATAAGATGCTGGGATGGGGAGGGGGCGACACAGCAAGGGAAAAAAAAATCCTACTGGGACTATAAAACAGTGTCCTGTTTCAGACAAAAACGCTAAAGGGATTTCTTCATACAGGTGGTGAATCTGCAGAATTCAGTTGGTGAACCAGTGGTATTTTGTACCTCCGACGGCTGTGGAGGCTAAGTCACTCAATATATTTAAAAAGGAGACGATAGATTGCTAGATACAAAAGCTGTCAAGGAGTATGGAGAGAGAGAGAGCAGAAGAATGATACTGATTGAGACTGCAAACAAATCTGCAGCAACTCCAGGTGTTATGCTCCCATAGACCAACTTCAATAATTCTAAATTTGGTAATTATAGAAATATGCAAATTTTCACATAGAAAGGTGAAAAAAATAATCACATTAAGAACTTTGTTAAGTATGAGTGTCCACACATTATTCCAGAAATTAAGGTCTGTTAAATGGGATTCAGCTAGAACTATAAGCAGGAACAAAAGGAAATGTGTACTAGACTTCTGTTGTGACAAAATAACTTAATTTTTGTACCCAGAAAAAAATGTTGCCAGAGACTGAAGCAACATGTTCAAATCAATATGCACAGGAATCTAGAGATGGAAGAATTGGGGCTGTAATTAATTAAATTACAATTTCATATTATGGGTCTTGCAACCAATGAACCTTCATTTACATGCAACCAAGCCTCAACAATCTGGGCTGATGACCACACATCACTCCCGCTGTTCTGTAATTCATTTATCTTATTTGAAGTGGAGAAAACAAATCAAAATGTTTTCTGTCATCTTGACTAGTTGGAGGGTTTGGCATGGTAAAAAAGGAAAATGAATCAAGATCTAATTATTGAGCAAAAAACACAAAGTGCTGGAGGAACTCAAGATTCAAGATTCAATTTAATTGTCACATGTGCCAATTAAGGTACAGTGAAACTCAGCGTGTCAGGCCGCAACTGTGGAAGGAATGGACAAATACCATTTCAGGTCAGGAGCCTTCTTCGGACTCAAGGAAGGTCCTAATCCAAAACATCGTCTGTCCATTCCCTCCAGATGTTGCCTGACCCACTGAGTTCACCCAGAACTTTTTTTCGCTCAAGATTCCAGCATCTGCAGTTACTTGCATCTACACAATCTATTTTTTTCTGCTTTTCTGTTGTATGTGATTGAAAGTACAAATAGTAGTGACGCATTTTACAGCTGAATAGCCATTTATTTGATGTTTAGACACAACAGGTGCAGAAGACTCAAAGACTCAAAATACTACTGGGTGTACAGCATTGCCATGCTAATATTTTCAGGAGCTAGGGCAGGAAATTGGATCAACCAAGACAATTTTTGAGCAATTGGACGTGGCTAATGACTGCAGTTAAAAAAGACCTTAAGTAATGAACATCAAACATCAGGGGTAGCCTGAAATCAGTTCTGAAAGAACACCTCTCACCTACCTCCGAAATAAAACACCTTTGAATTTTTGCATATGGGTCAATGTAAGAAACATAGATCTAACAAGACTAATCGTTTCACAAATAGATCTCAATGAGAAGCTGCTCAACCTGGCTGATGTTGTAATGTTAATTCCTTAAAAATGATTATGGAATTTGTAATATTAAAGGCACCTTACGCTCAGGCAGAATAACAAAACTGCCTCAATAGTCATTGGTTGAAACAGCCAATAACCGAGTTAAGTACAAGCCTCAAATTACCACGTGATCTGAATTGTTGGAAGTGATCTCAGAACTAGATTCACAACAATGGGACAAAGCACTCATGAGAACAGAGTCACACCCAACAGTTAATTAGAAACATAGAAAATAGGTGCAGGAGGAGGCCATTCGGCCCTTCGAGCCAGCACCGCCATTCGTTGTGATTATGGCTGATCGTCCCCTATCAATAACCCGTGCCTGCCTTCTTCCCATATCCCTTGACTCCACTAGCCCCTAGAGCTCTATCTAACTCTCTCTTAAATCCATCCAGTGACTTGGCCTCCATTGCCCTCTGTGGCAGGGAATCCCATAAATTCACAACTCTCTGGGTGAAAAAGTTTTTTCTCACTTCAGTCTTAAATGACCTCCCCTTTATTCTAAGATTGTGGCCCCTGGTTCTGGACTCGCCCAACATTGGGAACATTTTTCATGCATCTAGCTTGTCCAGTCCTTTTATAATTTTATAAGTTTCTATAAGATTCCCCCTCATCCTTCTAAACTCCAGTGAATACAAGCCTAGTCTTTTCAATCAATTCAATTGGTCTTCAGAAAGCTACTGCACCAAATGAGGAGCAAATAATTAAAATTGACATGACAGCCCAGAACACTCAGATTATACAATATGGATTGGATTCAGGGAGGAAGATGTCTTGGAATAAGAGATAAAGCATTTAGGACTGAGGTGAAGAGGAATGTCATCAGAAAATGGAGAACCAGTGAAATTCAAACCACAGAAGACAATGGAGGCCATGTCACTGAATATATTTGAGGTTGATGAATTTTAAGATAAAAGGCAGCAAGGTATATGGAGACAGCACAGCAACAATGTTGAAAAAAAAGAGTATAAAGAGCAAGCTCAAATGGTTGAATGGCCTAATCAGCTCCCACGTAAACAGCAGATGGGCAGAATGGTCTATAATTCTGCTGTAAAACTGTTGAATCTGGTCTATATAAAACAAGACACTTAAAAGATCAATTCCTCCACAAGATACTCTTCTATTGTTAATGTTTACTCTATAATATATTTCTTTAAAGGTTAACATGCATAAGAGTACCCTATATTTTCACTTTTAGAATTACAGTAAAACTCCAATAATCCACTCTGGAATTATTTAGACATCTACAGTTTGGCATTTGGCTCACCAGGTACTATGCCCCCTTTAACTGACCACTTATTATACTCCCTTTAAACATATCCGGTTCAATAGAAATGAATTATACTACTGCATAACTTTTTTTTTTGAAAGGCAAATTAAAAGCGTCTTGGCCTATTAATAGGAAATAACATCAAATAGCAAATCTGATAGTAAGACATTAAAGTCTTGAGTGTGCTGGATTAGAGCTTTACTGTATTACAAGCCACTTCTAATTTCAAGTTGTCGATCCTTGCTGCACAACAATGTTAGAAGCATCCCACATGAACCTTCCCTCGCTTTCATGCAACACACACATTTGAGTCGACCTATACTTATATAGAGCCGTTGCCAGAGACCTGGGTTCAATCCTGACAATGGGCGCTATCTGTACTGAGTTTGTACGGTCTCCCTGTGACTGCTGGTTTTCTCCTGGTGCCATAACTATTTTAATACTCAGTTCATCCAAATAATGGCAACAGAAATTCACATTATTTGGGGGGGGGGGGGGGGAAACTATGCCAGACAGAAGATGTAATTAGATTTCATTAGCTTTTAGTGAGGTGCAAGAGTTGCACAGTCACAGGTGAGATTATTACAACACACTAAGAATGCATAAGAAACAGTGTAGGTTGAGTGAGTTATACAAACACTGTGTAAAAGTGTATACAAACAACTGTTCAGTTTATTAATTCAGTTCCACTCGTTTAGGTGCCCAGTCCCCTGCCTGCAGTCCATCCATACCACACCGATACTCAAACATGGCCAGAACATGATGGGTGTTGAGCATTTCCCCAGCCTAGCCATCCAGACCCCCTCTTCACCCATCCTTTCTACTCCTCCCTCCACCCCCCTCATTCAGCCAGAGAGAGGGATAGTGGGGAGAGAAGATTGTATAGAGGGAGGGGGCAGAGAGAGGGATGGAGGATTATAGAGGGATGGAGGGAGAGAGAAGGATGGAGGGAGAGAGAGGGGATGGAAGGAGAGAGAGGGATGGAGGGAGAGAGGGAGGAAGGAATAGATAACTGGAGGAAAGAAGATTGTATGGAGGGAGGAGGGGTAGATGGAGGAAGGGAGACGGGAATGGAGGGAGGGAGAGAGGAAGGAAGGAATGGATAACTGGAGGGAAGAAGATTGTATGGAGGGAGGATGGGTTGGATGGAGGAAGGGAGACGGGATGGAGGAAGAGAGGAAGGAATGGATAACTGTAGGGAAGAAGATTGGATAGAGGGATGAGGGGGTGGATTGAGGAAGGGAGACAGGGGATGGAGGGAGAGAGAGAGAGAGGGATGGAGGGAGAGAGAGGGATGGAGGAAGAGAGGAAGGAAGGAATGGATAACTGGAGGGAAGACGATTGGATAGGGAGAAGGAGGGGGTGGATGGAGGAAGGGAGACAGGAGATGGAGGGAGAGAGGGGGTGAAGAGAGAGAGAGGGATGGAGCAAGAGAGGAAGGAAGGAATGGATAACTGGAGGAAAGATTGGATAGAAGGATGAAGGGGGTGGATGAAGGAAGGGAGACAAGGGATGGAGGGGAGAGAGGGATGGAGCAAGAGAGGAAGGAATGGATAACTGGAGGGAAGAAGATTGGATAGAGGGATGATGGGGGAAAGGAGACGGGATGGAGGGAGAGAGAGGGGTGGAGGAAGGAAGGAATGGATAACTGGAGGGAAGAAGATTGGATAGAGGGATGAGGGGGTGGATGAAGGAAGGGAGACAAGGGATGGAGGGGAGAGAGGGATGGAGGAAGAGAGATAGGAAGGAATGGATAACTGGAGGGAAGAAGATTGGATAGAGGGATGATGGGGGTGGATGGAGGGAGACAAGGGATGAGGGAGAGAGAGGGATGGAGCAAGAGAGGAAGGAAGGAATGGATAACTGGAGGGAGGAGGGGGTGGATGGAGGAAGGGAGACGGGATGGAGGGAAAGAGGGGGTGTATAATTCACCCCCCACACACACACACCGCAGCCACGCCCAGTGTGGCGGCCTGGTTCCGCGCCGGCGCCCGGGAGAGGCCGCGCTTACCTGTGGCGGAGTGGCGGGTGTGGGAGCCGCGGCCCGGGCCCGGGGGCTGTGCGTGCGTGTGTGTGTGCGCGTCCCTCTCCTCTCCCCTCCCGCTCCCGCTCCTCATTCACATCCACAGAACAACAAGGGACTGCTGCAACATGGCGGCGCCAGGACCCCGCCACCCCCTCAGGACCCCGCCCCGGCCGCCTGCCGCCTGCCGCCAGGCCGCGGGGGGGGGGAAATAAAAACCCCGACCGCCGCCAGGTGCCCACGCCGCGCATTCCTACCAAGCGCAACACCTCGCCACAACCCTCCCCTTGCAGGTTGCATGGGCTTGTGTTTTTATTTGGCGGGGGTGGGGGGGGGCAGGGAAAAAGGGGAAAATTCAGGCGCGTGTTTCGCTACCTAAAAGTGGGGGTCCCGAACCGGTTGGAGCCGGTTCTGTCCGGATTCGGTTTGAAAAAAAACCGTTAGGGACTCGTCCTGCCGGCGATCCTCGTATGTTTTCTCTTTTTTTTATTTCTTGTATATTTATATATATTCATCATTTTATTCTTTATACAAAGAAGGATAATGTTAATGCTTATCCACCCACCCTCCCCTCGCTAAAAAAAAACCAACCCCATCTGACAGGAGAAAAGGCCAAGGAATGTTCTAGAAGCCGCCACTTGGCGTCACCCTCGAGCAGCGGTGACGTCATTGGTCTAACATTTAATACTTGTGTAAAATGGAAGGAAGATGCCAAAGGCTCAATGGAGGTGGAGCTGTTCCCATGAGTGAGGGTGGTGCTGCTGTTGTAGCAGCTCCAGTGGGTGGCACTGGGCATGTGGGTGGTGGTGCGCCCATAGGTGGGGGTGGGTGGCATGGGGCTCCCATGGTTTGCATCGGGTAGGGTAACGTTCGGTGGGTGGCATTAGGTGTGTGTAACGTGCACTTGGAGGTAGGATTGGAGGGTGGTTCCAATGGGTGGCATGGCGCTCTCATGCTTTGCATCAGGTCGGGTGACGTTCAGTGGGTGGCATTAGGTGTGTATATGAGGTGCACCCAGAGGTGGCATGGGGCTCCCATGGTTTGCATCAGGTCGAGTGACGTTCAGTGGGTGGCATTAGGTGGGTATATGAGGTGCACCCAGAGGTGGCATGGGGCTCCCATGGTTTGCATCAGGTCGAGTGACGTTCGGTGGGTGGCAGTAGGTGTGTGTAACGTGCACTTGGAGGGTGGTTCCAATGGGTGGCATGGGGCTCCCATGGTTTGCATCGGGTAGGGTGAAGTTGAGTGGGTGGCATTAGGTGTGTGTATGAGGTGCACCCAGAGTAGCAATGTTACAAAATTTTGAGATTTTAAAAATCAAGTCTGCAATTTATCCCATCAGATAAAGCATAAAAAGAAGTTTAATTTGACACCTAATTCACTTTTATATCTTCAGTATTAAAAAAGTTATGGCCATTTTCATACTCGGAAATTAGCATCTTGTTCCCCATTGCCTTTCCATTGACTTAACTCAAAAGCTGTGATCGAGGACAGTCAAAAGCCCATAACTTTCTTAAAAATTAAAAGAACTCAATGAAATTTTCAGTTATTATAGATTGAAGCATTCTGAAACAAATATGAAACAATCTTACTTGGATGACCTGAAATTAAAGCGTATAATTAGTTAGTTACCTAATTGTAGCTAATTACAAAATTCAATTACTAGATCTAAACATCTATCCATTGGGTGGATTGGAACGTTGCAGTTTGCGGTGAATATTTTATATATTTTATATTTGTATATATTTTTTGTCCCCTTTTCACAACATGACAATTTGATTAAAGGCTTCCTAAGAACCACGTTTTTATGTAAAAATAAACTGTGTACCTTCTTTTATCCCCTACGTAAAATCCGTCCCGTTGTCGGCGTACACAGCTTTAGAAGATGATTTTTAAATTACTCTTGCTAATAAATGATCTAACATAGTTTAAAAATACATTCATAAAACAAATGTCGGAGCGATTTCTCTTTGGCAACGAAATCCCCTGAGATTGATAGATTTGAATTGTCTGGAGAAAAACAGCATTTTAAACCCACCCCCCTCTCAAAGGTGTCTAAGTCGCGCACATGGGCAGTGGCAGAACTGCAGCGCCGCTCAAGGTAAATTTTGTAACATACCTACCCAGAGGTGGGATGAGTGAGTGGTTCCAATCGATGGCATGGGCCTCCATGGTTTGCATCGGGTAGGGTGAAGTTGAGTGGGTGGTATTAGCTGTGTGTAACGTGCACTTGGAGGTAGGATTGGTGGGTGGTTCCAATGGGTGCCATCAGGTGGGTAGCATGAGGCTCCCATGGTTTGCATCAGGTAGGGTGAAGTTCAGTGGATGTCATTAGGTGTGTGTATTAGGTGCACCCAGAGGTGGGATGAGTGAGTGGTTCCAATCGGTAGCATGAGGCTCCCTTGGTTTACATCGGGTAGGGTGAAGTTGAGTGGGTGGCGTTAGGTGTGTGTAACGTGCACTTGGAGGTAGGATTGATTGGTGGGTGGTTCCAATTGGTGCCATCAGATGGGTGGCATGGGGCTGCATCAGGCAGGGTGAAGTTCAGTGGGTGGCATTAGGTGTGTATGTAAGTTCCACCCAAAGATGGACGGTTACCAATGGGTGACATTAGACGAGGGTGGGTGGAGCTGCCATGGTTTGCTTTAGTTTAGTTTAGAGATACAGCGCGGAAACAGGCCCTTCAGCCCACTGTCCGCACCAACGGAAGATCCCCGCACATAAACACTATCCTATACACACTAGGGACAATTTACACTTATACCAAGTCAATTTACCTACATAGCTGTACGTCTTTGGAGTTGAAACCGAAGATCTCGGAGAAGACCCACACAGTCACGGGAGAACGTACAAACTCCATACAGACAGCACCCATAGTCAGGATCGAACTCGGGTCTGCGGTGCTGCAAGTGCTATCAGGCAGCAACACTACCGCTGCTCCACCGCACCGCCCGGTGGGGTGAAGTTCAGTGGGTTGCATTAGGTGTGTGTGAGGTGCATCCATAGTCGGCATTAGGTGGGGTGGCTGGTTTTTCAATGGGTGTCATCAGATGGTGGTGAGTGGAGTTCCCATGATTTGCCATAGATGGCTTGAAGTTTAATGGGTAGCATTAGGTGTGTGTGAGGTACACCTTCTCACTCTCTTTGCAGTTTCTGGAGATTTTAGTATTCTATCTAGAGGCAGATGAATGGAAAAAGAAAACGATTTACATTTTTATCGTGTCTTTCATGACATCGGGAAATCTCAAAGCATCGTTAGATTAAGGAATAAATATTGACTGGACATCAGTAAGAAATTCCCTGCTCTTTCAGGATTGTGACATGCTATCACTTATACACCAGAGAACAGACTGTCTTTGGGTAAATGCTTCATCAAGGACACAGTAACGCGGATACAACAACAGTTCCTCAGTGCTGCATTTGAGTGTGAGCTTCGATGTTTTGTGCTCAGGACACTCACATGGGAACTGAATGCGTAACTTCTGGAGTATAGTGAATAATATTGCCAAAAAGACACAAGGCAACATGAATATATTACTTGTCTCAGATATGATGAGGCCCAACTAGGATTATGTGAAGTCTGAATTATTGTGTAAGCTTGCCAGTCCACTAACAGGTGCTCATTCTGCAGCATTTGAATAGGCTTTGTCATTCTCCATTCGGTTTTACGTAACTTAGACCTGAAGTTATTGTCATTGCTTAATCTGATATTTTGCTTTAATATCAAATTAAGGAATTTTGGCATTGTTGTTTATCGCTCAATCCGTTATCAGCCTGGAAGGGACGGTGTTTAGGGACGAATGTGAAGAGATATGGTCTTTATGGTGAAGGGACTACCACAGTGTAACTGGGTAAGGAAATATCAAGATTTTAACCAGGCAGCAGGGATATACAGAGTCAGAAATAGTTGTGATCTACAAGTGATGGTGTTCCTATATTTGTGATCACTCTATTTTCTAGATGATGGAGATCATAGATTTGAGACACGCTGTTGATCAACCCTTGGTGAGTAATTACTGTGGGTTTTTTTAAATGGCAAACTGAATCCATGATGAAGTGAATATCCAGTGGGCTGATGATGCACTTAAGCGACGTTCGTCCGAGTGAGGAGTGCTGCAAATTGTAGATGATAGAAAGCCTTTGGGGAATCAGGAAGAGAGTCACTTACCACACGTCATGTAACCACAGTATTTGTAACTATGATCCAGTTGGGTTTCTGCTCAATAATGACCATGAATCCTAAGTTGACCCAGGCTCCTTGAAGCCACACGAGTCGTACTGTATAGTTCCTAAGGTCGGTACTCTCGCTGCAGCTCTGAAATGGATCCACATCTTGTATAACATGGCCCGGGTCCAAGCTGTGGTGGCATTACTCAAACTCAGCATCAATAAGCAGGTTATTGGTGTGTAACTGAAAATTATATATTTTTTGTGTGCCTTGTGTGTTGTGACTGTCGGCAGACCATTTTCCCTCCGGGGATAAATAAAGTTTTATTGTATCATATTTGATGGCAGTGTTGACAATCCTTTTGCCATTTCTGATGTAAAAACAAAAAATGTAGGAAGCACTTAGCATGAGAGGAAGCATCAGTAGAAACTGTTTTGGAACTAAAATATTGATTGTTTCCCATTCCACGCGGACCTGCTGAGTGCTTCCTGCATTTTTATTTCAGATTTCCAACATCTGCAGATTTTTTGATTTTCAGTCACTGGTAATTGCCAGATGGATTGTCTTGCTTTTTAAATGCTGTAAAACCATAGGAAATGTTCCACTGTGCCAGGCTGATGCTACTGCTGTAGCTGGTCTAGAATACCATTCCCACTGTTCAGTAATTTTAAGCTTCTATCGGGAATAATAATACCTACCCAGATATATTATTGAACGAGGTAAATATTTCTCTTTGGATATCTTGAATTTCCATTGTCTAGATGAGAAGATGGAAGGGTCTAAACTTGAATTGCAGTGAGGTATTGCATCAAGCATTTGTTTCTAAAATGCGAACACTGACTGTCTAAAGGGTCTTCTAGACCATAAAGGTGAAATTTTTAATTGTATGATAGGCAGATATTTTTCTCGATTTCTCCAGTGACCAATGTCTGGTTGAAGCCTGGGGCCTACTTCCATCAAGATTGTTATTGTCATAAATATCTTTGCAATTGAATCGTTCCACACAGACTTTGTTATATGTCAGGTAGCAGCTCTCATTTAAAATAATCATTGCTCTCAGAACGGCTGCACAATTAATTTTTTTAATGGAAGGAAACAAACTAGGAGTAACCCATTGACAGTATATATGTCTCACAATCATTTGGATTCATCTATCATCTGTCCTCTTTATGAACAAAAATGTTTTGGTTCTAATAAAAAGCACTATGGTTAACATATCCCACCCATAAAAACCTGGTAGCCAAGAAACTGTTGACACAGTTCCATTCAACATTCTGGTATTTAACATTCATGAGTGGGGCCATCAATTAGCATGATTGATCAGGCCCAACTCTGCCCTTTCAGCAGGGTTTTGACCTGATCAATAGCCAGTTGTCTCAAGAGTCTCACCCCAGTTTTTTTAATACTATATTGAACATTACATGGCAAAAGGCGCATTGTTCCAGTTGCTGAAGGATGTGATGAAGAAGAGGAATATAAGCATTCCTGGCTTTGCAACATTAAGAAAATAAACAGGAGTGTGTGTGGGGTGGGGGAGAATGCAAGGATGCAGATGAGAGCAGGGATCAGCCAGAGGAAGGCAGCCACTTACAGCCAATAATGCCAACGAACAACAGTTGACGTGGCACATCTTAGTCGGCATGGACGAGATGGTTCCCATGCTGTATGACTCTCTGACACACCAATCACTTCAGACCTGCACTGTGAATAAATATATCTCAGAGGAATATGGGTTAATTAGAGTGCCAACAGAAACTGTCGACACAGTTCCATTCAACATTCTGGTATTTAACATTCATGAGTTGGGCCATCTATTAGCACTTCAACTCCCCCTTCCATTTCTGAATCCGACCTTTCTGTCCTATGCCTCCTCCATGGCCAGAGTGAGGCCCACTGTAAATTGGAGGAGCAAGACCTCATATTTCGCTTGGGCAGTTTACACCCAATGGAGACGCTGCCTCACCCGCTGTGTTTCTCCAGCATTTTTGTCTACCAACAGAAAATATATGGTGTGATGTGATGATTATGGATTCTTATAATACAAAAGCAGGCCCTTCAGCCTCTCATGTCTGTGCTGGTTGAAATGACTGCTTTGATTCAGAGTACATTTATAAACCTTAATATTTGGAGATGGTTGATCAACAATTCTGAATAACTTAAGGAAAATTTCCTGAATTGGAGTTGGAATAGAGACCAAGCGCTTGTGAATAGAGCTTTTCCGCCCAGGAGTGGAAAAGACTACAAAAAGTAGTAAACACGGCCCAGTCCATCATCGGCTCTGACCTCCCTATCATCGAGATCTTTCGCAGTCGCTGCCTCAAAAAGGCTGGCAGCATCATCAAGGACCCACACCATCCTAGCCACACACTCATCTCCCCGCTACCTTCAGGTAGAAGATACAGGAGCCTGAAGAATGCAATGTCCAGGTTCAGGAATATCTACTTCCCTACAGCCATCAGGCTATTAAACTCAAATGAAGCAAAATTATGAACATTAATAGACCATTATCTGTTTATTTGCACCATATCTGTTTATTTATTCATGTGTGTATACTATTTATATAATGGTATATGGACACACTGATCTGTTCTGTATTCATGCCTACTATATTCTGTGGTTCTGAAGCAAAGGTACACAAAGAGCTGGAGAAACTCAGCGGGTGCAGCAGCATCTAAGGAGCGAAGGAGATAGGCAATGTTTCGGGCCGAAACCCTTCTTCAGACCCTTTCCAGCATCTGCAGTTCCTTCTTGTCATTGTCCTATCTGACACATGACAATAAACTCTCTTGAATCTTGAACATCTCAGTGAAGGGAAACAGTCCCGGTCATGGAATATGTTAGACACCATGTGAAAGATAAACCCCATTTTCCTCTCTGCTGTGCCCAAGTTAAGCTCTGCTGTTTCTCTTTTCAGAGTTTGTGAGATGAGGTAAGCTCCCTCAGGCCCCGCCTCCAAACATCAGGCCGGACATTGGACATTGTACCTTGTACCGGCCTGATGTTTGGAGGCCCAGCCGGTACAAGGTACAATGTCCAATGTCCGGCCTGATGTTTGGAGGCTGGGCCTCAGCGAGCTTAATTCATCTGGCAGCTTGTTTTGTATACCCACCATCCTCTGAGTAAAATAAAGTTCTACCAGTTGAACATTTGCAACAGCGCAGCTAAATGGGATTAGTTTTTGCCTCTGTAATATAGTTGGGGGCAAAGATCCTATAGCAAGCTTGCTATAGGATCTTTGGTCGGGTTGGGTGGAGGGGGTCTGTTTCCTGCTGGGTGACTGGTTCCGCCTGGACGCTGCGAAGGCAGAGACGGAGCGATGGCGTGGGTGCGCAGTGTGGTGTCCGCAGCCTGGCTGGCCGAGGCGATCCGCACGGCCAAAGCGGGGACACTGCGGGTGCTGGACTGCTCCTGGTATCTGCCGGCGGTACCGCGCAACGCCAGAAAGGAGTTCGAGGAGCGGCACATCCCGGGAGCCGCCTACTTCAACCTGGACGAGTGCAGCGACCTCTCCTCGTCCTACGAGCACATGTTGCCCCCGGCCGAGCACTTCGGTCGGTACGTGGGATCTCTGGGCATCGCCAGCCGCACGCACGTCGTGGTCTACGACGCCAGCGACTGGGGGATGTTCAGCTCCCCGCGGGTGTGGTGGATGTTCCGGGTTTTCGGCCACAGCCGGGTGTCGGTGCTGGACGGAGGACTGAAACACTGGTGCCGCCAGGGTCTGCCGGTCTCAGCCGAGCCACCTCAGCTGTCCCCCGCCGGCTTCGAGCCGCAGCCCCGCGACTGGGTCAAGAACTACGAGCAGATCCTGCACAACCTTGACAGTAGGGAGTTCCAGTTAGTGGATGCCAGGTCCTCGGGCAGGTTCCAAGGCAGCGAACCCGAACCTCGACCAGGTTTCTCAACTCTTCCACATCATTAGCTCCCTACTGTGTTAACCTCCTGTAGTGTATTGCATATTGTGTTTTTAAACAACGATTTTTGTAGAACATAGCCAGGTTCAAAACCCAACGCCAAGTTCAAAACCCAACAGGCCATTTGGGGAATTAATTTGGAATTTTGGGAAAAGATACAGAATCAACAGCCACAACAGGAAATCACTTGTCCATTTGCTGAAACCTAAAAGTAATCCCTCCTCAGCCTAATATGCTACCTTTACGGTTCTCTTGCACATCTTGTTTATAATTGTACATTTCAGATTGTATTGTCATTCCCCAATCTTTCTACCAAGCTTGAATATTTCCTCTTGAAAATTATCCTCCCTGCCTTGAATGTAAATCAAAAATTGTAGGCGCTGGAAATCTGAAATAAAATTTAAAAAAGTGCTGGATACACTCAGTATACCAGCCGGCATCAACGGATAGTGAAACAGTTAATATTTGGTTGAAGATCCTTCCCCAGAACTAAAATAGTGAGGAAAGAAATGTTTTAAATTGCAGACATTAAAGAAGAATGGATAGGACTAAGGAATATATTTGATAAAGGAATAGGCTTATGATAAACTGTTGATTAAGTCATTTGGTTGATACGTTAACAAGGTAGTTAGAGAGAAGACAAACAGGGACATGTAAACGTTCTGAAATGCAGATCAGAGCAATAAGAAATGCTTAGCAGATGAGTGTCACTGGAGAGATTACAAATCGGAGTCATTATTGCAGATGGGTATTTTACGGCTTAGCTGTATAATCTGATATTGAGTCCAGAACAGTTGATGAGGTCCTTTCTCTCATCCATATCGGAGGAAGATTATTGGGTCATTTTGTTCTTGTTTATGGGTTCTTGCTGAAGCATCTTGAGGAATCCTGAGTCTCAAAGGCTGTCACATTATTTCATTCTCGTAGTTTCAGGATTCTTTTGTTCGATAGATGATGAGTAACAAACTCTGCTTGAGCTGAAACCCACTCACCATTTTCCATAAGAGACATTTACGTTCTGCATAAGCTGAATTATCTCCTTCGGAAATTATTGGCTGGGAGGGTTGGTGATTTGAATTGTGATAAAGCTCTGAAATGTTTAACATCCATGTTGATTCAGTATAATAACAGAGCTTTGCAAATGATTGATCAAACATTTAAAGGTCAACTACCTGAATAACTGAGATCTATGTAATTTATAGTGTTATCTACCTCCAACTAGAGATGAATAATCGAGCTGCAATCATTTAAAAATTCCAGTGAAATTTTTGTTTGCGTCAGTGATCAAATTAATTTTACTATAGAGGTTCTGAAGATATTGTTTTCTATCCTAGAATATAAAAGCCAAAACATGGAAATCTGCATTGACAATGACTGGTGGCAAAAAATATAATTATTTGGGTATCTGGAATCACAGAAATCCACCGAGATGGAGATTGTAGAAACAAAGAACTGCAGATGCTGCTTTATACCAAAGATAGACACAAAGTGCTGGAGTAACTCAGGAAGGTCAGGCAACATCTCTGGAGAAAAAAGATGGGCGACGTTTCGGATCCGGACACTACTTCAGACTGAAGAAGAGTTACCCCAGCCCTTTGTGTCTATCTTTGAGATGGAGATTGTGTTGATCTGTGCATGGCCTCTCATCAATGTAAGCTCCCTCAATGTAAATTCTCACCCCTCGGTAAATTTCCTCTCCCATTAATCCAAGCAATTTATGCAAAGATCACCATTAAAAAGCTTGGCGAAACAACAAGTCTGCATGGATCTAGAAAACCAAATCTGATTCTCATTTCTTGACGACTGTTCCACGATCACTACCTAACATCTTGTAATTGTGGATGTGATGTGAAAGGGGATTTAGCTCACGGTTTGTCATTGTTCACCACAGCACCACCTGTTTCAATTCTGTAAAATGATCAACCCACCTCAATTTAAATTATGATCATATTCGTTACTTTGTTAATCACCGTGGTCCATTTGCTCTGTTCTTCTCCCTCGGTTTGAATGCCCACTGCCACCAAAAAAGAATTATATTGCCTGTTAGATAGAATGTCTCAATATAAGAAGAGCACACCCCAGGAGTATTTGTATCCTCAATCTTTGATTGCTTATTATGTAAACATTGAGAATCATCACCACTGGCAACTAAGGTGACTTAGGAAAGGTCAATGTTTTATAATGAGACCTGGGTGACGATTGAAGTCGGTGGTTTGACTCTCTCCGCATAGCGCACCAAGGTCAGAAGAGACATTGAGAGGGGAAAAAAATTGAGTTGGCTGAGGTTTAAAAAAAAAAAGAGGACTGGGGAAAATGTTTGAGAGTTGCATGGATATACTGCCCACTGTTTGTTTCTTCGCTTCACAAGTACTACCTATGAACACTCTTCATCAGTAGACTGCTCTCTCTCAACCACTTTCCTCTGAAATACTTCCACACAATTCATCTCTCTCTGGCAGCAAGTTCCACATTCCTGACATTCCCTAAGCAGAGAAGTTCCTCTTGAATTATCCCCTGTTTTACTAATGGCTGCCAAATATAAGGCCCATCGTTCTGGAATCACCTTGAAAAAAAATCTTTATAGCTACTCTTATACTATCACATAATCCCTATACTATCATACTATCTCTTTCTCTCTTCACACACACCCCCCCCACTAAATCAGTCTGAAGAAGGGTCCTGACCCAAATTGTCACATATCCATGTTCTCCAGAGATGCTGCCTGACCCACAGAGTTACTTCAGCACTTTATGCCGCCTTTCTTTAATCAAATAATATGATTTTCCTTACATAGATTAGTCTGAGCCCACCAACTCCACTGGGGTGGAATGATTGTAATTATCCCTTTTGCTTTTTTTCAATAATAGTGCAAGAGTTCTACTATCTGTTTCTCTTGACATTTTTTTAAAATCTCTGGAAAGGATTGGAATATGTGGTGGGAGGGGGGGGGGGGGGGGTGGGTGGAAGAGGGGTATCCAAAGCTGAAGTATGGTAGATGCAAAAGTTGAGACAAACATATATGTGAAAGTGAGCATGTTCAGGAGACAGGACAGATAGGGATGGGAGAGAAAAGTCTGATGAACTAAACCTCAATTATTTTAATGCAAGAAGCCTGATAGACAAGGCAGATTAACTCACAGCAAGGATTGGTATTGGACTGTTTTTATAGCCACGACAGAAACATTTGTGAGGGAGGGGCAGCCCAATGTTCCAGGGCACTGATGCCACAGACATGATGGATTTTCGATTAGAGAAACATCACAGCAGAGCTTAGAGAGGATGTTCTTGGGGGAATCATCCAGTGAGGGTATATGGTTGCAATTTAGAAATAAGAAGGGGGTGATAGCTCATGTGGCCAATATTATAGATGTTACAGAGATAGGTGGAGGGACAGGTAGTGTTGATGAAGCAGGGAGTCTGTACAAGGACTTGAACAGGTTGGCAGTTCATAAATTATAGGAGCTGAATTCTCTTCAGATGCTAGCTGATCTGCTGAGTATTCTCTCTACAGTTTGTATTTCGGACTTTCATCACCTTCAGTATTTTGCTTTTGAAGTAAAAGGGAGATCTTGAGGATGTGTGAATAGCTTAGAAATACAGCATGGGAAAAGGCCCCTCAGCCTACCGAATCCATGCTGACTTTTGATCACCCATTCATCCTGGTTCTAAGTTATCCCACTTTCTTATCCGTTCCCATCATACTAGGGGTAATTGACAAAAGTCAATTAAACTACAAACCTGCACATCTTTGGGATGTGGGATGAATCTGGAGCATCCGGAGGAAATCACATGTGGGACAACGTGCAAACTCCACACACGCTGCACCTGAGGTCAGGATTCAACCCGGATCCCTGATGTTGTGAGGCAGCAGCTCAACCACCTGTGCTACCCCAATAGAATTTACAGAATCATATTTGAAAACTGTGGCATTGAGGATTAAAGGATAAAATTAACATTAAAAGTTAATGTTAATTTGGCACGTGTGACAAATAAATGTATCTTGTAATTTAGCCTAAGCTTAAGTATTGGTCTTGGTAAGCTTAAGGTGAGGTCTTGGTAAGATTAGGAAAAATAATTAATTACTCTCTTTCTGCATCCAACCTTCTGCTGCTTAACCATCCAGTATTTGTGATGTTTTATTTAATATTTCTAACATTCAGAGTATTTTGCTTTGAAAAAGCTCTCACATTTTTTCTTGCCGTACTGCTCCAGGTTACGATTCCGGTCACATCCCTGGCAGCATCAATATCCCCTTCAACAATCTCTTGGAATCGGAGACCCTAAAAATCAAGAGCGAGAAAGAGCTGAATAGCATCTTCACAGAACACGACGTTGACCTGTCTAAACCACTGGTGGCAACGTGCGGCACTGGGGTCACTGCCTGCCATATTGCTCTCGCTGCCCACCTCTGCGGGAAAGAGGATGTGATGATCTACGATGGCGCCTGGGTGGAATGGTTCACAAGAGCTGATCCGAGTTATATAATCTCAGTGAAAAACAAGAAGACTGAATAGGCACCACGGAATGTCAACCATTTCGATTGTACTTCTCCCCTTCTGATACCTTTGAAAGATTAGTGAGTCTCTTCAATGTTTTTAATTATTGCTAGGGCACACTATCTCTTATTCAGTTGAGAGTTAGGACGAAGGAATCTTTAAAACTAAGCTTGTAATTTTACATTAAGGGTTCTATCTGCCCTGTTAACAGGGTATTCCAAGTACTTGGGTAGTATTCTTCATGGTAGCAATAGCATCTTCCATCGCACTTGTGGATTTATGAAGTTGGTTTATAAACCAAGGGGGGAAGTTTGGGTTGGTAGAGAAGAGCCAAGGCGATCCCTCCCCAAGATGTTGAGGGGGAAATGTTAACACTAGAGGAGTATATAGAAAACATCACACAACCCCAGCCTTAGTACTCAGATCCCTGGAGGCAGACCTGATCCCTCCCCAAGATGTTGAGGGGGAAATGTTAACACTAGAGGAGTATATAGAAAACATCACACAACCCCAGCCTTAGTACTCAGATCCCTGGAGGCAGACCTGATCCCTTGATTTATGATTCGTGTGAGGTTGTTCACAGTCGAGTCAGCTGCACAGTAATGTCAGGTCGTACAGTGAATTACCAGTACTTCAAGAGCACAGCCATGCTTTCTGAATGAGACACAAGTCTTTCAATTTAGGATACCAGGTCTAATGCAAGTCTGAATATCGGCGACCTTCCAAATGACATTGCCAAAAGGCAAAAGTTTCTGAGCTCCTTTCAAAAGTGCAGCATGACCAGGCTAGGAATTGAATTTACCCAACACTTTAGCTTAGATCCTGGCTCCATCCTGTCACTAACTTAAGCCTTGCCAAGCAATGCGAGAACACATCCCTTCAGCAAGGTAGAAATATTGGATGTGGGAAGGAAGTAATTAAATTGAAACGGATAGAAAGGACATTGTAAAGATGCAATAATACGTGGGATGAATTAGCATAAGGTAAATCCCCCTATCGTTCCCAATTGATCAAATTAAGAATCAAAATAGCCTCCAAACTAATTTTACATTGAGTGCTGCCAAGCATATGCGACAATATTGTCTAACGTATAGGGCAATATACTAACCTAGAATCAATCTCAGATAGAAAATAGGTGTAGGAGGTGGCCATTTGGCCTTTCGAGCCTGCACCGCTTTGATTGTATAAAATATTAAAACTGTAGACTCTACTTATTGAAATAAAGGTAAGACAGGAAACAGGCATGTCTGCTTACTGACTGAATTTACTTCACATTGAAGGCTACAGAGAAGAACAGTGCCTGAGCAAATATTAGTGTCCCTTTATTGGTTCCTCTTCACAAAGTGTTCCTCACTTACTGCATGTCCATGTTTGGTCTGACTTTCAGGAATTGGCTTGTGAGGAGAGATCAAGTACACACACTATGCTTCAAAATAATAATTGGTGACTTCATTGAACTAGGCAACATTCTGAGAGTTTTACATGGTGGATGGTTATATGCAGTTTCCCCTAAGTGGAAAGTCTAGAACGAGGAGAATTGTCCCAGGATAAGGGCCACCAACTTTGGACTAAGAGGAAATAATTTATCAGCAATTGATCATAGAATTGAAGGGAACATTTTTTGAAGGACACCAGCAGCTTCCCTTCCAGGTTGTTTTTCCTGAGGATCCTCAGAAAGTAGAGTCGCTGCTGGGCCTTCTTGGTGGTGGTGTTTGTGGTCCAGGAGAGATCCTCCGCAATTTGTGTGCCCAGGAATCTGAAGTCTGAGACCCTTTCCACACAGTCCCCAATGATGAATAGGGATTGGATGGCTGCACTGTTCTTACGGAAGTTATAATTTCCTTTGTTTTTGTGGTGTATAGGATGAGGTTGTTGTCGGAACACCAGTCTTTGGACTTCCTCCCTGTAGTCTGTTTCATCTCCTCCAGAGATACGTCCAACCACAGTCGTGTCGTCCGCAAACTTGACGATGGTGTGGGTGGAGTGGGCGGGGGCACAATCGTGGGTATAGAGTGTGTAGAGGAGGGGGCTCAACATACAGTCCTGTGGGGAGCCGGTGCTGAGTGTGATGGGGGCGGAGAGGTGATGGCCCAGTCTGACGGTCTGGGGGCGGTTAGATAGAAAGGCCTTGATCCAAAGGCAGATGGGTTGGGAAAGTCCTAAATCCATGAGTTTGGTGACCAGTCTGCTGGGGATGATGGTATTGAAGGCAGAGCTAAAGTCAATGAAGAGCATCCTCACATAGCTCCCCTGGTGTTTGAGGTGGGTCAGTGCAGTGTGAAGAGCAGTGGCGATGGCATTCTCAGTGGACCTATTTGCTCTGTAGGCAAACTAGTGTGGGTCGAAGGTGGACGGTAGGCTGGCTTTGATGTGCTGCTGAACCAGCCTCTCGAAACACTTCATGATGACTGGTGTGAGAGTGACTGGTCGGTAGTCGTTAAGGCCGCTGATAACAGGCTTTTTTGGTAGTGGGATGATTGTGGCAGACTTCAGGCACGGTGGGATGATGGATTTGGACAGGGACAGGTTGAAGATTTTCGTGAAGACCTCGGAGAGCTGGTCTGCACATTCCTTCAGAACCCTTCCTGTCATGCCATCCAGTCCGGCAGCCTTCCTCGGGTTCACCGCCCTGAGCACCCGCCTCACTTCATGCTCCTGCACAGTGAGTTGTGTAGTTGTTGTTGTTAGGGGCTGGTGGGAGAATGGTGACAATCTCTTCTGGTTCTGCCTCAAAGCGAGCAAAGAAGGAGTTCAGCTCCTCTGCCAGTGTGGCATCGCCGTTGGCCGTCGTACTGTTGCTGGGCTTGTAGTTGGTGATGTGCTGGATGCCCTGCCACACCCGCCGTGGATCGTTGTTGTTAAAGTGGTCCTCTATCTTCCTCTTGTGGGCCGCTTTGGCATCCCTGATGCCTTTCTTCAGGTTGGCTCTAGCAGCACTGTACAGGGCTCTGTCGCCAGACCTGAAGGCGGTGTTGTGGTCCTTGAGGAGAGTTTGGACCTCTTTTGTCATCCACGGCTTCTGGTTGGGGTACACCCGGATGGGTTTGTCGATGGTGACGTTGTCAACACAGTTCTGGATGTAAAACAGTACAGTGGATGTGTACTCCTCAAAATCCTGATTTTCAAAAATGTCCCAGTTTGTCCTTTCAAAGCAGTCCTGTAGCTGTGAGGAAGCTCCTTCAGGCCAAGTCCTGGTGGTGGGTTGAACTTTTCTCCTGAGGGGGGTGTATGCTGATGCTAAGTGAATGGATAGGTGATCCGACTGCCCTAAGTGTGGTAGTGGCTCTAACCTTAGTGCAGATAACATTATCTGATATCTGCATTTTATCAGTTTATTTATTCATGTGTGTATGTATTCATATAATGATATATGTACACACTGATCTGTTTTGTAGTCAATGCCTACTATGTTCTGTGTGCCGAAGCAAAGCAAGAATTTCATTGTCCTATCAGGGACACATGACAATAAACTCTCTTGAACTTGTTTCTATCTCTAGGTAGACAAAAATGCTGGAGAAACTCAGCGGGTGAGACAGCATCTATGGAGCGAAGGAAATAGGATGAGGGAAACCCGCTGAGAGTTTCTCCAGCATTTTTGCAGTTCCTTCTTAATCAGTGGGAATAACAGTTGTTGGTCCGCCGCCGCCGCCGTTGCTGCAGGTGGCGCTGTGTTCGGAGGACTGACAGGCGATCGTGTGGGCGCGGCGGCAGCAGTAGGGGGCGCTGCAGCAGCTTGGCCGGACGCGGCGGCGATGTCGGCGGCGCTTCTCAGAAAGGGGCTGAATCTGATGAGCGACGACGTGAAAGGTGAGAGGACCCTGGCCCAAAGGGTTCAGTTCGAGCGCCGGCGGCCGCGGGGGCGGGGGGGGGGGAGGAGAAGGGGAAGGCGATGGGATGGAAAGCGCCATTTAGCATCAGGGCCCCAATGGCCGCCTTGCCAGGCGACGCTGTAGCGGCCTCCCAACCGAAGGGGCGCCGTGGAGGTCCGCTGCAGCGTCCCCTTGTGGTGCGGAGGAGACAGCGGCGATTCCAGGCAGAGTGATACAGTGGCCAACTTGGCCAACAAGACAAACTTGCCCAATAACATAAAGGACATTGGACATTTATTGTCACATACACCAATTGGTGTAGTGAAATTTGACTTGCCATGCAGCACACAGATAAAGATAGACATAACGTTACAGAATTAACAATGAACATAAAAGCATGGTTCCCAATGTGGGGGAAGGCACAAAGTGCACCCATAGTCGGGCCTATTGAGGCCTCCGCAGTCAGCGCTACGGCGGCCCAATGTTTCAGAACGGCCGCTTCCTTACTGGAGACCTGCCAACATCTCCCAGCTGCATTCCTCAGCGGGTGCAGCAGCATCTATGCAGCGAAGGAAATAGTCAACGTTCGGGGTCTGAAGAAGGGTTTCGGCCCAAAATGTTGCCTATTTCCTTCGCTCCTTAGATTCCTCCCACTCAACCCAATTCTCCTCATAATAATGACGCCCATACTAATCAAGAAATTATCTATCTATTTCCGTCATAAAAATATCCATTAACTAGCCTCGATAGCTTTCTGTGGCAATGAATTCCACAGATTCACCACCCTCTGACTAAAGAAATTCCTGCTCATCTCCTGCCTAAAGGAACGTCCCTTTAGACTCTCCGACCAGTGGAAACATCCTCTATCTTTTTGTGTCTGTCGGTGGCACCTTGTTTATTTCAGTATTTTAACCATATAACAATTACAGCACGGAAACAGGCCCTCTCGGCCCTTCCAGTCCGTGCTGACCATTTGTTTTCCCCTAGTCCCATCTACCTGCACTCAGACCATACCCCTCCATTCCCTTCCCGTCCATATACCTATCCACTTTACTTTTAAATGTTAAAATCAATCCTGCCTCAACTCTGTCTATCCCTTTCATCATTTTAAATACCTCAATCAAGTCCCCCCTTAACCTTCTGCGCTCCAAAGAATAAAGACCTAACTTGTTCAACCTTTCTCTGTAACATAGTTGCTGGAACCCAGGCAACATTCTAGTAAATCTCCTCTGTACTTCCCTACTCCTATATTCAATGCTCTGATTTATAAAGGCCAGCACACCAAAGGCTTTCTTTACCACCCTATCTAATGCGATTCCACCTTCAGGGAACTATGCACAGTTATTCCTAGATCCCTCTGTTCCACAGCATTCCTCAATTCCCTACCATTTACCATGTACGTCCTATTTTATTTGTCCTGCCAAGATGTAGCACTTCACACTTATCAGCATTAAACCCCATCTGCCATCTTTCAGCCCACTCTTCCAAATGGCCCAAATCTCTCTGTAGACTTTGATATCCACAACACCACCTATCTTGGTATCATCTGCATACTTACTTATCCAATTTTCCACCTCATCATCCAGATCATTGATGTACATGACAAATAACAGTGGACCCAACACAGATCCCTGAGGCACCCCACTGGTCACCGACTTCCAACCTGACAAACAGCCATCCACCATTACTCTCTGACATCTCCCATTCAGCCACTGTTGAATCCATCTTGCTACTCCACCATTAACACCCAAAGATTGAACCTTCTTAACCAACCTTCCATGGGGAACCTTGTCAAAGGCCTTACTGAAATCCATATAGACAACATCCACTGCTTTACCCTCATCAATTTCCCTAGTAACTGCTTCATAAAATTCAAGGAGGTTTGTCAAACATGACCTTCCAGGCACAAATCCATGTTGACTGTTCCTGATCAGACCCTGTTTATCCAGATGCTTATATATATTATCTCTAAGTATCCTTTCCATTAATTTGCCCACCACTGACGTCAAACTAACAGGTCTATAATTGCTAGGTTTATTCTTTGAACCCTTTTTAAACAATGGAACAACATGCGCAGTACGCCAATCCTCCGGCACTATTCCCGTTTCTAATGACATTTGAAATATTTCTGTCATAGCTCCTGCTATTTCTACAATAACTTCCCTCAATGTCCTAGGGAATATCCTATCAGGACCTGGAGACTTATCCACTTTTATATTTTTCAAAAGTGTTAGTACGTCCTCCTCTTTGAATCTCATAGTTTCCATAGCTACTTTACTTTTTTCCCTTACCTCACAGAGTTCAATATCCTTCTCCTTGGTGAATACCGAAGAAAAGAAATTGTTCAATATCTCTCCTACGTCATCCTGAATCTGCAGTTCGGACTTACCTTCCAGACGAGAGGGCCCGTCAATTGGCCGCCCGCAGCAGCGACTGCGGAGGTTATGGCCCCGGGGGGAAATGGAGGAGGACTGACTATACTTTGTGCCTTCCACCACAGTGAAGAATGCTGTGGTGGATGTATGTGTTACATTTTTATTGTGTGTTCTTTTTTATTGTACCGCTGGTGGCAAGTTAATTTCACTGCACTTTATTGTGTATGTGATGAATAAATCTGATTGATTGATCGATTGATTGTTAACGCAGTTCAGGTTGCCTTACTGATTTATAACCAATGAAGTACTATTAAAGTGTGTAGTCATCTGGAGATACAAGGAACTATAGTTGCTGGAATCTTGAGTAAAAGCTCAGTGGGTCAGTCGCTCTTTGATCCCCAAATATTATAGTCCAGTGCTACTCTCTCATTGTCATCCCATGCACCCTGCTGTAGTGACCGACCCTCCTTGCTGTGTTCCAGTTCAAGGTACAGGCAAGAAGGCAAATCGAGGACAACCGTCTGCCAACACAACCAAGAAGGGAAGAATGAAGCATTTGGAGAGAATTCGCAGACAGTTGGAAACAAACAAAGCTACCGTCAAAGGGAAAATAGTTAAATCAGCACTGGGTAAGTTTAGTTTAGAGATACAGCGCAGAAACAGGCCCTTCGAATCCGCGCCGACCTGCGATCCCAGCACACTAACACTATCCCACACACACCGGGGACAATTTACAATTTGAAGTGTGGGAGGAAACCGGAGATCCCGGAGAAAACCCACGCAGGTCGCAGGGAGAACGTACAAACGCAGTACAGACATGCACCCCGTAGTCGGGATTGATCCTGGGTCCCTGGTGCTGTAAGGCAGCAGCGCTACCGCTGCGTCACCGTGCCGTTTCGTCTACTAGCGTGAGATGGTTATCGCGTGACATAACCAGCTACCGCACCAGGTGCACTGTTTGTTTACACAGCATAGTAACCTGCCCAACCCTGATACTGCTGCCTGTATTCTTAACAGGAAGCATGTGCTGACACTGTTGTTAAGGTTCATCCGCATTCGAGATCAAGTAACCAGCAGCTGCAGAGTTATGCTCTAAATAAGGAGTCAGTGACTTCAGTCTCTTCGCAGAAAATCTATCACAGACGCACTCTACTGAACCTGCCCCCTGATGGTGTTTATTTTTAGTTTAGACATACAGCAAGGAAGCAGACCCTTCGGCCCACCGAGTCTGCGCCGACCAATGATCCTCCCCACACATTAACATAGGGTAGTGTTTTTATTACCACAACTTTCCTAACACCTTCATAATCTGAAAGACCTCAAAAAGGCCTTTTCTCGAGAAAAGATGTGAGAAGGAGTACAGTCCAGCCGACGGATCAACGCTTGGTCCTAGTTCCTGATTCCAGAACTAATGAGTCTCGTTTGCCTTCACAGAGGAGTATAAGAAAAACAGAGCCGCTGACCATACTGAGGAGAATCTCCGGTATTTGCTTGGGTCCAAACAGCTGACCGAGAGCAGCATTACTCAAAAGGTTTGTATATCCACTCCATCTCCTGTTGAAGATAGACACAAAGTGCTGGAGTAACTCAGCGGGACAGGCAGCATCTTTGGAGAGAAGGAATGGGTGATTTTTCAGGTCGAAACGGCACTCGTTCCTTCTCTTCAGAGATGCTGCCTGAACAGAAAAATAATCTCAAATTGGTTACTGAATCTCATGGTTGTCGGTTATAATATTCCTCCAGAGACTTGAGCACATCATGAATGGACATTGAACTGGTTGCCTTTCCACTTGAGGTTAAATCCTAATCCCCATTGTGTACTCTTTACCTGGGGCACGTGATGCTTTAAATCTGGTAGGTAGATGCGTCGGAAAGGTTCAGAGGGATATAGGCAAGTGGGACTAGTGTAGATGGCGCACCTTAGTCGTTGTGGGCAAGTTGGGCTGAAGGGCATGTGTCTGCTCCGTATGACTTGATTTTGACATGGAGCAGAGAAGTTCTCCCTGTGTTATGGACCATACTTTTCCCCAAACCCAAGTCCTTCATATGATTTATTTGACCCTTGTCACGCTGCTGTTTGTGAGGACTTGCTGATCGCATGTGACTCGCGTTTTAACATAAACGAACGGTACTTTGTTATCACACATGACATGTCAACCATACACAAAGTATGCGAAGAGTCGCAACTTCTAGGTCAGACAAAGTTACAAAGTGTTCAATGTAGTCCCAATGGTCTGTCTTGGTTCTCGACGTTCCCCGCCCTGCCCCTCTTCGTTCTCGGCAGCATTGCAACAATGACTGCACTTCAAACATGCCATTTTCCATAGTTGCTTCCTCAGGGCTTAAGCAGCATCGTTGTGATCTGGCTCCACACTTATCCATGTTCAGTGCACGATTGTAATGGGTTTCTCAAATCTTTGGTTTTGCACCCCTCTAGTTAGCTTGTTGTCTGATCATGCCGGTGCTGTACAATTTCCCTAGATAAAGAAGATAAACAAGTTCATGCATATACTAGTATGCATCCAAGTATGTTGCCTCCATATTAGTGAACAAGGTGAAATAGTGAACCAGGTGAAATAGTGAGGAGTGGGACTCATTCAAATGATTTTTCCTGTTGTAAATGGTCTTTGCTTCTGCCACGCTAACTTCTAACAGTGTTTGGAAAGTATGACGCTGCTGTTGTGTCTGCCCAGCAGACAGCTAGTGTTTAGTGTAGAGATGCAGCGCGGAAACAGGCCCTTCGACCCACCAAATCTGTGCTGACAAGCAATCCCCGCACACCAACACTATCCGACACACCGGGGACAATTTGCAATTTTTCCCAGCCAATTACCCAGGAAGCCTGTACGTCTTTGGAGTGTGGGAGGAAAAGCAGAGCACCCGGAAAAAACCCACGCAGTCACGGGGAGAACGTACAAACTCCGTATAGACAGCACCCGTAGTCGGGATCGATCCCAGGTCTTTGGCGCTGTAAGACAGCAACTCTACCGCTGCGATGTTGTGGAATAGTGGAAGGTGTTTATGTGACCAAGATCGCTGTGTGATTATAATGCTTGGCGCCTTGCTTATTCATAGGTTGAGACATACAGTCGAGGCAGAAAAGCAAAGGATCGTCCAAAGTTAAAGAAAGCGAAGAAAGAAGAAAAGAGTATATTCTCAGAGCGCGATTTTAAGAAGTTTGAAAGGGAATATTTTGGAGCATCCTAAACTTGGCAGCATGTCTGGTTTTGACTGCTCGGTACTTGACTGCGATATTATCCTGGGACTGATGGACAGAGCCAATGAAAGATCCTGCAGCTGCTGAATATCTGAACGAAAATGCTGGAAACACTCAGCAAGTCAGGCAGCATTCGTGAAGAGAATCAGATTCAACAGACTGTTATCCTTCATGAACGTTAAATGTTAATGCTGTTTCTGTGCACGATGCTGCTTGACCCATGTATTTCCCACTTTGTGCGTCACTGATGGTTGAAATATGTTAAAAAATATCTTGTATGTGTGTCGTGCACAGAATGAAAGTATAACTCCTGAAGTCAAGATCTGGTTGCATCTTCTGTCATTGTTCAGTAACTGCTGTACGGACACTGGATTAATAGTTGCATCAAAAACAACACAAAGTGCTAGAGGAACTCAGCGGGTCAGGCAGCATCTCTGGAGGACATGGATAGACGACATTTCAGATGTGTGCCTTTCATAATATGAGGACTTGACTTGATTGCATAATATGAGGGACCTGAGATATGAAACTGAGTCTTGGAGAGTTGTACTGTAGATCCCAGGGGAAGTGTAGACTGCAGAAAGTTATAAAACTTGGGAGCTTGCAGATCACAGAAGAACTCAAAGGATGACACAAAATGGTGGAGTAATTCAGCAAGAAAAGGATCTCCAATGGGTTGTAGATCTCACAGGGTTATATATCTTGGAGGGTTACACGTCTCTGCGAGATCTGAAAGAAGTTAGAGAGCAACAGAGGGCAGTGAGCCTACGGAGGGATTTGAAAACAATGATGATGATTAAAAATCAAGTCATTTCTCAATCAGGAACTAATGCAATAAATATTACAGGCACAATACAAAATGCTGGAGTAACTCAGCAGGTCAGACGTCATTGTGGAGGGAATGGTTAGGTGACGTATCGGGTTGGGTCAGTCATTTGCAGGAACGTCTTTTCTGCATTGTCTTGCAGAATTTTATATATAAATTATGTGCTTGTGATGCTGCAGCTGGCAGCCAGCTCCAGCGTTACATCAATCAAGAACAGCATTGATCTGGATCACAAAATGCTGGAGTAACCCATTCCATCTCCCCGGAGATGCTGCCTCCCCCGTTGAGTTACTACAACATTTTGTGTCTACCTTCGATTTAAACCAGCATTTCTTATGCAGTTCTTTCATACACATTGATCTGGAACAACTGGTTTTGCGTGGTGAACTTAGGTGGGGCAGAACATGTGGAAACATGTCTCATGTCTTGTACTGCAATGATATCTGGCACCCCTCCCTGCATCTAAAAAATGTTATGCAGTATTTCACGCCTTGAGGTTGTTCCAAACAGCACTCCTGAACAGTGCAGTGAAGTTATCCAATGACTGACTGTGTTTTTGGAAGCTCCCAGGGAGACGCTCCTCAGTAAAACTTCCTGCCAAGCTGGGACGCTCTTGGTCTATCTGCTGAATGGTTGAATGATTCTTTGTTATCACACATGCACAAAACAGTGAAATTATTTTTGGTACCATTTGCAAAGATAAAAGTTAATTGTCCAAAAAGTCCAGTCTATGACAACAGAACAAAATCTGAACCATGGACAAGTTGTCAGTGGCCAGGCAAGGAAGTTATGAGGTGTCCCGACTTACCATGGACTCACCTATCCATGTCCTCCACAAATGTTCCATGACCCGCTGAGTTACTCCAGCACCTTGTGTCACCTCCAAGGGTAGCCAGGATGGGTTATTTAACACTTGCCACCCAGAGAAATCACATCTTGGAAGGATTAAAAAATACTTTATAAAGAAAAAACTCAATGGTCCCTGGAGAACATGGATTGGTAACCAGTATCTGCAGTTCCTTGTTATTACACTTAACAAAATACATCCCAGAATCCCAACTGAAATATTGGTCTGAAAATTGAAACCATTTAAGAGTTTGCTTTTGGTATTTAATTCCACATGACTGAATTTTTTATTATTTTTTAATTCCTTGTTCCTCTTGTATCAAAAATAAGCATTTACTAAGGGAAGCTCATTGACACTTCCTCATTTCAGAAAAAACGTGTCCTTGGCGGCAGAGGGGTGTAGCTATAGAATTGCATCCTTCCAGCACCGGAGACCCAAGTTCAATCTTGACTACTGGTGCTGTCTGTAGAGTTTGTACATTTTTCCTGGGTGGGTTTTCTCCGGTTTCCTTCGACATTGAAAAGACACTCAGGTTTTTTTAGGTTAATTGTCTTCTGTAAAATGTCCGTAGTGTGTAGGGTAGAACTCGTGTACAGGTGATCGCTGGTCGGCGTGGACTCAGTGGGCCGAAGGGGCTCTGTCTATGCTGTATCTCTAAAACGGGGACAATTGTCCTCGAGGTGAGAGGGGCCAAATGATGCCAGCACAACAACCTGGTTCTCCATGTCAGCCAGACCAATTAACTGATTATGGACTTTGGAAGAGGAAAGATGAGGACCCACAATCCTGTTTATATCAATCGGACGATGGCGGAGAGTCAAAAACTTCAGATTCCTGGAAGTGCATAGTTCTGAAGATCTTTCCTGGACCCAGCACAAAAAGGCAGCCAGCATAATCAGACACCCGAATCACCCTGGCCACACACTCATTTAAATTTAATTGTTCCAGTTCACATCCGGTGCATATAACAATTAAACATTCTTCACTATTTGACTGCATCATGAACGAACCTTAGAAGGTTTTACTGTGAATGCAGGTTGTTCTCAATCAGAGGAGACTCGAGTCACAGATGCAGCCGTTACACCCTTTGCCTCCCTGCCCCCACAGGGAAGACATGCTCATACAAACCCTACCACTACTTCTCCCTGACTGCTGCAGGGCTAATGACTGTTTCCGCAAATATGGTTAGAACAGGAATGTAGGGGCCATCTCCCTAAAACAGTAAGCTGATATTTAACTTTAATGAGATAGGTTGTGGAATGGATTAAGGGAGAACACACCCTCAGCCTTCTGATAAATTACTGGGTCCGAGCCCCATCTGACAGGTTAATGAGCACCTCAGAACATTGCGATTTCTACAATGCTCCTGCTGTCTCTGCCCCTTTGAATGAAACTCTCTGCAGTCTTTCAACCTATAACTAACGCCCCCAGGAAACCATTACCAACTTGCTTGCTGCTCCCCTGCAGCGTATTTGCTTTCATGATGGGGGCATTAATTAGGTGTAAGGAGTCCCTAATGTCAAGGCTCTAGTGCCAAAGGGTTTGAGGAGGTTTGAGCAGGATAGCAGCTCAGCTGCCTCACAGCAGCTGCTCGGATCACAGCAGTCGTTACCCAACTGCCTCAAATTACAGTGGAATTTGCGGTCTCTGTTGAAAATATATAGAACTTAGTTGAAATATCTGTGGTGTGCTGCGCAACGGCAATTTCTGGTATGAGAACGAATTCTGCAGCTGCATATGGAGAACTGTATGGAGTGTGCACCCATTAGACTAACTATTCCTGTTTTTTAACATTTCCACACACCTCATGTTCTGGATTGCTCAACCTCTCCCTACAACAATAACTACTGTTGTTGTAGCCCAAGCAACAACAGTAGTAACCTTGAAGGCATAGGCAGACAAAAATGCTGGAGAAACTCAGCAGGTGAGGCAGCATCTATGGAGCGAAGGAAATAGGGGACATTTCGGTTCGAGACCCTTCTTCAGACTGGAGGCGCAGGCAAGTCGCTAGAAAACAAATGTGGCTGTGGTAACAGATCTGGCTTAAGATGTGGTCGTAGAGTTGGAGGGAAGGAGAAATCACAGAGTGGGGGACAGTGAGAGAGGAGTCTTCGGAGGGAGGAGAACTTCTTCAAAGTAGACATACCTTGATGAGATTTTGCCGTGGAGTAGACAAAATGTTTAAGAAGGTAGACAAAAATGCTGGAGAAACTCAGCAAGCGTGGCAGCATCTATGGAGCGAAGGAAAGAGACGATATTTCGAGTCGAGGCCCTTCTTCGGACTTAGGTGTTAATGCATAGGAATTCTTTTATGCCGCAAGTGTTTCCAAACAGAAGAGTGATGCTGTGCTTTGTTGAAGAAGGGTTAGGGCAAATGACAAGAGTTTGGTCAGGGGCTTCCTGAGGCTCAGTTGTTGTTCATTTGCAGGTGCTTTCATTTTCTGTAAATGTAGCACACTTTACACAGGAAGATCCCCAAATCAATACAATATTGTGAGTCTGATAGATTATCTATGCTGTTAGGGTGGTGGGTGTAAGGAACAAGCTGCCAGAGGAGATAGATGAGGCTGGGACTATCCCATCGTTTAAAAAACAGTTAGACATGTACATGGACAGGACAGGTTTGGAGGGATATGGACCAAGCACAGGCAAGTGGGACTAGTGTAGCTGGGACATTGTTGGCTGGTGTGGGCAAATTGGGCCGAAGGGCCTGTACTATATCACTCTATGACTCTGTTAGGGGGATGAACATTGGCCATTACACTAAAGACAGCAGGTGCTCTAGATTGGATACTTCTCTGGAGGGATACTTCTCTGGAGTGGGGCTTAGACCCAGTCAGAAAATGGAAGCAACAGACACAGCCTTCGCCAATTAATAATTCCATTCTTTTCTTCTTCCATACTAAATTAATCATAATTTTCAAGATACTTAGTTGGCCAACTTTTTTTCCCCACACACCGATCACTCAAACAAGCTGTGATCCAGATAGATCCTGTATTGTCTGGAATTAAATGCAAACCTAAATGTCATTTAGGAAGAGGGATCCTCATTAGGCACAGTTGCCATTAGGATCAGAGAGCAAAGCAGTATCATCTGATGCCCAGATGATCTATATCGGTGAGACCAAGCGGAGGCTTGGCGATCGTTTCGCCGAACACCTCCGCTCGGTCCGCAAAAACCAACCCGACCTCCCGGTGGCTCAGCACTTCAACTCCCCCTCCCATTCCGTATCCGACATCTCGGTCCTGGGCCTCCTCCACGGCCAGAGTGAGCAACACCGCAAGTTGGAGGAACAGCACCTCATATTCCGCTTGGGGAGTCTGCATCCTTTGGGCTTGAACATTGAATTTTCTCAATTCTGTCAGCCCTTGCTGTCTCCTCCCCTTCCCACCTCTCCCTCAGCCCTCGGGCCCTGGCACTCCCTCTATCTCTCTCCCCCACCCTAGTCGCACTAGCTTCTCATTTTCACACCACAAACAGCTTACAATGGCTTGTTCCCTTTATCAATACTTTTTTGCATATCTTTCATTCATTGTTCTTTATCTCTCCACATCACTGTCTATATCTCTCGTTTCCCTGATCCCTGACCAGTCTGAAGGGTCTCGACCCGAAACGTCGCCCATCTCCTTCACCTATTAGATGCTGCTGCACCCGCTGAGTTTCTCCAGCTTTTTGTGTAACCCATCATCTGATGCGAGTTGTTCAGCAGGAAAAGAGCACCTTGCATTTTGTAAGCACCTTTGAACATCTGTGGGAAGCTCTTTGGTGGTCTGAATGTTTCTTTATCCACTCCTCCAACTGGAAGAGCACTCATTCAGTCAGTCATGGTCTCATTCTGGACTCGAGGCAAATGGTTTGAATGTACGCATGAGAAGATCACAGGTGAAAAGTTAAGAGTAATGAGAATTACTTCACACTACCTTCTGTACAATCCTTTGTACACCGTTGGTGGCTATGCCTTCAATTCTTGGAAGTTGGTTTAGAATTTGGCTTTCCATTAATGGTTGTTATCCACCCACTTCTGACTCGGGACTACTCATTCTCCTCTGCATACCTTGAGTTTTCAGCTTGGTTATTACAGCATTCCATGCCTCAACAATAAAGGCAAGCTAGCTGTTCCACATGGCACTTATAATTGTAATGTGTACCAAGATAGTGAAAATATTTAGACCATCTCCCTAATTCTCATCAGACTGGAACCTTCACTCCAGCCAGCATAGCATTTCACTTTATGAACTATTCAGACATTCAAGGACCTCTGCAGTCTCAAGCTGCAATCTGAATCTTGATATTTTGTTGCCTGCATCCAGACTAGCTAATGAAACCTCTCTCCAGGTGCTACCTGCCTTGCTGAGCATTTCCAGGACTCTGCTCACATCTAGCTCTGCACATGCCACTCCCACGGCTCCAGCCACTAGGTTCAATTCCAACCAACAATGCATTTTCTTTGTAATTGCATAGGTTTCACCTGCTTGCTTACGTTATCAAAAGCTCTGCTGGTTCGTTAATTTAACTACAATAAAGCTAGAGGGGAATGCAAATAGTCAGATTATTAATGAGTATTTTTTTTAAATTCAGTTAAATTGCTATCTCCGACATTGAAAGGGGATGAATTTGTTCCATATACCAAACCCTTGAACTAACAGTATTAGTTCCATTTTCCTCTCCACATTGCTTAGATTGAAGTCAATAATGGTTGATGTCAAGCATTATTTCAACTGCTTACGTTCAATTGCCATTGGTAGGAACATGAACAAGGGTATGAAATATATCAAATTGCAGCAGGAAGAATTAATTTGCCAATATAATGTGCTCATAAACCAGATAAAATAAAATGGATTAATGGAAAATACACGCTTGTCACCACCTTAAACCAGAAAGAAAAAACAAATCTGAAACGTGTAGCAGAAATGGAAGGGATGTTGGAATTTCTACAAATCAAGACATTGCAAGTGATTGTTGTATCAATTTTATTTTAAAAAAGTACAATATTTAGCCAACACTACACATATGCACAAAACTAAACCATTAATGCCATATTACACGCTTTTTGCACTTTTACCTTTCCAGACCTCTTCTATCAGGCCCTTTAAATATTGGATCTCTTTAGTCAACGAATCAGCTTTTTCTTGCAAGGTCTTATTTTTTTTCTCCAATGAACTACACTCTTCAGAAATAGCATCTTGTTCGTCCCTCTTCTTCTGTCTATATCGTGTTGCTGCACTCTTGTTCTGCTCCATCTTCTTCAATTTTTTTTCTACACTCTTCGGCTCCGAACAAGTGCCTTTTACTTTTGGTGAATTTGCTACAGTTTTCGCACCAGGACGATCATATGGTTTCGACCTTGCAGGGCTATAGTCATTGAGTATGGACTTGGCTTCAGGTGATCTCTCTGACACACTTCTATCTAAAGATTCAACAGGGGAATGAGGGGGGCTGGAACCAATCCCACTATCAGAATCTAATATTGGCCCTTCGTCTATTTCTGTGCAGGAATCCTGCAGAATGGTTGATTGAAGCAAAAATAAGTCTGGCTTTTCCTCAAAATCTGAAGTATCAATTATCTTTTCTTCCTCTAAATGGAATGAGTCAGAGAAGAACATGCAATCTGGAACAACTGCAGGGGCCAGTTGATCTACCCCTCCAGGTGAATTTGGGACAGACTCAACCTGTTTAGTTGGCAAGGGATCAAAAGGCAGCTCTCCCAGAAGACCACAAGAATTGTCCAAAACAGCCAGCAGATCTTCTGAAGAGGTGCTGCCAATTTCATCTTCATTCGGTGTGTCAAAGAGATTCACCTTCCGTACCATCCAGTCCAAGCCGGTGAATGCATCCTCTGGAAGAAAAGGGGGAAAATTGGCCCGTCAAATGGATGAAATAACTTCAAATATACTATATTGTCAGTCAATTGGGTTCAGCTCAAGGATCTAGTTATCATTTTTGCATGTAAATTCGTGATACTTGCTACAGGTAACATACAATAGCTCCACATTAACAATTCCCAGTTTTAGTATTAAATACATTACTAGTTGATACAATTGCAATACTGCTCATCAACTCTAAAGGTTGGCCTCTGAGCCACCAGCAAATTTCAATCAATGCTCCATTTGTTAACTTACCCACATTACAAGCGCCCAAAGGGTCAATACATGGGCACTGGTAGGACAATTCACTTTCCTCATTGCCACCAAACGGGTGAGGTCGGAGGCAAGGCTTCACCGGCCCGGCCTCCAGATCTGCGTGCAGTAGACACGGGTCCCTGTCAGCCGTCAGAAACGGCAAATCGAGGTGGGACATATAGTCCATCATGGATGAATCTGACCAAACTGACATCTTTCTGAACTTTGAGATACTCTTCGAGGGAAAACACAGTCTTCAAGTCGAGTGTTTCTACGCTGTCGACTACAGCAAAGTAGAGAAGCCCATTGTGGAACCTGAGAACAACAAACAAGATGACTCAATGCATCCAAGCGTATCACTGTAGCATTCAGAAAATGTTTAACTTACCTATATTGCTTTCACAAAACCAACCGATTTTGGTGCCCGTCAACGCTATTTAATTTGAGCACAAAATACTGGAGTGACGCTGCGGGGACAGACAGTGGGGTCTCGACCGGAAAAGTCACCCATTCCTGCTGTCCAGCAGTGGGTAAATTGTCATAATTTCCGTGTCGGTTGCCAGCAGCACCGGGAGCTGCCGTTTCATTGCAATCGCCCATCGTCCACGACTCACGCTCACGGACCCTTGCCCAACAAGCCCTCGCCTCGCCCGAAGTGAACTGGAGAGCGACAAAAAGGAGAAGGAACGAGGAAGAGGACGGCCGGAACCAGGCGGGCATGCCACGGTTGTAGTTGTCGGGAGGGAAGTGTGAAGGGGACATGCCCCGCCCGATGCGAGGGAGGGAGGGAGAGACCGCCCACATCAGCCACTGCCACGTTTCACTCGGCCGGCGCCCGCCATCTTAACCTCGCCGTCTCCTTCAGCTCCGACCCTCAAGGAGATGAATCTGCTGATCAAACCCGCCAATCGACCCCCCCCCTTTCCTCTCTCTCCCCGAACGTAAACCCACTCCCCCCCATGTCGTACAATGAAGAAGGGTCTCGAGCCGAAATGTCACCCGCTCCTTCTCTCCAGGGATGCCGCCTGTCCTAACATGTTGCGTTTATCTTCGGTGTAAACCAGCATCGGCAGATCCTCCCCACACTCCCCATCCAACAACCCCTACACTTCCCCCTAGTCGCTCTCCAGAGCCCGGGGAGGCGATCAAATCGGCGCCGTTTCTTCCTCGCAGACGCCTTCACGCGCCTTTTTTTTTTTTTTTAATTTTAAATCGTTCGACATCGCTGTCTTTCACCCTCCCTGCCCACGGCGGCTCAGATTCACCGCTCACAAAGATAGATTATTAAAACTATTGTAAGAGGTTCGGTTGCATTCGGCGTCGTTTAAAGTTGAAGCGGGTCCCGTCCCGTCCCGTCCCGCCGGCGGGGAGGGCGACGCGCCATGTTGCGTCACCGCCCGCCCGCTCCCGGCGCGGAGAGATGGGGAAACGGCGAAAAGCGAGTCTTTAACGTAATACTCACGCCATTGTGAAAGGATGCACGATTGCCCAGTGCTGTGCAATACTGCGTTTGGCCGCTGCTACCGATCTATTGAGCCGCCATTCCGAGAGCGAGGCGGACCTGCAACAACCTAATCGCTAATCATCAAACAGCCGCTGGAGGAATGCGAAGCCGGCTCCGCGCGTCTCCTTATATAGTCGCACACCGCCGCGTCACACCCCGCCGCTTCACACCCCGCCGCGCTCCTCGGCTCACGTCATCACAACATAGTCCCACCTCCAAAACCGCCCTAGACCGCGCCTAACTACTTTAATCTCAGATTTTCTATCGTGTCTACAACGGTTGGAGGTGCTTTGTTTTTATCCCTTGGGGTTGGGGAGGAAAGTTTGTCGCTTTTGTACGGCGGAAAAGGCGGTTGGTCCAGTCTGGGATCACGCGCTCGGCGGTTTGGTAGGCGGCGGGGGATTGGTTGGTTGGGAGGTGTTGACGTGGTAGAGGGAAGGTGGTTGGCCGAAGGGCGGGAGCGCGTGCGCGCCGCAGGCAGAGGGCGGGAGCTCTTTGGGCGGGACGGGAGGATTTGGCTCTGTCGGACACCTCACGCCTCACACCCCAACCCAACCCAACTCAACTCAACTCAACTCAACCCAACTCAACCCAACCCAACCCAACATAACCCAATCCAACCCAACGGTATGTATTGAACCATCTTTAGTATTTTGAAATTAAAAAAAAAAAAATCTTTGGTATGAACATTGGAGGCAGACACAAAATGTTTGGAGTCACGCTGCCCTCGGGATGGCTGCTATGGAGAGGAGACGGTTGCCCACCTCTTTACAGAGTGTGGGTTTGCTAAAAGAGTCTGGAGAAAAATGCAAGGGTCCCTGGTACGCTTTATCCCGAACAGCTCCGTCACAGAGGACTCGGTGATTAACGGACTGTTCCCAGGGACACATTCAGAGGCTGACATCAAGTGCTGCTGGAGGGTCATCAACTCGGTAAAAGACGCCCTTTGGTCTGCCCGAGCATTGTTCACCACCCAGCAGAGCGAGATGTCCGTCAGGGAATGTTGCCGACTGGCCCGCTGCAGACTGCAGGAGTACGTGCTGAGGGACGCACTGAAGCTCGGTGCAGCCAACGCCAAGGCTCGGTGGGGGAGGGCAACAGTCTGGACATGGGGGGTACGGTATGGCGGAGACGCCCCTCAATATAAGGGAAGGTATCCCACGCCATTGTGGCACGAGTGGGGGACTGATTTGTGGAAATTTTGGGGAAAGAAATGTCTAAACTGTATTGATCTATTGTACAGCCTCCAATAATGTCGGATGGATTTTCCTCAAGGTTAATGTATTGTATATATTTATCATTTGAATAAAGTATATTTTGAAATTTTAAAAAAAGGAGTCGTGGACACAAGAGTCAAGAGTGTTTTATTGTCTTATGTCCCGGACGGGGCAATGACATTCTTACTTGCTGCAACACAACACAACAGAGAATATGTGAATATGTAAACATTGTACATAACGGGGAAAAAAAAGATAAAGTTCAATAATAATATAGTCTTTTGCAATTCTGAGCTCAGAGACAATAGGTGCAGGAGTAGGCCATTCGGCCCTTCGAGCCAGCACCGCCGTTCACTGTGATCACGGCTGATCATCCACAATCAGAACCCCGTTCCTGCCTTCTCCCCATATCCCTTGATTCTGCTAGCCCTAAGAGTAAGAGCACTCTCTTGAATGCATCCAGTTAATCGGCCTCCACTGCCTTCTGAGGCAGAGAATTCCACAGATTCAAAACTCTATGTGTGAAAAGGTTTTTCCTCGTCTCAGTTCTAAATGGCCTACCCCTTATTCTTAAACTGTGGCCCCTCATTCTGGACTCCCCCAACATCGGGAACATGTTTCCTGCATCTAGCAGGGTGTACTCTTTGCTATTTGAAGTAGTGTCATGGAATCTTTTAGAGAGCAGATGGGGCTTATCAAGTCAAGTCAAATTTATTTGTCACATACACATACAAGATGGGATTATAAAACATCATCACCCCACAATGTCCTTGGTAACTGACAATTATCAAGTATACTAAAGATAGACACAAAATGCTGGAATAACTCAGTGGGGCAGGCAGCATTTCTTGAGAGAAGGGTTGGGTGACGTTTCGGGCGAAACCCTTCTTCAGATTGATAGTCGGGTCAGAATCCGCTGACCCAGTCTGAAGAAGAATCTCGACCCGAAACGTCACCCATTCCTTCTCTCCAGAGATGCTGCCTGCCCCACTGAGTTCCTCCAGCATTTTGTGGCTACGATGTAAACCAGCATCTGCAGTTCCTTCCTACACATATCAATTACACTAAGCCTGTTTACCAGCAATTGTGTTTAATGCCTCATTCAAATGATACAACTCCAGCAGTGGAGCGGGTACACAAAATGCTGGAGAAACTCAGCGGGGGTGCAGCAGCATCTATGGAGCGAAGGAGATGGGCAACGTTTCAGGCCGAAACCCTTCTTCAGACTGGCAGTGGAGCACTCCCTCAACACAATGTTGGACACTGGATCAGAATTGGAGGCAAAAATATACAGCTGGCACCTGCACTATTTTAATAGAATGAAACTGTTTTTAAAATTAGATATTAAAGTGCTGCTTAATTTCTGATTGTATCTCATTATCAAAGCATATGGAGCCTTTTTTGATGTTTCTATAATAGTATTATGAAGGAATCATGTCCGTAAAGAAAAGGGACATTTTACCGACAACATGATGGTGGATTTGCATTGGAACAGAAATAATAGGATTACAATACACTCTCCGCTGACCCTAATCCTGTTAATCCACTATGTCACTTAAGCACTCAGTGACAGCCCAGTGGTTTTGCTTCCGTCATCGCAAGAAAAATAAATTTCTAGCTAATGCTAGTCCTGTTATCTGATCGTGGATTAAATGAGATTTAATCTTCACGGCAAGGTATCCATGGAGACGGGCATTGTTTTACTTCACAACGTGGCTTGTCGGTTTGACAAATCAGTGAGCAGGTCAAGTAATATGGCATGAATCCAGCACTTTCCTGAATGCCACATTTACAGAAATACACCTGCGTGATGATGCACATGATTACATTCACTTTCAAAACCATAAGTTTACCTTTTAAAGGCAGCTTTAACAATTGCAGGATCTATTACTGACTTGTACCTGAGATGTTAGATTTAGGTTCTGTTCACCTATTTTGGTCTTTTAGATGAAGGGTAAATAGATTGTGGCAGGGAGACACAAGAGACTGCAGATGCTGTAACCTTGAGCTAAAAACAACTGGCTGGAGCAACTGAATGGGTCAAGCAGCATCTGTTGAGGGAAATAGACAAACAACATTTAGGGTTGGAATCTTTCTTCAGATCATGGTTGTGTGTCTTTTTTGGCCTTAAATATCTGTCAGTGGGGGATTTCACCACATTTTTGCACAATTATGGAAATTCCAACATATTCTAGCCCAGCTCACTTGAAAAATATGTCTCTCTCAATTAATGCCAAATTGAAAGAGACAAGTTGTGTTCATCGGAGTGAGGGCTCAGCCAGCTGCTGCATTCTCCATGTCAATGGCTGCTTACTTTTCAGCATGGACTGAGTGAGTTAAGGGCATCTTTCTGTGCTGTCATTGTCATACAGCAAATATTGTATCATAAAATAATTCATAAGAATATTAAATGTATTTTGTTTCATTCACAAGACATGGATAGCCCCTGAAATAGCCAGTATTTAATTCCCACCTATTTTCCCTTGAGCTGAGTGCCATGCTAGGCCACTTCTGAAGGTTTTTAAAGGTCCTGCATAATTTAGTTGTGCATGGCATTAAAACTCCTTCAGATGGACATTAAAGATCCTTGTCATGTCAAAGTTTTCCTCAGTGTTAATGATCCATATTATCCCCCAATTAACATCACTAATACGGTTTACAACATTGCTCTCTGTGAGATTTTGTGGTTCATAAATTTGTTGTTGTTTCTAGCCATGCTACAATAATTACGCTTCAAAAGTACTTGATGTGCTGAAAGAAGCTGGATGAACATGTTTATTCGTGAACATCTCCTGGATGAACATCTTCTCATCTCTTTCCTAAACAAACGTCCTTTAATTCTGAGGCTATGACTCTCCAACTAGTGGAAACAACCTCTCCACATCCACTCTATCCAGTCTTGTACTTCAAACTCACTACAGTAGCAAAGGCTACTGAGAAGTTCTAGGTCATAATGCTTCACCTGGGTTAATTGAATATACAATATGATTTAACGTGAATTAACCATTGTCCAACTAAAGGAAACTGACCACTTTAAAGGCTAACGTGCATTTTCTCACTCGTCACTGACGGGTAAAAAAACAAACCTCATTTGTTTGGCCCGTGATGCTTTGGCTTTCCACCATCACTGTAACTTGAGATTAAATGTCTGTGTTTTGTTCAAAGACGTGGAATGCGAGACAGTCACTTAGTTCCCAAACAACTTGTGCCATAAATGTTCCTCTGGCTCTATGGGGCTCAATCTGTGACCTCGTAATGAATTGGAGGTGGTATACAAAAATAATGTAATCTTTAACAGTATGAAAGGTCTAAACATATTTTCCAAATCCTGTGATCTTAGTGGATCCTCTATTTTTAGTCATGAAATCATACAGTGTGGAAACAGGCCCTTTGGCGTAACATGCTCACACCTACCAACATGTCCCAGCTACACTAGTTCCAGCTGCCTCCGTTTGGCCCATATCCCTCTAAACCTGTCCTATCTATGTACCTGTCTAATTGTTCTTAAATGTTGCGATAGTTCCTGCATCAACTACTTCCTCTGGCAGCTCATTCCATACATCTACCACCCTTTGTGTGTAAAAATTACCCCTCAGATTCCTATTAAATCTTTTCCCCCTCACCTTCAACCTACATTCGCTGGTCCTCGATTCCTGTAATCTGGGCAAGATTCTCTGTGTGTCTACCCAATCTATTCCTCACATGAGTTTTTAATGGCTAATTTGAACAGTTAAAGCATTACGTGTTAAAAAAGGAACTGCAGATGCTGGAAAATTGAGGGTACACAAAATGCTGGAGAAACTTAGCGGGTGTAGCAGCATCTATGGAGCAAAGGAGATAGGCAACGTTTCGGCTGAAACGTTCCCTATCTCCTTCACTACATAGATGCTGCTGCATCAGTTAAAGCATTACACTTTGCTCACATTTAAGTTCTGCGTTTAGAAAGTGCTTTGCATGTCAAATGTACTGAGAGTAATTTAAACTCACCCCAGAAATGAGAGAACCATGAGAGGGGATCTGTGTGATTAGTGGGTTGGGATTATTTGACTAATCCGTTCTCACGATCGGGTCAGTCAGAAATATTTTAAGATGGCCAGTCTCTATTTTAACTGGCCTTTTATCTTTTGTGGGTTTCTGATTTCCAGAATTAAGAAAATCAAGAAAGGCGACATAAACGAGAAGTGTCACTGATAAGGCCAGCGTTTATTTTTAGCAGCACCATACCTGTGCGTGACTGTGCCAGGCAACATCTCTTCTGCCTACCACTGTGTGGTCAAGTGTCAAAAAGCCAGATTACAGCAACTCCACATTATTTGGCAAGTAGGATTTGAAAATTAAGTGAATTTCACTTGCATTAATTTTGATGCAAAGAAATTTGGGTAAAAAAAAAAGAACTGCAGATGCTGGTTTATACCAAAGATAGTTACAAAATGCTGGAGTATCTTAGTGGATCAGGCAGCATCTCTGGAGAACATGGATTGGTGACGTTTTGGTTCGGGACCCCTCTTCATCCATTTTCTCCAGACATGCTGCCTGACCCACTGAGTTCCTCCAGCATTTAGCGTGTAGCATTCAGGCATATAAATAAATTGTTTTGGATTGAGGTGTCTTGTTGTGCAGAGAGAAGTACTCGGTAGCAAACAAATCACTTTGGACCTCAATGTTGTAATGTAGGGAAATAAGATGCAACAAGTCTCATATGTGCAAACATGTTAATAGCTAAATTATTTTGTTAGCTATAAAGTCTGAAGCAGCATCCCGACCTGAAAGGACACCTATCCATTTTCTCCAGAGTTGCTGCCTGACCAGCTGAGTTATTCCAGCAATTTGTATTTATCTTTGGTATAAACGAGTATTTGCATTTCCTTGTTATTACAATTTGGTTAAGGACAGTGCTTTCTTTGTCACCGTATGCGCCAGTATGGCGTACTGACACCTTTAAAAAGTTAAATGTTATTACTCTGTTTTTTGGTCATGCATACCAATAGCTTTTCCTACATACGAACAAGCACTGGTTAAGGATAAGTGTTATCAGGGTCACCAGTGGGGTGGGAGATTGCAACCTTCACGTGGTCCGCCCAGTTTCGACGAATGCAATCAACCCGGCGTGCACAATCAAATAAGATCAAATAGAACAAGTTGTCCTACAACTTTAGGCTGTGCACGCCATACGCAAGAAGAAGAAGAGGATTACCAATGATCTTTACACCTCCTGAGAGACAATAAACATTGAAGGAATAAGAGTAGGAGTAGTTTATTCGGCCCTGTGCCATTTAACAAGATCATCTTCTGCCTCAGCAACATTTTCCTTTCTATCTCCATATTAAATATCTATTGATATCAGGTTTGAATTGAATCAATGGCTGAGCTTCTACAACTCTCTTGGGTGGAGAATTCAAAGATTCTTTACCCTCTGAAATATCTCCATGTGACTACCTCTTATTATGTGCCTGCAACGCCTTGTTTTATACTCGTCAGCCAGCCTAAATAATTCTTTATGTCAAAGTGAGGTCACCTTGTATTTTTGTAACCTCTATAGAACAGAGCCCAGACTTCTCAATCTCCCTTCTTCTGAAAAACCTGCCCTCCCAGTTATCTCAGTCGTGGAGAAATACAACATGGAAACAGGCTCTTTGACCCTGAACCGACTGAATCAACCACTAAACCTACACATATTCTGCCTTTCATTTCCTCAAATTCTCTTCAACACACCCCCCCTCCCCTCCCCCAATGATCCTACCACTCACCTTGGGGCAATTTACAGAGGCCAATTAATCTTCTTACCTGCATGTCTTTCGCACGTGGGAGGAAGCTATAGCTCCCACACAGTCACAGCGAGAATGTGGAAACTCCACACAGACAACACCCGAGGTTAGGATTGAATTTACACTGCAGAAACTGCTACTAGCTGCATGACTGTGCCACCCTGCCTGAATTTGTCTAGATGAATCCTTGCATTAAACTCCTTCATTTGAATGTACGTCTTTGTTTTAGCTAGAAATCTCATCTGAAAGGCCCCAGTGTTGCACTGAAGTCTCAGCCTCAATATTAATGGTGTGCTTATGTCCCAGAAATGCAGCTTGTACCCAGCAATTCTGCCTTGGAAGTGAGAGAACTACAGCCAAGCCCTGAGCAGTAGCCAACTAATGTGGCTGAGAATGGTGAGGGAATAAAGCAGAAGGAGCAGAATTAGAAATCAAGAACAAATATACACTTACAATAGTCTAGAACGGGTGGGGAACCTGCGGCCTTCTAGGCTATTAAGTGCGGCCTTTTGAATGAATCCAAATTTTGTAGAACAAATCCTTTTATATTTATTAATATGTTTTTTATTCGTCTTTTATTCTTTTTTATTTTAATCTCAAAATGAACGTATTTTAAATACCAAAGAGTAAAAGAAGATTCAACGAAATAATCTTCCCTGACTGACGGCCACAATTAAAACATTAGTAAGTCATGAGGGCTATTTTAACACTTGTTAAGCTCATGATTTAGTTATAATGCGACTCTAGACTCTAGAAAGCAGTCACAACAAAGTCTTTAACTTTAGAATTAACAAATTGTTTTCATTTTCTTGAAGTTAGTACATAGATTTTTACAAATTAATGTACATTTTGAAATATATCTAATTGAAGTTTCTGCCATGCGGCCTTATTAGATTACAGCTAACTTAATGTGGCATTCCAACATGAAAAGGTTCCCCACCCCAGGTCTAGAATCTCTTAAGAGCAATTCTAGTTCCAATGTCGTGGGCTGGTTGAATTAACATCCGTGAATACTTGAGGAAGTGCAGTCAGTGACGTCTATGTTTCCCTGGAAACTAATCTCTCCACATCATTATGTTAAATGTTTGAAGCGTTAGGGCTGCTGTTGCGCCCCACTGTCTTAACAAAGTTAAAGATAAGACTCTCCCATACTAAAATGAACAGCTTCACATTTTTAAATAAATTACATATAGCTTGGTGTCTTTTTTCTGTCAATCAAATAAGGCTGCGGTAGAGTTGCTGCCTTACAGCGCCAGAGATCCAGGTTTAATCCTGACTATAGTGCTGTCTATAGGTGTTTGTACGTTCTGCGTGGGTTTTCCCCGGGTGCTCCGATTTCCTCCCACACTCGAATGACGTACACGTTTTTAAGTTAATTTTTGTGGGTAAAATTTGTAAATTGTCCCTAGTGTGTAGGATAGTGCTGGTGTGCAGGAATGGCTGGTCGGCGTGGAATTGATGGGCTGAAGGACCTGTTTCCACACTGCATCTCTAAAACTAAGAACTAAAAATTATGAAGGTTTAGGATTATTTTTCCTCATGAAAGATGTTACAGAAATAGATATTATTATTCTTCAAAAACATGCCTGCCTTTCTGGGTGATAATACGATTGGAATAACTTAAGAAGTTATTTCAAGTTCAATCTATTAAACCATGGTGTACAGTGAGCTGGTTCCAGGGTGTGGCACTGAGCCAAGTGTAGTGTCAGGGTTAAACTGACAATTTCAGCTAAAATGTGAAATGGAGTTATCAGCTTAATACACTCGAGGGGTTGGACCATTTGAAAGACCACACTTCCTCGAGGCAACAAGTGAGGAGAATTGATGCATCCAATCCCAGACCAGGCGGTATCTATCCAGAAATGAATTGTTTCTGGCCCTCCGAGCTGCAGTGGATAAGGGACAGATAGACGTCATTCCCACTAGCACCCTCTATGCCCTTTGGAAAATACATTGTGAGAAAAAGGGAAATCATGGGCAGAATGAAGAAAACCCGGCTCGAGACGAGACTCCCCGAGGATGGACCGTGCCGGTTCCCCTAGGCTAGGGGTGCGGGTTTTCTCGGCAGCCCCCGCTCGACCGGGCGACCGGAGGCCTTATGCCCCTGTTACCCTCCCCGATGGGGTCACTGTGTCCCACTACATGGCTGAGAGGTTGAACAGGCGCTCCTGCTTGCTTTACAGCGGGAGAATGTCTCGATTGAATTACAGGTGCCCGCTGCTGCTCGTGAGGAGGAGTGGAGTCTGTGGCAACAGCATGACGGACGGCGGGCGTGTCTCGGCTTCTGGGCAAGGACATTTTCTGATCCCGCAGCACGATATTCGCCCTTTGAGCGACAGTTATTTCCATGTTACTTGGCAGTCCTTGCTCCCGAACACCTTACGGCGAGTGGGATAGTGGTTACGCGCCCTCATTTACCCATTATGCCCTGTGTTAAGTCCGCCAAGGTCTCCCATAAGGAGGAACACGCACAGCGCTGCTCTGTTGTAAAATGGAAATGGTACATCTCTGATAGGGCTGAGAGAAGCCCTGACGATGTTAGCCGTCTGCATGAGGAGATCACGGCCCTCCCTTTATCCGATGACAACACTCCAGGCTCACTGTACACCAACTCTTGGGCAACGGTATGCCAACGGTATGGCTGTATGGATGACACAGTCACAGTGGCAGTCCCAGGGGTGGGAGATACCTGGTGTGCACCAGCTAATGGCCGTGTATGGTCCCCTGTTGGAGATTCATTCTTACAACGGGTCCCACTTTACCAGTAACAAAGTGTATAGTAGGCAGCTGATAATGAGGTGCAGTGGACCCGCCCCCATCCAGTATTACCCGCATGAAGTAGGGCTGGTGGAATATATGAATGGTCTACCAAAAGAGCAGATATGTACACTAACTTCCTCCCACACCCTCAAGGGGTTGGCCCTGGTGTTACAGAAAGCAGTAAGCAACTTGAACCAACGACCTGTGGCAGGGGAGACACCCATGAGCCGACATCTGGCTGTTGCAGTCGAGACAGTTGACGCCACACAGACGAAAAAACTTCAGGATTATGTTCAGGCTTATGGTGACTGGGGAGGATAATCCTATATGTCTTCTTTTACAGCACTTAACCAGGCGAGAGTGAGCCTGCTCCGCACTCTCCCTGCAGAACAGCCACGAGATGCATCATGTATACCGGACGATGGCGTGGGCTGATACCTCTGGCAGTGCTGGCTGCTACACTGCCTGTCCGCACAGAATCAAACACCTATCTTTCGCTCCTGCATGCATACCTACGTAAACTGAGTTTGTGCACATGTCCCATATTGCAGACAATGGGATCACTCTGGGGCTAGTAGAGCGATGGAATTGGTGGTCTTGGGGGTTCGGAGGTTGGGGGCATATTATGCAATGGCTGGTAACTGGGCTTGTTTTGGTGGTGGTTGGCATAATATTCTGCAACTGTGTGCTTCCCCACTGCCGTGTGAGAAGTGCCAACAGGATGAAGCGGTGGTATTGAGCCTGTGGGCCGAATGTAACAGGATTTGGGGAGTATGGGGTTAATGTGTAGTGAAATTGTGTTCAAAACAGCCTGCGGCGTGCTCTGCTGTGTACTCGGGGTTTGCGAGTGCGTTCGGGGATACGTGAGGGTATGTGCCTTATTTAGTAGGGTAATAAATTACTGAGTGAACCAAAACTGTTATCTGAATCCAGTGATTTATCAAACACAACACCAAGGCAAGTAGGCTTGTCTCGCATCGATTACAGTGTTGCTCCAGTTCACCTATCTATAATAACAGTCCTCCTCCACCCTACATTCTAGCACTGGAAAGTACTTAGCAGGAGTTCCTGTTTCTTACGCCCACGTTGGAATGATTCACTCTCTGGGACTGTGAAGCTTGTACTGTGTGAGGGAATAAAAAGGAAATTTACCTCTACTTCTGTGTAGGAGGGAACTGCATATGCTGGTTTATACAGAAGATAGACACAAAAATGCTGGAGTAACTCAGCTAATCAAGCAGCATCTCTGGAGAAAATAAATAGGTGATGTTTCGGGTCGAAGAGCTTCTTCAGGCTGAAAGATAGAGGAGGCCAGAATGAAGCAGGGCCGGCAACAGATGACCCCAGGAGGGGTGGAGTCTGTAATGGCCCATTGTTGGCTGGGGAAGATGTGCTAACATCAGGGATACATATACCTGGGTTGAGTGGTACTATCCATGGGCAGGCTGTGCTACACTCATAAGAGATCATCTAACCTGGAACTTGTTGGCCGGTGTGGGAACGTTGGGCAGAAGGGCCTGTTTCCGCACTGTATCACTCTATGACTCTATAACCACCATTAGCATTGCTGAATCGCCCCCCTCCCCCGAGTATCAGTCAGTGTGGCTCAGAAACATAACTGGATAAGTCATATAAATCCTGTGGCTAAATGAGCAGCTCAGAGACGGTTTCATCCTGCAACTTGCTTCCTAACTCCACAAACTTTGGCACGAGTGGGGGACTGATTTGTGGAAATTTGGGGGAAAAGAAATGTCTAAACTGTATTGATCTATCGTACAGCCTCCGAAAATGTCGGATGGATTTTCTGCAAGGTTAATGTAGTGTATATATTTATCATTTGAATAAAGTATATTTTGAAATATATTTAAAAAAAAACTCCACAAACTTTAAACTTTATACGTGCTGAGGGACGCACTGAAGCTCGGTGCAGCCAACGCCAAGGCTCGGTGGGGGAGGGCCACAGTCTAAGGTCCTTCCGCTGCTGGACATGGGGGGCACGGTATGGTGGAGACGCCCCTCAATATAAAGGAAGGTATCCCACGCCATTGTGCCACATGAGTGGCACGAGTGGGGGACTGATTTGTGGAAATTCTGGGAAAAGAAAATGTCTAAACTGTATTGATCAATTTGTACAGCCTCCGAAAATGTCGGATGGATTTTCCGCAAGGTTCATGTATTGTATATATTTATCACTTGAATAAAGTATATTTTGAAATATTAAAAAAAAAACTTTAAACTGTGAATCTTAAACTGCGAATCCTAAAGATAGTGAAAAGTGTTTAATTGTCATATGTACTGACGATGGAACAATTAAATTCTTACTTGCACCAAAAGAAAACTGAAGATACTGTTTGTAGGAGGGAATTGCAGATGCTGGTTTACACCGAAGACAGACACAAAATGCTGGAGTAACTCAGTGGGACAGGCAGCATCTCTGGATAGAAGGAATGGGTGACGTTTTGGGTTGAGACCCTTCTTCAGATAATTTATTCCCCACTGAGGGAGCCCAGTCTTTAATCTCCCTCTGCAACATCAACTGGGATAAGTAATTAGCTTTGCTCTCTGTGGCTGCATCCAGTTGCAGTGTCTACAGCTCGGGACTTTCCAGCAGCAGCAGTAATGGGGAGAAATTCCAAGAAATAACAAGTAAAGTTGGCGTGGGTGGGGAAACTAAGGGTGAAGAATGGAGGAAGAAGCTTGCAGAGAGGAAACCGGAGTTGTGAGGGATTTTAATTCTATTTGCTAATAATTCACTGAATTTACCTTGATTGATACAATCATTGAGCACATTTCCCGCATGGCATAAATTATTTTATCGCTAATCTGCAGGTAACTGGTAGTAACAATCCTGATACCTGCTCCCTGCCTTTTTTTAATGGTAGAAATTTAATCTAGCTGATACTCACCCAAGGTAGAATCCCAGCCTGCCTCTTTAACCCTATCTCCCGTTTGACCCCCATGTCTCTGGATTTTAGCAAGGGAAGGAATTGAATCTCTCTGAGATTCAGTGTATGAGCCCCACACAGTCCTTATCACCTTTGTCACTGGTTTGGACTCTGAAGGGCCTGTTGGGAATTTGAAGCTGTTAACTCTCTCCACGGCCGACTCACTCATGAAAACTGCCATGCGGTCACCCAATTTCTCCCAAACTGAAGTGAACAATTAGTTCCTTGATTTTGCTGATGTCGAGTGAGCTATTGTTGCGGCATCATTCAACCAGGTGTATGATCCGTCTCCTGACTCGTCACCATTCGTGATTCAGCCATCTACTGTGTGTCATCAGCATATTTATAGATGGCATTGGAGCTGTGCTTGATCTCTTTCCTATATTCCGTGTTATTTTTGCTGTTCCAGCTGACATCAATGGTACCATTGGCGATCTTAACGATCAAGTTGAGGCTGTACTGGGCCACACAATCATGGGTATACACGAACTAGAGAATGCATCCTGAGCAGCATTAGTGTTGAGGGTCATGTTTGACAAAATGTCATGACTAATTTTAACAGACTGAAGTCTGCAGATCAGGAAGTCCAGAAGGCAGTTTCAGATGGAGCCCCAATGCCTCGGTCCAGAAGTTTCGAAATGAGTTAATTTGGTGTCATGGTATTGGAGGCTAATCCAGATCTGAATGTGGTGCAAATTGTGCTTTTTTCGAAGACTGATTAAACTTGTTAACTTGCAGGAATGTTATGCTCTTGCAGCAATATTATTCCCCCCCCCCCCCCTCCCCCATTCTTCCTTTGCAGCTTTTAGTTTTCATTCCAATTCTTGTAGGTCTGTGAAATGACACACATTCATTCACCCAAAGCTTCCTTGTCGCACTTCTGTTGGGCTTCCATCGTCCTCTGTTGGACTATGTAGGAACTGCAGATGCTGGTTTAAACGGAAGATGGACACAAAAAGCTGGAGTAACTCACCCTGAGCTACTCCAACTTTTTGTGCCTGCCCTCTGTTGGACTATTGCGCCTCCACATTTGTTAGAAACCATATTGTGCCTCTACATTTGTTAGAAACCAGTTATCAATGGTGCACACAAAATACTGGAGTAACTCAGCGGGACAGGCAGCATCTCTGGAAAAAAAAGGATTGACATTTCGAATCGGAATCCTTCAGACAATGGTGCTAGTTGCTGCAAGTAAGTATATTATTCTGCCGTGAAGTGAAAGCCGATTAGTCTTGATGGGTGATAGTCGGGAAGATGTGAGTATAAGAGTAAAGAGGTCCTTCTGCAGTTGTACAGACCCTGGTGAGACCACACCTGGAGTATTGTGTGGAGTTTTGGTTTCCAAATTTAAGGAAGGACATCCTTGCTATTAAGGCAGTGCAGGGTAGGTTCACGAGGTTAATCCCCGGGATGGCAGGACTGTCATATGAGGAAAGATTGGAAAGACTGGGCATGTATTCACTGGAATTTAGAAGGGTGAGAGGGTATCTTATAGAAACATATAAAATTATAAAAGGACTAGACAAGCTAGATGCAGGATAAATGTTCCCAATGTTGGGGGAGTTCAGAACCAGGGGCCACAGTCTAAGAATAAATGGGCCATTTAAAACTGAGATGAGAAAACACTTTTTTCACCCAGAGTTGTGAATTTGTAGAATTCTCTGCCACTGAAAGCAGTGGAGGCCAATTCACTGGATTAATTTGAAAGAGGGTTAGATAGAGTTCTAGGGGCTTGCGGAATCAAGGGATTATGGAGGGAAGGCAGGCACGGGTTACTGACTGTGGATGATCAGCCATGATCACAATGAACGGCAGTGCTGGCTCGAAGGACCAAATGTTTCTGTACTTCCAATCTCTTTATTCTGGCATTACTCAAATTTACTGACCTTCATTTGAAAAACAGACAGGATATATTATTCAGCTATACTCAGGCGGAACTTGGCAAGTCAGACAGCACATGTGGATGACCTTAGAACAGATACAACCTAACCCACTGAGTTCCTCCAGATGTTTTGCGTCTAAGATTCCAGTATCTGCAGTCTTGTGTCTATCGGTGATATTACTATATTGTATTTATCCAATATGTAAAATCTGGTTTAGGGAAAAGTTATTTTTTTGCACATTATTTTTTAGTCATGATAAAATGAACCACACTGCATATTTATTGTCGGCTAAAACGGATCACTTTATACATGGCCATTCCTTACCTCCTTCATGTTGCCAGCTTACCCGGAATATTTTATCCCCAGATGCTGATTGATCTACGTATGTATCACTGTGTATTCTATTCAAGTGTCTAATTACAAAAATTCCAGTTGTTTTGAAGGAGGATTTGATTTTAAATGTACCAAGATGAAACTTGCTGCATGGAATGAGGTTTCAAAGAATTGGTTACAAACCCAATACTCTTCACCAGTCAGTTTTGTCGCCAAATGGTAATCTCAATCAAAGTAAAAGTTGCAAACTAATTATATTGAGTACCAACAAAATACATATCCATACACATTTACATAACTTGTATCTTGGCAGGGATTGTGCAGAGATTAATCCATTAACTAAATATTATAAATTTGCAGAAAGCCTTTTCCCTCATCTGTTTTCCTCCCTTAATTTTCACTGGAAACAGAGTCCTCTGTGATTAGTTCATTGCATTATAAGTTTTGGCTACAGTGTACTGTAAAATAATTACATGGCATTTTTTAAATTTAAACTGGGGCTAAAAAAATGTTTTCTGGTCTATTTGAATGTTAGTAAATTATACAGGTTTTTACATTGCCTGTGGGATGTCTGAACTTTATTGCCTTCCCTCACAGTGGGAAACGTTGATTCTGCTGTGAGGGATGTTCATGTTAAATCCTAGTGTTGTGTTATTTTTATTTTATTTGTGAGCTGCATGGTAACTCAAATTTTACTGCACCAATTGGTGTATGTGACAATAAATGTAACTTAACTTAAGCCCCAAATCTGGTTTTACCTCCAAAAAAACACAAAATGCTGGAAGTACGCAGCAGGTCAGGCAGCATCTCTGGAGAAAATGGATAGGTGACATTTTGGGTTGGGACCCTTCTTCAAACTGATTGTATTAGGGAGAGCAATGGAAAAGAACTGGAAGCGAAAAAGGCACCTGCAGTTGTTTTGGCTTGGTTCGGCAACTTGAGCGCCCAGGAGCGGAAAAGACTACAGAAAGTAGTAAACACTGCCCAGTCCATCATCGGCTCTGACCTCCCCACCATCGAGGGGATTTATCGCAGTTGCTGCCTCAAAAAGGCTGGCAGCATCATCAAGGACCCACACCATCCTGGCCACACACTCATCTCCCCGCTACCTTCAGGTAGAAGGTACAGGAGCCTGAAGACTGCAATGACCAGGTTCAGGAATACCTACTTCCCCAAAGCCATCAGGCTATTGAACTCAACTGAACCAAATCTCTGAACACTTATAGACCATTATCTGTTTATTTGCACTTTATCTGCTTATTTATTGATGTGTGTATATATTTATATAATGGTGTATGGACACACTGATATGATATGTTCTGTATCCGTGCCTACTATATTCTGTTGTGCTGAAGCAAAGCACGAATTTGATTGTCCTGTCTGGGACACATGACAATAAACTCTCTTGACTTGACTTGACTTGACAGTTCCTTTTTATCACGTTCTGGTTTTACCCATCCTCCATTTGGGAATTACACGTGGCAGGGGCTTAGATCAGGAGAGTATGTGGAACAAGTTTAATTCCAGCACAGAATATTTCCACAGAGCCACCTCAGCTAGCTTTATATTAAAAAAAAGTTAAAAGAGCCACTCAAACCTTCCAACCTACTATATTTCATGCTATTCCTTTCATTCCTATGTATATTTTGTTTCCCCTTAGCATTTCCCATAGTTTCCCCATAGCCTTTAGCATTTGTCATTGTTCTATGTGGTGTGATGATGATGGGTTGGCATCACACAGGAGCCGGGGTCTCATTGCAACAGATGAGCAAACTGGAATCTTCAGCCGGAGATTAATCTGAACATCTCACTGACGGCAACTCAGGCTATTCTACCTCGAGATCAGCCAGTTCAGCAGCATCACCCTTGACAAGCTCCTAGAAAGAGCAATGCATTAACAACACAAACGTAAAACACTTTAAAAAGCAAATTAAAGATGATGGAAATTTAAAAATAATCAAATACAGCCAGATGTACTTGTGTCAGGCAGTATCTGTAGACAAACAACAGGCTGTTTTTCTCCACAGATGTTAGCTTATCAATAACTAAATACTGATACTTTATAAGACCAGTATCGTGTGTGCTTCTGAACTAGGAATAGGACAAGGCAATAATCAAAATCCTGAATATAGAGTTATACAGCAACGAAGAAACTTTGGCTATCAAGTCTATCCTAAACCTATTTTTCAGCATTTGACACTGTGTCATGGTGTTTCAAATGTCAAATAAATACTTAAATATTGTGAGATAGTGCCTCCAACAATCATGGTTTCAAATTTCAATCACTCTCCATGAAAAAATAAAATCATTCAAGTCCTCCATGTCTGTGATCATGAATACCTCTGCTAAGGTGAAATATTTCACTATCTGCCCCAAATTTACCCCCAGGGGAGGTTAAATTTATACAGGGGGTAAATTTAACCTACCCAGGGGGTAAATTTGTTGATTCTGGATTTGTCCATATTTTTTCTCATTGACTGACTGTGTTTGGTTCAGGTATACCGGTATCTGTTCATCATTAGTTGTTCATAAATAAGTGAAATAACATTGTTATGTGCTATTGAAGTTGCCTGGGGTAAACAGGACGGAAAAATGTTGGGAACCCCTGATCTACCCAATCCCAACAACTTTATATTTCTATTCTATATACCTCAATCTGGTAGGTCCTCACATAGTCTTTACTATTCCGAGGAAACCAAACCCAACCTGTTCAGTCTCTCCTCGTAACTGAAGCACTATTCCCCAGGTAACATCCATCTTCGTACCCTCTCCAGTGCAATCACACCGTACCTTCATAGTCAGGCCCTTGGGGCTAACGGAATCAAGGGATATGGGGAGAAGGCAGGAACGGGGTATTGATTTTGGATGATCAGCCATGATCACATTGAATGTCGGTGTTGGCCGACATAAGGGCCTACTCCTGCACCTATTATCTATGTATTCTTTTAGAGAAAAATACAAGTTCACAAGACCAAAGAACTTTTCAAATCTATGAAGTAAAATGGATATTTATTCAATGAAATAGATTTCATTAAACTAGGTGTAACGGCTGGCTAATTAAACACAAAGTAATTCTCAGTAGAAGACAGCCTGGCTTCATAGATGGGGAGCAGAAAACATTTTCACTGCTGTATCACTGAGGGAAACCTTTCATTGCACAAAAGCTACAGACTTGACAAGGGGGGTTTCCAGCATTTGAGGGAGGAACTGTGGTGGCACCTTCATCAATCAATGGCAGGATCCAAGTTAAATCACTGAAACATAGAAACATAGAAATTAGGTGCAGGAGTAGGCCATTCAGCCCTTCGAGCCTGCACCGCCATTCAATATGATCATGGCTGATCATCCAACTCAGTATCCCGTACCTGCCTTCTCTCCATACCCTCTGATCCCCTTAGCCACGAGGGCCACATCCAACTCACTCTTAAATATAGCCAATGAAGCCTCAACTACCCTCTGTGCAGAGAGTTCCAGAGACTCACCACTCTCTGTGTGAAGAAAGTCTTTCTCATCTCGGTCTTAAAGGATTTCCCCCTTATCCTTAAGCTGTGACCCCTTGTCCTGGACTTCCCCAACATCGGGAACAATCTTCCTGCATCTAGCCTGTCCAACCCCTTAAGAATTTTGTAAGTTTCTATAAGCTTAATCTCCTAAATTGTATAAACCGAGTCCATCCAGTCTTTCTTCATAAGACAGTCCTGACATCCCAGGAATCAGTCTGGTGAATGCACTCCCTCTATGGCAATAATGTCCTTCCTCAGATTTGGAGAACTGCACGCAATACTCCATGGTCTCACCAAGACCCTGTACAACTGAAGTAGACTGCAAAGATCTGTCTCAATATCGAGGCAGCAGTTTGCGTCCTTTTACAGGAATTTATATTCAAGTACTTAATCTAGCATTTAATAACAACAGTAACCATGATACGACTGGGTTTTTGGAAAAACAAATCGGGTTGATTAATGTTCTTCTCGGTTGGAATCTGCCAACTTTACCCTCGCTGGCGTGCATGCCAATCCTGACTCACCCGAGAATAAATGCCAGCACTACCAATGATGTCCACCTTCAATGAATGAATGAATGAATAAAAAGTGATGTGCGAGCTCTCATGAGAACCACATGCATTGATCAGTTGTAGTTATATGAAATGTTGAAAGGCCATCAACATTTATGAACCTTTAATTGTGCTTCCCTCTCCACCATGGCATTTCCAATACTTAATTCAGTTTGCAGCATTCACAATATTCTATGAGAAGAATATTGATGTAGCCCACTGTTCCACAGGCCATTAAGCACAGACATTTTCTGCTGTGATCGGCTAGGTATGATCTGCACCACAATCAATCATGCCTCCTTTAAATTTAAAGTGTAATGAGTTTCCCCATTTTATTTTGAATTTATATTGTCTTGGATTCACTAATTTGCATATTTTTTCCAGAGGATTCAATCGAGTCAGGAAATGCAGTTAGGTAAGTCTTAACATCTGACTCAACTGTTCTTTGTTCATTTGCTAACCGTGCAAAGCATTTAAGAGCCGCTCAATCTTAATTTCACAGATTTTTTTTAAAAAGATGCTGGAAATCTGAAATAAGCACGGAAACAGACAACAGGCCAGGCAGTATCTGTGGAAAGTGAAAGAGTTTTGTGTTGAACACAAATGTTATTTTTGATTACAGATGCTACCTGATCTGCTGAATGTTTCCAGCTTTTTCTGTTTTTATTTTATTTCGGAGTCAGAATGCGTGCTGAATTAAAAGTTTCAGGTTATACATACCCTTATGTGCAACCAACCCACTGAGGTGGTAAGACTTCTCACATTAACTCAGGTGGAGGGAAAATTTAGAGCACTGAATTTCTGTTTGATACTATTTAATCATCTGTGTGTACATTCCTTTTTAGATGTAACAATCCCCCAAAATGATTGGTTTTCAAAAAAACTGCAGAAAATGTAACTGGACAAGTCAAATTGGCTTTATTAATAGTTTTGCAATTTTGAAAACTTCTTTCCAAATCTTTTAAAATGTTTTTTATTTTACTTCTCTGTATTTTGGTGCAACGGTGGGAAATATATATTTCATATTTGGCTGAAGAATGGACGAAATAGTATTCCGCCCAAGCCAAGATCTTGCTCGTCTCCCTACACTGTAAACAGCCTTGCAGCCCTTCCCACGGAATCACTTTCATGCAACTTCCAATCATAATTACAGCTTTAGGAAATGCAGGACAGAGACATCTGGTCAATAGGATGATTAAATGGTCTAACGTGGTCTTCTGAGAAGCCTGATAACTATCAAAGTATGAATCTCTGTGTACAACCACACCCAATTCAAGTGTTTAAGAGGGTCTCCGGCTCAGATAGGGAACAGTACAGCATGTATCCTAATTCATCTATCTCCTCTTCTGTAAATTCCAAGAACAGGTTCACTTTGGTATCTAAACAGCACGGCAAGAAGCCTTGCTCCAAGTAAGTAATCAGTTCTTTGAGAACCAGAAGGAATTTGTCAGCCAGCATCTCTTCTGCCCAGTCTGATTCCTTCTCGCAACTGTGGAGGATCACGTTAGTCAGTTGACTTGCCGTCAGCTTGTGGAGGGGGGCGTTGGACTTGCAGATGGCCTTCAGTATCTTGAGGCAGCAACAGCGACAGCCCCGGTCCCCTTTGTCCAGGTTCCGAAGCTTGGCAGTTTCGGCAGTTCTGAAGCTTTGCCGCCACATGTTTTCGTACCGGCCGTTGCGGTGCGGTTTGGCAATCAGCATGATGTCCTCCATCACTAACAGCGGCAAGAAGTCAATAAATAATTTTTTACTCGTGTCGTACTGAACCTCTAAAGTTAATGTTTCGGATGGAACCACTGGGCGAATGATGAGGTCCAACACGCTCCCGATTGCCGGCCAGTTGATGCTCCCTGACAAGAGCTTGTCGAATGTGTCAATCATCACTTTAGGTGACAGGTAACCACCCACAATACAGCGGTCCCAGTGGCTGCTGCTCCGGGGAAAGTATTCCAGGTTTTCCCTGCGGACTAGCCAGAATCCAGGGACATTCATGATGGTCTCCTCCCCTGGAATCGTAGCCCAGAGATTCTTCTCTAGGATCAAAGGTACCATCAGCTGAACATGATCTGCGGTGATGACCTAAGGAGTCAGATTAAACTCTACGGTTATTAAAGCAGGTTACTGTATTAAGACAAGCATTTACAGTAACAAACATGCACTACAATAAAAAATAGCTAACAGTGACAAGGAAACATCCCAAAATTCCTCTGCAAATTCCTCTCACCACAGCTGTTGAATATTCTTACCCCCTCCTTTTGCTCTCTGCATGATCCAAAGATAATTGAGTAAATCTGTATCCCTGGTTCAGGAGCATAACGGGTGTAAATATGACATCCAGGAGTTCTCAAATCATAAAATAATTAAACTCCTGGGGATTCAATCAACAACAGGGCACCTGTGTATTTTAGATTCATGCCACTTTGCAGTATTTCTGTAATTTTTATGTTGCAGCAGCAGCAGCATCCAGAACTATTGCGTAGGGCGGCAAAATAAATATCTACCCTCTCTTTGCATTGCCTAACGATGTATGCACATTTCTCAAGGCCCTTTCTAGGACCACTGAGTTATTCTAACTTTCTACTATTCTAATTTTATCCAGGGCTGGATAAATAAATCCTGGGTTAATCAACTTGCACAGTTTTCAAGCCCTGGTGCATAAATAGCACAAACTGTTTCTGTGGTAACTATGAATAAAATACACGGTTCGGTAGGGCAGTCTGAAGAAGGGTCTCGACCCAAAACGTCACCTATTCCTTTTCTCCAGAGATACTGCCTGACCCACTGAGTTACTCCAGCATCAGTTCAGTTTAATTTATTGTCATGTGTACCAAGGTACAGTGAAAAGGGGTACTGCATTTTGTATCGATCAATTTTTTATCCTTATGCTGGTGCCTACACTACACAGTATTTAGTAGCAGAGAAGGTGGTGGTTGTCTACTGTCAGGTACAACTGAACCAATTTAATGGAATTAGATTGAACCCAAACCTGTAGGTCGTCATACAGACTGCCGCTGAGGTACATATCCCGGAGGGGCATGTCAGGAAGCTTGGTGTGGATGAAGTTCCGCAGCTCTGCGCAGATGTCCAATGCCGCCTGCTTAGCTCGGCTCACTTCCGCACCCGGAATAACGACGTGCTTGCGATAGTACACAAACAGCTTGTCCTGTATGGACAGGCGGAATCGGGCTCCCTTCAAATCCATTTGGGCTTTCTTACTTGGACTAGCATCCTTGAGAGCATCTGCATCAAGATACAAAACAGAGCAAATATAATTCAAGTTGTGCAAGTTGTCCCATTAAACAAATGCATGATTGGAAAATGAAAATGTTCCACAAGTCAATATCCAGCAAATATGGTTTGTCTCATGATCTGCAGCGAGTGACTAGAAATTGGCGGCACAGCGGTAGAGTTGCTGCCTTACAGTAATCCTGACTACGGGTGCTGTCTGTTTGGAGTTTGTACGTTTTCCCCGTGACCTGCGTGGTTTTCCCTGGGCGCTCTGGTTTCCTCCCACACCAAAGATGTACAGGTTTGTAGGTTAATTAGCTTGGTAAAATTGTAAATTGTTCCTAGTGTGTAAGTTAGTGTTAGTGTGCGGGCATCGCTGGTCAGCGTAGAGTCGGTGGGCCAAAGGGCCTGTTTCTGCGTTATATCTCAAAATTAAACTAAAATAAGTGAATAAAATGTGGCACCAGTGAGTCATTGCTAACAGCAGGTCTAAGAACTAGACGAGATGTTTATTCCGTTACCTTGCTAAAGGGAAGTTACTCAGATATGACAGCTCAGAAATTGGCCAAAACGTTGTTTATCCGACCCCTCCACGGATGCTGCCTGACCCACTCAGTGTCTCCAGCATTGTTTTTCACCCACTGATTGCACCCTACTGCTTACCTGCTTCACAGGTTGTGGACAGCGTCTGCAGAGATCGGCTGACGTTTACTTTCATGTCCCTGCTCAGTAAACGGGGAGATGCCCCAATCCAGCTGGGCTCCTCCCAGCTTTGCTTTGCAGATCTCAAATCCATCTTGCTGGGGCTACTGGGGGCACTGATGGCCCGGTCATACATCTGCAAGGTAACGACAAAAGTGCACAGGATTCTTGAAGGAACAGGTAGGTACTGTGTCCCAGTAGAGAGAGGAAGAAGAGATCAGTACAGATGAAGAAACCGGCTCCCATTCAAGCAGCTTTAGTATCACCTGGGTGACAGGATATACCCTGCCCTAATTTTCAAACCCACTGAAATGACAACAGGCCCCGCCGATAAAGATCAGATGTCCAAGGTGCTTCACAGGAAAGTTACCAAACAAAATCCAGGTGAGAATAAATCTAAGCTTTGGCCAAATTATTGAAGAAATTAGAAAGGGAGACAAGGACATTTAAAATAAGTACATTTAGGGTGTGGGCAGCTGAAGCTACATCTGTCAAAGGAGGGGTTAATACTGCAGATGCAGCAGAGGCAGAATTGGAAGGTCTCAATATATTCAGAGACGGGAATGATTGTAGGAAGAGAATAGGGCAATGTAAAGAAATGAGTCTAGAGACGGGTCTTGAGCCGAAACATCACATATTCCTTCTCTTCAGAGATGCTGTCTGTCCCGCTGAGTCACTCCAGTATTTTGTGTCTACCTTAGAGAAATTGAACCATTGTTTGAGCAATAGTTAACATGGACAGGGTCAAGTTCTGAAAGAATCTTCTCATCGAATAGTGAAAGGCTTGGAGAGAGTGGATGTGGAGGATGTTTCCACTGGTGGGAGAGTCTTGGACTAGAGGTCATAGCCTCAGAATTAAAGGACGTTCCTTTCGGAAGGAGATGAGAAGGAATTTCTTTAGTCAGAGGGTGGTGAATCTGTGGAATTATTAGCCATAGAAGCCTTCAATGGATATTTTTTAAAGGAGAGATGGATAGATTCTTGTTTAGTACGGGTGCCAGGGGTTATGGGGAGAAGGCAGGAGAATGGGGTTAGGAGGGGAGATAGATCAGCCATGATTGAATGGCGAAGCAGTCTTGATGGGCCAAATGGCCTAATTCAGCTCCTATTATTATGACCTTATGAATTAGGATGCTTTTGAGAATATTATACAAGATGCGTACCATTTTCTCCATTATGGTTTAAAAATGATTTGAAAACTGAAGGCATGAAGAAAAATAGAAAATTATAACAATATTCTTACCCTCTTAACAGCCAATGTTGCAATGCCCAACACAGCAGCTCCACCGACACCTAACACCAGCCTGGCATTTGACAGGACAAAGTCGATGGCATTCCCAACCCCATTATCGCCTTTCTTGCCTTTTCCTTCTCCCATGCCGGCCATTATGAACCGATGGCACCTAGAAAAGATAGTGTGTTAATATTCTTTCCCTTAAAGTGTCAAAATCCATTCTCCTTTAGACAGATTGGGTGGTGCCTGATGAGGAAGAACGTTGACCTGGAAACAGAAAAACCACCGATGATAACTGGCTTCCTGAAAAGGCGTGGCCTAACACATCAATTGACAACACTTGAGAATCAACGTGTGGGAAAGAACTGCAGAGGCTGGTTTAAACCAAAGATAGATACAAAAAGCTGGAGTAACTCAGCAGGACAGACAACATCTGTGGAGAAGATGGGGGTCCCAACTCTCAGTCTGAAGAAGGGTCTATTCCTTTTCTCCAGAGATGTCGTCTGACACACTAAGTTACTCCAGCTTTTTGTGTCTAACTTGAGAATCAAGGCTGTTTTCTCAGGTGGGTCCTGGGTTAATTCCTAATGTAAGCCTCAAACCTACAAGCCCAGAGCAACCAACAGAGAGGTATGTTAGCATATAACCCATTCTACATTTTACTTTTACAGCACATTCTACTTTAATTTAAAACACCAATAAACGATGCATTATTTCCAAATAACTATTATTGCCCTCTCGTAACTATTATTACAAGATATACTAGTCTATCTAATAAATCACTGCGCAGAAACAGGCCCTTCGGCCCACCGAGTCTGCACCGACCTGCGATCCCCGCACACTAACACTATCCTACGCACACTTGGGACAATTTTATATTTATACCAAGCCAATTAACCTACAAACCGCTACCTCTTTGGAGTGTGGGAGGAAACCGAAGATCTCGGCGAAAACCCTCGCAGGTCATGGGGGAGAACGTACAAATTCCGTACAGACAAGCACCCGTAGTCAGGATCGAACCTGAGTCTACTTTTCCAACATTCAACAGTAACTCTACTGCTACCCCACCGTGCCGCCGTTAGTGTACAGGGATCGCTGGTCGTCGCGGACTTGGTGGGCCGAAGGGACCGTTTCTGCGCTGTATCAGTAAAACTAAACCACTGAAGATATTTTGAGGATGTATCTAGAAGAGAAGATGAAATGGATGGTGTATTTGGATTTTCAGAAGGCTTGCAATAAGGTTGGAGTACCTGGAATTGGGAGTAATATACCAGAATGGAATGAGAGAATTGCTTAGCAGAGAGAAAATACAAAAGCTGGTAATACACTGGTCCTTCTCAGGGAAGCAGGCTGTGACATGGAGTACCATAGGGACTGGTTCATGGGCCCTGATTATTCACTATCTATACCAATGTGATCTGGCTGAGGACACCAAAGCAAGTAAAACAAATCTTCGGTTTAAATCAGCATCTGCAGTTCCTTCTTACACAACAAGTAGGCACTTTTTTTATCACCACTGTCTCATTTTAGAAACACAAAACAAGGAGGAACACAATGAACCTTCAAAGAAGCTTCATGGGGATGTAGTCAAGGGGCCAGATGGCCTTTCTCCTACCAACATTTCTTATATTTTCCAAAATTGTGAAATAATGATGGGCAAGGTAAATTATTTTTCCTCCTTTAGTTGTCTGTTAGCATTGCACTCAGTACTCAACAGAAGAAACATTCAGTATGTCCAATACTTTGCACTAATTGGTGAGGAACCACAGAAGGTCACAGTGACCTCTTGCCGAATTATATTTGTGTGGGTTTGTTCATGTAAATCAAGATAAATCCCATTGAAAAATATTCCCTCATTGCCTTGGAGCGTAGGAGACTGGGGGTATTATAGAGAATAAAATCACGAGGGGCATAAAAAGGTGAATGCATACTATTTTCCCCAGGAAACGTATTTAAACGTACAGAATAGTGAAAGGCTTGGATAGAGTGGATGTGGAGTGGATTTTTCCACTAGTGGGAGAGTCTAGGACTAGAGGTCAAAGCCTCAGAATTAAAGGATGTTCTTTTAGGAGGGTGATGAGGAGGAATTTCTTTAGTCAGAGGGAGGTGAATCAGTGGAATTCTTTGCGCAGAAGGCTCTGGAGGCCATGGATATTTTTAAGGTAGAGATAGATAGATTCTTGATTAGTACGGGTGTCAGAGGTTATGGGGAGAAGGCAGGAGAATGGGGTTCGGAGGGAGAGATGGATCAGCCATGATTAAATGGTGGAGTAGACATGATGGGCCAAATTCTGTTCCTATCACTTATGATCTTATGAAAGTGGGAATCAAAAACTAGAAAGCAAAGCAAAAACTTAAAAGGGGCAATTTCACATAGAACTTAGAAGATGGTGTCATCATAGAGTAGCTCCACTTGTCCTTTAAAATAGATGAGGGCTAATGTTTGGAAGAAGAAAATCACAATTCAGGTTGTGAAGTAACGGTGAAAGTGAGATAAAGCTGACCCAGTTTCAGAGAAGAACCACTGAAAATATAATATTCACATAATACAAATAATCTAATCAGTAAGTTACAAATAATTGAATTCCCTTTAGCACCTTAGCACAAGGAAGTGTTCAGAATGCTCATGCAATGAAATACTATAAAATCATCCACGGCTTTTGAAGAGAGAATCAAGCATTTCTGTGGTCTAATAATTTGCCCGGGATACATGGAATGTTTACTGAGCTTACACAACAGAGGAAGAACCTACCAAGAAGTTTGAAATTTGATGTTATGTTTTAGCAGCAAATTAAACCAGGCCTCCAAGCTTGCTCTCGAGAAAATAGAGGCCCTTTTCCAGTTGTTGTGCTTTCTCTTCTTCCCCGCTGAGATGTTGGTTCTTTCTGAATTCCCGCTTGATGAATGTATAGTAGAACTCTCGGTCGGTGTATCGCAGACGGCGCCCCTCACGCAGCAGAGCGCGGTAAAGGTTCAACACAGCCACACGAGACCAGGCCGCCATGACAGGAGAATCGACCGGGAAAATCAGGGGACGCTGTCCAGTCAGAAGCTCATCTTCGCCATTCCTGAGAAACCGAAAATAAAAATTGACTGGAGGATCTGAGCTACAGGCAGAGGCTGGGACTCCATTCCTTAGAGTGCAGGAGGATGAGGGATGATCTTATAGAGGTGTACAATATCATGAGAGGAATAGATGGGGTAGACGCACAGAGTTTCTTACACAGAGTAGGTGAATCGAGGACCAGAGGACATAGGTCATAAGTTTAAGGTGAAGAGGAAAAGGTTTACTAGGAATCTGAGGGGTAACTTTTCACACAAAGGGTGGTGTGTGTATGGATGAAGCTTCCAAATAAGGTAGTTGAGGCAGGGACTATCCCAACATTTAAGAAGCAGTTAGACATGGATAGGACAGGGTTGGAGAGATATGGACCAAATACTAGCAGGTGGGTCTAGTGTAGGTGGGACATGTTGGCCGGTGTGCGCAAGTTGGGCTGAAGGGCCTGTTTCCATACTGTGACTCTAATATTAACAGATTTACAGCAGAATGTGAAGCACAGGCCATACCGGCTGCTTGTTTCTAACAGAGATCTTGTGCATCACCAATTCTGTGTTATTTCAGATGTGAAATATTGCGCACTCTGTCATTTTGAAAGACTTCCTGCCTTGTTGACTGAAACACTCTAGTCTGGCATCCTCGTGACAAAGAACCACGGATGCTGGTTTATACCAAAGATAGCCACAAAATGCTGGAGTAACTCAGCGAGTCACACAGCATCTCTGAGGAAAAGGAATAGGTAAGGTTTCGGGTCACGATCCTTCTTCACAACTATGAACCTGAACTCTGAAGGGTCCCGACCTGAAACATATCCTTTTTAGAAACATAGAAAATATGTGCAGGAGTAGGCCATTCGGCCCTTAGAGCCTGCACCGCCATTCAATATGATCATTGCTGATCATCCAACTCAGTATCCTGTACCTGCCTTCTCTCCATACCCCCTGATCCCTTTAGCCACAAGGGCCACATCTAACTCCCTCTTAAATATAGCCAATGAACTGGCCTCAACTACCTTCTGTGGCAGAGAATTCCACAGACTCACCACTCTCTGTGTGAAAAATGTTTTTCTCATCTCGGTCCTAAAATACTTCCCCCTTATCCTTAAACTGTGACCCCTTGTTCTGGACTTCCCCAACATCTGGAACAATCTTCCTGCATCTAGCCTGTCCAACCCCTTAAGAATTTTGTAAGTTTCTATAAGATCCCCCCTTTTTCTCCAAAGATGCTGCCTGTCCCTCTGAGTTTCTCCAGCACTTTGTGTCTACCTGGAGTAAACCTCTGCTCAGCCACAGGCAAACTATATTCTGCATTGTGTATCTTCCCGTTTGCACCACTTACAGTACTTGAAAAATCACTGCGCAGAGTCGACCCGCGTAAGGCTGCTGGCCCAGACAATATCCCCAGTAGAGTGCTCAAAGGGTGTGCAGACCAGCTGGCAGATGTTCTCACAGTCATCTTCAATATCTCCCTGAGCAATGCCATCGTCCCAACGTGCTTCCAAACCACCACCATTGTTCCTGTGCCCAAGAGGTCACCTGCGTCCTGCCTCACCGACCACCACCCTGTCGCACTCACCTCCACCATCTTGAAGTGCTTCCAGAGGCTGGTCTTGAGGCACATAAAGACCCTCCTGCCCCCCGCCCTGGACCCCTTGCAGTTTGCTTATCGTTCCAACCGCTCCACTGATGACGCCATCACCACCACCCTTCACCTAGCACTCACCCACTTGGACAAAAAGGACACATACGTCCAAATGCTGTTCATAGACCTCAGTTCAGCATTCAATACTACCATGCCCCAGCACCTGACCAGGAAGCTGAGCCTGTGGGGCCTGGACACCTCCCTCCGCAACTGGATCCTGGACTTCCTGACGGGGAGACAGACCCCAGACTGTCCGGATCGGGAGCAACACCTCCAGCACCACCACACTGAGCACAGAGGCCCCCCCAGGGCTGTGTGCTCAGTCCACTGCTGTTCACACTGCTGACTTACGACTGCACAGTGCTGCATAGCTCGAATCACATCATCAAGTTCGCGGATGACACGACCGTGGTGGGTCTCATCAACAAGAACGACGAGTGAGCATACAGAGAGGAGGTGAAGCAACTGACAACTTGGTGTAAAGTCAACAACATGTCTCTGAACGTAGACAAAACCAAAGAGATGGTTGTTGACTTTAGGAGAGCAGAGGGTCCATGCGCCACTGGACATCCACGGCTCCCCAGTGGAGATTGTGAAGAACACTAAATTCCTTGGTGTCCACCTGACGGAGAACTTAACCTGGTCCCTCCACTCAGGCTCCACTGTAAAGAAAGCCCAACAGCGTCTCCACTTCCTGAGGAAACTGAGGAAAGCCCACCTCCCGCCCCCCATCCTCACCACATTCTACAGAGGGACTATAGAGAGCATCCCGAGCAGCTGCATCACTGCCTGGTTTGGAAACTGCACCAGCATGGACCTGCAGTGAGTAGTGAGGACATCCGAAATGATCATCGGAGTCTCTCTCCCCCCCACCCCCCCCCCCCCCCCCCCCCCCCCCCCCCCCCCCCCATCTCAGGCATCTACACCACAAGCTGCATCCGCAAACCACCCACCCCTCACATCAACTTTTCTCCCTCCTCCCATGTGGCTGAAGGTACCAAAGCATACGGTCTCTCACATCCAGACTATGCAACAGCTTCTTCCCCCAAGCCATCCGACTCCTCAACGCTCAGGGACTGATCTGAATACACCCCCCCCCCCCCATCTCTGCTGCTACATAAACTCTCCACAGCACCCTGGGCACACTTGGTTTGTGTACATTGCACTTTGTTGCACTGTTGTCTACTGTCCTGCATTGCTGTTTTCTACATTTTCTATTGTTGCACTTTAGTAAGGAAGGTTTTGCATCATGTGTATAGCGTAGTATATCTATAAATGTAGCATGTTGTCCAATTGTGTTCTATGTAGCACTGAGGTTCTAGGGAAATGCTATCTCATTGCACTGTGCACTGTGTACATGGCTGTAATGGCAATACACCCTCTTGAATCTTGAATTTGTCTTGATTGGATTTATGTATAATAGTATTTGATTGGATAGTATGCACAAACAAATATTTTTACTGTACATGTGACATGTGCCAATTTTACTGGTACATGTAACAATAACAACCCCAAAACCAGTACTCAACCCAAAACCAGGAATGGGCCCAAACCAGTAATAAACCAAACAATTAAAAAACGGTAAACTTAGAATAACCCTAAACCAATTAAACCCAAACCAGTAATGAACCCAAACCAATAATAAACCTCACAACCCAAACCAATAATAAACCTATAATAACCCCAAATCAATAATAAATCTATAACAACCCCAAACCAATAATAAATCTATAACAACCCCAAACCTGTAATAAATCTATAACAACCCCAAACCAATAATAAATCTATAACAACCCCAAACTGTAATAAATCTATAATAACCCCAAACTGTAATAAATCTATAATAACCCCAAACCTATAATAAATCTATAATAAATCTATAACCCCAAACTATAATAAATCTATAACAACCCCCCTAATAATAAATCTATAACAACCCCAAACTATAATAAATCTATAACAACCCCAAACTATAATAAATCTATAACAACCCCAAACTATAATAAATCTATAACAACCCCAAACTATAATAAATCTATAACAACCCCAAACTATAATAAATCTATAACAACCCCAAAACTAACCCCAAACACAAAAACTATAATAAATCTATTATAATAAATCTATCAACCCCAAACAATCTATAACAACCCCAAACTATAATAAATCTATAACAACCCCAAACAAACTATAATAACTATAATAAATAACCCCAAACTATAATACTATAATAAATCTATAATAACAACCCCAAACTATAATAAATCTATAACAACCCCACTAAAATCTATCATAAGCAACCCCAAACTATAATAAATCTATAACAACCCCAAACTATAATAAATCTATAACAACCCCCAAATCAATCTATAAAACCCCAAACTGTAATAAATCTATAACAACCCCAAACTATAATAAATCTAAATAAAACCCCAAACTATAATAAATCTATAACAACCCCAAACTATAATAAATAACAACCCCAAACTATAACAACCCCAAACTATATAAATCTATAACAACCCCAAACTATAATAAATCTATAACAACCCCAAACTATAATAAATCTATAATAACCCCAAACTATAATAAATCTATAACAACCAAACAAATCTATAATAAATCTATAACCCAAACTATAATAAATCTATAATAAATCTATAACAATGATAAATAATAACAACCCCAAAATTATAAAAATAATCAACCCAAACAAACCCCAAACTATAATATCTATAACTATAATAAATCTATAACAACCCCATAAATCAACAAACTATAAATAAAATAACAACCCCAAACTATAACAACCCCAAACTATAATAAAATAATAAACCAAACTATAACAACCCCAAATTATAATAAATCTTATAACAACCCCAAACTATAATAATCTATAACAACCCCAAACTATAATAAATCTATAACAACCCCAAACTATAATAAATCTATAACAACCCCAAACTATAATAAATCTATAACAACCCCAAACTATAATAAATCTATAACAACCCCAAACTATAAATCTATAAACAACCCCAAACTATAATAAATCTATAACAACCCCCAAACTATAATAAATAACCCCAAACTATAAACAACCCCCAAATCTATAATAAATCTATAACAACCCCAAACTATAATAAATCTATAACAACCCCAAACTATAATAAATCTATAACCCCAAACTATAATAAATCTATAACAACCCCAAACTATAATAAATCTATAACCCCAAACTATAATAAATCTATAACAACCCCAAACTATAATAAATCTATAATAACCAAAACCAATAACAAACCAAACTCCAGGTTAACCAGGCACCGGAGGTTCCCCGGACCGGGCGGAAGTCCCGCCCACGCCAGCGCTGATTGGATCCCACCTCCCCACCGCGCGCTCCCATTGGCCGGATCCCCTGCCAGTCATCGCTATTTTGACGTCCAGACTGTCCGCGATGAGAGAGGCGGATTCCCGCCGCGGCCTCTCGCGTCGGGTTGTTGAACCGCGCTGAAACATCCCGGACCGACCCCGCTGTGCGAGCGCAGGGTCGCGGCGCTGGCATTCCTCACTCACCTTGCCCTTCACGCCGCCGCCATCCCGCTCCCGCTCGGCCCGGGGACGGACAACATGGCGCCCAACCACGTCCGGGTCACGCCGTGCGTGCTTGCGTCACACGGCCCAGCGGCAGGCCCTTCAGCCCAACATGCCCATGCTGACCCACTTCTGTCTGACCAATTCAGCAGAGATAGATGTGTAGGCCAAAGATCCTATTGCTCTAGTGTCTAAGAAGTGCAGATTGATGTTGCATGTTAACCAATCACACACAAGCTAGCATCTCTAACTCCACCCCACTGTAATAGAAACATAGAAATATAGGTGCAGGAGTAGGCCATTCGGCCCTTCGAGCCTGCACCGCCATTCAATATGATCATGGCTGATCATCCAACTCAGTATCCCGTACCTGCCTTCTCTCCATACCCCCTGATCCCTTCAGCCACAAGAGCCACATCCAACTCCCTCTTGAATATAGCCAATGAACTGGCCTCAACAACCTTCTGTGGCAGAGAGTTCCAGAGACTCACCACTCTCTGTGTAAAGAATGTTTTCCTCATCTCGGTCCTAAAGGAATTCCCCCTTATCCTTAGATACTTATAATACTTATACAGACACTTGTTTCCAGCACGGGCAGTTAGAGCAGCCAGTATGTACTGACAACTAATCATTCTCTATGTAGCAATGTTACAAAATTTTGAGATTTAAAAAATCAAGTCTGCAATTTATCCCATCAGATAAAGCAAAAAAAGTTTAATTTGACACCTAATTCACTTTCATATCTTCAGTATTAAAAAAGTTATGGCCATTTTCATACTCGGAAATTAGCAACTTGTTAATAAGAATATAATAATAATATATTTTATTGTCATTACACCCATAAGTGCAACGAGATTTGGTTTGCAACTTCCATCCGATGTCATAACTTAATCGACAAATAAAATGTAGGTTTAAATACCCTGAGAACAAGGTTTGTAAAAACGAACATTAGACCAGTAAAATCAACACCGACTAAAGTGCGAGGCCGGAGAAGACAGTCCATGGGGGGGGGGGGTACTCAGCAGGGCCGGTTCAGAGCCGCTATAGCTCTGGGAATGAAGCTGTTCCTGAGTCTGGTGGTGCGGGCGTAGAAGGCCTTGTAACGTCTGCCGGAAGGGAGTAGTTCGAACAGTCCATTACAAGGGTGAGAGGAGTGTTTATGTATGCTGACGGCCTTCCTGAGGTCCCGTGTGTGGTAGATGCCCTCCAAGGCTGGTAGCGGTGTCCCAATAATCTGTTGCGCTCTGTGGACAACGCGCTGAAGAGCTCTCCTCTCCACCTCAGTGCAGCTGAGATACCACACAGAGATGCCATATGTTAGTATGCTCTCTGTGGTGCAGTGGTAGAAGGTCGTCAGCAGCTGTTGGGGTAGACCAGTCCGTTTCAATGTTCTTAGGAAGAACAGTCGTTGCTGTGCCTTTTTGACCAGCGCAGCGGTGTTGGTGGACCATGTGAGGTCCTCTGAGATGCGTGCCCAGAAACTTGAAGCTGGACACTCTCGCCACACTGTCTCTGTAGATGGAGATTGGGGCGTATTCCCCATTCTGTGACTTCCTGAAGTCGATAATCAGCTCCTTGGTCTTGGAGGTGTTTAGTGACAAGTTGCTCCGTGAGCACCAGTCCGCCATGTTCTGCACCTCCGCTCTATAGTTTGTTTCATCACCGTTGGTGATCAGCCCGATCACCGTTGTGTCGTCTGCAAACTTGACAATGGTGTTGTTGCCAAATGCAGGGACACAGTCGTGGGTGAAGAGGGTGCAGAGCATGGGGCTCAGTGCACAGCCCTGTGGTGTGCCGATAGTGGAGGACAGGTGCGGGCCCAGTCTCACTGCCTGCGGCGCTCCGTCAGAAAGTTCAGGATCCAATTGCATATCAGTGAGCTGGGGCCTAGCTGGTGGAGTTTGGTGGTGAGCTTGGTGGGGATGACCGTATTGAAGGCAGAGCTATAGTCAATGAAGAGCATCCTCACGTAGGTGCCTGTCTTTCCAGGTGGGTCAGGACAGTGTGAAGAGCCACAGAGATGGCATCCTTTGTGGATCTATTTGCCCTGTATGCAAATTGATCAGAGTCCAATGATGCAGGGATGCTGGATTTGATGTGGGAGAGGACCAGCCTTTCAAAGCACTTCATTGGTATTGGGGTTAGGGCAACCGGGCGGTAGTCATTCAGGTTGGTGACTTTACACTTCTTCGGCACAGGCACTATGGTAGCTGTCTTCAGGCACTTGGGGACCGGTGCCAGAGATGGAGACAGGTTGAAGATCCTCGTAAATACCTCCGCCAGCTGTACAGCACAGTCCTTTAGTACCCTACCCTGGACTCCATCCGGGCCTGCAGCCTTGCGTGGATTGATCCTACGCAGAGCGCACTGCACCTCCTGGGTGCTCAGTGTTAAGGCCTGTCCCTCCACCCTAGCCGGGGTTGTTCCTCTCCTGGTGGTGTTGCCAGTTTCGAAGCAGGCAAAGAAGGTGTTTAATTCATTGGCCAGTGTGATATCACTGTGGGGGCAGACGGGGCTGCTCTTGTAGTCAGTGATGTCCCTGACACCCTGCCACATGCTTCTGGTGTCTGCGGTGTTGAAGTGGTCTTCCACCCTTTGCCTGTGGATGTCTTTGGCCTTTTTTATGCCTTTGTTCAGGTTTGACCTGGCAGCACTGTAGGCAGAAGTGTCCCTGGATTTAAAGGCAATGTTACGTGCCCTTAGCAGATTCTGAACCTCCTTGTTCATCCACGGTTTGCGGTTTGGGAACATCTTTATTTCCTTGTCCACTGTGACAAACTCCACACAGCAGTTGATGTAGGAGAGCACAGTGGATGTGTACTCCTCCAAGTCTACCTCTGTACCACTGGTAGCCTGTTGTGCAAACAGGTCCCAGTCGGTGCGATCAAAGCAGTCCTGGAGTTGTAGGGTGGCGTCCTCGGGCCATATTTTGACTGTCTTTATTGCAGGTTTGGTCTTGCGGATGAGGGGTTTGTATGCAGGCAGTAGAAACAGTGAGAGGTGATCGGATTGTCCCAGGGATGGGCAGGGGAGGGCTCTGTATGCGTCCTTGATGTTGGTGTACACTTTATCCAGCGTGTTTGAGCCCCTGGTAGGGCACTGCACATGCTGTTGGAATTTGCGGAGTGCAGCTCGTAGGTCCACCTGGTTAAAGTCCCCTGCAACAATGGAGGCACCGTCGGGGTGAACATCCTGCTGCTTGCTGATGGCCGAGTGCAGCTGTGCTAGCGCTAGGTTAGCATTAGCCTGTGGTGGGACGTATATGGCCATGATGATAACCACAGTGAATTCCCGAGGCACGTAAAACGGCCTACATTTAAGCAGTAGGTATTCCAGGTCTGGGGAACAGTAGCTCTCTACTGCAGTGTCGTTGGTGCACCAGTCCTTGTTGATATAGATGCAGAGCCCGCCGCCCTTGCTCTTACCGGAGTCCTTTGTTCTATCAGCACGATGCAGTGACCGGCTGGTTAGGTCCACAGCCCCGTTGGGAACCAGAGCGCTGAGCCAGGACTCTGTGAAGATCAGCACACAGCAGTCTTTCAGGGATCGTTAGGTGTTGATCCAGAGCCTCACCTCATCCAGCTTGTTGGTGAGTGACCGGACATTCGCGAGGTTCCCATTGCTTTTCTATTGACTTAACACAAAAGTTGTGATCGAGGACAGTCAAAGGCCCATAACTTTCTTAAAAATTAAGAGAACTGAAAGAAATGTTCAGTTATTATAGATTGAAGCATTCTGAAACAAATATGAAACAATCTTACTTGGATGACCTGAAATTAAAGCATATAATTAGTTAGTTACCCAATTATAGCTAATTACAAAATTCAATTACTAGATATAAACATCTATCCATTTCTTAAGAAAAAATTAACTTTTTTTTTAAAGCCTAAGTGTCCAAATAACATTCACACAAGAATTCACAATATAACATGATTTTTAAATCTAATTGTCATTAATTTATAGGCCTAATTGAAGGAATGCCTGTTTAATGCCTGTAAATTAATGGCCATTTTAATCAGCTTGCCAGTGGGATTTCCTGGAACGCGATGGATTGGAACGTTGCGGTGAATTTAAACCCTATATCGGCAGGAACATTTCTGCCGGTTCGTATGGGGAATAAATCACCGTTTCGCAACGTTAAAGTTTGATTAAGGTCATCTAAAAAAGCAGGTTTATATGAAAAAATAAACAGCTTTCACTTACCTGCCCCCTACGTAAGATCCGTCCCCGTTGTCGGCATTCACGGCATTAGGAGCTAATTTTTATTTTACTGCAGCGATGAAATAGTCGGGCGATTAAAAAAAAAATTAACTTACCGGCAGTCGGAACGAATCTTTAGAAAAATCTCGCATTCCGAGAAAATAAAGTACCGGATGGCAAGGGAAAACCGCACTTTAACCCCGCCCCCCCCCCCCCTCTCAAAGGTGCCAAAGTCACGCACACGGCCAGTGACAGAACTGCAGCACCGCTAAAGGTAAGTTTTGTAACACACCTACTCTATGCTGTTAAGTTTTAGTGCTGATTAAAGATGTATTTGAATCACGTACTGAGTCTGGAGTTTGTTTACAAGAAGGAACTGCAGATGCTGGAAAATCGAAGGTACACAAAAATGCTGGAGAAACTCAGCGGGTGCAGCATCTTTTGTGGAGTGAAGGAAATAGGCAACGTTTCGGGCCGAAACCTTTCTTCAGTCGCTTCTTCAGAACCCTTCTTCAAACCCTTCTGAATTTCAGCCCGAAATGTTGCCTATTTCCTTCGCTCTATAGATGCTGCTGCACCCGCTGAGTTTCTCCAGCATTTTTGTGTACCTCCTATTGCTATATGATCTTTGATGTAGGCGACAGACAGGAATTAAGGTGGAAAGACTGCAGAGAATATTTAAAAGGATAAAGTCATAGTCATACAGTGTGGAAACAGCCCAGAAACTTGCCCTCATCGACCAATATGCCCCATTTACACTAGTCCTACTTGCTTGCGTTTGGTCCATAATCCCTCCAAACCTGTCCTATCCATGTACTAATGTCCAAATGTCTTTGAAATGTTATGATAGTACCTCCCTCAACTCCTGAGACCCGTGCAGACTCTCCTATTGTCACAGCTTCTTAAAAAAATAGGTTGGAGATACAGGTGCTTCGGACCACCGAGTCCGCACCAACCAGCGATCACCCTGTACACTTGCACTATTCTACACACAAGGGATGATTTACAATATTACCAAAGCCAATTAAACTACAAACCTGTACATCTTTGGAGTGTGACATAACATTCCTGGTAAGCTCGATAAGTTGGATGCACGTAAGATGTTTCCTCTGAATACGTTCTAAAAACTAGAAGCAGCGGCCACAGTATCAAAATAAGAGGGAGGCCATGTGTGATGGAAAAGAGGAGAAATATCCTCAAAGGATGACGCTTTTATAGAATTCTGTATCCCCTTCCTTTCAAGTACCTCTCTTTAGTCCCTTGGGATTAAGGGCTAACTTGCTTCCACTCCAGTTCTGTAGATCTTGAGATGCCGACGAGGTCAACATTAGGAACTGCATCCCCTACCAAAAGTGTGGCAGGAGGTAGGTGATGGGAGTGGCAGGGAGAGTCGTTTGAGAGGTGGAGAACTCTGCTGGGTTTCTGTGTGCTGCTGACAAAGACTCACGATTCTCAATGACATCCCGAATTTTCATAATACAATGGAAACTTAATAATGCAGAGGCTATTCAGCCCATCTTTCCCATGCAATTTGGGATTTCCAATCCAATCCCTCCTTTCAAGACCGAGTCCATTGGCCTACAGATCAGGACTCTTCACGTACAAATCCAAGTACTGCTTAAATGTGATGGTGGAGGTGGTTGTGTTGTTTCTGTCGCTTCCACCCTTTCAGGCAATGTATTCGACTCCACCTTTTTAGTTTAGTTTAGTTTAGTTTAGAGATACAGCGCGGAAACAGGCCCTTCGGCCCACCGAGTCCGCACCAACCAGCGATCTCCGCACATTAACACAAATCTACACACACCAGGAACAATTTACACTTATACCAATAAACAAATCCAAGTCAATTAATCTACATTTTTGGAGTGTGGGAGAAAACCAAAGATCTCAGAGAAAACACACGTGGTCACAGGGAGAATGTACAAACTCCATACAGACAGCACCCGTAGTCAAGATCGGACCTGGGTCTCTGTCGCAGTTTGGCAGCAACTCTACCGCTGTGCCAATAATTTGGAGGAAATTATTTTTCATTTCCCCTCTAATCCTTCTACCAGGATATCACCTGGGATGGTATAGCAATTATGAGAGACTGGATCGGTCGGGTTTTCTTTACTTTAGACTTTACTTCAGAGATACAGTGTTGAAACAGGCCCTTCAGCTCACCAATTCCATGCCAACCAGCGATAACCCCTATCTACTAGCATCATCCTACACACTGGGGAATATTTATAATTTTCCTTCGGGCAGAGGAGGTTGATGGAGTGGAGGAAGGGACCTTGTAGAGGGGTATAAAACTATCAAGGCCTGTAGCAGAGATGTACTGTATAAAGATTTTGGTGTGTGCCCCATGTTGACAATGTCCTTGGTTAAACAATAGTAAATAGCCAGGACACCATGTATATTTATTGAAAGATGGTGCCATTAACCAAATAGATCCAGACAGCCAACGTAAATACAATCAATTATAGATGAGTCACTGAGGCAGAAATGTTGTAGATATTAGGCAGCACCAATCACAGGTCTCTTGTTCCAATTAACTTGAGTCTAGTCTATTTAGAAGAAGTTTTCAATCATCACTTGAAATGTAATCATGAGATAAACCTTCAGTGTTTGTCTGAACATTATTTGTCTTTGCATGGCACTACCTTCAGAATATTGTGACATTGCTTTAATTGCAATAGACGAATAGATTGCTGACGTTTATTTATGTTAACATGGATTTCCATACCAAATCTTTTATAAATGACAAGCTCATGCTGTTACAAGAGACAAGAGATGTTGGAATGTTGATCGAAACACAAAGTGTTGGAAGAACGTATTAGTTAGCATCAGGGGAGGGAATGGAGAGGCGACGTTTCGGGTCAAGTTTGAAGAAGGGTTCCAACCCGAAATATTAGCTATTCATTCCTTCCACAGATGCTATCTAACCTGCTGAGTTCCTCCAACCTTTTCTGTTTAGATCAACATTCATATGCCCATTGACAAAGTTGGTATCAGGTCTTATTTTTAGTTAGCATTTATTCTCCACATGTGATGTTCACAAATAAACAGAAGGCAATTGCTTTGTGGTTACCAATATGTATTTGTAGAAGGTACTCAAGTTATCTCCAGCCAAATAACACAGTTGGATCTTCATATATATTGCGAGCAACAATTACAAGGGATACGCTCGGCGACCATTAAGTGGCATCTCTCCTTCACCAGAGTCCTATTATCGTGGGGTGATTTTCTTCAGGCTTCGATTGAGCTACAAAATGAAAAATAAAACGTTTGAACTTTTGGTGAAAAGACAAATCTGGACAAAGTCTGTCATTCGCCAGGGATAGAAATGTAGACCTCCCTCCCATGTATAAAAATTCAGATGCTACCAGTCACGCCACGGCAGCGATGACAGACAGCAGTCAAGCTCTCCACAAATAAAATCAGTGTTTTATTGTCATATGTACCAAAACGGAGCAATGGAATTCGTACTTGCAGCAGCACAACGGGTTTGTAAGCACAATACTCAATAGATAATATGATAAACATACATAAAAAAAGTCCAATAAATAAAATAACAATAATAGTGCAAAACCATCTGGGGATACGGGTCATTTTTGCCAATAAGACAGCAAGATATAGGAGCAGGATTAGGCCATTCGGCCCATTGAGTCTGCCTCACCATTCGATCATGGCTGATCTATTTTTCCCTCTCAACCCCTTCTCCCCACAACCTTTGACGCCCTTAATATAACGTATTAACACTCCCAGAAAATGCAGTCCACCGTAGCAGCATGTGAATCTGCAGTTGGTAAGTCTTTGTGTTTACTTGATTGTAACATAATGTTTATATTGATTCAGTTTTAGGATCTGAGTGTCACAGGCAAAACATTTATTATTCAGTCTTAAGTGCTCTTGAGATGCAGGAAATGGTTTTGCTCTTTTGCTTCAAGGCTTGAAGACTGAGAAGGAAGGTCGATGGTCCTTCTTTATAAAGACAATACTCAAGCTGGAAGAATCTTCATGAAGGCAGCGAGAAAAGACCAATTATAAGAGATGGAAATGTTAGTTACTTAGTTTCATTTTTTGTCACATGTACCGAGATACAGTGAAAAGCTTTCTGTTCAGCTCACCTCCTCAAATTTGTGAATCTGCCTGATAAAAAAGTCTCCGTATCGCCTGGCCACTTTGGTGTCTGCAATGTGGATCATATCCTGAGTGAAGGGACAAAGACAAAGATTAAGCAAATCCAAACAGTTTCAAGAGTGACCAAGGCATGGTCCAGTGTTTTACCATTCACCAGTTCAAGGGGTATACCACCTTCAACGGTATAGTTCAGTACTTTACCATGTCCTGCACCTACATGGTCCAGTAGTTTACCATGTTACCGGAATCTCTATCAGCAACAAGTGGATATGGCGCCTTCAAATGGGCGGCACAGTGCTGCAGCGGTAGAGTTGCTGCCCTAACAGCGCCAGAGACCCGGGTTCAATCCTGACTACCTGTGCTATCTGTACGGAGTTTGTACGTTCTCCCTGTGACAGCGTGGGTTTCCTCTGGGTGCTCTGGTTAGCTCTCTTACTTCAAAGACGTGCAGGTTTGTAGGTTAATTGGCTTCGGTAAAAATCGAAAATTGTCCGTCGTGTGTAGGATAAGTTTACGCTGGTCTGCGCAGACTCTGCGAGCCTGTTTCTGCACTGTATCTCTGGTCTAAAGTCTAACTCTGCTGGCATTCTAAGCATTTTTGAAAGAGACACTGGAACTACAGATGTTGGAATCTGGAGTGAAATACAAACTGCTGGAAGAACTTAGCTGGTTAGGCAGCATCTGTGAAGGAAATAGACAGGCAACATTTCGGGACTGATCTGAAAAAGGGGCCCCGACCCAAAACGGTCCATTCCCTCCACAGATGCTGCCTGATCCAACGATTTACTCCACCACTTTGTGTGCTTCACTAGGTATTTTAAAAGAACGACTGGAAGGAGAGACAATCTTCAAAAATAAAACGTACCTTGTCGATGTAGAAGTCAACCTCTGAAGCTGACTGAAATTCACCATCGAGGGCTGAAATGCCACTGGTCCACACCAGGTTCTTCATCTTGTGCTTGAAGACTAGGAGGTTGATGCGAAACTCCTGCTCAGTCATGTCAAGAAACCCAGCCAACTTGACCACAGGCATTGTGGTGTATAACTTCAGGAAACTGCAAGAGGAGAGAAAGTGAACCATCAACCAAAAGGAATTTCCGAGGGGTAACTTTTTCACACAAAGGGCGGTGGGTGCATGGAACAAGCTGCCAGAGGAGGTAGTTGAGGCTGGGACTATCCCATTGTTTTAAGAAACAATTAAACAGGTACATGGAAAGGACAGGATTGGAGGGATATGGGCAAAGCACAGGCAAGTGGGACTAGTGTAGCTGGGACATTGTTGGCCGGTGTGGGCGAGTTGGGCCGAAGGGCCTGTTTCCATACTGTATCTATCACTTTTGAGTTGGCATATACAGAAAGGTCAGTGTGGGTCAATTGGAAACTGGGAGGTCCTGTAGGCCTCGGCGAGCCGAGCGCAAGTGTTCGACGGAACGGTTGCCGAGTCTATGTTTGTTCTCACCGAAGTGGATCGGGACTCAGTTTAATCACTCATACCACACTCCCCCTCACTGTCCTATCGACGCATGAATGAGGCCATTCCCGGTCATTCCTGTCACATGCAGAGCTCACGTACCTACGGATGGTGGAAAGTACCGACTGCTGCTGCACCTCATCCATAAAGACTTTCAGTTGCTGCAGGAAGGGCTCCTTGTGATAGTTTGGATGCACCGAGTCGTAATTTGGTACCACGGGCGACAAGAACTTGGGGCAGGCAAAACTGAACGACTCCTCAAAGATATTCATCTCTCTGCAATGAAAGACAGGATTACAGGAGAAAAGGTTAATATTAAAAACAAAAGCTCTGAAAAAACACAGCAGCTCAGGGAGTAGCTGAAGTCTGAAGAAGGGTCCTGACCCAGAACGTCACCTATACATGTTCTCCAGGGATGCTGCCTGACCCGCTGAGTTACTCCAGCATTGTGTGTCTTTCCTCAATAAGATCTTCTGTCCCCATTATCTTCAATTCCCTCCGGGTGCTTTGGCTTCCTCCCGCATACCAAGGACGTGCAGGTTTGTAAATTAATTGGGTTCTGTAAAATTGTCTCTAGTGTGGGAGATGCGAACGTGGGATAATAAAGATGGTTGGTGTGGACTTGGTGGGTCAAAAGGGACCGTTTCATCTGAATATTGAAGTGCGCAAGGCTACTTAAACCAAACAATTCAGCAGCAGTCAGAGTGGATGGGGCAGTATTATCCGAATGCCATACCTTGTCCACCATAATTGAAGTTACCACCCAACTCATTTCCCGTCAGAACGTAACACACGTTTTGTGTACACTGTGATCTCTACGCCTCTCACACATCCACTTTTCAGTGATCTGCTGTGGGTGGGAATGCCTTCCACTGTCTTGATCAAAATAAGCACAAAGTGCAGGAGGAACTCAGCGGTTGAGGCAGCATCTTAAAACTGACTTTGATGGCTCCGTATCTCCTTGTACGATACGATAGAACTTTACTTATCCCAGGACGGAAATTAGTCTGCCAACAGCCATAAAACACAAGATACATTAAACTAAAGTGATGTGCAAAGATTGGGGGGGGGGGCGGAGTCAGTCTACCCCATGACAGAAGGAATTATGTGTGGCTTATTATCAAATTATGGGGCATGTTGGAACACAATGTGCTGGAGGAACTCAGTGGGTCAGGCAGCGTCTGTGGTGGGAATGGACAGACAACGTTTTGGGTTGGGACCCATATTGAGAACGAGTGTAAGAGGGTGGAGAAAGCTGGAATAGAAAGGTTGGGACAGTACAAAGCCTGGCATGTGATCAGTGGATACAGGTGAGGGAGGGGGTTGACTGGCAGATGGATGGATGTAAATGACAAAGGCTAGAGATCAAAAGGAGACAAGAGGGTGACAGGTAAGGAGATGTTGCACAAGTGAATTTATAGATGCTGCATGAATGCAAGTTGTAACTAATGGATGATGGGACGGCCAAGCGATTGCAACATGACAATGTGGAGGAGACCCACCCTTTCTGCATGCGCAGCATTTTGTCTCCGTATTTCTCTCTCAGCTGGGTGTGGATGCTCTCGTCGATCCTCATCGGGTACAGTGTCAAGGCGATTGCCAGCAGACTGTGCATCTGCTCGTTCTGCTTGTTTATCTGCAAGTACATTTGGAGAAGGAGCGGGGAAGACAGAAAATAGAGTCATAGAGCGATACAGCATGAAAACAGACCCTTCGGCCCAACTTGCCCATCATGGCCAACATGTCCCAGCTACACTAGTCCCACCCGTTTCTTAAATGTCGGGATAGTCCCTGCCTCAACTACCTCCTTTGGCAGCTTGTTCCATACACCCACCACCCTTTGTGTGAAAAAGTTACCCCTCAGAAAGTTTTTGATTTATTTTAAATGTTATTCCTGTTCAGTCCTACTTGCGATTATTATTCGGAAAAACCTTTAAACAAACCATAAAGAGAGATTGTTATCTCCCATTTACCCCCATCTTTCCGCTCTACTGTCCCATTCCACCTTCATTCTGCCCTCCAGCTTTACACTCCCTATCTGACACCCTTTTAAATCCTTTTCATGCCTAGCCATTGTCATTTATTCCATCCATCTGTCCCCACCTCTCTTTTCCAGCTTTCCCCGCCCTATTACAATCAGCCTGAATAAGGGTCCCAACCCAAAACATTGTCTGTCCATGCCAATCCAGCCTCCCCACGTAGATCCACTTATCACATGCCAGGCTTTGTCTAGCCAATTAACCTGTAAGGCAGCAACTCTACCGCTGCACCACGCCTGGTAATAATATATTTATGCGCTTTGAATGTACAGGTCAGGTCGGGGGGAGTTCCCCCCCCGCCACGGGTACCATGTAATCCCGTGCTACCTGCTCCGTGGTCGGATAGTCGGCGACTAAACCGTCTCACCCACCTGATTTGCCAGGTGAGGAGGGGGCTGTGGACCCCCAGCAGGACCAAAAACAAGACCTGTCAAAGGGCGGATGAGCTCCTACCAAGCCAACGGCCATCCACACTTCAGTAGAAGTTGCGATCACTGTCGTACACGGCATTGTAAGGCACCGTGCCCGTTGATGTTTTCAATGATGATGATGATGCTTTGAATGTACTTCAAATTAGACTAAACTCCTTCAGTTACAGATACAATATTTCTTTAAGAAAGAACCACAGATGCTGGAAAAATCAAAGATAGACAAAAATGCTGGAGAAACTCAGCGGGTGAGGCAGCATCTGTGGGGCGAAGGAATAGGTGACGTTGCAAGGGAAAGTACCAGGTGAGGGGGTGATTTGGCTGGGAAGGGATAATTGACCAGGGAGATACAATATTTCTGTTCACATACACCCCATTGTATAAGAAACAACTGAGCTGTGGGCAGGATTTGGTACAGGCACCAAATGTCTGTGGAATTCTCTGCCTCAGAGGGCGGTGGAGGCAGGTTCTCTGGATGCTTTCAAGAGAGAGCTAGATAGGGCTCTTAAAGATAGCGGAGTCTGGGGATAAGTGGGGAGAAAGCAGGAACGGGGTACTGATTGGGGATGATCAGCCACGATCACATTGAATGGCGGTGTTGGCTCGAAGGGCCAAATGGCCTACTCCTGCACCTATTGTCTATTGTATAACACTATCTGCAAGAGTAGCAAGAAAGGAATGTCGCAGATTTGGTCCTCAATGTGAGCAAAGGCCATATTGAGAGTAATATATTGGGCCTCAGTTCCCTTCAAGGGAAGGCTGCCTATTTCACTGAAATATGTGCAGTGTCAGAGAAGGAAGGATTGGTGCTTCTGATGAAACCTAGTTGTTTAGGAGAAGGTAGGTTGATTTTGGTCAGCCGTGGAAGCATCAATTGGTGATGTGTTAAGAAACATAAAGAATCAAAATGAAATGATACTGCAGCAAGATCTGCAAAATCAAACCTTGGAAAATGTCAATGATCCAAAAGTTTTTCAGTTGAATCATTTAAATGCAGACAGATCAGGAGACATTTCTTATGCGTTAAAGAAATTTTAAAGTACGTTTTATGTGAACATCCTCAAGACACAACATCCCAAATGCTCTCTGCAATGCTGATTGCAGAATGAGAAGTGGAGTTTCGGGTTTGTTGCCTGACCCGCAGAGCATTTCTACTTTGGATCACACACGCCGCAATTGTTTACCATTTCATATTTGTAGGTTGAGCGCTGAAACATGTTCTTGGTTCTCTGAATATACAACAAAATGTTGGCAAACACACGGATCGAATCCTGATAACGTCGCATCATCAAATAGGCAAAGCCCACATAGTAATAAGTCGTGACCTGACACTCTGGCACCCTGGAGTACATACTCTGCAATGGAATCAAACAAAATTTGGGATATTATTAATACGGAATAGACGCAGAATAATTAAATGGATAAATACAAGAGAAAAGGTTTGAAATATAAATTCAGAAGATACACAAATTTAAGGGCCTGTCCCACTTACTAGACTTTTCGGTGACTGCCGGCACCCGTCATAGGTCGCCGAAAATGTTCAACATCTTGAAAATTTAGCGGCGACCAGAAAGACGCTACGATTCTTTGGGCGACTAGGAGACTACTCACGACCATACAGGCGACATCCTGGCGACATGACGCGGGGTGAAGCCTGTATGGCCGTGAGCAGTCGCCCAAAGAGTCGTACCTTGTTCTGGTCGCTGCTGGATTTTCAACGTTGAAAATGTTCGGCGACCTGTAACGACCTATGACGGGTGCCGGCATTCGCCGAAAATGTCGCTAAGTGGGACAGGCCCTTAAATCATACACCTACAAAACACAGCGTTAAATTTAGCGTGGAACAGAGTGGGCTATCTAGCATTTTAGACATTAACTTAAAGTTAGTTTACCGTTCTAAGGGAAAGATGTGCAGGTTTATCATTTATTAGATACACACAGCCAATGTGAAAAAAATCTCTGTGCAGCTAACAAGACTGTTTTTTAAATTGCCAAAGAATTCACAGGCTCAAAGGAATAAATGAAAAGGCAACCAGGGTGAAGAGCCATCGACACTTGCCTCCACAGGTGGACTTCCAGTTGGTGGCTAATGAAAGATTGCTTTGTAGCAAAGCTTTCATTTTCTTAAACCAAGCACCTGTCGGCCAGAATCCACCTCACTCTTTTGACAATCAAGTCTGTAGGATCCCTATAAATCTAGCAGCCAGGATGAATTACTATGTTGTTACATCCTTCCCTGATAAAACAGCATCAAAAGAACTGTTCCACTTACTTATCTGCTACATTTATTGCAGGATTATTATGGGGTAGAAAGAGCCAGCAGTTTTCAGCAATCCTAAGACATTGTTACATGTCAGCAGGTAGCAGCACATCAGAAGTGAAATCTATAGGCCAATTAAAATCTTACTCTATTTTCAGTTGGGACAAATTATCTTTCAGATTCTGCAACTGGGATAATGGTGTTAATTAAAAAGTCACATCCGAAGCCATATAATTAGGCAAAAATGCACGCATGTTCAGAGCTACAGAAGGCTTTGAAGTTACACTAACACAAGACACAGAAAATACTGCATCTTAAAATGGAAAAGTGTAATCATTAATGTGTGCTCCCCTCTTCTTTTATTTCCCCTTCAGCCAATTACTATTTAAAAAAACTCTTGGCTAAGTATATAAATCTGATGTCTAGTTTGGTTCAAAATATTCTCAGATTCTTTGCTCGTTATCTGTGATGCTTTCAACTTTTGTAAAGAAGCGCCAATGTTGGGCATCCAGCACATAACAAACTTGACTGTGACACGATGGAAAGCCAATGTTAGTTCAGCGAAACGCACCTTTTTATTGAGTTCAATGTTCTCAAGCACTTTGATGGCCTGGTAGTAATCTCCAAGTAGGGAATGGAGACGCAGGAGTCCAACCAAGCTGAAATATCCCAGCATCTTGTACAGGGAGTGTCGTCCATACTCCCCGGCAACACTCTCAGGGTCTCCTGTAACCAACAAAAGGGAGATTTGTAGAAAGGAACTGCAGATGCTGGTTTTAACTGAAGATAGACGCAAAAAGATGGAGTAACTCAGAGGGACAGGCAGCATCTCTGGAGAGAAGGAATGGGTGACATTGCAGGTCGAGACCTTTCTTCAGACTGAGGAAAATATATTCCTATGCAGAAAACAAACATGTTTTTAATGTTTCCGAAGAAAGCACAGGGCCAAAGGAATAAATGGAAGACAATCAACCTCTTCACAAAATGAAGAGACATCAACACTTGCCTCCACTGGTATAGACTTCCAGCTGACGATTGATGTTGGATTTATCCACTAGGGAATGCAAGACATTGAGGACGCTGTGAACATTCCAGATTTTTGGATTTGACCGTAGGAAATCAATCTCCTCCTCTGTCTTCTTGGCTGTTTTGCAGCGGTACTGGCTGAAAGATTGGAACTGTGTAGAGAATCAGGGAAAAAGTTGGAATGAAAAGACTTAAATATAATGCATGTCAATCTTTAGTCTGGGAAAAGCAAATGAGAGACATTTCTACTTATAATCTGAGCAAATGCTTGGCTCCACTCTATAGGCAAACCTCTGCTTGGTTCTGCTCACAGGCAGATTTGGATTCATCAGAATATACGTAAATCAGTCCGGGTATGTATTGCAGAGGTTAGAAGCAAGTAGGGTTCAACTACACAAAAATACTAGGACAAATAGGGTAACAAATCGATTTTATAACCAACCCAGCTCTAACCAAACCTAATGTTATAAACTAGGCTCATAATATTCTACTTCATAACATCAGGCTCGATTAGAGGTTTTTTATTCAACAAAGGTGCTGGGGGGGGGGGGGGGGGGGGGGTTGATGAAGTGGCGGAGGGGTCTGATGAAGCGGTGGGATGGGGCTGATGAAGTGGAGGGATGGGGCTGATGAAGTGGTGGCGGGGCCTGATGAAACGGCGGGATGGGGCTGATGAAGTGGCAGGGAGGCCTGATGAAGCGGCAGGGGGGGGGCCTGATGAAGCGGCGGGTTGGGGCTGATGAAGTGGCGGAGGGGTCTGATGATGTGAATGAGCATGTTAATAAAGTGTCTGGAGAGTGGCAATAGAAAACCAAAATGCATAAAGGCAACAAAATAAAATACCATTGAAGACTGAACAGCTAATCTGACAAAGCACAATGGTACTGAGAAATAATAAATTGAAGAGGATTTCAATATTATCACATGAAAAAAAAATACATTTACTATTCGATTTTGAAAAAAAAAATGTAGCCCCTTCCAAATTCTGATATTATCAGGAAATGTTAGTCTTAAAAGGATGACATGATTACCCATAACAAGAGGCCAAGTGTGAGCATTCAATAATGTTTCAAGCACGGGAGTTGGTGTAACTGGATGAACTCCAACAGTAGCCGGCTCCACGAACACACAGGTCTATCTGAAACAGAAAAGTGTTGATATCCAGGCAAGTTAACCTGAAGAGAAGACAGAATGTCACCTGGTAAATGAACTCGTCAATGATGTCCCACAGCCACTGATTCGGGAGCTCCAGGGGAACAGGGCCATCAGCGTCTAAAGGAAGGACAAGAGATGGTTTGATTAAAAAATGACGACATACATAGAACAGTACAGCACGATGCCCGCACTGAACATGATGCAAAGTTAAACTAATCTCTTCTGCCTACACACGATCCACATCCCTCCATCCCATGCCTATCCATGTGCCATTGCAAAATCTACAGACCCGAAAATACAAACATTCTGGTTGAGTTATTATCGCCTGGAGAAGCAGCCTCAGATTTCTCGCTGAGAAGGTCATGTACGAAAAAAAAAATTCTCCTCACATACTCTTTGGTTGCTTGCTATTCCAGACATTTTTACTGAGTCTTTCAAGCATTCACGATTCCGGAAGTCGGGTCCTGACCCAAAACATCACCTATCCATGTTACCCAGAGATACTGCCTGACCCGCTGAGTTATTCCAGCATTTTGAGTCTTTAAAAAAAACTGGCATCTGCAGTTCCTTGTTCATGCACAATTCCCCAGAGTATTTCTGCACATTTTATGTTTACATATAACTGCTAACCCACAATACTTAAGCATTCTGGTTTTACTGTTCCACACACTTGGATTTTCGTATGAAGCCCAATGAGATTATCAGAATTTGTTGGCGGCAAAACCTAGAGGAAGTGAGTGATAGGAAGCTTGTGCAGAGAATAAATACTCAGTTCATTGCCGCAGACTGCTGTGGAGGTCAAGACATTGAGTATTTTTAAAGCGGAGCTTGAAAGATTCTTGGCTTGCAAGGGCATCAAAGGTTACGGGGAGAAGTGGCCCATGCCTGGCCCACTCTATGCAGCATAGTGAGGCTGCACATCAGAAGGGTGCACTTTGGTTAATGTTTTGTGTTCAGACCTGGTTTGATTGCAGCTTTGAACTAATTCTCAGCCTCCTGTCTCTCCCCCTTGCAACAACCAGGGTTTATTGTTTTACACCGAGTATAAACTCTAATACCGAATACCCAGTAATTCCTACAATCCACCCCCTTCCTCCAATACACCCTCACACACATCTCTGTTCCTCAGAGTTATATAGTCCAAATTAATGATCTCTTCGACTGTGACATGATTAGATGTGACAAAGTAATTATGAAATGATGCTAATATTCAATGAATTTCTCCCTTTCTGTGGGGAGTGGCAGCGGAAAGAAAGAGGAGGGCGACAGGAATGAGGTTCAGAAGAAAGAGAACAGAATCGGTATTTAACAAAATTTCTTACTGAGAATGTAGTTGAACAGATTGCAGTAGTTGTAGTAAGATTCAAACCTCTGTTCCAGCGTAGGTCCGCCCTGGGAAGTGCAAGAAATATTTAGTAACACAGAAGCATTGCAGGCTCAATGTGCAGGACGGAACTGCAGATGCTGGTTTAAACAGAAGATAGACACAAAATGCTGGAGTAACTCAGCGAGACCGGCAGCATATCTGGGGAGAATGAATGGGTCTGAAGAAGGGTCTCGACGAAACGTCACCCATTCCTTCTCTCCAGAGATGCTGCCTGTCCCGCTGAGTTACTCCATGTGTCTACCATTAAGCATCAAGACTGCAGATGTTACTGAGAGATTGTACTCAGAAATGCAAGCCAGAATTGAAAATAAAATTCTCAGAATAAGCCTGAAATAGCACATTCTGTAAAGTAAATAAATTAATCCGAGGAAAGATCCTGACCCGAAACATCACCTATACATGTTCTCTGCTGTCTGACCGACTGAGCTACTCCAGCACTTTGTATCTTTGTTTGGTAAATCAGCATCTGCAATTCCTTGTTTCTCCAAATAAATTGATACTATTGGGTACACGATCACAAGATTCAAATTTGATTTCTATATCCAGGGTGTGTTCAGCTGATTAAAGTGTTATGAAGCGAAACATGTCTTGTGTGATTTCACAAAGAAATAACGAATAGAAATACCAGTCTGTATTGTTTTATATTAATTATTGAGCACAAATAAGAAACTATAAATAATATCTCTACATTTACACAAGTATTTAAAAATAGCATGCAAAATGGTATGTTTAAGAAACTTAAATTACTTACGCTAACTTTTGCATAAATGTGCCTGTAGTAGAGCTCCTTGTAAAGAATAAGGAAGACAGCATCTGGAACAGACAATTAGGCAGGTAAGTACAGTTTACTGAATCTCAGCTATTACTTCTTTCAATGGAGGTGGTGAATTAAACAGTATTAGGACTTGAGTCAGGGGCACAGGAGGAGAAAAGCAAAGGGAAAAAGATTTCACACTCAGTTGCAGACAATCATGCAAGTGAAAAGGATCCCGTGCACTGACTTTAGAGATACAGCGCAGAAACAAGCCGTTCGGCCCTCCGAGTATGCGCCGACCAGCGCACTAGGGACAATTTACAATTTTACTGAAGCCAATTAACCTACAAACCTGCACGTCTTTGGAGTGTGGAGGAAACCGGAGCAGCCGGAGAAAACCCACATGGTCGCAGGGAGAACGTCCAGGCTCCTTACAGACAGCACCCATGGTCAGGCTCGAAACTGGGTCTCTGGCGCTGTAAGACACCAGCTCCTCCATTGTGCCGCTTTGTGCCTGGAATCTGTTCCTATTCCATTTATACGGAGCCCCTAATATCGAGTTTTGAGAATTCTACAAAGTTCCCATGACACCAACCAGAGTAAAAGCAAAGAAAATGTGTGTATTGAATAGTTTTTATGTATTCGTCTTATTCTGCAGCTAGGACATAAATTGTGCAGGGTTAGACTCTGTTAACAAGGAATATCAATTTGAAAACTGAAAATTGTACCGTTCCGACATATGGAGGCTATTGTTTCTGCTTCTGGCCAGGGTGAGTTTTTGAAGAACCTCTCTGTCAGTTTGTTCCAGCTGAGGTAATAGAATAAACAAAGTAAATTAATAAACATTACAAATATTTTCCTTGAACAAAATTAATCCAAAATATTAACTGTCTCTTCCTCCACAGATGAGGTTTACCGGCATATTGTGTTTCTAATTCAGAGTTTAAAGATATCGCCAAATGCTTTAGTGATCTTTATACTCCAGCCATGATGGCCAAGAAAATATTTCAAGCATTTTTCTGATTGTAATGAGGTCTTGCAGAATGATGAACTTTTCAAAAAGCTCCTTTACCCACCCCACCCTCCTCATAACTATAAAATTGTTATTAATATGCCCAATAGTTCCAGGAGATATGTCTGCTTGTTGGAATATGGAACTTACTCCAGAAGTAGTTTCCTTAACCATTTAAGGTGAAACTTGGTTAACATGAAGAAAGGAATGGAGAATCATAGCCCTTTTGGCCCAACTTGCCCACGCTGACCAACAAACATGCCCCATCTACACTGGTCCCACCTGCCTGTGTTTGGCAAACATCCTTCTAAACCTATCCAATCCATGTACCTGTCCAAATGTCCAAAATAAATGATGATATAATGAAATAAAGAGGGACAGAGAACATTCACACGGAACAGAAACACAAAGACCAGCTGAGCCGAATAGCTTGTTTTGCTATTCGCACATCACACATCATACGGTGTGGGCAAACAAGCCCTTCGGCCCAACCTGCCCACACCGATCAACATGTCCCTTCTACACTAGTCTCACCTGCCTCATTTGCTCTATATCCCTCCAAACCTGTCCTATCCATTTCTGGATTGAATCTCGCTGGATGATCTTAACACTTGCTGACAGACCTATATTTCAAAAAATACTGCAAACTGATCTTCTGCATTTACTAACAAACAAATATGTAACTGCATATGTTATGACTTGTACCTGTTTTCATAGATATCCTGAATCTCATAGAGCTTCTGTTCAATCAGATCACTGGACACACGGTTGGACTGCAGCTCATACACCTTCTGTTCAATCAGGTCAGTCACGGTCTTGTGGAAGTATTGGATGAAATTTTTTATTACTTCTGGGATCACGTGGTAAGTTTGCTGTTCATACTGTCGCTCAAAAGCAAGGTCCTGCTTGGGATCCCCTGAGAACACATGAAAAGCACTTTCAAAATACTGGCAAATTAACTATTTGAGGACTGTTGTACAGGACCTTCACACTTTAGAGATACAGAGCGGAAACAGGTCCTACGGCCCACTGAGTCTGTGCTGACCACCGATCAGCCCTCACACTAGCACTAGGGACAATTTATAAAATCCAATTAACCTACAAACCTCTACGCTTTTGGAGTGTGGGAGGAAATTGGAGCACCCAGAGAAAATCCACGCGGTCACAGGGAGAACGTGCAAACTCGGTACAGACAGCACCCGTAGTCAGGATCGAACCAGCTCCTTGGCACTGTGAGGCAGCAACTCTACCGCTGCACCACAGTGCCTCCCAAACCTGACACTCATGGTTGCAGTAAAGTATGCAACTGAAATCTCCTCTTCTAGGCCCAGAACTGAGATGATTACAACAGCAGTGTGTGACCGATTTCCCACAAAATGGCAGGAAGAGGTTTAGGTCAAGCCTGAGTGAGAGGTGCAGAGAGATCAGATGAGGGCACAAGTTTTCTGAAGAGCTTTTTCATCAGGCTTCATGGGCTGTGGGCTCTTTAGCCCATTCATTAATTGCCTCTATTATGGATCTGCTGCCGTTGTTGCCCTCATAGCCCACTTAGTGGATGGATCAGGTTCAGGCAGGTCTCCCAGAATATTTAACCAAATGAGGCATGAGCTTCCATTCTTCTTCAGGCAAACTATCCTTAACACTCCCCTTTAAGAGTGGAGAACGAATATCTACACTTATGGTCAACCTCAGCCATATCACTAAGGCTCGTTTCTGTGCAACTACTTTTTGCAGCACAAATTAGCTTATGTTTGGATCACTGTACGGTTGGGAAAAGACCTATATAAATAAGGATTTACCAGTATGAAGGTCGTATTCAGCATTGTAGGCGTATGGATCGTACTATGAACAAAAGTGAAAAAAACATCAGCAGTGTGAACTTGAAAATATGAATTGGTGTGGTACAATTCAATTGGTGCATACAACATTCAGATATTTCTTGTTTTCATAAGTTCGAGGAGCAGAATTAAGCCATTCGGCCCATCAAGTCTGCTCCGCCATTCAATCATGGCTGATCTATATTTCCCTCTCAACCCCATTATCCTGTCTTTGCCCCATAACCTGACATCCTTACTAATGAATTTTAAGTTTTCGCTTTAAAGATACAGCATGGAAACAGGCCCTTCGGCCCACTGAGTCCATGCCGACCAATGATTACCTTTACACTAGTTCTGTTATCCCAGTTTTGCATCTTACACATTGGGGACAATTTACAGAAGCCAATTAACCGACAAACCTGCATGTCTTTGGAATGTGGGAGGAAACCAGAGCAGCTGGAGAAAACCCACGCGGTCACGGATCGAATGTACAAATTCCGTAGGCAGGTTCGAACCCGGGTATCTGGAGTTGTAAGGCAGCAACACTACCACTGCGCCGTCCAAATTATGCACACAAAAAAATCTGTAAAATAATTCACTCATCAACCATTTCTTAACCTACAAAATATTAAAAGATATAATAAATAACAGTATCCTCAGCAACAAGATATGACAATGCAGAATTGTGCAAATAAGTACCCTTCAAAATAAATGTTATATTTTGAAGGAACTTGCAGTAAGTAGCAGGACAGTTTGGCTGTGAATGTACCAATGTCTGCTTAGTTTTCATTATATCGTATAACATTCAGTTTTTGGATGGTAAGCAGCACATAATATTTGCAGTCTGTAGTATGTTTTCATAATTCTTTCTGATGTTCAATGATATTACTGTCATTGTTACTGAGCAGAAACTGGGCATGCCACAAACGTACAACTGTTAACGGGTGGGTGAAATAAAAATCAGAAAAATGGGCTCCACGCATTTTAACTCACATTATAACTACACAAGTTTTAACTCAATTATGTTTTTACACAGAGACTGGTGGGTGGCTGCAATGAGCTGCCAGGGAGGTGGTGGAGGCAAATATGACAGTGTATTTTAAGAGACTTTTAGATGGGCAAATGGATATGCAGGGAATGGAGAAATGTGGATTGTGTGTAGGCAAGTAAGAGTTGGTCGTGACATTATGTTCAGCACATACATTGTGGGCCGAAAGGCCTGTTCCTGTGCTGCACCTTTTTATAAAGAAGACAGACACAAAGAGCTGGTGTAACTCAGCGGGTCAGGCAGCATCTCTGGAGAAAAGGAATAGGTGATGTTTCGCGTCGAGACCCTTCTTCAGACCTTCCACTCCAGCTTTTGTGCCTGTCTTTGGTTTAAACCAGCACCTGCAGTTCCTCCTTACAATGTGTCTCAGATAGAACAATGAAATTCTTACCTAGCAGCACAACAGAATATGTTAACATAGTGCGTAGGAAAGGAACTGTAGATGCTGGTTTAAACTGAAGAAAGACACAAAATGTCTCGACTCGAAATGTCCCCATTCCTTCTCTCCAGAAATGTTGGCCGTTTCGCTGAATTACTCCAGCATTTTGTGCCTAGCTTCGATGTAAACAACAAATTAGAAAAAAAGTTCAGTGTGTGTATATACACACACATACATATATGTACACCACGCGTGCACACATATATACACACATATAGACAAAAATGCTGGAGAAACTCAGTGGGTGCAGCAGCATCTATGGAGCGAAGGAAATGGGCAATGTTTCGGGTGTGTTGGCCATTTGTGTGTTTGTGTGTGTGTATATATAATATATACATACAAACATACACATTCCATAAGCAAGTGATCAAAAGCTGGAATATGCATATACACATATATATACACACACACAAAAAAATATACACACACATACATGTTCCATAAGCAAGTGATCAAACGCTGGAATATGCATATACATACACACACATATAATATATATATATATATATATATATATATACACACACACACACATGTGTATATGTATATATATATATATACACACACACGCACACACATACACATGTATATATATACACACATATATAAATACACACACACACACATATAAATATATACACACACATATGTGTGTGTATATATATATATATATATATATATATATATATACACACACACACACACACACACACACACACATGTATATAAATACACACATATATAAATACACACACACACATATAAATATATACACACACATATGTGCGTGTATATATATATATATATACACACACATATATATACACACACATGTATATATACACACATATATAAATATACACACACATGTATATATATATATACACACACATATAAATATACACACACATATATATATATATACACACACACACACATACATGTTCCATAAGCAAGTGATCAAAAGCTGGAAAACCCATCACACAATAAATCACAATCTGAAGGAAAGCCATTATTTTGGTCCATTTATATATTTACTACACAAGCAGGGGCACAAATGCAGAGGCTTGTCGGCGCTCCCTCCTAGGCCTCGGGCTCTCTCTCTCTGTGGGGAGTCGGGGCGGGGGTGGGGGGGGGGAAACACAACCAAAGCTCCCGACGCCAGCTCGGCCTCCGCCACATACTCACGCTATGCGAGTATTCGTCCATAAGGCTCGTTACCTGGGCACCTTTCTCCTCTGTTCTTCAATTTCTTTGGGTCTAAATTTTCCGCAGAAACACGCGATGAACAACCGGTAGCTTGGGTTCTTCACCGAAAAGGTTCCCTCCACGCCGCGGCTGTAACACCAAAGAATAGTTCCGCTGCTTGAAAACAGGAGGGATCAAAACAAAACAAAAAGACCCGAAATGTCACCTATTCCTTTTCTTCAAAGATGCTGCCCGACCCGCTGAGTTACTCCAGCTTTTTGTGTCTCTCTCGACTGTTTGAAAACTTCTGATTACAGCAACAGAAGTCTCTGGGGACTCAATTGGGCTCTTATTCTTACTGTGAAGACTATTCAAAATTGTGCTCTCTCCTTCATAACCATACTTGGGTATTTACTTTTCCTATTTTATGATATTTTACCAGTTGTAAAAGCTCCAATGGCAATATTACTAAGAACTTTAAGCTTCATCTCAGTTCAGCCATAAATGGTGGTGCTGGCTCGAAGGGCCGAATGACCAACTCCTGCACCTATTTTCTATGTTTCTATCCTTCTATCTTTCTATATTGCTCAAAATGCCTCAATCAAAAAAAAGGCACTGTAAAAAAATATAGAAATTGCATTGTGTAGAAGGATGGCTGTGCTTTCTGTAATGGTGATTTGTATATTTGGTATTTATTACAGAACAGAAAATGCTGAAAATACTAGGGAAGTTAGGGTGCATTAACGGGAAGAGAAACAGTTAACATTTCTCGTCTAAAGCCCTTCATCAGAACATCTTAGGCCTGAAATGTTAACTCTATTCCTCTTGCCACAGATGGAGTCTGACCTGCTTTTTCAGTATTTTCTGTTTTTATTTTATATTTAGTTTTTTTTACATTTTCATTTATTACAAAATGTTTGGATCACTGTACGGTTGGGAAAAGATCTATATAAAAGTCTTTCTCCCTAAATTTTTGAACTGCTCGAGGATATTACATTTTTAAGGATAATGCTCAAATTTGAATAAAATTTCAAATATTCAATTATCTTATGTATTTAATTACAGTTTTGAGTTATAATGCAACATATGCTAAAATATGCAGCAGGCCAGGCAGCAGCTATGGAGAGAAACAGAGCTGACATTTCAGCAGAACTGGCTTGTTCTGTCACGAACTGGAAAGGCTGGTTATCTGAAATTGTTGAATCCATTGCTGGGGCCAGGAGTCTGCAATATGCCTTGTCTAATATATGAATAATCTAACTAAGTTATAACAGGAAGCAAACATTATTTGACTGGTCCACAAGATGAATCTAGGTGTAAACCAGCATCGTCAGGGAAGGGATGGAGAGGGAAAGCGAGGGTCACTTTAAGTTAGAGAAGTCAGTGTAAGTAAGCTGCCCAAGCAAAATACAAGGTGCTGCTCCTCCAATTTGATGACAATTTTCTGTCAGTGGAGGAAACCCAGGACAGAAAGGTCAGTGTGGGAATGGGAGGGGGGGGATATAAAGAGTTTAGCAACTGGGAGATCAGGTTGGTTTAGGCAGATTGAGCAGCATCTGCAGATCCTTCCTAATGAACAATATGTGTATATATGTATGTATACATGGGTATGTGAATATATACATTGAACTTTTTTTCTCGTTTATTGCAGTGTACTATGTTTACATATTCTGTTGTGCTGCTGCAAGTAAGAATTTCATTGTTTTATCTGGAACATATGACAATAAAACATTCTTGATTCTTGAATTGGACACACAACTGTGAGGTAACACTAGGAGTATCGTGTGCAGTTTTGGTTTCCTAATTTGAAGGACATTCTTCCTATTGAGGGAGGTTAATTCTCAGGATGGCGGGACTGTCATATGATGAAAGAATGGAGCGGCTGGGCTTGTTTTTGCTGGAATTTAGAAAGATGAGAGGGGATCAAATAGAAACATAAAATTAAGGGATTGGACATGCTAGATGCAGGAAACATGTTCCTGATGTCGGGGGAGTCCAGAACCAGGGGCCACAGTTTAAGAATAAGGGGTAGGCCATTTAGAACTGAGATGAAAAACTTTTTCACCCAAAGTGTTGTGAAATTGTGGAATTCTCTGCCTCAGAGGGCAGTGGAGGCCAATTCACTGGATGCATTCAAGAGAGTTAGATAGAGCTTTTGGGGCTAGAGGAATCAAGGGATATGGGGAGAAGGAAGGAATGGGGTACTGATTGTGGATGATCAGCCATGATCACCGTGAATGGCGGTGCTGGCTCGAAGGGCCATATGCCCTACTCCTGCACCTATTGTCTATGTGTCTATGTAACTGTAATAACAAAAATCTATTATAAAAAAAAGGACTTACAGTGTTTCTGGTAATTAGGACAGAGGTGGCATATATCTGGATCTGGATGTAATATGCTGAAAAGCTCTAGGCAGAGCATCACTCAGCACTATGATGGTGGTGAATGTGCTAGTCGAGATGGAGATGCTTTTAGGAGATGCATCTTTGTGTGTGTTGATGTTTTTGGAGCTCTCTGATGCTGGCTGGTAGGGTATTCCAATCCCTTGCTGGTTGAAAAAAAAACTATTTAGAGAGTGCTCACATCAGTATTATGTCCTGTGATGCTTCAAATGTATATACCAGACGCCAGTGTATATACTTATATAATGGTATATGGACACGCTGATCTGTTTTGTAGTCAATGCCCTACTCTGTTCTGTTGTGCTGAAGCAAAGCAAAAATTTCATTGTCCTATCAGGGAGACATAGAAACATAGAAAATAGGTGCAGGAGTAGGCCATTCGGCCCTTCGAGCCTGCACCGCTATTCAATATGATCATGGCTGATCATCCAACTCAGTATCCTGTACCTGCCTTCTCTCCATACCCCCTGATCCCTTCAGCCACAAGGGCCACATCTAACTCCTTCTTAAATATAGCGAATGAACTGGCCACAACTACCTTCTGCGGCAGAGAATTCCACAGACATTGGGAACAATCTTCCTGCCTCTAGCCTGTCCAACCCCTTAAGGATTTTGTAACATCCTCATCCTTAAACTGTGACCCCTTGTTGTGGACTTGTCCCCAACATTGGGAACAATCTTCCTGCCTCTAGCCTGTCCAACCCCTTAAGGATTTTGTAACATGCTCATCCTTAAACCATGACCCCTTGTTGTGGACTTGTCCCCAACATTAGGAACAATCTTCCTGCATCTAGCCTGTCCAACCCCTTAAAGATTTTGTAACATCCTTATCCTTAAACTGTGACCCCTTGTTGAGGACTTGTCCCCAACATTAGGAACAATCTTCTTGCATCTAGCCTGTCCAACCCCTTAAGGATTTTGTAACATCCTTATCCTTAAACTGTGACCCCCTGTTCTGGACTTGTCCCCAACATTGGGAACAATCTTCCTGCCTCTAGCCTGTCCAACCCCTTAAGGATTTTGTAACATCCTCATCCTTAAACTGTGACCCTTGTTCTGGACTTGTCCAACATTGGGAACAATCTTCCTGCCTCTAGCCTGTCCAACCCCTTAAGGATTTTGTAACATCCTTATCCTTAAACTGTGACCCCTTGTTCTGGACTTGTCCCCAACATTAGGAACAATCTTCCTGCCTCTAGCCTGTCCAACCCCTTAAGGATTTTGTAACATGCTCATCCTTAAACCATGACCCCTTGTTGTGGACTTGTCCCCAACATTAGGAACAATCTTCCTGCATCTAGCCTGTCCAACCCCTTAAGGATTTTGTAAGTTTCTTTAAGATCCCTCCTCAATCTTCTAAATTCTAGCGACACATGACAATAAACTCTCTTGAAGATCTATGAAGATGGGTCTACGTTCAAATTACAAACATTGAGAGAGAGAGAGACTAAAGATACTTCCAGCCCGGACACAGAAGCTGCTGGACCCGGGCGTGGTCCCGCCCAAAGCCAGTGTTACTGGGCGGCGAGTGAGTCTGTCAGAGCCGAGGCCTGAGGGAGGGCCCGGAGCTGGAGCGGCCGGTCACTCGGCCCCTCAGTGGCCGGACAGCAGCCCCTGACTGACCGGTAACCCCCCCCCTCCCCCGCCCCCCTCATGGCCACCGCATCGGACGGCCTGATGTCCGAGCAGTCGAGCTCCGAGGGCGAGTACGCGGGGCCGGAGCAGCGGCTGCAAGGGGCGGCGGCGGCGGCCAGGCTGGACCACGGCGCCCAGGCCCAGGCCCAGGCCCAGCTCCACCGGCTGTGGCAGCGGCAGGACGAGCAGCAGCAAGCGGGCGGCAAGATGGCAGTCAGCCGCCTGAAGCGGCATCGCAGGGGCTGCCCGCTGGGCAAAGAGGCGCACGGTGAGGGCAGGGTAGGGTAGGGGGGGTAGGGGAAGGGTAGGGTAGGGGCAGGGTAGGGTAAGGGTAGGGTAGGGTAGGGTAGGGGTATGGTAGGGTAGGGTATGGGTAGGGTAGGGTAGGGTAGGGGCTAGGGTAGGGTAGTAGGTAGGGTAGGGGTAGGGGCAGGTAGGTAGGGTAGGGTAGGGGCAGGGTAGGGTAGGGTAGGGGAGGGTAGGGTAAGTACGGTAGGGGGGCAGGGGCAGGGTAGGGTGTAGGGGGGGCAGGGTAGGGGGTAGGGGCAGGTAGGGTAGGGTAGGGGCAGGGTAGGTAGGGGGGTAGGGCAGGGTAGGGGCAGGTAGGCAGGTAGGGTAGGGCAAGGGGGTAGGGGCAGGGTAAGGGTGGCAGGGTTAGGGTAGTGGGTAGGGGCAGGGTAGGGTAGGGGGGTAGGGGCAGGTAGGGTAGGGTAGGGGCAGGGAAGGGTAGGGGCAGGGAGGGTAGGTTAGGGGCAGGGTAGGGGCAGGGTAGGGTAGGGGCAGGGGGTAGGGGGTAGGGTAGGGGCAGGGGGTAGGGGCAGGGGGGGGCAGGGTAGGGTAGGGCAGTAGGGTGGGCGGGTAGGGGCAGGGTAGGTAGGGTAGGGCAGGTAGTAGGGCAGGGTAGGGCAGGGTGCAGGGTAGGGCAGGGTAGGGTAGGGTAGGGTAGGGTAGGGGCAGTAGGGTAGGGTAGGGGCAGGGTAGGGTAGGGTAGGGTAGGGTCAGCAGGTAGGGTAGGGGCAGGGCAGGGTAGGGTAGGGGTAGGGGTAAGGGCAGGGTAGGGCAGGGTAGGGTAGGGGTAGGGGCAGGGTAGGGGTAGGGTTAGGGTAAGGGTAGGGTAGGGGCAGGGTAGGGTAGGGTCGGGCAGGTAGGGGCAGGGTAGGGTAGGGTAGGGTAGGGCAGGGTAGGGTAGGCAGGGTAGGTAGGGGTAGGGCCAGGGTAAGGGTAGGGTAGGGGGGGCAGGGTAGGGTAGGGTAGGTAGGTAGTAGGGGCAAAGGGTAGGGTGGGTGAGGGCAGGGTAGGGTAGGGTGAGGGGGGGCAGGGTTAGGGTAGGGGTAGGGTAGTAGGGTAGGGGGGGCAGGGTAGGGTAGGGTAGGGTAGGGTAGGGGCAGGGTAGGGTAGGGTAGGGGCAGGTAGGGTAGGGTAGGGTAGGGTAGGGGCAGGTAGGGTAGGGTAGGGGCGTAGGGGCGGGTAGGGTAGGGTAGGGGCAGGGTAGGGGCAGGGTAGGGTAGGGGCAGAGGGTAGGGTAGGGCAGGGTAGGGTAGGGTAGGGTAGGGCAGGGTAGGGGCAGGGTAGGGTAGGGGGCAGGGTAGGGTAGGGGGTAGGGGCAGGTAGGGTAGGGTAGGGCAGGGTAGGGGCAGGTAGGGTAGGGTAGGGGTAGGGTAGTAGGGCAGGTAGGGTAGGGTAGGGCAGGGCAGGGTAGGGTGCCCGTAGGGCAGGTAGGGTGAAGGGTAGGGTAGGGGGTAGGGTAGGGGCAGGGTAGGGTAGGGTAGGGTAGGGGCAGGGGGTAGGGGGCAGGGTAGGGTAGGGTAGGGTAGGGGCAGGGTAGGGGGCAGGGTAGGGTAGGGTAGGGGCAGGGTAGGGTAGGGCAGGGTAGGGTAGGGGCAGGGTAAGGGTAGGGAGGGCAGGGCAGTAGGTAGGTAGGGGCAGGGTAAGGGTAGGGGCAGGCAGGGGTAGGGTAAGGGGGGTAAGGGGCAGAAGGTAGGGTAGGGTAGGGGCAGGGTAGGGGCAGGGGGTAGGGTAGGGGCAGGGTAGGGTAGGGTAGGCAGGGGCAGGGTAGGGAGGGTAGGGGACAGGGGTAGGGGACAGTAGGGGCAGGTAGGGCAGGTAGGGGCAGGGTAGGGGCAAGGGTAGGGGCAGGGTAGGGTAGGGGGACAGGGGCAGGGTAGGGTAGGGAGGCAGGGTAGGGGCAGGTTAGGGTAGGGGCAGGGTAGGGCAGGGTAGGGGCAGGGTAGGGTAGGGTAGGTAGGGCAGGGCAGGGTAGGGTAGGGTAGGGTAGGGCAAGGGTAGGGGCAGGGTAGGGTAGGGGCAGGGGGCGGGTAGGGCAGGTAGGGTAGGGGCAGGTAGGGGGTAGGGAAGGGTAGGGTAGGTAGGGGCAGGGTAGGGTAGGGGTAGCAGGGTAGGGTAGGGGGACAGTGAGGGCAGGGTAGGGGTAGGGTAGGGTAGGGCAGGGTAGGGTAGGGGCAAGATGGGTAGGGTAGGGGGGCAGGGTAGGGGGCAGGGTATGGTAGGGGGGGTAGGGCAGGGTGAGGGAGGGCAGGTAGGGGGGTAGGGGGGCAAGGGTAGGGTAGGGTGAGGGTAGGGGCAGGGTAGGGTAGGGGCAGGGTAGGGTAGGGGGAGGGTAGGGTAGGGGGCAAGGGGGTAGGGTAGCAGGTAAGGTAGGGGTAGGGGCAGGGTAGAGGGCAGGGGGTAGGGGGTGGGGAGGCGCATAGTGGGGGAGGGCAGGGTAGGGTAGGGGGGGCAGGGTAGGGTAGGGGCAGGGTAGGGTAGGGGCAAGGGTAGGGGGGTAGGGGAGGGCAGGTAGGGTAGGGGCAGGGTAGGGCAGGGTAGGGGGTAGGAGGGCAGGGTAAGGGTAGGGGGTGAGGGGAGGGCAGGGTAGGTAGGGTAGGGCAGGGTAGGGTAGGGGACAGTGAGGGAGGCAGGGTAGAGGGTAGGGTGGGGCAGGGTAGGTAGGGTAGGGCAGGGTAGGGGGTAGGGGCAGGGTAGGGTAGGGTAGGGGGAGGGCAGTGCAGGGTGGGCCGGGGGGTAGGGCAGGGTAGGGGGTAGGGTAGGGGTAGGGGCAGGGTAGGGTAGGTAGGGTAGGGGCAGGGTAGGGTAGGGGCAGGGCAGGGTAGGGCAGTGAGGGTAGGGTAGGGCAGGGGGTAGGGTAGGGGCAGGGTAGGGTAGGGCGGGTAGGGGAGGGTAGGGCAGGGTAGGGTGGGCATGGTAGGGGCATGGGTAGGGTAGGGTAGGGGCAGGGTAGGTAGGGTAGGGTAGGGGCAGGGGGTAGGGTAAGGGCGGAGGGGGGCAGGGTAGGGAGGGCAGGGTAGGGTAGGGTAGGGGTAGGGTAGGGTAGGGGGCAGGGTAGGTGGGTGGCAGGGTAGGTAGGGGGTATAGGGGGCAGGGTAGGGTAGGGCAGGGTAGGGTAGGGTAGGGCAGGGTAGGGTGAGGGGAGGGGCAGGGTAGGGTAGGGGGACAGTGAGGGGATGCTGCCTGTCCCGCTGAGTTACTCCAGCATTTTGTGTTTCCTCAGAATGCTGTCTGACCCGCTGAGTTACTCTCTGATACTTTAATTAACTCGCTTGCCCATTAGGTAAAATCCATAATCAGTGGTTTTACAGCTGAATTTTACACATGGACTTGTGTCAATTCAATAGAATGATGTTATTCCACAGCTTGACATGGAACCTTATGTTTGAAATTATTTAATCCAATTTTAATTTCATTTATTTAGCTAAACAGGAGTAGTGTTGGTGTCCCGAGAGTTCTGTGGGTGCTGACGGCCACCGTCAGCAGCCACAGCAGGGCTTACCAGCGAGGCTTCTCTAGCCGACATGTTCTCGTGTTCTACAAATGTTCTGTTTATTTTGCAGCACAGAAACGTTTACGAGAAGCGGCAAATGCAAACGAGGTTGAGACCGGTACGTTTGAGTTGGTTTTTGGGTGTTTGCCTTTGTACTGGGATTGCATTGTGATGTGTTGGGCTGGCTGAAATGGTAGTTAGTCTTGCACAGTACAACTTATAGTCACCAAAAAACAAGCTCCCTGATGATTTAAAAAAACCACATATAGACAATGGGTGCAGGAGTAGGCCATTCGGCCCTTCGAGCCAGCACCGCCATTCAATGTGATCATGGCTGATCATCCCCAATCAGTACCCCATTCCTGCCTTCTCCCCATATCCCCTGACTCCGCTATTTTTAAGAGCCCTATCTAGCTCTCTCTTGAAAGCATCCAGAGAACCTGCCTCCACCGCCCTCTGAGGCAGAGAATTCCACAGACTCACCACTCTCTGTGAGAAAAAGTGTTCCCTCGTCTCCGTTCCAAATGGCTTACTCCTTATTCTTAAACTGTGGCCCCTGGTTCTGCACTCCCCCAACATCGGGAACATGTTTCCAGCCACTATCGTGTCCAAACCCTTAACAATCTTATATGTTTCAATGAGATCCCCTCTCATCCTTCTAAACTCCAGAGTGTACAAGCCCAGCTGCTTCATTCTCTCAGCATATGACAGTCCTGCCATCCCGGGAATTAACCTTATATATAACCTTGTGTGTGTGTGTATATATATATATATATTGTTATTTTCTCTGTAAACATGTAACTAGCCTCCTTACTTTTCCTACCTTTCCTCCCTGCTATACTTCATTGGAATCGGTAGCATTAGAACCTCTCCTGAAATTGCATCCTACATTTTATGTGCAAAACAATATTTTGTCCACATCTCAGTTGTAACCCAAAATTATGAATGTGAAAATTATGAAGATGGATTAGAGTTAAATACGACTGCTGAATGCTTACCGTTTGTTTTTTCGTGTTATTATAAAGTAACTTTTTCTGCCTTGTTTAGTGAGTCAGTTACTTGAAGTTGGCACTGATCCATGTGTAGCTGATGACAAAGGCAGGACTGCCCTTCATTTTGCATCTTGTAATGGAAACAGTTCAGTTGGTGAGTGGTGTATTTTTGTTGCAGAACCCCCAACACCCATTCTGATTTTAAACTGAATCCTCTCACGTCTTTGCATTCTCCTGTAGTTCTAACGTCACAGAACATTGGTTAGACCGTAGTTGGATTTTTCAAGATACAGCATAGAAACAGGCCATTCGAACCACCGAGTTCATGCTGACCATCGATCACCCGTTCGCATTAGTTCCTGCTTTCACATCCACTCCCTATACACCAGGGCAAATTTACAGAGGCCAATTAACCTACAGACGTTTGAAGAAGGGTTTTGGCACGAAACGCTGCGAGTCTGAAGAAGGGTTTCGGCCCGAAACGTTGCCTATCTCCTTCGCTCCATAGATGCTGCTGCACCCGTTAAGTTTCTCCAGCATTTTGTGTAAACCCCCAACCTACTTTGGGATGTGGGGGGAAAACCTGAGAACCTGGAATAATCACACAGTCACAGGGAAAATGTGCAAACTCTACACACAGTGCACCTTAGGTCAGGATTGAACCCTGGTGAGACAGCAGCTCTATCAACTGCGCCACTATGCTGCCTGGATTGGAGGGCTTTGGTTATGGGTAAGTTGGAAAGGGAGAAGAAGGCTGAGGGGTGGTATGAAGAGGATATATGAGAAGAGGGGGATTTAAGTGGAAATTTTTTTATCAAACAGTGGTTGATGTGTGGTGGAATCAGACACAATTGACACGTTTCAAAAATGTTTAGATAGGCACTAACTAAGCAAGGTTCAGCAGCTTACAGACCGAGTGCAGGGAAATGGGATTAGTGTAGATGGGCAAAAAAGTTAGGCAAGGATATGTTGGGCTGATGGGCTTGTTTCTGTGCTGTACAATTATATGACTCTAAAGGCTGATCAGTCTTCTCACTGCGTTGTGGTTGTAATGCACAAAAAAACAAAAGACACACTTGTTCTTGGAAAAGCAACAGCTTTACACCTGCAGGAGATCAGACAGGAGCAGGTAGATCAGACGATATGCAAATTGGGTGAAACATTGGGCCACACAGGATTGGCAAGTTGTTGGTGTTGGTCTGGTTTTGATCATGGGCCTGTGGTGCTGGATCACACCGATTTACCGTCCAGGTGCTGACTGGATACACTTGACATGAGACAATCACCATAACTCGGGGAAAGACAGTAAATAGAGACACATGGAACTGCTGGAATCTTGAAAGAAAAGGCAAAGTGCTGGAGGAATGTAGCAGGTCAAGCAGCATCTGTGGCTGTTATCAGGCAACTGAACCATTCTACCACAACTTGAACTACCATCTACCTCATTGGTGTTGGTCTGGGTTTGGTCGTGGTGCAGGATCACTCCTGATGCCATCCCTTTGATCAGACTTTTCTGGCTTTATCTTGCACTAAACATTATTCACATTATTCCCTTTATCATGCATCTGTACACTAATGTGGCTCGATTGTAATCGTTTATTGTCTTTCTTAATTAGAAGATTGAGGGGGGATCTTATAGAAACTTACAAAATTCTTAAGGGGTTGGTCAGGCTAGATGCAGGAAGATTGTTCCCGATAGAAACATAGAAACATAGAAATTAGGTGCAGGAGTAGGCCATTCAGCCCTTCGAGCCTGCACCGCCATTCAATATGATCATGGCTGATCATCCAACTCAGTAACCCGTACCTGCCTTCTCTCCATACCCTCTGATCCCCTTAGCCACAAGGGCCACATCCAACTCACTCTTAAATATAGCCAATGAACTGGCCTCAACTACCCTCTGTGGCAGAGAGTTCCAGAGACTCACCACTCTCTGTGTGAAAAAAGTCTTTCTCATCTCGGTCTTAAAGGATTTCCCCCTTATCCTTAAGCTGTGACCCCTTGTCCTGGACTTCCCCAACATCGGGAACAATCTTCCTGCATCTAGCCTGTCCAACCCCTTAAGAATTTTGAAAGTTTCTATAAGATCCCCTCTCAATCTCCTAAATTCCAGAGAGTATAAACCGAGTCTATCCAGTCTTTCTTCATAAGAGATCCAGTCCTGACATCCCAGGAATCAGTCTGGTGAACCTTCTCTGCACTCCCTCTATGGCAATAATGTCCTTCCTCAGATTTGGAGACCAAAACTGTACGCAATACTCCAGGTGTGGTCTCACCAAGACCCTGTACAACTGAAGTAGAACCTCCCTGCTCCTGTACTCAAATCCTTTTGCTATGAAAGCTAACATACCATTCGCTTTTTTCACTGCCTGCTGCACCTGCATGCCTACTTTCAATGACTGGTGTACCATGACACCCAGGTCTCGCTGCATCTCCCCTTTTCCTAATCGGCCACCATTTAAATAATAGTCTGCTTTCCTGTTTTTGCCACCAAAGTGGATAACCTCACATTTATCCACATTATACTGCATCTGCCAAACATTTGCCCACTCACCCAGCCTATCCAAGTCACCTTGAAGTCTCCTAGCATCCTCCTCACAGCGAACACTGCCCCCCAGCTTAGTGTCATCCGCAAACTTGGAGATATTGCCTTCAATTCCCTCATCCAGATCATTAATATATATTGTAAACAGCTGGGGTCCCAGCACTGAGCCCTGCGGTACCCCACTAGTTACTGCCTGCCATTGTGAAAAGGACCCGTTTACTCCTACTCTTTGCTTCCTGTTTGCCAGCCAGTTCTCTATCCACATCAATACTGAACCCCTAATACCGTATGCTTTAAGTTTGTATACTAATCTCTTATGTGGGACCTTGTCGAAAGCCTTCTGGAAGTCCAGATATACCACATCCACTGGTTCTCCCTTATCCACGCTACTAGTTACATCCTCGAAAAATTCCACAAGATTCGTCAGACATGATTTACCTTTTGTAAATCCATGCTGACTTTGTCCAATGATTTCACCACTTTCCAAATGTGCTGCTATCCATCTTTAATAAACTGACTCTAGCAGTTTCCCCCACTACCGATGTTAGACTAACTGGTCTGTAATTCCCCGTTTTCTCTCTCCCTCCCTTCTTAAAAAGAGGGGTTACATTTGCTACCCGCCAATCCTCAGGAACTACTCCAGAATCTAAAGAGTTTTGAAAGATTATCACTAATGCATCCACTATTTCCTGAGCTACTTCCTTAAGTACTCTGGGATGCAGCCTATCTGGCCCTGGGGATTTATCGGCCTTTAATCTATTCAATTTACCCAACACCACTTCCCGACTGACCTGGATTTCACTCAATTCCTCCTTTGACCCACAGTTCCCTGCTATTTCCGGCAGATTATTTATGTCTTCCTTAGTGAAGACGGAACCAAAGTAGTTATTCAATTGGTCCGCCATATCCTTGTTCCCCATGATCAACTCACCTGTTTCTGACTGCAAGGGACCTACATTTGTTTTAACTAACCTCTTTCTCTTCACATATCTATAAAAACTTTTGCAGTCAGTTTTTATGTTCCCTGCCAGTTTTCTTTCATAATCTATTTTTCCTTTCCTAATTAAGCCCTTTGTCCTCCTCTGCTGGTCTCTGAATTTCTCCCAGTCCTCTGGTATGCTGCTTTTTCTGGCTACTTTGTACGCATCATCCTTTGCTTTGATACTATCCCTGATTTCCCTTGTCATCCACGGATGCACTACCTTCCCCGATTTATTCTTTTGCCAAACTGGGATGAACAATTTTTGTAGTTCATCCATGCAGTCTTTAAATGTCTTCCATTGTATATCCACCGTCAACCCTTTTAGAATTAATTGCCAGTCAATCTTGGCCAATTCTCGTCTCATACCCTCAAAGTTACCTTTCTTTAAGTTCAGAACCATTGTTTCTGATGTTGGGGAAATCCAGAACACGGGGTTACAGTTTAAGGATAAGGGGAAAGTCTTTTAGGACCGAGATGAGAAAAACATTTTTCACACAGAGAGTGGTGAATCTGTTTAATTATCTGCCACAGAAGGTAGTTGAGGCCAGTTCATTGGCTATATTTAAGAGGGAGTTAGATGTGGCCCTTGTGGCTAAAGGGATCGGGAGGTATGGAGAGAAGGCAGGTACAGGATACTGAGTTGGATGATCAGCCATGATCACATTGATCGATGCAGGCTCGAAGGGCCGAATGGCCTACTCCTGCACCTATTTTCTATGTTTCTACGCTGACTGGTTAGCACGTAACAAACAGCTTTTCACTGTAACTACAGTGTGCATGTAACACTAAACTGGACAGGGTCCGGATCATGAAACGTCACCTATCTATTCCTTCCACAGATGCTGCCTGACCCACTGAGTTCCACCAGCACTTTGTATAGTGCGAGTGACAATTGGACATATTTCAACTGGTCAGACAGCAGACACAAAGTGCTGGAGTAACTCAGTGGGTCGGGCAGCATCACTGGAGAAAAAGGATGGGTGACGTTTCGGGTCGGAACTCTTCTTCAGATTTAGTCAGACAGCAAAGATAGACACAAAATGCTGGAGTAACCTAGCAAGTCAGGCAGCATATTTTACGGTCCTTCCCTTTGGTTGAAATCAATAGTGACATAATTGTTATGCAAGGTCCATCATGGTGCAGATTTTCAAGGGAGATTTACAATATGCAGGTTGAAGCCACGCGTCAAATTGCACAATGTGGGTATCCTTGCAGCGATCCAGTTTAGTAAGACAGCACTTGGGTATGGAGACAGAATCACGCTTTGACCAATTGAATTTCATGCAGAACCGAAATGGTCCTCTTGAACAGTTCCATCTTTTTGGAACTACTTTTGAAATGGGAAAAAAAAGCTGCCAAACTGTCTGAGGACATAATTCACAGACATCTACAGGAGAAGCAACATCTGAAACGACTGTCACTGTTTTGTCTGATGTTTGCAGTGTATTCAGACTTCACCTATCAGAATTTTAGTTTAGTTTAGTCTAGAGATACAGCGGGGAAACAGGCCCTTTAGCCCAGCGGGTCCGTGCCGACCAGCGATCCCCGCACACTAACGTTATCCTACACCCACCAGGGACAATTATTACATTTACCAAGCCAATTAACCTGCAAACCTGTACGTCTTTGGAGTGTGTGAGGAAACCAATGATCTCGGAGAAAACCCATGCAGATCACAGGGAGAACATACTAACTTCGTACAGACAGCGCCCATAGTCAGGATCGAACCAGGGTCTCCGGCGCTGCATTCGCTGTAAGGCAGCAACTCGACCGCTGAAGCTGAACAATTTTGTTTTTAGAAATTGTATAGTTCATTTTATTCCTTATCTACATGTCCTCTAAACATTTTGAATTTTACATATGGCTTTGAGTCGAATTTGCACTGTAAATATAAATTAAAAGGACATAGGGTGAATGCAGACAATCTTTTCCCGAGGGTTGGTGAATCAAGAACTAGTGGGTATGAGTTTCAGGTGAGAGGGAAAAGATATAACAGATACCGAGGGGAATTTTGTTCAGGCAGAGGGTGTATATGAAACAAGCTGCCCAGTGGAAGTTGATAAGGCAAGCACTGGAACATTTAAGGCAGATACATAGATAGGAAAGGTTAAGAGGGGTATGGGTCAAATGTAGGCTAATGAGGCTAGATTAGATGGACAATTTGGGTTGGTATGAATGAGTTGGGCCGAAGGGCCTGTATTTCTGTGCTATGTGACTGATTTATCGAAGAGGGACAAGGTTTAATGGGCTCTGGTTCAGTTTCTTGTGTTAGTTAGAAAGACTTTGTACCACACAACCTAACCTTGTTTTCTCTTCCTGCTTTAGTCCAGTTGTTATTGGATCATGGAGCAGACCCGAATCAGAGAGATGGACTGGGAAACACACCGTTGCACCTGGGTACGATAGAGATGAGGAGGTTTTAACAATTCTGGCACTGGTAATGTCAAATCAAGTTGAATATATTGTCATCTGCACAAGTGCGGTGAGGTTTTGGACAATTAAAATCTTGCTATTGCAACATCAGAGGCACTGACTCAACCAACACACAAAAACATAAATTACACAAATTCTGCGAGACATTAATAAGACTGCAAAACAATATTGCAAATACGTAAATTAAAAGAACAAGTGTTATAAAATATTATTTAACATTGGATTCCGTTCTTCACAGCTGCCTGTACAAACCACGTGCCAGTGATCACTACACTGTTAAGAGGAGGTGTGTAAGTTCTACTTATTTGAATGTGTTATCGTAGTTATTCAAAGTTTTGATTTACAATGGATCTTTTTAATGACCAAATTCTAGTTTTTGTACAATGGATCTTTTGTACAGTTACAAACTGCGATCCACCCCTGTACAGGAGTAGGCAGTTTTCAAAAGTGTTGTCACAAGTAAACAGGTGGTGAAGGGGGTGGGGAGATTGCAACCTTCACATGGTCCGCCCTGTTTCGACGAATGCAATCAACCTGGCGTGCACAATCAAATAAGATCAAATAGAACAAGTTGTCCTACAACTTTAGGCTGTGCACGCCACATGCAAGAAGAAGAAGGTGGTGAAGAAGGCTTTTGGCACCCTGGCCTTCAGTCAGGAGACTCAGCATAGAGGTTGAGATGTTTCTGTCTGATCAAAGCTGCAGAATGGCCCTGACCTCCATATCCATTTCCTCCATAGATGCTGCCTGACCGGCTGAGTTACTCCAGCAGTTTGTCTCGCCACTGATTAGAACAATCCCTTTCCCATCTCCCTGCTAAACCCGGGTAATTCACCAGCGTCCCTCTTGGTCAACATCCCAAAAAGAGAGAAGATATACACATGCGCACACAGAGGCATATGGCCACGAAATAGTTCACCGTTGCAGTTGAAACCTATGGCTGCTAGTACTCAGCATATTCGGTTCCATTAAGTTATTGGTGACCAAAGATGGTTTCTCTCCCCTCCTTTTCTTCCGTGTGGTCAATATTAGTTCTTCTGCGATCTAAAAGTTGCAGGTGGTTTATGTTGTGTTGCAGCAGCCGTTCGGACTGTACCTTTTGGTAGCTCCGAGTCTATCCCGTGAATGGCAGCACCATGCTAACAGGAAACCTTCTGTTGTTGGCCTCAGGTGCTCGAGTGGATGCCCTGGACCGAGCAGGAAGGACTCCATTACACCTCGCTCGATCGAAACTGAACATCCTGCAGGATGGACATTCACACAGTCTGGAGGCCCTGCGGGCAGAGGTGAAGCAGGTAAGGCCCAGACCTCTCGTCAGATGTTACCTCCAGTAAACCCTACCACCCCAGCAACGGACTGTTCCAGCTGCTACGGTCAGGCAAACGCCTCCGCTGTCACGCTGTGAAAACAGAGAGGATGAGACGGAGTTTACTTCCGCAGGCCATCAGGACTGTAAACTCCTATCTCACCAGGGACTCATTTACTGTACTAATTTACCGTCGTGTTGTGTCTTTTTAAAATTGCTGTTTTTTTTTTCTAAAATGTTAATACTGATTCTGTTCTATTTTGTTCTGTAGTTTTTTGCACAATCTGCAGGCATTGCCACTGTCATTTCACTGCACATCTTGTATGTGTATGTGACAAATAAACTTGACTTGTTTTATACGAGAGGTCCCGTCCACCCATCTATCCCATTGGAGACCTTCAAATTATCTTTAATAGGACTTTACCTTGCACTAAACGTTCTTCCCGTTATCCTGTATCTACACTATGGACGGCTTGGTTGTAATCACGTCGAGTCTTTTCGCTGACTGGATAGCGTGGAACAAAAAAGGTTAAAGTCTTACAATTACTGAACTTGAGGTCTGAATGTGCATCAGTTTACACTCTTTCTTTCCTTCAGATCATTCAGATGCTGCGTGAATACTTGGAAAGACTGGGTAACCGTCAAGAAACTGAGCAGTTAGATGATCTTTGCACAAAACTTCAGTTGACCAACACGAAGGAAGAGGTAGGTGAAAAACAAGAACGGGTTCTGAAAAACAGGAACCGATCAAGGACAGTTGGGGAGGAAGAATGTTGGATCACTGATTTTAATGTTTCTGGGGTCTCTGGCACTGTAAGGCCAGAGACCCCGGGATTCCCCGGATGGCGGGACTGTAATATGCTGAGCTGTAATATGGAGCAGCTGTAATATGGAGCAGCTGGGCTTGTACTGGAGTTTAGAAGGATGAGAGGGGATCTCATTGAAACATATAAGATTGTTAAGGGCTTGGACATATTCGAGGCAGGTTCCCGATGTTGGGGGAGTCCAGAACCAGGGGCCACAGTTTAAGAATAAGGAGTAAGCCATTTAGAACAAAGACGAGGAAACACTTTTTTTCACAGGGAGTGGTGAGTCTGTGGAATTCTCTGCCTCAGAGCGCGGTGGAGGCAGGTTCTCTGGATGCTTTCAAGAGAAAGCTAGATAGGCTGTTAAAAAAAGCGGAGTCAGGGTATATGGGGAGAAGGCAGGAACGGGGTACTGATTGGGGATGATCAGCAGTGATCACATTGAATGGCGGTGGGGGCTCGAAGGGCCAAATGGCCTACTCCTATTGTGTATTGCCCTCTGGTTAATGACCCTGTATCCAGTGGGAACAGTTTCTCTCTTGTCTCCAGCCAAATCCTTAATTATTTTGAATGTTTCTACGAATAATGTTTAGGGGTCTATTTAAAGTGAAGGAACATGCCAGCTCCGTTTAGCTGTGTTAACATGGCCTACTCCTGCACCTATTGTCTATTGTCTAAGGCAGCAACACTACCACTGTGCTGCCCAAATCTCCCTTGCTCCTTACCCAATTCATGAACTTGCCTTTCTCTGTGGGTGCCGGACATATTGCCGTGTAATTTCAGAATTTTGCTTGAAATAACTTTATAACTTGGATCACTTCCCGCTCCATACAGGTCGATGAAGTTGCTGATCTACTTTCAAGTTTCACGACGCTCAGCCTACAAATACACAATTTAGATAAAAGGTAACTGACCCTCCCCATCCCACCACTGCCACTGTTAGAATTCAGCGGGAACCAACGCAGGAACAAGGATCCTTGTAAATACCTGTGGAAATGACTAAATTGACTCTTCATCTACTCCAGCTGCTTGAGGTCTTAGTCTTAGAAACATTACAAGAATTGCAGAATTCTTGTTTTCAGTGTAATAAAGTTGATAAAATCTTGGAACAAAGTTTAGAATTTAACAGTTCAAACGTTAACTGTGGCAGGATTTTGTCCAATAATACTGACAAGTCTTAAAGATGTCCGCCTTCATTTTCCAGTGTGAAGCATAATGAGCTAATTTATGATCATGGCAAAAGAAATGTTCCAAGCATTTTTATTTAACTTTAGGTTGTGTTTGTCTAGCTGATCTTAAAATCCCTTGAATTTAATTCAGAATGGGACTGTGTACCTTGTTTGTGATGTATGAGGTTATCAGTTTTATCGATCAGAAACGTGTTAAATTGTGATGTTAAATGAATTTTCAATGCAGTTTTATGTGTAAAATTAAATTCCAGAAAACGTGTTAGCTTTTGGTGAAACTGAGTGTAATTTGTTTAATCTGCAGCGTTAAATTTCAGGGAGTGTCTAGGACCAGAGGCCACAGCCTCTAAAGATAAGGACCCACCTTCAGAATAGAGATGAATTGGGATTTCTTTGCTAAAGGGTGGTTAATCTGTGGAGGGCAATTCCTTGGGTGTTTTTAAAGCAGAGATTGATAGGTTAGTAAGGACGTCAGAGGCTATGGGGAGAAAGTCAGGGGTTGATAGAGAGAAAAATAGATCAGCCATGATCGAATGGCAAAGTAAACTGGAGGGCTGAATGGCCTGATTCTGCCCCGGTAATAACTTAGCTATTTTGTTTTTAAAGGATAACACGGTGGCACTAAACTGTGTGAGGAACTGAATAAACAGCAAGTTCAGTCATTCTGGGGCAGAGTGGTGAATCATGACTGCTGTAGGCTGACTGTTTTTGTTGTTCCCCAACAAATGCAATGACTGGATAGTCAGCATTAGAAGCTACACCTACAGTTAATTACTTTAAAACATTTCCTCCCAAAACTCAAGTCATTGTCAGATCATGTTTCCTTATTCGTCAGTTTTGGTGTTCACAAAACAACTCAGAAACAGTCTCTTTGGCCCACAATCAATCAGGGGGAATATTCTTAACACGGTGACTGTTAAAGTGCACTGTCCAGACATGAAGAATATTGGGAAATTTGAATGCATATTAAACAGCTGCATGCATTGTTAGTCTTCAGTCACAAGTAATTGCCACCCTCAGCCAAAGAGCTTTCATGTACAGGTGAATACGTGCCTTACATTAAGGTGGTCCTGGAGAGCTAGTGGCGACATGTGGCAATAAAATACCTGCCCTTTCATTGTGGAATCCTCACTGTATTTGCTTTATGATTATTCTTTTCTGATATGGAATTGATAAAAGTACTGGCCTTCAAATTATCTAATGGCATAGTTAATGTAATTGGGTGCTCAATTTCTTTAAAGAAATGTGTTAATCTCAAAGGATGCACTGCACTATTCCATTGCAGGCCTGCTTGCCAGCTGCTAAAAGCATGGTTTGGATGTTTTTTATTAATTACCACAACTAGTTTAAATATTTAAAGTGATGGTTTTGAGTTGTGAGTTTATATGGAGTGATTTCAAGGGCTGATAATATTATGGTTAAGAGTATTTACTTGTCATGTGAACCAGAACAGTCATTCTTACTGCAGTTATACCAGCACATTAAATTCAACAGCATAAATAGTATATAATAAAGTTAGTTATAGTAGGTAAATTGGGAAGTATCTCTAGTATTAGTTACTCGGGATCAACTGCACAGTGGGCACTGGGAATAAGATGATTCATTAATTTATCCTGATTCTTCTCCTATTCTACATGTTTCTCAGGTGAAGTAAAACTCAAGTTTTATTGCACACAAGAGACAAGCAAGCCTGAAAACATCCCACTGAAACAGCAGGGCCAAGCAAAACTGGGCCTGTCTGATGTTAGCCTTCATTGTGGAACATGATGATCATGTTAAAGCTTACAAATTCCCATTACTTTACATAGATGTCACCTCTCCTATCTTAGTTATCTAACTTGTTTCACTGTCCTGATTAATTTTACTGATTGAATGCCTGTTGTTTGGCTGATATGTTTCTCCCATAACTGCAGACACCCATACTAATCCATTGACTTGGCCTCCACAGCCTTCTGCGGCAATAAATTCCAGATTCACCACCACTCTGACTAAAGAAATTCCAACTCATCTCCTTACCAAAGGAACATTATTTTATTCTGAAGCTATGACCCCTGGTTCTCGACTGTCCCACTCGTTGAAACAACCTCTCCACATCCACTCTATCCAGCACTCTGCTCCAACTTTAAAACACATCATCCACTTACCATCTAGATTCCCAGTGTCCAAAGTGCTTTTGGTCTATAGCTATTTAATGACTTAAGTACCCACACATGGTCTTATTGATCATTGCACCACATGGCTCACATGGTCCCCCATTCACACACTCAGAAGAATCAGGAAGTGCAATTAGTATTTAACCCGTCGAGTATTTTAATATCTTTTGCATTTTAAATACACTTTCACATAACATTTGCAAAAAGATTCAGCAATTTCCAATGCTGATTATAAAGTAGAATAAGAAAAGTACAGACCACTTAATTTACAATATTCTGAATTAACAAAACATTTGCAACCTAATTTGCAACTCTTTAGTATATTCCATCCTTGCTACATCAGCACTTAGGAGCCAGGCATTTTCCATGTTGGGAAATGAGAGGTGCAGTTAGTGATGTGTCCGATCCACAGGAATGAAAAATGTAATATGAAGTATGGACCTCTGGTTCAGCACCGTAGTAATACAAGAACCTATGGGTAAGAATGGGCTGGCTCTGCAACACACTCTTGAGTTAATGTGTGAGCCAGCCATGAGGTTCAGTCAGTTAGTGACCTCTGGAGAGGCACTCTGCAAGTTCACAGAGATCAAAAATAAATTTGCTATTGATTCGAGAAGGATGCTAAAAAGGCGGCTAGGTTATAGCCATCTTCTATTGTTCAAGTTGTGGAGACTTCTGCCTTGTTCGTCTGGCTTTGAAGTACAATGCATCCATGACATTTTACTGCAATTCTTGGGGTTGGCACATGCAAATATGCAATGGGAAGGATCAATTAAAAACAAATATCCTTTCAAATACATTCAATATTACAGTCCAGTAATGTCTACATGGATATGGGTCATGCCGTTCCACTCTCCCTTTAGTACCGAAGATTAGAAAATCCTACAGCCATCCTTGGTAAGAAATATGGTGCATTAAATCAATGGCAGTTCTGTTGCCTCTCAATGTAGTCATTGAGGGAAATAGCACAATAGTGCAACTCTAATCTACAAGTCACATCTTCCTTGCAGCATATGAATCAATTAAGCCATCAGTAGCAGCACATTAAAAGTGCTGGTACTATTCCACAACAATTTCTACCATTAGGAACCTCACATGGAATTTATTAATTTCCAAAGATATATTTAAAGTCTGGACCTGTAATTTACAATTAAAACAATGATAGGTACTTAGACAGTGTGCACACACTGGCTGGGATTGAACTATTCTGGGACAATCTATTTGGACTAGAATGTATAATTTGGTCTTCAAGTATGCTAATACCCATTACATATTCAGCATGCAAGGTAGAAAGGGGTATTAGTCTTGCAACGGCAACGTCACAAGCAGGTTTCAGTAGTTTGATTAGGGAAAGCGCCATTTGTATTCATAAAATCCAATCAGGTAAAAATCGTCAGACAAAACAGAAAACTTCACTCATTTTGCTTCATTCCTTTCCAAATTTGTGGAATATTCATGGATATCATCCCCTGTGACGCGGTCATTGTATACATGGAGTCGGTAAACAACTGGGAAAAATCCTCATGCAACACATCCCCACATGACACGTGCACGCACCCAAAACTAATGGGGGGGGGGGGCCTTGGGATAGGTCCATTTCCCTACTTCGCTCGCTCCCCCCCCCCCCCCGATATTTCTTTCCTGTCCCTCAGAATAAAGGCTAATCTCTGATTCTGCTTTTAATTTAGTTTAGAGATACAACGTAGAAGCAGGCCCCTTTGTCCCAAAGAGTCCGAAACGACTGTCGATCACCCGTACACTAGTTCTTGTTATCCCACTTTTGCATCCTACACACTATGGGCAATTTACAGAAGCCAATTAACCTACTGCAAATTTACGTGCAAAAACTGCATGTCTTTGGAATGTGGGAGAAAACCGGAGCACCCGGAGAAAAGCCCACGCGGTCACAGGGAGAACGTGCAAACTCCGCCCAGGGTGCATCCATAGCCAGGATCGAACCGGGGTCTCTGGCGCTGCCAGGCAGCAGCTCTACCGCTGTGCCACCATGCCACATTGATGATACTCTGTTAACAAAGTCGAGAATGAGATACAATGCCAAAGACTCTTGGGTTTGTCAAATAATAATACTGCACCTTGCAGCACTCCTTCAAAGAAGATGCCTTACGCCTGAATGGACAACTCCTTCTACCATTCCGCCACTTGTTGGAAGACCTTTCCCCAACTACCACAACTCCTTGTCCACGTGGACACTACACGGCAAACTATAACTTGCTCTGATCACCTCCAAATCTGCAGAATATTTTCCTCAATCGATACTCAATGCGTCACCAGGAGAATGGATGAGTGGCCTTGCTATTTGATGTTCTCATGATATTCGAGTGAAATAGCACAGCCCTCAAAATAAGTCATTATTTTGTGCATGATGTCCCGTATGTTTGTATATGGTACATGTCGCGACAGCCGATTTGACAATTTGGCATTTTGAAGATTCCTTTTCATGTGTTGCAAAAAAAACTGTCAGGATGCATATTAGGTTCTGATCACATTCAGAGGCATAGTTAAAAAACATTGATTGGAGTACACCGTTTCCACATACACAAACAGCAGCAATTTTTCAGATGAGCCCTTTGGCCAGACACTTGTTTTCTAAGGAGAGGGTAGCTATGAGACGGTTCAAATTATCAGCTATGATTTTCAATTCAAAGAATTTTGCTGCTACGAAATGAATGCAAAATATTGAACATTATTAATTAATCACTTACAATAATCACTTTCCAATGCAGTGCATCTTTGTTGGGTACTGTATTGAGAATTACATGGCTGAGCTCTTGCATAGCCCAGAAATCAAGCAAGCCTGCTTGCATTATACCAGTGAACATCACCATACAAGAGATCGTACTTTCACTGATGGAGTTGGGCTGACATGTCTTCAACAGTTCTCTTTGCCATGTGTCACAGTGCTTGAGAATTGTTGGGGGGGGGGGGGGGGGTTAATGGTATGTGCAGGTTTAAACAAAAAGGCACAAACTCAGCAGCAAGGCAGGAAATTCATCAAAACTGATGGGATGGATACTGCTTCAATGAGTAACCAGTAAATGGGAAGAAAGGTATCTGGTAAGAATTTGGGAAAAAAACAAAAATCGCTGACATAAGCACCATTTCTTTGCTCACACTACTTAATCTGCACCGCCCATCCAAAGGACATTGTAACTCTTCCAGGGATGGCAGGACTTTTAAAATTTGTGCTTGCTGATTTAGTCAAGTTAGGAAGGAACGATCTGATGCTTGCAAGGAAGAATATATACAACATAGTGGCTTTAATGGGAGAGCGGGTTTGAGATTGACATATACATATATATATATTTATATCTTTTTAAAAAATTCATTAGACCAGAAAAGTGGTACTGATGAAAAAAAGGTTCTCTCAAAGACTCACCATCCAGTGAACACATAAGTACTTTTTTCACACTGATTAAAAATATATTTGAGAATCTTATCTGCATCTTCTGAACTAACAGATTGCTCTGAAAACACTTCTAACACAGGCATTTGGCAAAAAAACATAGAATCTGCTTTTATTCACCACCCTGTCGTGCCAAAACCCTTCCCACCAAAACAGAGTGAAGCAACACAGATCAAAGTTTTACACTGTTTGTCTTATCTTACTGGAAAAATTAAGAATGGGGATGGGTCTGACTTTATTGAGGCTCAGTCAGTCACAATGCCTTGAAAAATCAAGTATGCAGTCTATTGCAAGTTGTATTTATTTTGGGAGTATTTCAGACAATGCAATAAATCCAATTATCCTATGGTCACTGCTGATCAATTTTCACTGCTTTTCCAAACGATTGTTGGAACTGCAGTGAAAACAATTATAAAAATAAAAAGAACAGAGTTAATACAAGTATGGGTTATCACTTTAACAGTCCGCATCATGTCACATTTAGGAATGTTTCTCTTTAAATTTTCTTCAACCGATTAAGAATCATAGAATAAGCAGCATATCCCATTGTTGCTGCTGCCTCAGTAATTACTCTAAGAGTCCAACATCTTCAGTCACAGTGAGTCTGCCGTGAAAAGAAATGCAACTTTTCTTTGCGGAGGTAAGCAGCACATTTCGACGCAATATCCTGTATTTATTGTGCTGCCTCATTTATATCATGACCCTCTTATATATATATACAGTGTAGTGTACACAGGTACTAACTGAGTCTGAGACATCTATAGAAAAACTACAACACGTCATGCATGATGTAAGAAAAGAAATGAAAAAATATCGTGGGATTTTTCTGTCTGTTTTGATTTTTTATGCATTAATTACCCTGAGTCGACATCACATCAGTCGACTGGGGGTCACAAAAAGGTCCATATCGGCCGTAAATGTCCTTCGCTCGGACTGCGAAGTAATACTTGCTTCCAGACACAAACTGAGTGAGAGTGCAGGCCATGGGAAGGGGCAGCGCCTTCACTTCTCCGATCTTCTTCCACTGAGATGGCGTGGTGGTGGCGGCAGGGTCTTCGTGGTAGGCATAGAGATGATAACTGTCCACAGGCACGCAAGTGCGGTCCACCTCCGAAACACTCCAGGACAAGACAATTCCGTTTTGGCTCTGGACACGGGCCAACTTGAGTTGGGGCTTCTGGGGCGAGGAGGTGTTGGCCGCCTCGGGAGGTAGCCGCTGCGGTGCCTGGGCTTCAGGGAGCGGCGCTGGGTGGATGGGTCGTGGTGGCTCCTGCTACAAAACAAAGGAGGCGGAATCATTCCCAGACTCTTCAAAGGGTGGAGAATCCCCATCCATTCTTTCATAGGATGTAGGAGCAGAATTAGGCCATTCAGCCCATCAAGTCCACTCCACCATTCAATCATGGCTGATCTATCTCCCCCTTTCAACCCCATTCTCCTGCCTTCTCCCCATGACACCCATACTAATCAAGAATCTATCAATCTCCGCAGTAAAAATATCCATTGATAGCTTCCACAGACATCTGTAATTCTACAGATTCACCAGCCTCTGACTAAAGAAATTCCTCCTCATTTCCTTTCTAAAGGTACACCCTTTTAATCTGAGGCTATGGCCTCTGGTCCTAGATTCTCCCACTAGTGGAAACATCCACATCTACTCTATTTCTACTATTTATACCTTGCGAGAGGATTTGAATTTAGGAGCAAGGAGGTCCTACTGCTGTTGTACAGGGCCCTGGTGTGACCGCACCCAAAGTATTGTGTGCAATTTTGGTCTCTTAATTTGAGGAAGCATATTATTGCTATTGAGGGAGTGCAGCATAGGTTCACCAGGTTAATTCCCGGAATTGTGTGACTAACATGTGATGAAAGAATAGGTCGACTGGGCTTGTATTTACTGGAATTTAGAAGGATCTTATTGGACAGGCTTGATGCAGGAAAAATCTTCCCGATGTTGGAGGATTCCAGAACAAGGGGTCAGTGTTTAAGAATAACGGGTAGGCCATTTAGGACTGAGGTGAGGAAATACTTTTTCACCCAGAGAGTTGTGAATCTGTAGAATTCTCTGCCACAGAAGGCAGTGGAGGCCAATTCACTGCTTGGCTCTGCGTCGTTACTGCACACACTGCAGTACATAGAAACATAGAAACATAGAAATTAGGTGCAGGAGTAGGCCATTCAGCCCTTCGAGCCTGCACCGCCATTCAATATGATCATGGCTGATCATCCAACTCAGTATCCCGTACCTGCCTTCTCTCCATACCCTCTGATCCCCTTAGCCACAAGGGCCACATCCAACTCACTCTTAAATATAGCCAATGAACTGGCCTCAACTACCCTCTGTGGCAGAGAGTTCCAGAGACTCACCACTCTCTGTGTGAAGAAAGTCTTTCTCATCTCGGTCTTAAAGGATTTCCCCTTTATCCTTAAGCTGTGACCCCTTGTCCTGGACTTCCCCAACATCGGGAACAATCTTCCTGCATCTAGCCTGTCCAACCCCTTAAGAATTTTGTAAGTTTCTCTAAGATCCCCTCTTAATCTCCTAAATTCCAGAGAGTATAAACCGAGTCTATCCAGTCTTTCTTCATAAGACAGTCCTGACATCCCAGGAATCAGTCTGGTGAACCTTCTCTGCACTCCCTCTATGGCAATAATGTCCTTCCTCAGATTTGGAGACCAAAACTGCACGCAATACTCCAGGTGTGGTCTCACCAAGACCCTGTACAACTGAAGTAGAACCTCCTGCTCCTGTACTCAAATCCTTTTGCTATGAAAGCTAACATACCATTCGCTTTTTTCACTGCCTGCTGCACCTGCATGCCTACTTTCAATGACTGGTGTACCATGACACCCAGGTCTCGCTGCATCTCCCCTTTTCCTAATCGGCCACCATTTAAATAATAGTCTGCTTTCCTGTTTTTGCCACCAAAGTGGATAACCTCACATTTATCCACATTATACTGCATCTGCCAAACATTTGCCCACTCACCCAGCCTATCCAAGTCACCTTGCATCTCCTAGCATCCTCCTCACAGCGAACACTGCCCCCCAGCTTAGTGTCATCCGCAAACTTGGAGATATTGCCTTCAATTCCCTCATCCAGATCATTAATATATATTGTAAATAGCTGGGGTCCCAGCACTGAGCCCTGCGGTACCCCACTAGTTACTGCCTGCCATTGTGAAAAGGACCCGTTTACTCCTACTCTTTGCTTCCTGTTTGCCAGCCAGTTCTCTATCCACATCAATACTGAACCCCTAATACCGTATGCTTTAAGTTTGTATACTAATCTCTTATGTGGGACCTTGTCGAAAGCCTTCTGGAAGTCCAGATATACCACATCCACTGGTTCTCCCTTATCCACGCTACTAGTTACATCCTCGAAAAATTCCACAAGATTCGTCAGACATGATTTACCTTTTGTAAATCCATGCTGACTTTGTCCAATGATTTCACCACTTTCCAAATGTGCTGCTATCCCATCTTTAATAACTGACTCTAGCAGTTTCCCCACTACCGATGTTAGACTAACTGGTCTGTAATTCCCCGTTTTCTCTCTCCCTCCCTTCTTAAAAAGAGGGGTTACATTTGCTACCCGCCAATCCTCAGGAACTACTCCAGAATCTAAAGAGTTTTGAAAGATTATCACTAATGCATCCACTATTTCCTGAGCTACTTCCTTAAGTACTCTGGGATGCAGCCTATCTGGCCCTGGGGATTTATCGGCCTTTAATCTATTCAATTTACCCAACACCACTTCCCGACTGACCTGGATTTCACTCAATTCCTCCTTTGACCCACAGTCCCCTGCTATTTCAGGCAGATTATTTATGTCTTCCTTAGTGAAGACGGAACCAAAGTAGTTATTCAATTGGTCCGCCATATCCTTGTTCCCCATGATCAACTCACCTGTTTCTGACTGCAAGGGACCTACATTTGTTTTAACTAACCTCTTTCTCTTCACATATCTATAAAAACTTTTGCAGTCAGTTTTTATGTTCCCTGCCAGTTTTCTTTCATAATCTATTTTTCCTTTCCTAATTAAGCCCTTTGTCCTCCTCTGCTGTACGAGAGAGTTAGATTTAGCTCTTAGGGCTAAAGGGATATGGGGAGAAGGCAGGAACGGGGTACTGATTTAGATGATCAGCCACGATCATATTGAATGGCGGTGCTGGCTCGAAGGGCCGAATGGCCTACTCCGGCACCTTTTTCCCTGACTACTGTCCGTGGGGAGTTTCCACGTTCTCCCTGCGGCCATGTGGGTTTCCTTTCAGCTGCTCTGGTTTCCACTCACATTCCAGACACATGCAGGTTTTTAGGCTAATTGGCCTCTTTTGTCCCTGGTGTGTACGGAGTAAAGGAGAAAGTGGGATAATTTTCTAGAACTAGTATTAACGGATGGTCAATGGACAGCGTGGATGGTGAGCTTCTTATGGAAGATGCTGAATATGCAGAATCGCACCACACGTACAAACAGGTGAAAATCTGGAACTTCTTAAATGGATTATTGATTGAAAGATAGACCATGAAAACAGGCCCTTCGGACCAAGTCCACTCTGACTATCAATCACCCGTTTCCAATCTTTCTTATCCAGCTTCCTCTGACCTCCTACAATCAAAAGAGGGTCATGTAGAGAAATGTCGTCTATCCATTCCCTCCAGACGCTGCCTGACCCACTGAGTTTCTCCAGATTACGAGTCGTGTCCACATTTTCAAATCAACATGACACGATTTCCCCCCCCCCCCCCTCAAATTAGCAGAAAAGCAACATTTTAATTAGCCGTTTATTGATTAACTCACCAAATCCCTATCACTGGATATACTGAATAACTGATGGCACAATGTGTTCAGACGCACACTGGGAAATGCCTTACCTGTGAAGGGCGGTGATGTACCGTGAACTGAGGCATATTCGGCATCATTGGGATGGAGATCACATTGTTGACAATGTACGAGGTTTGAGGCAGCCGAATTGACATTCCTGCTGAGAGAAGGAAAGACTTTACTTTGGAGAACAGAGTGAGCTTTAACAACAACACTGGCAGGTTAGTGGGTGATTAGGAGGAGAGGTATCAGGGGGCAGTTAATCCGTGGCGAAATGATGGACAAGTATTTAACTTACAAATGCGATTGTGTAGAAGTATTATGAGCAACAACAACAAAAAAAGCTATGTCAACAATTCCTATTCATGTTTGCCAAACCATTGGTTGATTTTATCTGGGATTTGGTCAGCACCTGAGTTTCTTCAGAATCTTAAACTGGGATTTCCAAAATCTCACACTCAAAGCATTCAACAGCTTGCTTCTAAAGGAACTTGAGGAATATCACAGGCTTGCTTACATGAAAACAGGAAACACAAGAGAAGCATGGAGTGAAACGTGTTAGGTTTGCTTTCATTTTTTGAAATAGTGAATTAAAATGCATGGCAGTGATTCTTACCAGTGACAGGGGGCTGAGGACTGGGCTGGCGCATTGCTTGGCTCTGCGTTGTTACTGCACGCACTGCATTATGACTTGGGTATGCAGGGGGTGCTGTGTAAACCGCTGGATTGGTACTTCCTCTTTGGGGAGCAGGAAGTGGCAGTCTGACCGGATTCTGTGAAGGGGGTGGCGGCATCTGAGGACGTTGTAGCTGCAATATGTTAACACTCGTTTGCCCTATGAACGGAACACATTAAATGTTATGGTAAATCTGCTCAATAATCTTAATAAGACATTCATTTTTAAGCCTTACTAACTAAATGCTTCTCTGAAGATAGACATAAAATGCTGGAGTAACTCAGCAGGACAGGCAGCATCTCTGGATAGAATGAATGGGCGACGTTTTGGGTCGATACCCTTCTTCAGACTGAGAAAGAAGGATCTCGACCCAAAACAACACCCATTCCTGTTATCCAGTGATGCTGCCTGTCCCGCTGTGTTACTCCAGCATTTTGTATCTATCTTCGGTTTAAACCAACATCTGCAGTTCCTTCCTACACTTAAAGACTTACCTGTATATTACACCTATCATAATCTCAAAATGTCTTAAAGTCTTACAGCCAACTCAGTACTTTACTGAAATTTCTAGTTGCTGCTGAAATTGAGGGAATATGTCCCTCTAAACCTGTCCTATCCATGGTATGTATTGTACTCAAGTTACTCGTTTTAACAGTACTAAAGAAAGGACAGAACAAATACTTAAATAGTCTCTTTCACAGCTTGGCATGTTTCACAACCTTATTCAGCAGTAAAGACATCGTTGCAATACAGAAATGCAGTGAATTCCTATGCAAGATCCTACAAATGTGACATAGGCCAAATAAATTATTTAAGGAATATCTGTTTAAGAAGAAAAAAATGTTTCTTCACATGATGGGATTATTTAATGTCCACACTGGGATTAATTATTTAGAAATGAAACTGATAAACACTTTTTTTTTAAACTGTTAAGACGATTGAAATTGATTATGTTAGGAATGAAAAGTAATTACAAACTCCTGCATTGCATTGTACCTCTTTGGAAATTTACTAGGACACGTTAGTGATTAGTCACCCATGCGCCCCTCAAGATTTCCCCGTCAGTAGTGCAGAGGACGGAGATCATTCCTCAAGCAACATTCTTTTTGCATCATTGAAGAGCAGCAGGATCTTATCAGTGGGAAAGGTAGGCCGCAAAACCAGCCATGTTGTCGACACCTTGTGCATCTCCTCACCCCTGACACTCACAACCATAACCTGCTCCCATTACCCCTCATCTCCATCGCGCACCACATCGTGGATACAGTGGGTGTGGAGAAGATGTTTCCACGTGGGAGAGTCTTGGATCAGAGGCCATCGCCTCAGAGTAAAGGTTGTACCTTTGGAAAGGAGATGAGGAGGAATTCCTTTAGCCAGAGGGTGCTGAATCAGTGAAATTCATTGCCACGGACGGCTGTGGAGGCCAAGTCAATGGATATTTTAAAGGCGGAAATTGACATATTGTTGATCAATAAGAGTGTCACGATTAGTAAGGGTTATCACTACCCTTATTGGTCCCAATCGACTGCAACAAATGTCTCCATTCCTGACCATCCAAATCTCTTCCAAAATCCCACCTACCCAACCATCCAAAACTGTGTTGGTATCTTGAATTTCTCTCCGACTCTCCTCCATTTATTGATGTCCACTCCTTGATACTCCTCTCACATAAACCTCATCAAGCTTCCATCTTGGAACCATGCAACTGAATTTTGCAGTGGCATAGGGCGGGAGGAAAGAGGCCACGTATAAAGTAGCTGTTTAGCACCTTGCTCCCGAAGTCATTAGGATGCACTAGAACTTCTTGGTAGATTCTCATACAAAATAATGTGGCAGTATCATGATCGTTAGTAAAGTGATGTTCAATATTGTATGCAATACCTGTTAATACTCTACCTGCAGACATGCTTTGCACACTGGCCGTCTGCACAGTTAACGCGATCGTACTGGGGCTGGTCTGGCTTGTTGGTAAGTGGGACTGAGTGGTGGTCTGCTGTGGAGACATTCCCTGGGGGGCTGCAGGAGGTCGAACCTGGGTCAGGATGGTGGGCGAGGATACCAGAATCTGGCTCGTTGCTTGGCTTACAGGCTGATTGTGTTTCTTGGAACCTGGTCAAGAAAATAAATTGTCAAACTAACGCAAGCATATTGTATAACAAATCTCAGACAAAGAATTGGAACATTTTGTGAGCATTATCCATTTATTAACAGTACCCTGATGCAAGTTCACATGCGTTAAATTGTAAAAATGTCTGGTCTTTATAGCCAAATTGATATCTCATTTAATCTACTCTCTAAATAGCCCGTATGTACCACTCATAGAATTTCTGATGTTTTATTTTGTTTGACATGAAGATTGCCATAGTAAGAAAATCCTCAGAAAATTATTATTTTAAGTGTTCAACTTGCCTTGAATGAAAAGGAAATTATTTTCTACAGAAAACATCTATTTGGACCCATTAGGTTGAATGGCCAATTTATCTGATGTAAATATTAACACGGTTAATTGACAAAAACATCTACATTTTACTGCTGCAGTGTTATTTTCTTTTACACGGTGGCACAGAGGTAGAGTGGCTGCCTTGCAGCGCTAGAAGCTCGGGATCGATCCACAGACAGGTGCTGTCTGTACAGAATTTGTACATTCTCCCCATGACCTGCATGGGTTTTCCCTGGGATCTCCAGTTTTCTCCCACACTCCAAAGACGTACAGACTTGTAGGCTTGGTAAAAATGGTAAAATGTCCCTCGTGTGTGTAGGATAGTCCTAGTGTGCAGGGATTGCTGGTAGGCATGTGGACTCGGTGGGCCAAAGGGCCTGTTTCCGCACTGCGTCTCTAAACTAAACTAATAAACGTTTGACTGATGTACTTAAAAAAAGTGCCGGCGAAGATGGAACCCCAGAATGTGGTCTCCAAAGGGATTTTTAACGATCCCAGAAATTGACAATAAAAATACATACGATAAACCCACTGTACGTTGGGCCAAGTATTCTTCCTGAGAGGAGATTGTGCATCAGTTAAGCAAGATCGACACAATATGTTGGAATAACACAGCGGGTCATGCTGCATCTCTGGAGGAAAGGAATAGGTGAAGTTTTGAGTTGGAAATTGGCACCATCTAAAGTTAGTATAGATGGCAGACATTTCAGACTGCCATCTGCAAGCAGTCTGAAGAAGGGTTCTGACCCAAAACATCGCCTATTCCTTTCCTCCAGAGATGCTGCCTGACCCACTGAGTTACTCTAGCATTTTGTATCTATCTTCGGTATAAATCAGCACCCACAGGTCGTTCCTACACACTCAGGATCTGGTAAGTCAGCTGGAATTTTGTAAAAAGCTACAGCAGAAGTTGGTAGATTTCAGTGGAGAGTTCTGCATCACCAAATACAGTGAGCTGCACAAGAAATATGGTGGAAGAGGTCATACCTTGTGCAGACATTTCATCTTCATCATCACCTGTCAGGTCAATGACGGCTCCCGTCTCACTTCCTCCTGTCTTTCCACTCTGAAAGAAAAAACTGCTGTTTTGCGATGGGATTCCTCGATGGACTATACATCAAAATCTGCTCACGTCACTACATAGAGACCAGTCAGGTGTTAACTGCGTTGTGGCTGCTCACCGTCTTCTCTGGCTTCACTTAATTGTTGATAAACGATCATTTTAATCCTCCATAAATTTTAACACAAAGTCTGGTGTTATAAATCATACAAATAATCAACACTATCCATTGACAGCTTTCAATGTTGATAATTGTACGTCTTACCCATTGAACGTCACTGAGTCTGAAAGAATGATGCAGGTCAGGCATATTTGTGGCTAAAAGATGGTAAACATTTTCCGACACGTTAAACCAATCTCCCCCTTAATCCGCAAAGTTTTAGCCGAAGGATCGAAGTCACCCTCCGATTTCCAACGAGGAAACAGGTATCTGAGGTTATGGGGAGAAGGCAGGACAATGGAATTAGGAGGGAGGGATAGATCAGCCACGATTGAATGGCGGAGTAGACTTGATGCGCCGTATAGCCTAATTCTACTCCTATCACTGTTGATCTTAAGAAACTCTTCCCAAAGAGCCATGTGATACAACCTCTAACGTGTCCATGTAAATTGAGAGGCACCAAATCTTCCTCCACTTCCTCCCATTATCTTTATAGCCTCTGCCTTTCATTTACAGTGGGGGTGAGGGAAGGATCAAATTGCCAACCGTCACATCCATGGGGAACCTCCCTGTCTTTCTCGCTAAGCAGTAGACGATGGTAATAGTTAGTATAGTTTAATGTTATGTGTGTCAAGGTACAGCGAAAAGCTTTTTGTTACATGCTTTCCATTTCTATAGTCAATATAAGACAATGTAATATAATACAAGGAATTTGATATTCTTGCTTGTGCCAGCATCTTCCTTCAATATGGCCATTACTGATCTTCTATCACAATGACGGTTTCCTGAACTAATCCGGAATCCCCCAATTCTCTTCGGCAACATTGAAAGTTACTCTGAAGATGGATGCAAAGTGCTGGAGTAATTCAGCGGGTTTAGTTTAGTTTCTTGTCACGTGTATCGAGGTACAGTGAAAAGCATTTCTTGTGTGCTAACTAGTTAGTGGAAAGACAATACATGATTACAATTGAGCCATTTACAGTGTATGGATACACGATAAGGGAATAACGTTTTGTGCAAGGTAAAGCCAGTAAAGTCTGATCAATGATAGTCCGAGAGTCACCAATGAGGTAGATAGTAGTTCGGCACTGCTCTCTAGTTGTGGTAGGATGATTCAGTTGCCTGATAACAGCTGGGAAGAAACTATACATTTTGCCTGATGGGAGAGGAGAGATGGTCAGGCAGCATCTCTGGAGAAAATGGACAGGTGATGTTTCGGGTCTGGACCTTTTTTCAGAATGACTATTCTATTGGTCTCTACAACAGATGTTTTTATAACCAAACTCATGAGTAATTTCCTGTTTTTAAAATAAATGGTTAGAAATGGCCTGGTTTTTATATTAATTTTGCAGCAGAGAAATTGTAATTAACCTATTGATCTAATCAATGGATCTATTTTATTTTGTTTAACTACATCTCATTGCAGTATTTTCCACAATTTCATTGCTATTTAAAAGAAGTTGCTCTAACTCCCAATTTGATTTAATATTGATTATGTAGTTTTTAACAACCTCTTAATTTAGGACCTCATACTAACTTTAAAAAATAAAAAGTAGCTCTATATCTATTAACATTTCTGTAGTTTTCTCATGACAGTTGTTAACCTGGCAGGGATGGTTCTTGCTCTTTGAACATTTTTCAATTCAATCTACAACATCTGGAGTTATTGGGAAAAACCTGACCAATTCATCTGTTACTACTCCATTTGCTCTCTATTCAGGCTGGTAACTATTGGACCCTGACAATGTGGATGCTTCATTTATCTATGGACTTGATTAGATTTCCCCCCCGATTAATATTTTTAAAAAGTATATTCCATAATGTTTCTCTGGTTCTCACATATCAATGGTATTCTCTTTTCCCACCTAAAAAGGTACATATTTAACATATCTATATCCTGTTTATACTGCATATTTTCTCTTTGGCTTGAGATTCAGTGATCAAAAATTGTAAGCAACTCGTTTTTGAGTCAGAACCGCCTAATTCAGCCACCCATAGCAAACATTTTGTTTTTTCTTCCCAGAAACTAACTAATCTGGTGAGTATTTCCAGCATCTCTGACTTCATATTTCCAGAACTGCTGTTAACTACATCTTTGTTTCAGCATGCATTTCTCTTGTTTCTATTGCTCTCATTTATATGTCTTACTCCTCCAGATATATCAGGTGTGATGAACAAAAATGTGTTTTCCTCTGTTACACTGCACAAAAGCAAAATAATATTAAATGAACTCCGCTTATCACAGGTATGCTCTTTGTCCCCTCCATCCCTTCCTTCTCGGCAACTTAAAATGGGCACGGTTTCTCATTCTTGCGGTTTTATAGATACTCAGGCTGCCATGGAACGAAGTCTGAACAAGGGCCTCAACCCGAAACCATTCCTTCTCTCAGAGATGCTGCCTGTCCCGCTGAGTTACTCCAGCATTTTGCTTCTAACTTCACTATTAGCAATTAGTCAGATTGTTCCATAACAGTCTTCAGAGAACTAGATCATAGCAGTAAGTACCAAGACTCCGAACTTTGGCAGTCATTCAAATCTAAAGAAGAGCAGCATATGGGAATCAATATGGGGAAGTCCTAGTGAGGACCCACTTTTGGGTCGATTTCCTCATTGTTTAACTGTGAATTAACCATGATGGTTATACAAACCAGTAATCAAATTTCCGACATTAAGTCAGAAGTAGAACAATGCACTTTGAAGATGTTGTCACATTTGTGAAATAGAACAAGGAAATGTTCTAACACCCACGCTTGGTTCTATCATAACCTGAAGAGCTTAGTCCAATTACCCAATGGGCAGAATTTCCAAAAACAGGCTATCATACTTTTGAAATGCAAAATAGTAACAGTGCCTTCCATAATGTTTGCGACAAAGACCCATCATTTATTTATTTTTCTCCGTACTCCACAATTTGAGATATGTAATAGAAAAAAAAATCACATGTGGTTAAAGTGCACATTGTCAGATTTTATTAAAGGGTATTTTTACACATTTTAGTTTCACCATGTCGAAATTACAGCTGTGTTTATACATCGTCCCCCGCTTTTCAGGGCACTTCAACAGTTTTCATCCTTGTTTTTTCCAAGCACTTCATAGTCCCAACTGCTCTCTTGGCTACAATCTCACTCAACGCTCAACCCTCTGATATATTTCTCTTTCAGTTGCGGACTGTCGATCCATTCCTCAATCACCCATACACCACACGATTGGTTATGTAGCTAAAGACCCTTGCTAGGAATTTCCTCTTGAAACTTGTTTCACTCCTTCATCCAAGTTAACAGTTATGTCCAATCTTCCAATAATCTGCCCTCATAACTTAACACAGCTCAAACTCATACTTATAATACTTTGAAACATTTTGCTACATTAATGCTCCATATAAACACAGCTGAAGGTATTATTTTGGCAATTAAGCACATCTGAATATCAAACGACATAGAGGATAGAACATCTACCATCTCTTAAAATAAGTAGTTTAAAATCCACAAAGGGTTGTAACTTCATTTATTTAGACGATGCTGCGAACAGAGAGATGTTCTGTAATTCCACCATTGTTGCAAAGAGGCTACAGTGACTGACTTGGATTTATAATGGAATGGGGATTACTGAAGAGACAACAGCTGAACATTGCAGTACATTGTTTAGAGATATACTAGCATTGTGTTTACGTTACTAGACTAACATTGACCCCTGGACAAATACTCCAGAGATAAGTTCAATCTCTACTGTGGCAACGTATACTTATTTTTTTCTTGAGAAAAAGAAAGCAATTGGATTATTGTTAAAAATCCGCCTGGTTCCCAATGTCCTGTTGGGAAGTGTCCTTGGTATGTTCTACATGGATTAAAAATCCACAGTAATGTGGCTAACTCTTAATTGAGCTCTGAAAAATCCTGTAACTCACTTGGCTGTATCATTGCCATTCACTATGGGAACAGTGCACATGAAAGATTGCAGAGGCTCAAGACAGCTCAATCAAAAGCCTCAACAGTCTGGGTCTACGTAGTGGACAGGAAAATACAATTAATAGAGAGGGGTTAGAGTGCATTATAGCATGACAGTGTAAAGTAATACATTACACATCACATTCAGAAATCATCATAGATATAAACAGCTTACAGTAAAAAAGGGCACAGTGACACAGACTTGTGGAAAAAAGACATGAGATAGATTGTTCGACAGAGAAGATCAAAGTATAAAACAACGACCAGCTAGCTGGGGATTTGATGATTGTGAAGGAACTGCAGCGTCTGACTGGGTCAGATTAAACTGCAAGTTATAAGCCAAAATAGTCAACAAGATAATATAGTGCAAGTGTAAAGTCTACACCATAAAAGACAAAAGCTAGTCAAAGCATGAGGGAGGAATTAGACAACAATGCAGCTTTATCACTGGGACAATAAAAAAATTCAAAATTATTCAATTATATTGATCTATCAGTATAATGTAACATTCGAGTCTGGTAACTGCAAAATATCTTTATGTTAAATTTAATATTTAGAATATACATGTTACCAAAGATTAAGTCATCTATTATCTTGAAAGCTATTGAAAGCTGGGTAGTGCAGAGATAGAAATGTTGTGGGACCATCTTATTCGGAAACATTTCATATTTTCAACTTAATATTATCGTCCCAATTTTCTATCTTTTGTATCATGCCAGTAAATATCTCATCAATGATTTAAACAAATTAACTCTACTAATAGGTGGAAAAATAGAACCAGAATTTGGGATTATCTAATGACTGTGTAAATTACCTCGCAGAAGCAATTTTATCATCTAGAATAGAAGACAAAACAGCTGACGGAGGCACAAAGTGGCATCCAATATACAGCATTCACATTAAAGCTGTAGTGTGCAATAACATCTACAGACTAGAGGAACAATACTGATGAAAACTGAGCTGGCAACCAACTTGGTCCCAAGTCTAAATTATAGAGTTACTCAACCATTTGCTGTTGGCTATTTAGATTTAAAAGGCATTTAAGATACATTCCAGCTGAAATGTCTTTGATTTTTTGGGGATAAAATGTCAGTGCCCAAGAGGAATTAAACAACTCGGGTCAGCCAACTGAAAGCCTTGCATTCTAATCCGTCAACTGATTCTGTATTGTGAGCAATTTTGGGCATCATATCTGAGGAAGGGTGTGCTGGCTATGGAGAGAGTCCAGAGCAGGTTTACTAAAATGATCCCAGGAATGAGTGGATTAATATATGATGAGTGTTTGACGGCACTGGGCCTCTAGACACTGGAGTTTAGAAGGATGAGGGGGGGATCCTCATTGAAACTTACCGAATAGCGAAAGGCTTGGATAGAGTGCTTGTGGAGAGGATGTTTCCACTCGTGGGAGAGTCAAGGACCAGAGGTCATAGCCTCAAAATTAAAAGACGTTCCTTTAAGAAGGAGATGAGGAGGGATTTCTGTAGTGGGAGGGTGATGGATCTGTGGAATTCTTTGTCACAGAAGGCCGCGAGGCCAAATCAATGGATATTTTTAAGGCAGAGATAGATTCTTGATTAGTACGGATGTCAAGGGTTATGGGGAGAAGGCAGAAGAATGGGGTTAGGAGTGATTGATCAGCCATGGTTGAATGGTGGAGTAGACTTGATGGGCCGAATGGTCTAATTGTGCCCCTATCACATGATCTTATAACCTTAATGTTACCAAACAGATTGTATGTTACTGACTGGCGATGAGTTTTCTTCCAATCCAAAAGGGAGTTAAAGCCATCTAGATATATTGATGAGGCTCACTCGTCGTAAACCACAATTGGTTTGATAGGCCGGGTTTCACTGTAAATAATGGAATTATATTGCAACTCTTATTCCACTATGAAACATTTGCATTGTCAATTTCTTTTTGGTTTTCATACATAATGAACCCATCACTTCTCAAAACGTTATGATCGTGTTTATATAGAGCATAGAATTGACAACAAAATAAAACCACAATTTTTATTATATAACGCCATGGTCATAAGTGCAAAATATGAATGGTTAGAACTCGTGCATTATTCAGGACAATGCACTGTTCTCCTTAAGTTTAAAAATGAGCGCCACCTGCTGAGTTCAGTTCCGTAGACAATGTACCAAAAGATAGAAAAGGAAGAGTTTACAATGAAGCCACACTGTTTCTCAACTGGCGTTGCCAGTATTCTAGGTCCACAACATTCTGAGTTATCCACCGATAACCCCAAACCAATAAGTTAATCACTCTGATGATATAATTCAAAGTTACAAATATGCTTTTAAAATACATTAAACTGTGGTAAATTAGCATTAACAAGACATTACAAAATGATTATTAGCAGTCTTTACCTAGTTCATTGCCACATCACCACAGAGTGAATGAAAATCCTCATGTAAAATGTACAGATAACGAGAACAAATCTGCAACAGATGCTCCTAGGCGTTATATAATAGCAATAATGAACTGAAAGGTGTATATTATTGTACACACTTTGGGTAGGCATTCTTTGCATCCTTTCCACTAGGGATTCCAATAATATATATATATATATATATATATATATATATATATATATATATATATATATATACACAAAATGGTCACCATCACTCAGATATCAATGTTGTCGTATTTTACCCTCTTCGGCATGGAGGACAGTAGAACCCCAGTAGTTTAGAAACCATTATGACTCCCTAATCAGTATAATCTATAACAACCCCCCCCCCCCCCCCATCAAGTTAATATTTTTGGATAACGGCAGATCTAGGATTACAACCTCTCCTGTTGTAAAATTCACTTTATCCATAAAAACAGCATCAAATTGTCATGTTAGCTGAAAGTGCAGAATTGTTTTGCTCCAAAGCAGAGATTGGACTCTAGTGTTAAATCCAGTTACACAAGAACCATAATTAGGAAATAGAAGCCAATCACAATCGTCAAATCATAACATTTTATCTTGACTCTTGACTAACAGAAAACCTCCCCTGAAAGGAACAGCCTTGTTTCTAACACTATATAAGGTGCCATGCATATTAGAACAAACCAATATGGTTTTATTGTCTTATGCAAAATAGGATAAGCATATTAGAACCGGATTATGGATATATGGATATATGGATATCCGCCCAGCCATGTGTCTCAACAGATTTACTTCTGACAATCTTAGCTCAGTCTATTATTTAAAAAATATTCTTTAGGCTAAAATACAAGTAATATTTACAAGTTTCCTTTTGGAAAATTTGTACAGCATTGCATTGGGTTTTGTGAAATTGGTCTAATAACATGCAGATGTTTGCCACTATGATTATTTCTAAAACATAGAAACACACATTTTAAAAGGCAGCTTTACTCTTCTAGAGTTCCTACACTAATATGTACAAGTTGTTGTTTGAGTATCAATTTTTGTTTTGGATAAGACAATATTGAAATTAATTTCCTTCCACCCAAACAATTTTAAGGCACAACTGTTTTGTTCACATCATTAACCTTCCTCTTGCCCAAGATTAAACCACAAATGACCCTGTATGGGAGATGGGGAAATGACCGATAAGATTTGATGGGCCAGTGCATTATTTACTAATATACACCTTCTTACTCATTATTATTTTGAATGAAAAATATATCATAATATCACATATTTTTGGATTGCATTTTTAAAAATAGCAGCAAGTAATTAAAGCACTTCAGAATTAAAAAAGAATGCAAACCCTTTTACAATGTTAACTTATTTTGAGCTTTTGATGACTGAGGTAGCTATACCCAGGACTAATAAAATTCATTTTTTCTAAACCTGCATTCGGGCGTGGAGGCAAGTATCAGTAGAAACAAATCTGTATAGCCAACTGAACTAGTTCAACTAGCCACCACTACCTCAGTAATGGTCAGGAAAACAATATTCATATTGCACAATTCCTTTATTTATAATGACGCAATATAAGATGACCAGATTTCTTAAACTTTGTCACAAAATACAGTAATATTGCACTGCAACGTCAATATCTCTGCTCTCTTCACTGATGCTTTCCAATCTAGTGAACGCATTCACGATGTTTTGATTAATGCTCGATCTTAATACTTGAAAAAACGGCTCCAACTTTTTAAGTAATTGGGGAATGGAACAACAACCCTGGATCAAAAGTGCAATGTAAACAAATGGCTAAGTATGTTTTGGCTCACAGAAACACAACTTGCATATTCAAATCCTATTATAGCAAACTAAATATTGAGGGTTAATTTTTGTCTTCATTACTCTATACAGTAATTAATTCTATTATTACTTCTACACAAATAACTTTGCAATAGCTTCTCTAAAACCCTTTTACCAGAATCTCCCTTTTTTATTCTTACGTATTTTAATTTGAACAGATTTCTACATTTACATTTTATATTATTATAGCTATCTTGATTTAGCAGAGCTAAAACATGTTTCTAAAAGCCAATTTCTTCCTATATTTTCTTTTATTATGCTGACAGATAGTGGCAAATAAATATCAATCATACTCTTTACTGAAGCAGCAACTTGTTAAATTAGGGGTAATGCAACTGAAAGCTTGACATGAAGGATTTAGTCACAGATTCAGATTTATACAGCATGGAAACAGGTTTTTTGGCCCAAGTCATCCATGACGATCAAGTTGCCCATCTACACTAATCCCATCTGCCTGTATTTAGCCTATATCCCTCCCAGCCTTTCCTAGCCATGAACCAGTCCAAAAATCATTGTAGCATCATCATTGCACTTGCCTCTACTTCCTCCTCTGGCATCCCATTCCCTACATCTACCATCTGTGTGAAAAATAAGTCCCTCAGATTTCCTTTGAATCTTTGTCCTCTAGCTATTAGCCCATGCTGCTCTGGGAAATAGAATGTGACTTTCTACCTTATCTATGCCCCTCATAATTTTAATCTCAGCCTCCCTCTCCCAGGAAAAAAATGTCCCAGTCTATCCAACCTCTGCTTTTAACTAAAGACCTCCAGTTCAGGTAATATTCATGTGAATCTTTTACACCTTTTCTGGCTTAATTACATTCTTCAATTTACCTTTATAAATACAAATAGGCCTTGTCCGTGGAAACAATAATTTCATCAGATATAGAAGCAGAATTAAGCCATTCGGACCATCAAGTCTACTCCGCCATCCAATGTAACGGCAAAGTTAAAAAAAAACCAGAAGATTCCAGCACAAGATTGGCTGATCATAAGACGTCCATTAGATTAGGCTGAACATAAGATGCCCATTAGATGGGTTACATTGGTACCCTTGTCTCTGTGTTGTAATTTGATCTCAGCTAAAATTGCAAGTGTGTTGTTTAGTCAAATCTCATGAGTTCAATGGTAAGTCACTAACAGAAGGAACAACTTCCACTATGTAATCTGAGCACTAAGTATTCCTTAAAGTCTTAAAGCCCTCAGTTTCTTCCTCGACTGCAGAACCAACCAATCCCCATCTACTGATACTCTCCTCCGTCAAACAACTTTTTGTTTGACTCTTCCCATTTCCTCCAAATACAAGGAGTAGCTATGGGCAAGCATGGACCCCAGCTATGCCTGCCTCTTTGTAGGGTACGTCGAACAATCTTTGTTCGAGGCGTATCATGGGCCTATCCCCGAACTCTACCTCCTCTACATCGACGACTGCATTGGTGCTACCTCCTGCACCCACACACAACTTACTGACTTCATCCATTTCACCACTAACTTCCACCCGGCACACAAATACACCTGGACCATTTCCAACATTTCCCTACGATTTCTAGACCTCACTATCTCCATCACAGGTGATTGACTACTGACTGACATCTGCTATAAACCCACTGACTCCCATGGCTATCTGGACTATACTTCTTCCCACCCGGCTTCCTGTAAGGACGCCATCCCCTACCAATTCCTCGGTCTATGTTGCATCTGCACCCAGGATGAGGTATTCCACACCAGGGCATCGGAGATGTCCTCATTCTTCAGGAAACGGGGGTTCCCCTCTTCTACTAAAGATGAGGCTCTCACAAGGGCCTCTTCTATACCCCGTAACTCTGCTCTCCCCATCCCCCCCCATTCGTAACAAGGGCAGAGTACCCCTTGTCCTCACCTTCCACCCTACCAGCCGTCACATACAACAAATATGCCTCTGACATTTTCACCACCTCCAATGGGATCCCACCACTGGCCAAATCTTCCCATCTCCTCCCCTGTCTGCTTTCCGCAGAGACCGCTCCCTCCGTAACTCCAAGGTCAATTCGTCCCTTCCCACCCAAACCACCCCCTCTCCTGGCACTTTCCCTTGCAATAGCAGGAAATGCTACAAATACAGTTGTAAAGACCACGTTTAAAAAAAAACAGAAAACATTTAATCCTATGAATAATGGATATGGTATTTTGATTGACATAATTTACAACACTTTGACACCATGGCCAATACGTCAACACAGTTGACATTATATGACTAAATTATACCAAACTTAATTCTACATATCTATTCTGCTCAAATTGATTGTCCTTAATTTCCCATACTCTAACAAAGCGATCAAATACATTAAATCAAAACCTAAAGAGTAATCCTAACTACATTTAAAGATGCCAGCCAATAACGATGTTCCTTACAACAAAGCAAAACTAAATATATTAGTTTTGACAACGTAAATGCTTCACTGATAATTATTTTGAAGTGGTAACAAAATAATTACAGTAAAATAAACTGGGAAAATAGTTCACATAGTCAAAGTAAAATCCCACTGGATTAAAAACGGATCATGCATTAAAAGGGAAAGTCCACTAGTCTTCAAAATTGCTCGTCACCAGTTTCTCAAATAAAATACAGGGCTGTAATTAATTCTAGTTCTAAAAAAGGAATACACATCTGGGAAGGAATTGAAGCACATCATTGGTGGTTTACAATGAAGACTGCAGGTGGTTAATCAGAATTATTCATGTTACAACTTCCACCTTGTAGACAAACCATAATAACCTGCTGCATAAGAAGAAATCACCTCTGACTCATTTACCCATTAAGTTAAATTGATGCCATCTCATTATTGCTTCTTCTGTCAGTGAAAATAGTTTTGTTTACTCTACCAAAGCTCCCCTTGACTATGAGCACAAATATTATTTAAACTATTTCTGCACTAACAAGAATAATCCCAATTTCTTCAATCTTATATCCTTGGTATAATTCTAGTCAGTTGCTTCGCCACTACATAATTTAGTATACGCCACTGATTTTGTCTCTAAAATCAGATGCTACATAAACGGAATACAATTCTTCAGCCGTGGCCTAACCAGTAATTTGCAAAACCGTTTGTATATTTTGTGCTTTTATACTCTACACCTCAATGTAAAAAGCTGTGTATCCAACCTGCTTTTGCATCCCAACCCACTCCTATGTGAAGTCATATCTCTTTAAAATTGTACTTTTTAGTTTGTTTTAGTTTTATATAAATTTATAGATAAATTTATATGGATTTATTTAATGAAAAAAGGGAAATTATTTTTTCAATAAAAATTCCATCTTGCTTGTTCAACTGTGAATACCTATTTCAGCAACATTCATAGCGGTTAAAGGAAAAAATATACGACTTAAATATTTTATACGTTCAATGTCCACTGATTGAAAGGGATTCTATCTCTCAAAACCATTAGCCAAAAACATCTCCCCAATCTGCCATAGAGACATGCTATTCTACTGCCACAATACAATTCCAGAAATGTCTCCTACATAGACCCATAAGGGGTTAAGTGTCTAATATCCAACAAGGATAATAGTTTAACTCCAGATCCTGGATAATATGATTAAAGGTTGTGTTGGAAATCCATATGTAGTATGGACATTTGTAACTATTACTGGACACTTAGCACTACAAAGGAACCAGTTTGTGATGTCAGATTTCATCTAATACAAATTGGAGCTGTATTTTGTACATTTTATTGGCATAAGATTGACTTCTGATTTAGCATTTCTTGAGTTTTATAATTAAAGTACCATTCTGAATTGGCATCCTCAGACTTCCTGCATTGTAATCAGTGCTATAACAAAGGCCCAGCATTTCAGACCCTCTGGTGAAGCAGCTGTCTTGGTGAAGCTTTGCCAGATATCTACATAAAGCCTGTGGTCTCCTCATTGTATACTTTTGGACCCACAGTACACCCAATTTTAACGCCTGTGCAAATTCCCAGCTTCAACATTTTTGCTGTTCCTTTATAATAAGAGATGTAATAACAGATAAAATATACTTTAGGAGTAATGCCAACTGAGTAGGGAATCATTGTGGCAGCTTACAATTATATTTTATAAAATAGCCAACCTCTATTGATCAAAAGCTCAATTTAAAGAACTAGTAGTTTCAATGACTCAGTCAGTCATGTTAAAGACAACACCGAAATTTCAAACTATTATACTTTTACGGCTGCGTATTTCAGAACTATACTATATATATATATATATATATATATATATATTCTTTTAAAACAGTACATTGCTAATTTAAAATATTTTCCTGTGCAGTTATTGCATTTCATTCACTGTACCACACAGTTCATGTGAGCGGTTCCTGCTTTATGACACAGTTCGGCAAGACGATCCGACTAATTTTCCCAGAAATAACGTTGGGATTCAAAGTCACTATGTTCCCAGTGGAAGCTGAAGTTCCTGGTTGTGGTTCATGTTCTGCAGAACTTGGAGCTGTGTAAATGTAGTTGAATCCCACATTGTCTAACATGTCGGACCAGGCCCGGTACTGAAATTCAGCAGCTCCCAAGTAGTTTCTAATGCTGGATTCTGAGCGGTGTCCTGTTAGTGCCATGATCTCTCTTGCTCCAAGGCCTGCATCGCACAGGAGACGGACTGTCGTAGTTCTGAGTGAATGGTTGGTGTACCTCTGGGACAGTCTGGCAGCAATACTGATTCTAGGCATCATGCTTCCCAGATAATTAACCCCCATCGGCTCTCGCTTATACCAGACAGGTTGTACATGTAACTGTTCTGGTGTTAATTTTAGAGGATGAAGGTAAAAGGCAGGAGGTTCAGGTGGCAGCTTAGATATATAAAGCTCAAGTGAGATGACTGGACAGTTTGCATCTCCTGGCATATCATACATCCGCCCCAGTTTGAACGGGTCCTCGCGGCTCCTACGTTTTCCAGTGTACTTCAGCACTGCATAGCGTCGTCCATTGGGATCCCGCTTAATAACAAAAGCGTCCGGAGGGAGGTCCCGTAGGATTTCCCGTCCTCGCTTGGCAAAGTGCAACTGCAGGTCAAACCAGACTTTATTCACGAGTGCAAGGGGTGTATGAAGTCCCAGAACCCCAGATGTTCTGATCTTTCGAAGGTCGTCTGCATTGACTGGGGGGTGATGATTTGTCTCATCCTTCCCTTGCTTTCTTAGTATTTTAAGCACTCCCAGAAACACATTATTGGCACTGCTGAATTCCTTATCCTGCATCAGGCAGATCTGCTGGCTATGAGGAGGCATCTTAAGGTGTCTGTTTAAACCAGCTCGGATCGATTTATAACTGGAAATACTATAAGTGTTACCATCATGATTTCTCACAGTGCCGTAAAACTCTCTCAAAATACCATTAAGTTCTTCAACTGATATGCTTTCAAATTTATCATCTTTGCCCTTTTCAATAAGCCACTGTTTTAGGATATTCACTGCCCAATCTGTCTGCTTGCGTGTGTTCTTCTCGTTGCGTTCCTCCTCGAGCCCAATAAGATCCTCTTCTGTCACACTAACATGCCGTCTAGCGTCGTCTAAAAGCTCGTCACTGGCAACGTGTTCATCTGTCATTTGGTCCTCAAAACTGAGCAGAGCGTTGCTGTCGAAAATGCCAAAGCTGCAGAGTGGGGAGTGAGACGCTGTTTTGTCGGACAGCTGTGAATTGCGGAGTAATACGTAATTTTTTGATACAATGCTTTAAAAAAAATAATTAAATTAAAAACAAAGAAAAATTATCCAGCAGGTGACGTTCATTAGGAAAAAGTATCTCAATACTCAACAGCGCACACCCTATTAACCACTCACTTTCACACATTGCAAACCATGGCATTACATGTTGTCACAGAAATAGTAGAAAGACAAATTGCGGTGGAGTTTTGAAAAAAAAAAAGAATGCTAAATCTCTTGCATGGCTGCTGAGAAACTATGAATCCAAATGGAGAATAATTCATGCATGTATTCTCTAGAAGAACTGGAAAAACTTTATTGTTGCACTGAAGAGAATCTGTAATAGAAATGGGAAAAGGCTTATAATTTCTGACAAACCTTAGCTGACTGAACCTCTGTGCCAGTGCTCTGATTAGCTTCAGCGGCGAGTTACCCAGATACAGAACAAGGTTTTCGTAAAAGGCAGAGCAGGAATGAGAATCACATCAGGATACTCCACCACACTGAAGCGTTCAGAAAACTTTGAGCAGCCAACTTTTTGAAGAATGAATGAAGAATGCAGTCATATTCTGCTAATAGTTTCTGGTTTCATTTAGACAATCTTTCCAGTTTATTTAGAGAATGCACAAGACTTCCCCTCTCATTCTTTCTGTGTTATTTTTCAACCAAATGGTTTGCAGGTCTGTCTTTCTGACACGGGAAAGTTATAAATGCATAATATAATGCAGATAAGCCATCTGCCCTCCCCACAGTTTATTCTCGTTGGGTGCTCGTGGAAGTCTTCCACCATCTACCATCATAAATCTTTATACTGAATGATCCATAATTTTAACATCCATTATACTAATGAACAAAAGTGGCATCTTTTTCTGATTAGATCCCCTATTGGCAAAAATGGAAATTTATCAAAGAAAGGCTATATTATAATCCACTGTCAGTGGAGAGGTTATCATGAAGAGCATGTCACTCTTTAAAGCTCTAGTGGCTCAGCATTGCAAGTAGATGCACGTCCAACTAACCTGAGAATGGAATAATATGACGATTCTGGTTGATCATATTCCCTTACAAACAACAACCAAATTCAACCCAAAAGGTATAATTCTACTATCTTTCTCGCCACATCTTTATAGCTGGTCGGCAGTTGCACTTCAATGGGCTATAATTGATGTTATCAAGTGCCATGATAAATGTGCTGTACCCACCTGGTTGCCACCAGGAGAAGTTTTCTTAATGGCTGGCGATTCTCCAGGAACTGCTGTTGAATGTCTCTGTGTGCCCTGACTGAGGCTACTTTCTGTTAATGGGGTAAAAGCAATTCATTAATGTTTCAGATTAACACAAGAATGTCAAGAGACAAGTTTTTTTAAATGTTTCCTTTCAAAGGTTCTTTGTTCCAACTACTGCTGCAATATTAATCTTTTGTCTTAGCACAAAAGCAATTCTAGTTTTAAAATGAGCTCCAACAACTTGAGTAAATATTTTTCTTACAGCTCTCATGAAAACACAACCCAAAGGGTGCATATGAAGACAATTACATAATATTGTTATATCTTCTGCATCCTTCTAATCCTGGATGCAGAAGGTATATAACTTGTACATCATGAAATCATTGTTTCCTTTCTGATCTCCTGGCAATGTACAGTAATTTTTTTGCATTTTCTATTTTTTGTTTAATTCCAAAGATCTCTTGTACATTGTGACCCACTTTACTGACATTCTAATAATAGGCCGTTATACAGCCAAAACTAGTGCAGCTCGATTGAAAGGTTCACATAAGCAAAGTTAAGTGTTAGGTATAATTGCCGTGTCTTCATCGTTTCATTCCCAAACTGTCAATTTTAAACGGCTAATGAGTTTTAAAACCAGTTCAGGCCATCAGTTTTGAATAAACCAGAATTCAACCCACTCAGTGGGAGTAGGAGGCAGAGGTGGATGCACGGAATCCATTTCATTAAAATAAAGGCAACAAATTTAGACCGCATACAATTGTAACATCACTCAGACAAACTTCTACAAGTTTCTGATAACTTATGCATCCAACGATCAGAAAGCTCACGAGGTTGGCAATTGTTTTTATGCCAGTTCCTTGAAACAACTAGTTAACAGAACCATAGAGCTACAAGGAATGCTGAATGGAGACAGGCCCTTCAGTCCACTGAGTCCATGCTGGCCATCAAGCACCTAATTACACTAATCCTATCTTTAAACATTTTATTCTCTCTACATTCCCCTTAGCTTCCTCCAGATTCTATCACTAATTTACACATACCAGACAAGTGACCAATTATCCTACCAACCTGCACACTATTTTGTGATGTGGGAAAAAACAGTGCACAAGAGGAAACACACACAATCACAGGGAGAATGTGCAAACAGCATACAGATGGCACTAGAAGTCAGAATTGAACCTTGGTTGCTGGAACTGTGAGGCAGCAACTCAATTAGCTGACTACTCTACACTCACTTTCTAACTATTTCATGTAGCTCTGCAAATTTCTCCTTTTCACGTATACTACGTTTTAAACTTGCTTTTAAGCTCACTGGAACATACATTTTTTTCACAAATTCCCCTCTCTTGCCATTCTCAATTAGAACTCCAATTAATTTAAACTTGCGATCTCTAGTGCCTATGACTTTAAACGCCTGTGTAAGTCTCCCTTTAACTTTCCTTGCTCTAAGGAGAACAACCCTTAGTAATCAAGACTTCACACCACCAAAGTTCTTCATTCTTAATAACACTCTTAGTCACAGTCATACAGCATGGAAACAGGCCCATCGGCCCAATTTGCACACCAACCAACATGTCCCGTCTACACTAGTCCCAGCTGCCTGCATTTGGCTCATATGCATCTAAACCTATCCTACAAGTGTTGACATTTCTGCTAAGATGCTATTTCCTGAATTGGACACAATGTTCCAACTGTGGTCTAACCTGTGATTTACAAGGTTTCGAGTAGCTCCCTCTGCTTTCATACACCCAGTATTTGCTCATTTCATCAATCTGTCAAAGTCTTCCCAAAGTAATTTTCTATCCTCCTCACTGAGCTTATCACCAAATCAGCATTTAAATTAGACAGAGGCCATAAATATATTAGGAGCGGAAAATCTGGCGTACCATGGTATATTGTCCAACTACTCTATCAAAACCTCTTATGTGTTCAAGTAAGTAACTTTTAACTCACTCTGCTCAAGGATTAAATCTCAACTTCTCCACATCAGTTAAGCACGACCATTAATTTCAAAGGGAAATAACAATTCTGATAAGAATGGCAATTTTTAAAATATAATTAATTTATTTAATTATATTTATGTTTAAATGGGTTTTAATTAGCAAGTTAAAATGTATAATAGTGTTTTAATTTTAATAGTATCTCAATATTAGAATTTGTAAAACCAAAGTTATTCACCAATATCAATTTCAGCTACAGGTTTGTTAGTTGATGAAGGAGTTGGTGGGGGAAAGAACAAGTCAGTTGCTGTCAATAAGGCACGATTTTGTTATGCTGGAATTCTTTATTCTGGGTGGGATCTGTTTCCCAGAGGAAGACTGGCCCTGAGGGCCTGTTGCAGGTAAAATGAAATGAGCTTCATGGACAAGCAACTATAGATCATCCTTTTAAACATATGTAAGGATATGTTGAATTACAATTTATCTTTTAAGGCAAAGTTATCCTTTTGCCTCAGATTAAATAATGCATCTTCTATTCCAAGCAATGCAATGCAAAGCACTACCAATGTTCTAAAATGAACATGAATAAATATAATTCCACTGCTAAAACCAAATTTAATTTCCTCGTTTTTGTTTCTTGTAACTATTCTATAAACTGGTATTTAGACTTATTGTGGCCCTGTTAATGTCCTTAATTGGGACACAATTGTACATTAGCAATGACAGCATTATCACTTTTGAAATGAGATTGTGGCCTTCAATAATTTAATTATGGATCAAATGGCTTTTCATGAACTAAAAACATTTATAAATGCAATGGCAGTGAAAGGCAGCTCAATAAAACACAGTAAATATGTTCCTTAAATATATATACAAAACGCATAGATGAACTAACAATATTTCAATCTTAACATGTGATTTGTTTTACCTGTTCTGGACGGTCCTATATTGGTGACATCCGAGCTGGATGTTAATGGTTGACCTGATGACACAGAAACTAGTCCTTGGCTGAAAGTCTGTGATGGCCTTGGTGGTAATACAGGCCTAGTAGTATTTGAAGGGCTAAAATGACCTGGGGAATTCAAAGATTGCTGTGACGTCCGGGAAATCTGTGAAACCGGTGAAAGAACAGTCTGGGAACTAATCACAGAAGCAGTCTGATTGGAAATAGCATTACTTATCTGCATTGATCCCATAGTTGCAGGAGACTTCCTCTGCACTCCTGGGCTTGGCAAAGAAGTACTAGCACCATTTGCTTTTGTTACATTCGGCATTTGTGGTGCAGGTGGTTTCGGGAGGATGTTAAGCGTAGGTTGGGATTGAACAGGTAGAAACTCAAGTCCGGGTTGCTGATTGGTCATCAAGGTGTTTGCTGAGGCCTGCAGAAGCTGAGGTTGGGAAGACATTGCCACCGGAACCGTAAGTAATACTGGCATTGACTGTAGAGATACTGGAATAGGCTGGTTACTGCCAGAGGCTGGCAGCGACTGATTGGTTCCTACCACCGCTGCAGTTGCTGGGAGCACAGGAGTAACCACAGCACCAGATGACCCTGTATTCTGAGGTTTAGTTTGTCCACCAACTACCTGAGGTGGTGTGAGGTTTGTGACAATACCTGTAACAATAGAACAGCCTTCAATTAGAATCTATAAATATAGATATACTTCCCAGTCCAATTTCTTCGAAGGTTCTATTCATGCACCCTAATGGCCTTCGCCCATGAGACTGCACAAGTCTGGTGTGCAGGCAACAAGAATCAAGTGTTTTATTGTCATATATCCCAGATAGAACAATGAAATTCTTACTTGCAGCAGCACAACAGAATATGTAAACATAGTACTCCGCTAACAGTATAGTAAACGAGAAAAACTCCGCTAACAGTAAAGTAAACGAGATGGCCTTCACCTCAGTATGACTGATCCTACGGAATGCAAAATATCAGGGCCAATTCAGATCTATTTTACTTCGGAGTCACGTGAGTGACTACGTGAAGAAGCCCCGCCAGGCGCATGATCGGCCATTACGTCGACGCATGTGAAGCTCCGACAGGTTGAAGAGCGCAGCTCCCACCAGCATAAGTTTAACCCACAGGTAAGTCGCTGTTGAACTTTCTTGCTAGTGGGTTTAAACTCTGTAAGTCTGCAGAGCCAGCTAGAGTGCTGATGTATTTTGAAATTTTTTAAAAACTCTGTAACTCTGACTCGAAATACGGAGCCAGCTAGAGTGAATTATTTTTAAACTGCGGTAATTGAATAGAACGCGCTGGAACCGCAGTTTCCGATTTAGATTGGATCGGGAGATAAGGGCTACTTTAAAAGCCGGCTCCCGCTATTTAGATCGGGTTTGGAGATAACGGCTGCGCTAAATGCCGGCTCCAAATACCCAGTAATTGTTAAATAAAGTCTGCTCTGAGTATATTTTACCAGATGCAGTTTTCTTTATGGAAATGTATATAACCCTGTGTGATACTGAGGTTAATACAAATATTCTGCAAGCAGAATGTGCCTGTCAGAATTACAATTTTAAACATATATGGTTTATGCATAAATATAAAACAGTAAAGAAGTAACTCTCCTCCAAGGGAGGACAAGAATGTGGGGGAGGCTGGAAATGGAGAAAATGCTCCACACTTCACTTAATCAAGGGTTCTTGACCCAAGTATGTCTTCCTGTTAGGCAGGCTCCAAAGGAGTTTCCATACGCTGAGTATGGTGCCTATGAAAATGGGATTCTGATTCTCCAGTACCTTGGTTAGGTCTGGATGAGATCCTTAGAGCAAGATAAAATGCTCCAAATTCTAATCAGCCAAGGGTTCTAAAGACCCATGAGATTCTAAGGCAGGCTCCGAAGGAGTTTCCATACACTAAGTATGGTGCCTATAAAGAATGAGAATCTCATTCACCAGTGCCTTACATAGGTCTGGACGAAGTATTTAGAACAAGATAAAATGCTCAAAATTCTAAACAATTAAGGGTTTTAAGACCCATGAGATTCTAAGGTAGGCTCCGAAAGGAGTTTCCATACACTGAGTATGGTGCCTATGAAAAATGAGAATCTCATTCACCAGTGCCTTGTTTAGGTCTGGATGAAGTCTCCTAGAGCAAAGACTCGGGAGTACCAGGGCAGGATGAAACTGACCCTGAAGCTGGTGTCCCTACTTATGTGTATACACCAGAGCACAATAGAAACGCTCCGGATGTTCCCGATGTAGCACCAAGTTTTGCTATATCGGTATGGACTGGTGAGGCTATGGATGAACCTGGCGGCCAACATTATTTGGTTTCTCACCTACTCCATGAAACTGTTATGACTGAAACAGTAAAAAATATATAAAACACCCATCTATTGTGCCTCGCTCAGGGTGCCAACAGTAATTCAGTAATGGGGCACCCATGAGTGTAACGATGCGAGGACAGGAAATGTGTTCCAGCATGTCTTCTAGCTGATATTCAGTTGGCACCACTGCATTTGGGGAAGACATTCATGGGTCGATAATGTCCAATACTTTTAAGACATGCTTGCGTTACTCTGCAATGCATATTCAAACCCAATTGTATGATGAAGATTGCCATTTGGCTAACATTATACCCAAAAAATGCAGGATTATGTGGGCAAGCTATAACCAGATTTATGATTGATGAAAAACTGCCCAAACAATTAAGGATATTTGCCTTATAAAACTTCTCACCCCTGCTTTGAGAAAACAAACAGGTTGAATACGAACCCCCTATATTAAGAGAAGGAGATCTTCTGGTTCATTTACGGAAGTACAGAAACGTCATTCCATCACACATGGAATTTCTGGGAAACAACCTCTGGTCGGTTGTAAGATTACAATTGTTTTGTAATTCTGCATGAAATCTGATCGGCTTGATGTTTGAATGTACCAGGAACTCGTCAGGTAGAGATAATATATCCCAGACACAAGTATGGGGGTTGCAGAATCATTCTGGGACTCACAAACTTACATTTATAGTTCAGTATAGGCAATTAAAAAAAAAAGTACACTTCAACACTGTAACAAAGTTGTTATCACAAGGCTGCTATATGGCTATTATTAGACCTAAAAAATATGCCTTATTATTCAGGTACTTAAATTAATTGGATGGGTCAGCTGAAGGAATTACCTAATGGGTCAAATTCAGCCCTCAGATTGCTCTGAATTATTGAAACCTGCACTGATGTTAATGAGGGCTCAGAATCACATTGTAATTACTTATCTAGAGGATATGTTAATTGTAAATGGGAGACAGCTGAATAACTGGGTTCAGCAACCATAAGCCTATTGAAAGGCTAAGGTTCTGTACATCTAAACAACATGTATGTTACAGGCATCCCAAACAGTTGATTATTTGGGGTTTGTCATTAACACAGTTGATATGTCAGTAACTTTACCAACAATTAAGGTTGGGGATGTTACAAATGCCTGTACTTGTCTTGGTAAAAGAAAACACAAAAAAAGCATTATCCCACCATCCAAGAAGTAGCAACGGTTACTGGTAAAGTGATAGTGGTAAAGTAAAGTGATCAAAGTTGCAAAGACCAGAGAATAAGTGTAAAAAGTGTGCAGGTCATTGATTAGGTCCATGCAGTTACCAACTAAAAAGGTTAAGCTGAATTGCAATGATGGATTCTCAATGTTGCACAAGTTACTAGAAGTAAAAATGTGCTTGTTCAGTAGTCTTCAGTGGTATTACAGACTGATGGGAGTGCTCTCGGATGGGGAGCTAAGGACAGCGACACCAGTTGTGGTGGTCGATGGACTGTCCAAGACGATTTAATTCTCCAAACACATGGTATGAATTATTTGGAGTTATTGGGAGTAGACAATACCACAGCTGTGGGAGAAGACAATATTGTGGTAAGACAACAGATCACGAAAGTTCAATGACAATACAGAATGAATGTTAAAATTCAAAAAGTTTAAAAAAGATTGTCAGACAATATGAGTACCAAATGTTGATCTGTTGTGTCTGGATTAAATCTCCAGTGGTCTAAATGTGTCTCATGGGAGCCAGACCCAGGAGCATTAGCGGTGGATGCATTCTCGCTACATTGGGGAAGTAGTCTTTGTTTTCGCCATTTTGCCCGATTAGGCAATGTGTCACCAAAATAGAGCAAGTCTCCGCCGCAGGCGTTTGGTGGTTCCAAACCTGTATTGCTTCTCAGCCTTTTGGGTAAGATCAAGTGTAGTATCTGTTCTTATCAGTTCAATATCTGATGCGTCCCTTATCTAGGGACCATTACTACACAGCCATTGTTCCCATTGGTGCTCAGAATGATGATTCAGACATTCATGACAAATCCCAGGTGCAGTAATTGTTGGTACATTCAGTAACAGCAGAAGTCATCCATTACATGACCGTATTAATTGTTAATCTGCAGGTTCTGATGGAATGTCGGATAGGACCATGGATGTCATAACTGCAGCTTGGAGATATAGCACTAAGAAACAATATATGTTTCATATAAGGAATGGGAAATCTTTTGTATACAGTCAGATATATTTTATCATACTGCAAACATATCGGATGTATTGGAGTTCCTTGCTATGTTGCACCTGAGTTATAGTACCATTAATGGAGCTCGGAGTGCTTTGTCGTCCTATTTAGGACAATTTTCAGAACGACAATTTATCGGGTCTCATCCGTTAATATTCCGATTTATGAGAGGAATTTTAATAAAATCCTACCAAACCCAGATATACAGAAATCTGGGATGTCAGTATAGTTCTCACATTGCTTCGGCAATGGACTCCAATTACGTCACTGTCTTTTCGGAAGTTAATATTTAAAGTGGTTATGCTGATGACATTAATATCAGCACAATGAGTACAAACATTACAAATGTTACGGTTACATTGTATGCAGTTGTCTGTAGATCAAATGACGTTTTATGTCAATGATCTAAGCAAGCAAAGCAAGCCAAGAAAGGCTGGAACCAATGTAATCTTTAAGACATACTCTGTCAACTAAACATTGTGTGTGGTTAAGCATCTGATTTAATATATATTGAATTAAGAGTCTCCGAGATTGTGAGACACCAATGTTCATTACCCACAAGAAACATATAAAAAAGTGACAGCACAAACTATTTCTAGATGGATAAACAGGTTCTGGATTAACTGGAGTAGACACTGATGTGTTTAAATCTCACTCCACAAGGGCGGTATCAATGTCCGCGGCAAAGGTGCAGGACGTGCCGCTAGACCAAATTCTGGAGACCGCAGGATGGTCTAAAGAGGAACTTTTCTAGATTTTATGATAAACTTGTTGTCACAGTACCAGGGTTGCACATGCTGTGTTGGGTTCTGTTAAAATTGTTTGCTTTGTTGCATATCATTTGTTGTAATTTCCCCAGGGATAGAGGGGTTATTACTTTTCTTTTTATTATTATAATATTAAAATATTTATTGCATAATTTCAAGCAATATATATTATTTACTCACTACTGTGTAAACTCAAGCAGTGTGTCGTATGGAATGATCTATGGCATGAAAATCACAGAGCTTCAAAATCTTCACGTAGTCACTCACGTGACTCCGACGTAAAATAGTAAGATTAAACGAGAACTTACCAGTTATTTTATGAGGAGTTACGATGAGGGATTACGTGCCCTCCACTCCCAGCCCTCATAATATGAATGATCATCTGGTAGTTCTAGTCTATGTAAGCCTTACTATCTTACTCCGGCTATTGGTTCTGTGTTTTTCACGCCGCTGCTTTGAAGTATGCCGAGCATGCGCCAGGCGGGGCTTCTTCACGTAATCCCTCATCGTAACTCCTCATGAAATAACGATCAAACTTCAAACTGGTAAGTTCTCGTTTAATCTTACTATTATACAACCCTTTGGATCCCCATTGCACTGCACAATGGGGCAGATTTAAAGACATGGCAACACACCAAGACCCAACTTACGCTGGTGCTTTCACAATAGACATTAAAGCAGATCATTATTCTATGTCTTTAGAGCCAAAAACACAACAATAGCGGCACATAACTGGAATACAGTTAACAAGATGCCATTTTAAAAGTAATTTCTGACAGACATCGATAAGTTCCCACAAATTAAGTTCTTACAGGTTTGCAACATCTTATTCTCTTATTTGGATGGCAAATTAGAACGCAAATGTGTTAGTTGGAATAGAAATAATATAAATTACAAAACTTGTAATTAAATCCCCAAATTAAGGGCTTAAAACAATATTCTTCTGATTCACGAGACTGTAGCGAGTGGGCTCTTGTGAGATTCTAGGGAGTGGGCCCCTGTACGCTTCAGGTGGGGTGGGCCTTTGTGTTCTTCAAAGGGAGCACGATAAACGGCCTCTGTGTGGTAGATGCTGAACCACTGGGATTTACAAATAATTAGAAAGTGGACTATTAAGAGTTTTACTGTAACTAACATACTTGGCTAGCATGGTAGGTTTTGTTTCGGTTAGATGAAAGGACGAATAGAGTAAATTATGTGCTCTTAGTACAGTCAAAAGATACCACGGAACAGCACTGAACGTAGCAATAAATAGTTTACAAGTACCTGTATTATTTGTGTTTGCAGACGGCTGAACTGATACCGTGCTGTCAGCTATATTTCTTCTTAAATCCAACATCTGCCTTACTGTTCCACTGAAAATAGAAAATGGAAACCAAAATTGTACACTAGAACCAATAGTAAGAAATAACATTTCCTAAAATTGTTATCATTCTTGCTACTTAACTTGTTGATTTTTTTAACGTGAAGTTTATGACACAAAGAAGCATGACTTCAGCTGAATGCAGAATAAAACAATGGACCTGGAAATACCCCTGAAATTGAAACCGAAATCATTATAGATAAGGCGTAGGGAAGATTAGTTTGGGGGTGCGGATCAGAAGTTAAAACATATTATGATTCAAAATTAACAAGAGAATTGCAATTTGAATTGAAATAATCTTAATGACAATTAGATATAGACTAAAGAACCAGAGAAGGGACATTTGATGCTCACTGAAGCTTGAGTGGATCATTATTGGTTTAGTTTAGAGATACAGCGCGGAAACAGGCCCTTCGGCCCTCTGAATTCGCACCGATCACCGCACATTAATACTATCCTCCAAACACTAGGGATAATTTTTTTAATTTACATTTTTACACCAATGTACGAATATATATGTTTATTTTTTTTCTGAAAATCAGCACTGAAAGGTAAATTCAATAAAATATGTCATTAAAAAACTTGCAATTTAAATTTTATGTTCTAATAAAGCCTCCTTGAAAAGGTGAATTTAATGCTTACTGCCAGTTTTCTTGCCCCTTCTCAACAGTTGAAAGCTGCTTCACCTATTCACATTACAGCTGCCAATATATAAGCCATTCAATCTCTGCCCTATGAATTTTAGAGTCTCAAACTGATTATAATTTATATTTCAATACTTCCTGCCTCTGACAAGACCAATGATGCATCTTTACTAAAACCTTCTCAAAACTAATCTTCTCAAGTCTTGCAAAAAAAAGTAGGATGGTAGGATGTATGGTTGCTTAGCTCATGTGGGACAATTTATATTACAGAGACACATGACAATAGGAGACAGAAACATTCTGGCTCCACCTGTATGAATGACCTTTCATTAAAAGCCATTTTGTCATCAGCAGTGTTTACCAGTGGGTGTCTCACTTCATCAGAATTTATTTTTCCTCCCTTTGTATATTGCACACTTTGAATAAGTGATTACATAACTTTAAACAAAGTGACAGGCTGAATCAAATGAAAAAGGCGACTTACCTACGACACTGCACGGTGCTAGAAATACTAACAGGGGGGTTGCAGGATTTGCTGGGAGAATTGGGTTGCGTAGTCTGGGCTCCAGATGATTGTTGAGGTATGGAGACGGAAATATTCTGAACAAAACAGAAATTAATAATAATGCAATTGCTATCATTAATATTGAATTTGCTCAAGACAAGAATAAATCACAGGAGCTTATGGGACATCAAAAGACACAATTAAAGAAAATGTATCATATTTGTCCTGAACCAGACTCTAACTACAGATGTCTTTAAAGAAAAGCAATTTTAGTACAAGTCGATCTTCAATAATCCACCCTTTTCAGCGTCTGCTGTTTTGATCTTTAATAAATATAATAGAAGCATTCAGTACAATGCAGGAGGCATCCATTCAAATTGTATCCATGTTGGTACATTGTGGTACAATTTCCTTAGTCATCCTTAGTCATCCAGAGGACACAGGTTCAAGATGAAGGGGCAAAGATGTAATAAGAATCTGAGGGGTAACTTTCTCACACAATGGGTAGTAGGTGTATGGAACAAGCTGCCAGATGAGGTAGTTGAGGCTGTTTAAGAAACAATTAAACAGGTACATGGATAGGACAGGTTTGGAGGAATATGGACCAAACGTGGACTAGTGCAGCTAGGACATGTTGGCCAGTGTGAACAAGTTGGGCCAAGGGGCCTGTTTCTACACTGTTTCACTCTTTGACCCTATGACACAAGAGATAGTCAGAAAATATACACAACTGATATGCTTGTCATTAATCTTCAATTGGAATTGTAGAGAATGGTGGTGGAGAACTAAAAAGTGAAACAGACGTTCTGAGAAAGGGAGAGTTGAAATTGTTAAGGTAGACACAAAATGCTGGAGTAACTCAGCGGCACAGGCAGCATCTCTGGAGAGAAGGAATGGGTGACTTTTCGGGTCGAGACCCTTCTTCAGAAATTGTTCACACACACACATACAAATATTCCAATATAACCACCAGTCATGCAACAGCTGGTGGTGATTAAAATAAACTGATACCACCATGAAAGCAGGCAATGCCACCAGTTGTAGTCCACAGTATCAAAATCAAATTGTGCTTTCAAACACGAGCAAAACACATTTTATATACATATTTCTGGCGGGAATCTGAACAAAGTTGAAAAGGGCAGCAATTCCTGCCCGATTCTAACTGCCCTCAAGGCCTTCCTGTTTCAGAACGCATTTACGAGTAAATTGTATGGGTTGTATCTGGTGCCACAGGTTCCGCTTCCACACAATACAAAACTAACAGATAGATGGTAACGATTAAGGCTATATTGTAGCGGCACCATACGTGGTGAATAAAGCCAGATGTCAGGCAGGTTCAAACAGTCGTTTATTGAGGCTCTACACGTTAGGTTGGTCCGCTAACTATAATATCATTGCTGCTGTCGCTGAAAAAGATTATTCTCTCGGAATCAGCTACCGGTGGATTGCTAAGGTCTCGAGGTGATATAACCTTAAATAGCAGGACACTCCCTCTAGCCCATGATGTCACGTGCCAGCCCTCGTACCTCCTGACGAGGGTTCGAGCATAACTGGCCCGAGTTTAGGCTGACACCACAGGACCCACCCCAGAACAGGAGGAAGGAATATCATGGTCGAGGGAGGGTCCTGCATGTAGTTCTGGGACACCCCGGGCGTGGGTCGGGATGGAGGGCTCCACGGGCGCAGTGACGCTCTGCGTGGGCGATCCCGAAATACCGAGGGGTGCGAGGAGACTGATGCAGAAGCCGCCGGACAGAAGGGGTCTGGGACACCCCGGGCGTGGGTCGGGACGGAGGGCTCCACGGGCGCAGTGACGCTCTGCGTGGGCGATCCTGATGTACCGAGGGGTGCGAGGAGACCGAAGAGACACGGTCGCATCTCCTTGACCAGCTAAGGGAGAGTGTCCTGTGAAATACGGCCTCCAGCAACGGCTGGGAGACGTCGGCAACAATAAGGAAAAAAAAACTAAATAAAATAAACTGATTGCTGAACCCGGCGTGGTGATGCAGTGAAAACAAAATGAACAGAAACAACACAAATTACAGTGAGCAATCACGTGCAAAGTGGTAATTTCAAATTGTCCAGTGTCCATGGTGCAGGATATGAAGCTGTGCTGGAAAACCAGAGGTTGCAGTGACAGCTTCCGACCTGAATGAGGCACTGTTGCCGGTGGTCAGGCTGCAGTGACGGAATCTGGCCGGAAAGGTGGCGCTGTGGAGGACGGTCAGGCTGCAGTGACGGCAGTCGATCTGACGGTGGCGTTGTTGCCGGTGGTCAGGCTGCAATGACAGCATCCGGCCGGAAGGTGGCGCTGTGGACGCCGGTCAGGGAAGTTCGAGCTTCTCTTCCGGCCGGCTGCGGCAGCCATTGTTGTAGTTGTGAAGCCACTTGTTTCAGGAGGCCGCAGCGGCCACTTTACCGGCTGGCTGAGGCAGCCTTCATCAGCCATTGAAGACCCCGCTGCTGGGCCGGACAGGCAGCCAGCGCCCAGGGATCTTCGAAGTCCGCGCCGGTGAGGAGAAGATGGGCGTCTTTAACAGTCGTCCCAGGTAAGCCCGTCCTATCGGGTGGCTAGGCAGCGGCTGGCGGGGCCAGGTGCGGTGAGTCCTGTTGCGGTGCCAGGGCTGATTCCGTGTCCGTGGTGAGGCCCGGTGCAGTGCAGGTGAGGTGAGGCCCGGTGCAGTGCAGGGCCTGGAGCCGTGTCCATAGTGCGAGGCCAGGCCCTGGTCCGTTGTCAGGAGTGGGAAAGTTGTAGGTACTCTCTCCGCTCCAGGGGCCGTCGGGCGTGCGTCGGTGATGCTGAGGGCAGGAGGCTGCTACGCTCGCAGCTCCTGCAGCAGCTGGTGGGGCTTCTCCGCTCCGGTGGTCCGCTCCGGGCAGGTCATGCGGGAGAACTCGGCGGCTGTCAAACAAGGCCTGGAGCGGTGTGGGGGTTGAATGCGGGGCCTGGTCCGTTGCCAGAGCGGGAGAGCGGGGGGAGAGCCGCGGCAGCCGCGGCTTCTCAGCTCCGGTGAGCAGCAGCTGGTGGGGTAGCAGCGGCATCCCAGATGTAGCGACATACCTTACTGCTGGGCCGGGTTGGCGGCAGCGTAGTTCTGCAGGGCTGGTCAGTCAGCTGCAGATCTCCTGAGGCTGCGTGCGTCAGGTAAAATCCAAATTTCAATTTGGACAGTCGGGGGTCACCAATGTAGGGGCACCATACGTGGTGAATAAAGCCAGATGTCAGGCAGGTTCAAACAGTCGTTTATTGAGGCTCTACACGTTAGGTTGGTCCGCTAACTATAATATCATTGCTGCTGTCGCTGAACGAGATTGTTCTCTCGGGCTCAGCTACCGGTGGACTGCTAAGGTCTCGAGGTGATATAACCTTAAATAGCAGGACGCTCCCTCTAGCCCATGACGTCACGTGCCAGCCCTCGTACCTCCTGACGAGGGTTCGAGCATAAGTGGTCCGAGTTTAGGCTAACGCCACAATATAACAAATATTCTATAATTCACTGTAGAAACATAAATTATTTAAAGATATCTCTGTTGTTCGTTATTATTCACCTTTACTTATACAAGCTGACGCTATTTATATAGAACACATTCATCCAGTTTGTTCTGCAGAGCTGACATTACGAATAGTGCAACAGCAGGATTTTGTGTTGCCACACAATGCTATACTATTGATTTGCAATCAAGAGCACCAAGTATCCACTTTTACAATACTTATGCAGCAAATTAAGTGAACACAGGCCATGTTACTGATTGAAACAAAAATTAAAAGTGGTTACAAACAAGAATCCTGCGAACGGTTCATGTCTGATTTGCAAACAAAATTAAAAAATTGAATCATTCCATTTCTAACAACACAGCAGGGATTTCAACTTGGCATGAGCAGCCTTGTATGACAACCTTTTTATCTACATTTTGTTATTAATTTGTATAACAATCTTTATTTCTCCAAAGTCCAAGTACTGTACAAAACAATAAACAGTTGGATGTGCATTATATCATGTGGTTAATTCCCTCTGAAGTCATCAGAGCACCCAGCAGTTTTAAATTGTCTATTTGTTTAATGTCCAGCGAGAGATTTTGCTGAGTATTTCATGACAAGACAATAACTGGCCACAGACTTTGGGAAGGTGTGCAGTGGCTCCACCAAGTAAATTCCCTTTGACCAATTAGGGATCACTCACAAATATACTTTATAATTAACATAATCTACCATGTGCTCAACAAGATTCAAGCAGGAATCACTTGGAGAACTAAAATTTTACTTCGGAGTCACGTGAGTGATTCTGTGAAGAAGGCCCGCCAGGACGCCTGCGCAGCTTTACCTCAGCCGCATTGGCGCAAGCACCAGTCAGGCAGGACTGAGCTCCTGCCTGTGGTAAGTTAACTTTAAGGTAAGTTTTACCAGGGGTTTAGGCAGGAGCCTCTTTTTACAGAGGTTTCCTGCCAGTTTTGCAGCCCGACAACTTGCCGGTTATGGACTGTGGTGAAATTTCAGTCCGACCACAAATGCGGAAAACCCAGCAAAATTGATCGGGTTGCGAGATAAGGAGCCGCTAACAGTGCAGTTAGCAGCTCCCCAGCTGCAGGAATGCCGTAAAAACGGCAAGGAATTAAGCAGAGTTGCTGACAGGGTCAGCGGCTCCCCAGCCTGCAGGAATGCCGTAAAAATGGCAGGAAATTAAGCAGAGTCGCTGACAGAGGGGTCAGCGACTCTGCAACCTGCAGGGATGCCGTGGAAACGGCAAGGAATATTAAACCGAGTCGCTGTCAGGGGGGTCAGCGGCTCCAAGCCTGTGGGATGCCGTTGAACGGCAAAGAAGCAACGCTGGAGCCACTGACAGTGGGGTCAGTGGCTCACAGACGTTGGTCCCCAGTCAAAAAATTACTGGGACTAATTCAGCCCTCAGGTGAGTTGGGATATAAGGATTCTCCTTATAATTACAAGTATGTATTTTATTGTGTTTTTTCTTTGAGTAAAAAACTAAAGGAAAGTAACAAGTTATTGTTATATGATATTGTTCTGACAATGTTATTATTGTTTAAGCACAGGTTGCTATGATTTATTTTCTCACAGGTAAAGCTGTACACTAAATGTTGATTTAATGAGCTTACACAGCAATAGCGCGGGCCTATGGGACAGGCCGCGCCAGCAGCACGTAACAGGGCTGCTTCATGTGCAAAATGTGCGGGCCTATGGGACAAGCCACGCCAGCAGCGCCGGACAGGGCTGCTTCATGTGTAAAATGTGCGGGCCTATGGGACAGCGTCTGATAGGGCTGCTTCATATATGAAAGTGCTGGCCTACGGGAGAGCCGTGCCAGCAGCGCCTGATTCAGGGCTGCTTCATTTGTGACTTTACCGGCCTATGGGAGAGCCGTATCAGCAGCGCCTGACAGGGCTGCTTCATGTGTGAAGTGCCGGCCTACGGGAGAGCCGTGCCAACAGCACCTGATGCAGGGCTGTTCATGACAAAAGCGCTGGCCTATATGAAAGGTGGTGCCAGCAACGCCTGGCAGAGGGTTGCTCAAATTCACACATATCTGCTCGCCCACGGAGTCGGGAGATGATTCTCCACCGGGGTTAGAGAGCAAGGTCCACGGAGTCGGGGGATGAATTCCTCACCGTGGCTGGATAGTGCGTTGAAACGACTATCCTTATACAGCAACTGTTGTATATGGTGCTGCAAAGGTCTCCCTCTCGGAGGCAGAGACCAAGATGGGTCAGTATCCTGCTGACACTGAGTCTCAGGGTATAGCCGTGGGGCATACCCAAAGGGATGAAAGGCACGTGTCAGAGGTACCTTTCCTGACAATAAGTTGCCATCCCAGTAAAATATTCTATTGGGGTTAGGCCAATGGGTTCATATCAGTATTGTATCCTATGGCCTGCGGTAGTGCCTGTTAGAGTTGCCTACAAAACACCATTCTGAGAAGGGAAGAGCAAAAGATCAAGATGACTCCGGGCACTTAAGATGTCAGTAGAACAGACTCAAGTACATATGTGCCGGCAGTGAACAACGCCAACAGGGGGATGTGAGAGCCAGCCGCTGAATCGATTATTCAGGTAGGTCTATTCTACAAAGGAAGAAGCCTGGCAGATGAATTAATTCGGCCATGAACGGGCAGACGTCATCGTTCAGAACGCACCCCAGGTGCTCATCGGCAGTAGCAGTTCACTGGAGCTGGGGGCAGCATGATAGATCAGAAATTCCATGCACCTTCCAATCACGCTCAACTAAATGGGTCTAGCACTTCCAAAATTTGGGTAGTGCACCGTTCACAAGTTGTAATATTTATATTTGTTTATACAACACACAAGGGGTAAAATATTTGGTTGAGGCACAGCCGGAGCTTTCCAAGTAAGTTGGATTATAGCCAGGGTTTGGAAATTGGGCAGAAGTTCTCATGCAAACCACCCATGCAAAAGACAGGATTGACATGTTATTATGAACAATGATGAGTATCTGGCATATGAACTTCAGTATGTAATAAATTTATTCCTGACTTCAACAGGTTCATGAGGTAAGAGATTCATGTTATACAAATCCCATTACAAAGGTTATCAAAGACAATATAACTGTACAATAACAGTAAGCTTTGCAGTATGGGATAAACTGCTGTTGGTCATTGGGATTTACCTGTAATTATTATTAGCATCGTGGCAAGAGATTGGGGTTATACCAATCTGTTATTAAACTGATTAAAGTAATTGGCAATATAGCAGCTGGGTTGCAGCTGAGCTAGTCAAGGAACTGATATTGTGTAAGTAGCAATTAGATCATTGCTAACCTTGTGCTATTGTCAGCTGAGGCTACTTCAGCCACAATGATGAAGTAACAGTATTCAGCATTGCTGAACATGACAATACTCATTGAACCTGAACTTGAAACTCGCTACAGTAGTGTGGTCGGTTGAATTTAGTTATTATGAACTGATGTTAGAGCTCTAAGATGAGAAGTTCCAAATACCATCACCTACTCAAAGGTAGTGGCGATTGCATGAGTACCAATTCTTCAGTTGTTGGTATCAACTAAATATATACACTTAATGCACCGTTGAGTAAGGTTTTGAGTGAATATACATATTCTTCATGCACAAAGTTAAGTTGCTGCTCTACAATGGTGACATATGTTGGTCTCATGGTAATTAGGAAGAATATCCTGTAATTATTTTCCTTGCCACTGGTGTATCATCCAGTTTAGATTGATGATAACACAGAAGAAATGTTGGATCTCAAAGTATGATGAAAGCATGATTTAATTCTTTATCAAATGTTTGTCATGTTTATGCATGTTCACTGTTTGCAAAAATATGTGACAACAGTGTGGAGAAATATATTCTCGTTTCAATAGGAGGAATGGACTTTATGTCTTCCTCATTAGCTAGGTCTTAAAACAGTCAGCAAGACCTCGTTTGGATTCGTACTATCGGACTGGCCAAGCGTCCATGTTGCCTGCTTCATCAGGCATTATGGCACAACGGTATTCAGTTATGCCAAAAAGCAAGAACTTGCTGTTTTAAACTGTGTTCAGGAGACTGGTCTTTGCACAGTAAACGATTATTGACTTACACATTTTCAATGGATTAACTTATGCCTCATGTTGTCACATTTAGCCATGAGGGTGTTCACTGCAGTATGCATGGATAGCATCCAAAAAAGCAGTACATCTCTATTGAGGGGATCAGGAATGTTGTTAATTATGATACATTTGATATGATACAAATTACTGACATTTCCAGTTAATTTTAAGTGATATTGACAATAGTTAAGTTATAGACAAATTACATCTGTAACATAAGGGAACTACATTGTCGGGTCCAACCCGGATATCAAGTTGTTAAAAAGATCTTGATACAAGTACTCGCATCACAAGATTATGCAGTTGGTTATTGTAAATGTGTAAACATTATTTCACCAAGGGGTTCCAGCTACATCCTTAGTCATGACTCTTATATCAGCACAACAACGGCAAAACTTTGCAAACGCTGTGGCTGGACAGGATGGAATTAGCTGTTCATGCCATTACATTTTCATTCTGGTCTACACAAGCGGAGCTGACCAGGGCTGGCATGGTTTTAAGATTATTTGAATACCCCACAGTCTCAATTTATGTTATCAAGGCCACCAGAATCCTTAGAAGTATGGATTCAGCACTGTGTATTCGTTAATACACAATTACACAAGAAAAGGTCGGTTCAGACTATTTCAAGGTGGCTGCAACAGGTATTAACTTTGACGATTGTATGTCTCATTCCACCAGGTCAGCATCAACGTCAGTAAATCATTTAGAGAGTGTGTTTACATCTCATTATACTAGGGCAGCAGCTATGTTGGCGGTCAAATGGAGGGATGTGTCCTTCGACCCAAATTTTAATGGCCGTCGGATGGGCAAATGAGCTGATGTTTCAGAAATGTATCATCGGCCAATTGTCAATCAAGGGCTGTTTGCCAATGTCATTTTAAGTACTTAAATTTTAGGGGTACTGTTGTTTGTTTACATTGTTAAATAAACCCTATCATTACATTGAATACAATGTTATTACTATTGCATTTATTTATCTTTCGAGTCAATCAAATGCAGTGGGATGCGGAGATTGTAATCTGCGGCATGAAATCACAAAGCTTTGAACTCTTCACGGAATCACTCACGTGACTCCGAAGTAAAATAGTAAGATTAAATGAGAACTTACCAGTTTGAAGTTTGATCTTGATTTTATGAGGAGGAACGTTGGTGATTACGTGCCCACCACGCCCAACCCTCTCTCATAAAAGATCATCTGGTAGTTCTCGAGTCACTGATATTACTGTTTACTTCGGTGTTGTTTATTTGTTATTTCATACCGCTGCTTTGAGATTTGCTGCGCAGGCGTCCTGGCGGGTCTTCTTCATGTAATCACCAACGTTCCTCCTCATAAAATCAAGATCAAACTTCAAACTGGTAAGTTCTCATTTAATCTTACTATTCTTCATCCCCCCCCCCCCCACTTCAGTTGAGGATGTTGAATCAATTAACTTTACCCAGATTTTCTGAAGATGGAGAGGTTGGCCAAACAATATTCTTTTTGCAGACTTTAATCAATAGAAAGTTAACATCTTTACCAAACGGCAAATTCAATATGAAAATCTGAACGAAAGGCTCAATTACGAGTTAATTCAAGAAACACGGCACACTAAAGTAGAAAACAACATGATTTTGAGATTGGGAAAAAATAATGACAGAGAAACTCATTTCTAAGTCTGGTTAAAAGGGATACATCTCCACAACTATGCTACATTAGTACTTCAACTGCACCCTTTGATATAGAGGACATCAAATGATTCTTGTATTCCACTTTAATAGCCTCAACAGCAAAGTTAAAAAGTATTGTATCTCACCTCCACACCAACTACAAATGTCAACAATAAATTTAACAAAAAATGCTCAAAATGGTGTGGTCACAGAGATGGAAGTAATATGAACAAGGACATGATTTTTCAAGTTCCACTACCTATATTGCTCCTTAAGATTTTAAGATGGTTCCTGTCTATGCACAAAAACATGTACCGACACAAGAGCTGGAACAGCTAAATGAAAAGAACTGATCAACAAGCATTGCCAACTGGAGCAAACACTTGTTACGGTTAGAACGTGCCTTTCATGGCAAGTAATTGATACCCGTTAATTATCAGATAAATATTTTCGCAACTATTTTAGAAAGATAATGCAAGTCTTAAAAGACATTCATTTTTTCTCCCAAAATGGAATGAAATCCAATAAATGGATAGTTTTAATGATTCACAATTAGACAGAAGTTAATAATATTATTTATTGGATGTGAAATCTTCAAATCCATACAAAGACAAATCTACTTAGCATTGATGACAGCCAACACTAGAAAACCTTACACTGAAGCAAAGTGCAATACCACTTTAAAATATTTGTACTGTATACCTTTATTATCATTTTCCGAGTATTTGCATACCCAGAGGAAAACGAAAAAGCGTTTCTCAACCAGTGTCCATTCAGTAATAGAAATAGAGAATAAAAGTACATATGTCACGAGTTCCGATCGGCAGTGGCATGACAATGGCTCTGCTTCAGTGTGTCCAGGTTGGTGTTTGGTGCATGATACTTTGGCAGGGGGCAAAGTCCGTTTATCAGTCTAATTGCCTGCGGGAAGAAGCTGAGGAGCATCCTGCTGGTTTTGCAGCTGATGCTCCTGTACCTCTTCCCAGATGGCAGGATAGAGAATATGTGATGCGATGGGTGGTAGGGGTCTTTGATGATGGAGATGGCTCTGCTAATACATCTCTTCCTGTATATGTCCAGCAATAAAGGGAGTGGAGCACCAATAATCCTGCTGGTGGTCTTCACAATCCTGTCCAGTTGGTGCCGTTTGTACGCCTTGCAGCTCCCGAACCAGGAGGTGATGCCGTAGGTTAATGTGCTCTCGATTGTCCCCCTATAAAAAGTTTGTAGGTGTGCAGTGGGGAGACCTGCTTTCCGTAGTCTTCGGAGAGGGTGTAGTCGCTGCTGGGCTCTCTTGACCAGTGCTGTGGTGTTGGTCGTGGACGTCAGGTCATCTGACAGGTGGAGTCCTAGGAACTTCACACTGCTGACCCTTTCCACATCAGCTCCATCGATGTGCAGAGGTGTATGGCGTTGTTTTCCCGCCCTCCTGAAGTCAACCACCATCTCCTTCGTTTTGCATTTGCATGATCCCCAGGATTCCCTATCCACCCCTCAGTTCTTGTCTCAATGCAGTCTTTTCCAGGAGGAAGATTAATTAAGACGTTTCAGCACAAGCACTATGACGTGCTGGGAAATCACAAGATGACCGGTTAGCCTCCCCATCAGTTGATTGTCTTATATTGTACCATCTAACAACTTTTAATTGCACTATCAGATTTCTAGCAGCACAGTAGTTTTATATACTACGACTTTGACAGAAGGAATTGGTAACATTGAAGCTGTACCACAAGGCAGTTCAATCTTCACCAATCCTTCCTTCATGGCCACTTGTGCACAATTTGCAGTCTTAAAGAGGAGGACTGTGAACAAGCCGAGGTCTTCTTCATATGATTTGGAGGCTGCAAACAGTCAGACACTGCTTTTATTTGAGCCTTTTTGTAGGTCATCATTGCATTGCTGTCATTTCCCATGTGTTCCTTAATTAACTCATCAAAGCCACGACTGTGAAGGGCAGCTGAATGACTGTGTTATGGTCCTGAAGCAGTCTTCATTCCAGCACCATCCTAAAGGGAAAAAAGCACTTCCCAGGAATAGTTTTGCCTTACTCGGATCTTCCCAAGTTTGTGGGTCTTATCTAGTACGAGTATACAGTTAAGAGCAGGCAAACAGGATTGGGAAACTTTAAGTTCTTTCAGTTAACCTTTTTTTAAAAATAACTTTATTCAACTTCTGTCTGATTTTCAGTTATGCTGGTTACCACTTCTGCCTTTGGATAATGTTATATCTTCTGATAATAGCACCGTAGCAAATTGCTCATTTTTCCTTATTCGTCTAAATTGGTTGCATTCTTAGCAAATTTTAGTAATAATTTGGTCTACTTGGAATTTTGGGATATAAAGATTTCTGGTGAGAAAACTTGATAATTTGAGCAAATATTATCAAAGCTAATTTGTGTATTTTAATGTTTCACTTTTGACATGACTACATGAATGCTTTTAAATTCATCAAATTGTGTGGGGGATATGCCATAATATTGATCTCAAGATTCCACTATATTATCAATCAATATTAAATACTCTCAAAAGATAATTTTGAAGGTCAAATGACAAAGTTTTGCGCAATTATTGATTAGTTACTGTATTACAAAATTACATATTCATAAATTACCTTTTAAATTTTTTGACCAAAATAATGTTTTAAAATATGATTCTATATTGATATGATTCTATATTGATATACTGGTCCATGAAAAGCATGCTAGAATTTAAAAAACCTGTCAAATGCGATTCTGTTGCTTTAATTTTATTATTTGCTTCAATTGTTTTAATCTCCATTCTTACTGTCTTCAGGCATTCAATGCTGTTTGAGATGCAACACAGCTGAAGCAATTAGGTTCCCAAGCCATTCATAAACCACCTGCTTCAGTACTTGGCCTTCCTTACTAGAGCCCCTCTGTGAGCTATGGTAACTATTAAGGGGTCTATTATCTTCTGGAGCTATTAAGAACTGCTGTAGTGACAGACGGAATTGAGGATGGATCTAATGAATTAGCGTATCTCACTGCCTAGTCAATACTAAACATACAGAGACTGAACAGGAAGAAAATGGATCAGATTTTTAAACCAGCTGTTGACAATAAATCTGAGTTGACAACATTAAAGATCTGAATACTGGCCACTTCCCATCCCAGCTGAATCTCCACAAAAAAAAAAAAAAATCATACCTCGGTTTATAAATAATTCATACAAATATGTCCCATCACAGTCTCTTTCCTTCTACAACTAACATCACCTCAGCGTGGAACCGAGTAACAATCACACAAACATATCACCATTCTTCTATCTACCTTATTGGTGACCCTCAGACGATCTTTGATCGGACTTTACTGGCTTTATCTTGCACTAAACATTATCCCCATATCATGTAGCTATACACTGTGAATGGCACAATTGTAATCATGTATTGTCTGTCTGCTGACTGGTTAGCACACAAGAAAAGCTTTTCACTGTACAATAAACTAAACTGATTAATAGGCCATGTCAGTTTGTGAGCAAATGATTCCCATTGAGGATAAATTTTGCCATCTACACCAAAATAATTTAACATCAATGCTTGAAAGTGCCACAATCCACTGTAATACAACGTTCTTCACAGGATGCTCAATTAAAACCAATAATTTTGTGAGCTTAATTAATTTGGTCACGCAGGCATCAAGTAGGAACCGAAAGAACAGATGACTTGACAGAACCCCTGTCATAAACGTCATAGTTTGAGGGCTAAATTCCTGAATTATTGTAGGTGGTAAGATGCATAAATTCCTATTGGATAGGAATGAGAGTAGATGAATAATATCATGCGATAGTCTAAAGGTATCCCTTCCCCATGCTTAAGTAAAAGTAGTCAAATTAGAAGCAGCAGGACTAATGACGGCTTAAAATGAGAAAAGTGCAAAAGGGATAGAGATAATAAAGCTAAATATAAAGTAGTAAAGAGGTAAATGTATTTTAGTCTCACAATTTACAACTGCTTAAAAACAGGCTTTGTCACTTGATCTTTAAAATCAATGAGAATAAATGGAACGAGAAATTTGGCAACTAGAAACAAATGCCTGATATTGCCTGCTAGATACATTAAGGAAAATGTCTTTATTTTTTGTAACATTAATAGGAAAATAGGCTTTATACTTGCCCTTCCAGACAGCCCAGTGTGGCGTCCTGAAATATCACCCTCACCACAGATTTCTTTGGAGTATCGCTCCAATGTGTGAACTCCTATAGCTCGCCGGCAGAACTCCAGCCGACCAGCAAATCGGACCATGCTGAGGTAGCGACACAAGAGAGAAACTTCCTCCCTCGTGTGGTAACCAGCTTCCCCTTACATGCACGCTTGTAGGTTCCAAATAAAATGTTGTTTGGATGCCTTAGCAAAGCCCATCACAATGTTCGAATGATCATGGTAGTGATAAAAGTATTGTTATGAATTATCTGGCAAATCAGATACAGCTTTTTTGTACATTTCCACAGCTCTTTAACCACTATAGTACAAAAATAACTAGCCATAAAATCTAATTCCATCTCATGACCCAAGTGGTCTAATATTGCCTCTTCTAGTTTCAATGTTCTTTTTTAACAATCTGTATAATTCAGTATCATCTATATTAAAATTAGAAAATATGTGTGAGCCTTAACATTTCTCCATTTCCTTATGATGAAGGAACTCTGCTGAATCCATGCTGGCTCAGAGGGCAATCCCATTTTTCCACTAGTTTGTCCTATATTCTTCACATTTCCATCAACTACCCCAGATCCTGCCATTTACCCCATATGCCACAATTTCCACATTTTTGGTAGGTGTGACGAAACCAAGAACCTTGGTGAAACTCACCAGGTTAAATGCAAAATGTGCAAACACCACATGAACTGTAAAGATTAGGATTGAACCCAGATTGTTGACACTGTGAGGCAGCAGATCTACTAGCTGTAACGTTGGATCAACTCAAAACAAATTTGCTTAATTATGCTTAAGGAGCTGTCCCACTGCGGCAACCTAATCCACGAGTTCAGAAGAGTTTGCCCTCGACTCATACTCGCAGCATGGTCGACACGAGGTCCTAGGAGGTCTTTGTAACTCTCCTTCATGCTCGAGAGTTGTCCCCGTGCACTCGAGGCCTCAGCTAGGTCGCGGTGTAGTTTTCAACATGCTGAAAAATGCCCGTTAGTCTTCAACATAGTCGAAGGGAGGTCGAAGGATGTCGTCTTCACTCTCCACTATTCGGTGTCCCGGGAAAATTACCGGGTTGGCGGGACCGTCATATGCTGAGAGAATGAAGCAGCTGGGCTTGTACACTCTGGAGTTTAGACGGATAAGAGGGGATCTTATTGAAACATATAAGATTGTTAAGGGTTTGGACACGCTGGAGGCAAGAAAAATGTTCCTGATGTTGGGAGAGTCCAGAACCAGGGGCCACAGTTTACGAATAAGGGGTACGCCATTTAGAACGGATCGAGGAAACACTTTTTCTCACAGAGAGTTGTGAGTGTGTGGAATTCTCTGCCTCAGAGGGCGGTGGAGGCAGGTTCTCTGGATGTTTTCAAGAGAGAGCTGGATAGGGCTCTTAAAGATAGCGGAGTCAGGGGATATGGGGAAAAGGCAGGAACGGGGTACGATTGGGGATGATCAGCCATGATCACATTGAATGACCTACTCCTGCACCTATTGTCTACTGTGTCCAATCTTCCCAAAGCTACTCGAAGCTAGTCTTCAATGTAGTCGAAGGAGGTCTTCCACATAATCGAAGGTGGTCTTCAACATGACACTTTTTCAAACTCTCCTAAACTCTTCAATTAGGTCACCGCAGTGGGACAGCCCTTACCTAGTTTCTCCTTTCTAAAAGCCCAAGTGGCCAGGTGGAGTCAATGCTCCTTGCGCATGTCTTAATCATCCACAAGGGATGCACAAAATCTTTGGTCGTTTTGCAAATACTTGGAATAATAGTCTTTAGAAAGCTCAATAAATCCTTTGGCATTATGAAAGTCCTTGAAGATTTTAATGATATTTGAGGGTATTAACCTTCCCTCGTTGTGGTCAATTAATATGCTATTTTGACACATCACTAGTGAAGTCACGTCCTCTGTATTCTGGTATACAATTTGTACAGTATTAGATGTTTCAGTTATTTTTAAATTAAAAAAAAGCATGGTTTGGTGAAGAAGTAATTTGAATCCTTACATAATTGGAATCTATGTGTACGTCTACTGCTATTCAGACTTTTCACAATAAATGCATGATTAATATTTCAATTAGCCTAACGCAAAAATACTCCATCAGCCTTAAGCTGAAAGCTCTGCAATAACATAATTTGCTGTTATTCAATAAACATTTCCACATTTTGAAATGATAGAAACAATATAAAAATATGCAAAAGCTGTGCAATCGGACCTTTTCAACAGATATAGAATCTCCACATCAAGGAATACTTCCTACAGCACTAAGTACTTCATTATGAATATTCATGCATATCAAGTGAAGTCAAACACTTTACCGTTTAAGAAGGAACTGCAGATGCTGGAAAATCGAAGGTAGACAAAAATGTTGGAGAAACTCAGCGGGTGAGACTCGAAACTTGAAGAAGGGCCTTGACCCGAAAAGTTGCCTATTTTCTTCGCTCCATAGATGCTGCCTCACCCGCTGAGTTTCTCCAGCATTTTTGTCTACGTTCAAACATTTTACCAGCTGCAAAGCAACTTCAAAGTCCTGGTAGACTTTTAACTTCATGATTAACATAATTAAGTCTGGAGAGATTTTAGTGAATCATGATAAAAAGACACACTTCTATCTTAGCACTGAAGTGTTAATCTGCAACTATATCAACAATCAAAATTGTCAGATTTCACAGCAGCAATTATAAATTAACTTCTTCACAATTTCTAATATTAAACTATAAACTGTCAGATCCCACAAAGCTGCAATTAGATATTAACTTCTTCACCATCTCCAATGAAAATCATCCACAAAATATTATTTTATTGAGTAATTTTGCTCACTCGCAGGTTTAATATGCATCAGTAGTGAAAACTCTGTGTGGAAGTGCACATTTTCATGAAGTTTGAAAAGAGAAGCAGAGGTAGAAAGATACATTATTCACAAAAATGCATCACAGAAGAATTATTCTGATTCCCGACTTCAATCAAATGTTATCTCTTTGTGGTCCTGGATAGAGCCAGTTTCAACTTCACGACTTCCAACCTCCTCCCGCTTCCAAAAAATTAATCCTTGTCCAGCCAAAGGAATGTCAGTAGATTATTTTATTGGGACCATCACCATAAGTAACACATTGGGTTTTTTTTTAAACCATATATTGTTTTATTCGTGTGGTCAAACAAGTCATAGGATCAACTTTTACTGTTATTTGTGATACCCATTATATGTATACGATAATGACGAATAATCTCCAAACCCAATTTAAACGAGCAATTTGCTAAAATAACCCTTATTAATTTCCCTTACATAATGACACTCGTTAAAATAACACATTTTGAAAGTAATTAACTCGGATAAGATTATTGTTCAAAAATCCTCTACTGAGGAGAGTGAACAAATTCAAATTGTCTTGCCATCTGTGGTGCTTGCTCAGCCATTATAAATAGGGCAGGATGTGCAACAAATAGCCATAAAAAAAAACATGGAGTGTGCAACCCTTTAGCTGTGTTGCAGTTAATGACAGTGTGTTTCTCCTGAATGCCTTCTCCTTCACGTGCAAACTTTACTTTTAATTCCAAGACTATTAATGGCAACTTAGACCTCTGACATTTTTGAAGAAGTTCATCTCTCTATGCATTTTATGATGACATCTTTATTATTCAAATTTAATATGCCACTTGGACATTGATAAATAAATAGAACTTCCATATTACTGGAATTAGCAAAGAACTAATGAACTTGGTTTCTAAAATGGTTAATAATGGATTTCAAGTAATTTATAGGTTACATTCCGTACTGGAACTACCAGCTTCAGCCTACTTTAAAAAAAACCCCATATGTTATTTCCAAGCCATGTTTATAACATAGTAGAACATAGAAGTTTGTCATGTAGCCCTTCATGCTTGATCCAACATTCAATATCATAGCAGATCACTCAGCTCAATAACCTGTCCCACTTTCTCCCCTTCTCATATTCACACCACCCAAGCTTTATATCACCCACAAACTTGAAAATATTGAATCTAACTTATTTTCTCATGTACTATAACTTGGAATACCTAGACTTATTTAACATTCCTTAGCAGACATGCGCAGCATGAGAGGGCACAGAGGGAAACATTCTTCTCATTGTTTTAATGTCAACTGTTATAATAATGTAGATCCTATCTCTGTCATTAGGAAACTTGATTTGTTTGTATATATCAGATATTTAAAGTTCAGTTGATAACCGTGTGCGCATGCAAATATGGATGTTTCAAGCAATAATTGTATTAAAATGGTACTGTTCGTCAGAGTTAATATCACAATATTTTGTAAGAAATGGGAAAAGAGATATGGTACAAAAGACAGATGGTCTAAAGATTACTACAATTTACTCTTCACTGTAGACATATTTGGTACTTACCTCTTGTGCCTTTTTCAGGATGGAATCATTTCGAGCTTGATTTGCTGACCCCAGCCTTTTCTCTATCTGCATTAGCTTTGCCTGCAGCAAATACAAGAGCACAATTATTTAAAAGAACAAATCCAAAAATTTAGTCCAGATGCATAGCCAGGCCTGCTCTTCAAACACAATTCTTGGCTGACTGAACATTAAAGTTACAAAACTGTAAACATTTGCTCTTTAAAACCAAACAGAGAAAACTGAAAAAGGAGAAGATAGTTGGCGTCAGAAATAGGGTTTCAAGTGCAACCAGGTTTGTCCAAACAGATTACTTGCTCATTTATTTCACGGCGGTTGGTGGTATTTGCAAATGAAATACAGGAGAAAAAAAAATGAAAAAGATGCATATTTATAACCCCTCAAAAATAACAATGTAAGAAGCTTCTGTTACGTTTTACTTCAGGACTCAATTCAGCCAATTAGTCTGATAGCAGTCTTCATCCAGTTAATTTACGCTGATCTAAAGACGCTCACATCACAGCAAACGAATGGAAACCAACATCAGAATTTTAATGTGGATATTTTTAGACATACTTATTATCTTGTTTTCAAGATATTAATAAGAAGATTTTATTGGCAGGTTCTGGGGCAAGTTCTGTGCAACAGCTTCAAAGGAGGTCGGTAAACTCAAAGCACAATGATGAATTCTATGAACAAATGAATGAAGACAGGGAAATGCAGCAAAGGCTTAAATTGCTCCTGCACCCTCTTGGCAGCCAAACATATTTGCAACACATCCCCCCAATTGCGAAGTGAGCTGTAAATCTTTTGCATCTGTCCACTGTGATGAATATTTATAACTAGAGGACTGAGTTATATTGGATGTCAGTTTATTATTGTCATGTGGACCATGATAAGAGTGAAAAGCGGTGTGCTATCTGGTCAAATCATACTATACATGACTAAAATCAAGCAATATACAAGGCCATACGATAATGCAAAGAGAAAAATACCAGAATGCAAATTAAAGTGGTACAGCATTACTGCCGTAGAGAAATTGCAGAGAGAAGAGACGCAATGAGGTAGGTTGGAAAATTGGGACTTTAACCTAGCTTATGAGAGGATTATTCAGTAGTCTGAGTACCGTGGGAAAGAGTTGTTATCAGATTCTGATGGTAAGCGCTTTCAAACTTTTGTGCCTTCCGCCCGACAGGGGAGGGGACATGGAGAAATGACTGGGATGTAAATGGTCCTTGGCTGCTTTATGATAACATGGAAGGAAAGGTTGTTGCCATAACCTTGACATCAGTGTTCTCCCCCCTATTACAATCAGACTGAAGAAGAGTTCCATTCCCAAAATGTCATCTATCCTCCACAGATGTTGATGACCCGCTGAGCAACTCCAGCACTTTGTGGTCTACACAAGATTCCAGCATTTGTAGTTCTCCATTACTTCACAAAGGACAAAGGACATATATTGTCACATACACCAATTGGTGCAGTGAAATTTGAGTTACCATGCAGCACACAAATAAGATAAGCACAACACTATAGAATTTAACATAAAACATAAAAATATCCCCCCACAGCGGAATCAACGTTTCCCACTGTGAGGGAAGGCAACAAAGTTCAGTCCTCTTCCTCTTGTTCACCCGTGGTCGGGGCCTTTAAGGCTTCCGCATTTGCCGCAACAGTGGCCCGATATTTCAGGCCCTCTTGCTGGGATGATGAAACTACGACGTCGGAACGGAGAACACGCTCAGCAGCTTAGTTTCCGAAACGGTCGCTTCCTACCCGAGACAGCGGCTTCCGAAGTCAACAGGCCGAGCTGGGCGGAGCTCCAACACTGGCGATCCCCAGCGAAAGATCCCAGGGTGCTGCGATGTTAAAGGCAGCGCCACCTGCGGCTGTAAGTGCCGCAAACCACAGTTCCACGATGTTCAAGTTAGCAGTCCCAACACTCCGGAGTTCCAACACGGCGATCCCGTTAAGGCATCGCCCGCTCCGCGATGGCACTTCAGTGCTGTGCCGCTGCTGAAGCTCTGGCCAGTCGCCGGCAGGAAAGGCCGCGCCAATCCAGTTTGTAGGCCGCGAAGAGGGGGCAAAGTTGAGCCTCGGAGAAAAGACGCATCCTCGACCAGGTAGTGACTGAGAAAACACGGTTTCCCCCTCCCCTCAACATAAAAAAGACTAAAAGACCTACAAAACAAAACTATTAGACAAACTAAAAATAGCAAAAAGGATGAAAAGACAGACAGCAGCTGGCGAGGCTGCCACACTCCATGGCGCCACCACTCAACATCATACAGAGTTGAAAATATATTGTTGATCCTTCATCAAGTCCTGGAATTCCCTATCCAAAGGCACTGTGGGAGTATCTTCACCTGAAGTATTGCTGCGGTTCAAGGCAGTGGCTCATCAACTTCTCAAGGTCAATAAATGATGGTCTTGCCAGTGATGCCCAGATTTGAAAAAATGAATTTAAAAATTGCTCTTTCAAAAAGTTAATGGACATACAGCCATAAAATCAATAATTAGATTTCTAAGTAATAGGACAAAGGCACACCATTTAATTTTCACTTAAACATTTGTGTTTTCAACTATTTATACTGGTCAATTGGATTATAGAGGGACTCCAACAACAAATGAACCTGTTTTTATGTGGAACCCAGAACCCAATTCCCTAACGTTGCTCCTTACAGCTAATATAAGATAGTGCTGTCTTTGAGGGAGTTCATAAACACTGGAGTATCCACAGCAACCATTTCATAAGATTACCATGCCGAGAAACAAGGCATTAAGGAATAGAGTGCCTCTAGTCATCTTTACTTGATTTTCCAAATTCCACATTTTATGCTGGAAGTGGCCATAGCTGCTCGTACTTACCTGTAAGCCATTGATTAAAGATTCATGCCTTGTGTGGCATTCTATCTTTTCTACTCTGTTTTTCAGCTCTGCCAGTTTCTTGTCGAATACACCACTTTGTATGGAGCTTATCCGCTCTTCAATAATTTGCTGAACGATCTGTGCAAAAATAAGAAAAAAAATATTTGCTTACCATTAATAAAAATAATGCTCCTATTCCCATTAATCAGCTTCAACTGGAAAATTTAGTTCAGTGTTTACAGTTGTAATTCACCATTGTGATTTCTGAAAAAGAGCACAGATGGTGTCATTCTACATGTAGCACACTTTCTGATGTACTGTACAAGAACTTGGACCACATTGCCCAGAGGATGCTTGTTGTAGCACATGGACAGACCAACATGGTCATCATTTAGACACTGCAGATCTCCCATGTGAGAGTTAAGTAAAAGTAAGGCTGGTATTTAGATTTTTGGATGGTTAATAACGCAGCATTGAGGCTGGTGGGTGGTATGTATGTGTGTGTGTGTGTGGGGAGTAGTAGTGGGGGTGCATGGACAAAGTGCAAATTCAGTCTCAACACTGAATGGCTGAGCATCTTAAAAGGGTGACATTCGCCTAGTTGATATGAATGTGCATTTATTTTCCAGACCTGGTTCAGGAAATAACTGAATCTCTGGAAATGCGAATATCTAATAGTAGAGATCTGCCAACCATGAATCTAAGTAGCAATATCAGATTGGCAAGGTCAAAAAAAGACCTGTAGAGAAAACAAGATTAAGAAAATGAAAAGAAATGCACCCAGGCAGGCCATGATGGAGTCTGTCCATTTTATTCCAAGAATTAAAATGTGAAACTGTTTCCAGCTTAAAGACAGTTGATTAGAGTGCAGAGAAGATTTACAAGGATGTTACTATAGAGGCTGACCTGCAGGGAGAGGTTAGGGAGACTAAGACTATATTCCTTGGAGTGCAGAATGCTGAGGGATGGTGTTGTAGAGATGTATAAAATCATAAGGGGAATAGATTGGGTGAATGCACAGCCTTTTACCCTGGGCAGATAAATCAAAAACTAGAGGGTTTAGATTTAAGGTGAGTGGGGCAAGATTTAATAAGAACCTGAGAGGCAATTTTATCACTCAGAAGGTGATATGGAATGAACTGTCAGAGGAGGTAGTTGGGATAAGTACTGTGACATCATTTAAAAGACACTAGGACAGGTACATGGGTTGGAAAGGTTTAGAAGTAGAAGGGCCAAACACAAGCAAATAAGACTTGCTTAGATGGGGCACCTTGTTTGGCATGAATGAGTTAGAACGAAAGGCCTGTTTCCATGCTGTACGACTTAACTATTCTAAATCAATAGGAAAGACTTTCATCTGTGCAAAAACAAACATGGCAAATGCAGCAGAGGAAGTAGTGCAGACCAAGCTATTACAGAAATTGGAGGTGACAACATTGGCTTCTGCATGAGATCAAGCTGTTGAAGGAAGAACACTTCACTGAACACTTGCACGCTGTCCATCAATGCCTGTAGTAAGGCTACGTAGAAACTGGAGGAACAGGGCCTCATATTCCACTTAGATAGTTTACAACCTAACAGTATGAACAGTGAATTCTCCAACTTCAACTAATACACCCCTGCCCCGTTTCTTTCCTGTGTCATTGATCGCCACTTCGGTGTGTGCCCATTCTTTTCCCAACTCCCACCCACTCTCCTCGAGTTACCCTGCTTCTTCCCCTACATCCTATACACTTCATCTATCTCCAAGTCCACCACTTCCCTTTTTCTATCGCTCCCACCCTCATCATTCCCATTCCAGATCCCCTTCAACCCACACCCCTCCCTCCGACTTTAAATTTTACTCCTCCTCCTGTCCTCATCTTACCCAACATCTTTTCTCTCCTTTTGACCACTGTCACTTATTCCAGCCATCTGTCAATCAAACTCCCCTCATCTATGTGCACCGAATACTTGACAGGCTTTGTCCTGCCCTCACCTCTTTTCCACCTTTTATCCCCTATTCCAATTAGTCCAAAAGGTCCAGAAAAGTCTTTTTCCTCCCCAAATGCTGCCTGACTTACTGAGTTCCTCCAGCAGAGTTTGTATTGAACAATGACATGGTGTAAAGAGTGGGCCATTGTTTGCCAATGATGTGGTACAGATACAATAGTATTGGTCATATACCTTCTCCAGTGTCTCGCGAATCTCGCCTCGAGCAGTGATCTTCACTTTTAAGGCTGCTTCGTATTCATCTCCAGAATATCGACACCGCTTCGATATACTACTGTCCATGTCTTCAGACTTGGACCTTTTTCGTGGCACTACTTCATCTGCAATGACGGACAAGGAGTTTTCTATTTTAAGTAACACCATTCAGTCTATCAAAATTAAATTTTATTTGTAAGCCATAAACAACACGTGGCCATTTTTCACAATCAGTGATCAGATAGTTATGGTCAATACGGTGAAGAATAAAAGGAATATCACTCTTTTCCAGATCTGCGATTATGGTAAAATTGGTAGGAAAGGCTGGCAAGTCACATGACCAATCTGCAGAACTGTACACTGCAAATATTGGCACTGTTCTACTTTTCTCTTCTGATTCTGCAACCAACTATTTTATTTTCTAATGGTAAAACCCACTTAATTTGTAGCTGTAACAACCCTCTAAGAATACAGTGCAGCACTTTTTGGAAACAAATTCAGTTTACTCACTTTGTGATATTTTCTAATCATTGCCTCTTATCTCAGCACATATTCCTTTCATTTCATGGGAGAGCATTAATAGAAAACGTGTATTTCATGGAAGTACTTTCAGAAGTTAAGCTTAAATCATCAGCAAGCTGACAGAGGGAAAATGATAGCTTCCCAAAAAGTTTATGTTAAACGAACGAAGCTGGGGAAGTCACGGATGAAAGCCATAGACGGGTGACACAAGATGCACTTGTGCTTCATCACTTAAGCAGCTTTTGCTTATGGTAATCATTAAATAAAGAGAACAGCAAATGGAAGTTTTGACCTTATATGGCGAGGGATACTATGCAGAAACTAATTATGGCACAAGGTATTTATGGACAGGGTATCACTAAATATACGCCCGTTAAGAGTTATTCCATATAACAATATTGTCATGTCACACACTAATACGCCATTTCACCACCATCCTGTCCCCATAGTTCCTACAGAAACATGGTGTTTTTAACGGAAAGCATTGACCACCATTTGTTTCCTATTTGACTATTCAGCACAAGCTCTGAAAAAAAAATGTCCACACGATATGAAGAGTCCTCAATTGCCTAATACTGTAGCTCTCCCTGTACTGTACTCTTCCTCCAATTGTGACATTTCTAGGCTACCAAATGTGTGCTACACTTGTCAAAATCGCAGCAACTTTAATTTCAGCAAAAGGCAGATGTGGAGGAGTAGAATTAGTGCTACTGTCAACAGCAACAATACTTATGACCAAATGGGAACTTTAATGAAAATATTGTTTTGTACATGTTTCAAATGGGCTACAGTTACAGAACACAGTCCAATGCACCACCTTATGTTACGATTAGGGATACTTTAATGAGGGAAAATTCTGGAAAAAGCAATATAATTGTAAAACCAAAGATATGATGGTATCTTCAATAATCGACTTTGTGAAACATTTGCATTGAATTTAAAAAGCACTTACTTGGTTCTTGCTTTTGTCTTGTGTCAACTGCTTGCTCTTTGTGGACTATATCTACGAAGCAAAATGTCAAAGCACCAAATGAGCCAGGGATTAATTATGTGCCACAAGCATTTAATTGAAATATTGCTGTTTTCACCCTCATGGTTCAAATTTAGCCATTACTGGGAATTTGGACGTTCTCCCTGTAAACTGCGTGGGTTTTCTCCAGATGCATCCACATTCCAATAACAAAGTCAAATGGTCTGAAACAACTCACTTTGTTGGCCCTGATACCATCAATTAATATCAGAACAAAATAGCCATCAACTTTAATTAACCTGTAACTTATTTTCCATTGCCTATCCCAGCTACACAAAGAATTGAAGGTCTGTCTTAAGCTACCTGGGTCACACTCTAGGGGGCCAAAAGAACAAACCTGAATTGCCCAAACCCTCCCTAAACAGCTCTCTGGCCAAGGTTTTGACCTACTCACCAAATCCTCTGCTTAAAATCAAGTTTTTCAAAATCTGATTACATTCTTTTGAAGCACCTTCAGATTTCCTTATAATATTTAAAGGGTTTATACAAATGCTTTCACAACACCTTCACAATTATATCATTTCTCAGACTATTTTTTAAAATCCTCTTTTATGCTACAGGGTTTTTTTCATGTCCATTATCAATAGTCATAATTTGGTATTATGTGAAAATGTTTTGAACCCTTCAAAAGGAAGACTATATATATATATATATATATATATAATACACAATGTTTACACATTGGGCAAGTAGCAAGTTATTTTTGTTGAAATTCAGCAACAAGCTTGAAGCTCGAAGGCAAGAGTTTATAACAATCTCTGTCCTAACAATCTATACCATCACGATACAAAACCCAGAATTTCCCATGTTTATACCGTTAGACAAATTATGATGAATCACACCCATTAGGAGAAAGAACAAAAATCATACTTAAAAAAATATACAGGTCAATCACTGATTTTCTGGAAACTGGTGGTCTGGCAATCCACCCCAGAAGTACCCCGGAAAATGTGGCTCCTAAGCCGGGTGAGCAGATCGATCTCGACCTCATTGGGACTGCCACATCCTTCAGTGGGTCAAATTTGCCCCGTTGCTAGTGTTCTGGAACTCCAGCCTGGTTAGAGCAAGCAGATCCACCCCCATAGCAGACTTCCACAGCTGATCGGCTGGTTGTATTTGTCCCCTGCTGCCAGGGCTCTGGAACTGCAGCCTGGCCGGAGCCGGAAAATCCATTCCCGTAAGTGACGCTGCAGGCCGATATCTGCTCCCCTTCGCAGCTTAGACGGACCATTCCGGTTCCGTTGGACTCCTTTCAGGGGCCCTCTTTTGGTTCAGCAAAACAGATAATCCAGAAAGGCTCTGGAACCAAGGATGCCAGAAAAACCAATGGTCGACCTGTATACACATTGAGCAAGTGGTAAGTAGTAAAAGTGTCCAACTTGGCAATTTTTTTGTCGACTGCCGGCATCATTGACTGGCATATTATGTCACTGAAAAATTTGCGGCGTGATGCGGCGGTGACGATGTATTATACACGGTGTTTTTTTAAGTGTCGCAACATTTGTTTTGGTGCCGCTGGATTTTGAAATGTTCAAAATCTTTTGACGACACTGATATGACACCGGCAGTCGCCGAAAAATTTTTTTAAAAAATCGGCAAGTGGGACAGGCCCTAGATGAAAGTGTAACTAGCCTCCTAAAACTTCAAACTGCACCCAAAATTTATTGAGCAAGACTGCACAAGATAATAATGGCAATAATAAGTCGTACCTGGACTATCATTTTTTGGTACCAGCTCTTCACTTTCTCTTTGTATCTCAATTACTGGCTCATCCTCATCTGATAAGACAAGAAATGCCTCTTCCGGCAAGCTGCCATTACATTCCTCTTTTGTTGGAGAACTATTGAGAAAAGTGTCCATTTGTTCTTCTTGCACTGAAATGTGCTTTGGTGTTGGGGATTCCACTTCAGGAACATCGTCTTGCTTGTTGGATGATTCACTGTCCTTCTCTGGGGCCAATTTCTCTAAAATAGGGATTATTTCTTCGATTTCCAGTATGCAATTCCCAAATGATTTGCACTCACCTGCTGTGTCTTTTGCTGCATTTTCATTTTCGGTCTCTGCACACTCCATCTTAGAGCTTTCACAATCATTTTTCTCCTGCACAGATTCTATGCTACTTGATATTGCCTCTTCACTAATATCCATTGAACTTTCATGGTCTTCCTTTTCTCTCACAGAGGAAGAAGGAGACTTTAACTTAAGGCTATTTTCATCTGGTACATCATCGTGATCCCTGTTTACGTCCATAGAAGGTGGTTTCCCTTCCTCTAAAAGGCTCTGGGGTTCAGTACATGATTTAACTGCAATTGGAGAATCCTCCTTCAAAACAACAATCTCTGAATTCACTGCAACATTTCCTGTGCTCTCATTATCCATCAAATCTTGGTTTTCCGCATTCTCAGTAGACGCCTGTTCATCTTCAGCAGCCAGGGGGGTCGAGTCATTTTTTTCATCTTGGGGTCTCAAATCCTTATCATCATTTGGACATTTTTCAGCAGGACTCAGTTCAGGTGTTTGTGCAACACCAAGTTCATCAATGGAGTTGCCCTGTAGTTCTTCTGGACCCAGCCGTACATCATTAATGCTATCAATGTCTGTATCATCCATGCAGTTGGTATTTAGAGATATTTTGCTATCAGAATCTCCATTTTCATGTCTACCATTACACAATTTAGTTTTGTTTTCGTCATTTGATTTTAAAAGCTCCTCTTTGCTTTTATAGACGACTTCTAACTGTTGACGGTCACTTGTGCGCATGGTTTTTCTGGCCTTGAAAACTTTTCTTGGAAGCTCTTCACTGGTATCCATCTCAGAATGCCTAAAAAAAAGGAAGAAAATGTCAGCAGTGACTTGTTGACTCAACCAGCCAGACTATAAATTCAGTGACTGCTGAGTATTTGGTAACTTTTGATAAGGAAATATTTCCAGATGATTTATACTTATGACTTTCCCATGCAATTTTTTAGTATATGCAATAAATTTAATCCAGCTACTTTTAAAAATAAAGAACCTTTACTTAATTAACCAAACAGTAAAATGAATAAATTATAATATACCAATTCAGAGCCTATTATGTACAATGTTAATCTAAACGCTAAAGACCATTGTCATGAAATATTGACGTTTTCTTTCCACAGATGCTACTCAACTTATTGAACAGTTTTAGCATTTTCTTTATTTACATTATTAAATTGACAAATGTTGGCCAAAATTATGCCATCAATCATAATAATACTTTATTAGCCAAGTATGTTTTGCAACATATGAGTAATTTCATTTGCCATACAGTTATACTAATAAAAAGCAAACAAAATACATTTTTACATAAACATCCACCAGTGACTCCTCCACATTCCTCACTGTGATGGAAGGCCAAAATAGGCTTAATCTCTTCCCTTCTTTGTCCTCCCGCGGTTGCGGGGCCTCGAGCTTTCCGTTGACGGGACGATCTTGGCTCCATAGCTGGTCAACCCTGTGGCACACCACTAGTCACAGGCCTCCATTCTGAGAAGCAACCTTCCATCATCAACCTCTGCTACCTTCCATGGAGCCAATTTGCTATCCATTTAGCTATCTCTCCTTGGATCCCAGGATTCTAACCTTCCAGAGCAGCCTGCCACATGGCACCTTGTCGAACGCCTTACTAAAGTCCATGTACACAATATCTACAGCTCTGCCTTCATCAACCTTTTTGCTCACGTCTTCAAAAACTATTTCACTAGGTCATTTATGAAATCAGAAACAGCAATGGTCCCAAACGCCAGATGTGAAGTTTTTATTTTCAGTTTTTTTTGCAGACACAAGGGGTTTGTTTACCTGGAGTTAGTAACATTTCATGCAGAACTTCATTAGACCCCTTTTGATAATATAGGCACAATGTCATAGGATTTCCCGTAAACCACTGTAGGTATCAGCTTCTCAGACACTCAGAAGAGAATTATCTTCTTTGAAATTTATACTGCTGCTGTGTACAATAATTGGTTATTTCTCTCAGGAAGGTTTACCCAAACTAGATCAAAAATCTAGGAAGCAAAATTAGCAGATTAAATCACTGTACACCAACAGGGAGCAGCAACAAGATATTAAAATTGTATATAGTTAGTATGCCAAGTTTTGCTTCTCAAATTTTTGGACAAAAAGGCAACACCACTCCAGATGTTAAATACAACAGCTACAAAGAGACTCAAGCCTCATTCTTTTTTTTGACAATTCCAAATATGTCAGTCTATTTACCAAACCTATTCTACGACAATAACACGGATTATTTGATAAATCAACAAAGAATCTCTTTCACGATCTACTACGCATTTAAATGGATTTTTTAAACTCCGATAACCCAGATGAGAGAATGCTGGCTATCACAAAGACTTGGCATATATAATCAAAAGTGTATTTAAGTTTTACCAAAGTTCAATTGTCTTTTCAAAACGTTCACTTGGGCAACAGTTCCTGTTTCACAAATCACCAGACGTATAATACAAACTGAAAGCCTTGAGAGCTTTTAAATTTGCTGTTAATTAAACTAAAACATACATTTTTAATCTAGACTGAGATATTGACCCCTAAAATTATATTTTCTCTCACAATCAGAAAAGTTTAGAATGTATTAATGGGAAGTGGTATATCCTAATTATACATTTTAAATATGGACCAAGGAGATGGGAAATAATGTTATGAAAGAAGATAATATCAGAGGCTTCTCGTGTGCCAATCTCGCGACCCATGGCTCTCCTTTCTCTTGTGCTATAATGGCAGAATTCATAGTGAATATAAATGTCTAGATTTCTTCCCTTAATCCCCACAACTCACTGAACAATTTCAGATTGATAAATTCACAAATTGCTCAACATTGAATTAGATTGCTGGTCACTCCAAGACCTCATTAGTCACTTAATTCATGCCTGAACTGCCCTGGATTAATTTTTTCTTCTATTCCTACTATAAACTGTGTACACTTGAACTGCTCAACAACTTAATCCCTCCTCTAGTCTCCCATGAGAAAAAAAGATGGATGGAATTCCATCCACTTTATTTCTTACGGGCACAATGCATTCAGTGTTCCGTTTTGGATCAATTTTTTTTCCCAACAGGTGAAACAGTCAAATAAATTGCTAATGAACTTTAAAAAATAACTGAAATCCCATTTAGCATATGGAACCTCACTTATGTTATACTAAAATTGTTGCTTTCTGGGTGTATTATTACCTTGCTGAGAGAGCGTAGATATGGGATTGTGGTAGGAGAGTGAATATTTGATTTCAACATTAAAGTGATCCCAAAATTCAGCTGAGCCACATAAGCTGCAATTCGGGGATGTAAAGAAAATTCACAATAGGGCTTAGCTATTAAAAGGAAACTAGAATATATGCAGTGAAAACTACAACCAAATTCTACTTTGAAAATCAGGTCACTTTCCCTTTACAAGTGTGCACAAACCCTGTAGTCATTACATTCTTTTAAGATCCACCCCTCATTATGACAGCAGAGGGCACTCTTGCTCACCCTTTAACAAACAGTTATTTAGCAAAGAGAATGCAAGCATGAGTGCGGAGCTAATTTCATTTTTCAAAATAGCTAGGAACATTTTAGGTAGGCAATAAACATGTTTCAATGCACATATTTGACTTGTTTAATTCAATAAACAAATCTCCTCCTTGCAACAACAGCTAGCACACATATACTTTTAAAATGTAACATTACTTGTCGCTTCGAACTGCTTATTTCAAATAAACTCATCCCTACACTTGTTTTATGCTGCCAATTCTACTAATAGAACTCATCCAGTCAGCATATTAAAACCTTTTAAACAGTGCATTGAAAACCATATTATAAAATGTGCTTGTGTATTCTATTTGGTAGACTACAATCGCAAATCTTTCTTGTTAATGAGTGGTGCAACATTGCAGGACTTGCAACAGCTCTTTCAAGATGAATGCCATAGCATTAGTGACTGCCACCTTTTTGAAACCTTAAATATTGAACTAATGCTGTATCAATAGAAGTATTGTCTTGTTAAGTAGATAATATGGACACTCATTTGCATGGTACTTGAGCAAACAGAATACAAACTCCATGTTGTCCTTACAGAGATCCAATGACATCCTCCATCAGTCATTTCCATAACATTAACATTCCTTTCATGCAGGACTTGTTGCACTGAAAACAAATATTACCTTAGCTTTGAACTAGTTGCCACATGTATTCTGTCATCCTGACCTTGTGATTAGGAGAGGGAATGGAAACATTTAGCAGTGATCGGCCAATTTGCCCATAAACACAGGTGTGGCCTTTCCACAGTAGACAAGATCTATCTTCTGGCTTGTTTACAGTAATAATGCAGCAATCATCAGCAATACATGCAATTTAGCTTGTCGCCTAACAGCAAAATATCAGGGGTACTGGAAATTTAATCTGTGTTTTCATGCAAATTAATTGTAGAGAATTTTAATGGACAGAGATGGGTAGGAGAATTTCCACTTGGCTGGGATTGAAATCCATGTTGTTAGATCAAATTTACATACCATTTTATTTTTTCGGTTTTAGATTACAAAATTCAGACAAAATAAGATTCTTCATTTACTGGTTACTGATCAAGTGCTCAAAGTAAAAAGTTAATGAAACGCATTTGAATCAGTTCTTTTTTAAAACCTGCGTCACTCAGTAAATAACGAATCAGGAAACCTAATTAAAGTGGAACAATAGTTTTGAAAACCCCCCCATCTGTTTGCAGAAGAGGGATAAGTCCAGGGACATTGGCTGCATGTAATCATGCTGCTAATCTCCCGTGAGATTAATCAAATGATCACATTGTTAGGCAATATCCTGTTTTCGCAGTTTGCAACATTGTTCCACCTATTCAATATTAATGAAAAATGCAACCAACATTTGATTCCAATCCAATCTGATTTGCCCATCCCATAAAGCACCATGAGTGTTCCACTTTCAGACCGGCAGCTGCACTGAAACATGGTTCAATGGATAAACAATTGCTGTCCCAATCCTTTGTTGCATTTGATAATAAACTGTTAATTATTCAAAAAAGAGACACAAAAAGCTGGAGTAACTCAGCGGGTCAGACAGCATCTTTGGAGAAAAGGAATAGGTGACGTTTCGGGTCGAGACTCTTCTTCAGACAACTTGTCCAATGTAACCAAACACGGCTTTATTTTTAAGCTTGGAAAATTCTGGTATGTCAAGAATTCCTGATTGTGTACATAATCTTTCAAATAAACCTGCAAAAAAAATTGTCATTAATTATTTTTTTTAATTTCTGCAATACAGAAAACAAGTGTAAAAATATACTGGACATACCCATGAGGCAGCCCTTGCAGCCATTTTGTAACCCAGTATCAGCAACGGCAGAAAAAAGACCTCACCTTCCTTGAAGTCAGAGCACTGGGAGGGGAGTGGGGGATGGGCGAGGGTGAAATAGCTTCAGCCCGATAGGCCTGTATAATCAGATCCAGAACTACCAATAAAGAGCTGCTCAGAGCAGCTGAGCAATCAGCAGCCAGCACTGTAAATTCCACCCGGCAACAGATGGGGGGAGGGGGGGGCAAGGGAGGTGACTGTATGGCAATAATTGAAAGGAGTGGGGAAAAGCAGAGAGCTGAAAAGTAAAGGCAATTATCAGAAGACAATGGGCTTCTGTAAATTATGCAAATTGACTCCTTTAAATATACACAAATGAGGTTGATAAAAAAAGAAACACCTTCCTGTCCTCTTAAAAGGTTTACATGAATGCGCTTTTGTCCACTGCAGTAGAAAATGCTTCATTAATCAATTATCTTTATGCGGGGAAGAACTGCATATCTATGCATGGGTACTCGCAGTGTACGCGACAACTCTCACGCTACCTTAAAATCTTCCCACGTAACAGCTTTAGGGTCTTTAAACATGACACAAGGCAGACCGTATTTGCAGAGGCAGCAGCTGATATCGCATCAGGGTTACACAGTATCATCGTGATTATACAGCTGAATGAATACAGGATGCAATTCAAAACACAGCTGCCTCAAATACACAGCCTCTTCTCATTGTCACCCACAAATACATTAAAGATTATAGTTCTATATTCGTGCATGGGGCTGGAAAGAGAAAAAGCGGGTAGCATCATGGTTATGGAATGTTTAACAAAGTAATTTATGATAATATAGCAACCGCCCGTCACCCTCCGTCAAAATAAAAGACGGTCAAAATCAGAACAATTTTTAAAAGGTATTCACTCTTTATTTGGGTGCTTCAAGTCACTCAATATATGCAGCTATCAAAAGGTGATAAGCATTCTTCTGCACATAAAGACAAAGTTAATGCATTGGTCATTCCCTACATTAAAAATTCCTGAAAAAAGGTTACTAAGTTAAAGGGCCTGCCCCACTATACCAGTTTACCCAAGAGCATTCCCGAGTTTAAAAATAAATAAAACTCGTGGTAAGTACGTAGAATGTATGTAGCGGGTACGTCGGAGCTCGGGACGTCTCTTAGCGACTCGTAACACTAACGTCAGGTATTCGGGCAATGCAACATTGTTGTAAAATGTCAATATTTGAAAACATGTTGAAAAATGTCCACGAGAGCCCCGAGTACCTACGAGCGGCTATTACCGAAATTCTCTGAGTTCGAATCAGGGGAAACTTGGGAGAACTCTTGAATTACCTCGTACAGTGGGACAGGCCCTTAAGTGAGTGTGCTTGTTATAAATCTCATGGCATTTGTTTTTTTTTTTCAGTATCAAGGAAAGGCAGGCTGTTCCGAAAACATTAGCCAATATTTATGGAAACTATCTAATTAACTTGTAAACACAAGATGCTGGAATAACTCAACGGGATAGAATACTTTTTATAGCGCAGCTATAGAAGTTTGAGAGAATCCTCACAGACGTGCTGAATCGTCGCAGTCACCCAAGAAAGTAAACATGCTGAGGCACTTTCTAGATCTAGAAACTTCCAAGTTCCTATGCATCCAAGTAACTTTGCCCCTTAACACCGATGCAATGATCTAGAAAATTGCCCAACTCTATAGCAGCTTTGTTGATGAGGACAATGCAGGAACGGGGTACTGATTGGGGAAGATCAGCCATGATCATATTGAATGGCAGTGCTGGCTCGAAGGGCCGAATGTCCTACTCCTGCACCTATTGTCTATTGTCATCCGCTTCCTTAGGTCAGCACCCAATTCTTTTGTCTTGCTGACGTTATTAAGGGCTAGGTCGTTGTCCTGACATCTTTCTGAACGCATCCATGCTACCATGATACAAGGCTACCGATTAATCCAGCTGAGAACAGCGGCATCATCAGCAAACTTAAAAATCAAGTTGGCTTTATACTTGGCCACACTGTCATGAATGTCGAAGGGAATAGAGCAAGGGGCCCAAGCACAATCTTGAGGGGGACCAGTGTTGAGGGTCAGGGTGGAGGAAATGTTATGGCTAGTTCTAATCAACAGAGGTCCGCTGGTCAGAAAAACCAAAAATCAATTGCTGATCGTGGCTACAAGGCTTTGGTCCAGAAGTTTAAGGAGGATGTTATTCCGTGTTGTGGTGTTGAAGTCCAAACTGTGTTCAATGAATAGCATCATGACATGGTGTTTGTATTGTCTAGGTGATCCAGGGCTGAATGTAGAGCAAGAGAGATGACTGGATCAGATGTAGGCTATTACAATTCATTCAAAGCAATTCATGTTGATGCAAAAAGTACTGAGTGGTAATTATTGAGAGTTTGTGAACTTGGAATGTTGGAGTTTCCTTGAAGCAGATGGGGTCAGCACACAGTTTAAAAGCAAAGTTGAAGATATTGGCTAAGATTGTGGCCAGTTGATTGGCACACAATTTCAGAAATGTCCAGTTACTCCATCCAGGCCAGCCTCCTTCCAAGAGTTTACCCTCACAAAAGCAGATATGCCACCAAGATATATGAGGCAGCAGGAGACAAGGGTACACGTTTAAGTGGAGCTTTGATTGCCTGCTCAAAGTCAGACATATAAGCTCATCGAGTAGAGATGCAGCTTTGTCAAACTCACCCGACTTTGGGTTATTGTATTGTATATCTTTATTATCATTTTTCCTGAGTACTTACATACCCAGAGGAAACGAAAAAACGTTGCTCAACCAGTGTCCATTCAGTGTGCGGTAAAAAATAAATAGAAATAAAAATAAAAATACATATATCATGAGTTCCAATCGGCAGCGGCACGACAATGGCTCTGCTTCAGTGTGTCCAGGTTGGTGCGCGATACTTTGGCAGGGGGCAAAGTCCGTTTATCAGTCTTATAACCTGCGGGAAGAAGCTGAGGAGCATCCTGCTGGTTTTGCAGCCGATGCTCCTGTACCTCTTCCCAGATGGCAGGATGGAGAATATGTGATGCGATGGGTGGTAGGGATCTTTGATGATGGAGATGGCTCTGCTGATACATCTCTTCCTGTATATGTCCAGGAAAGGGAGTGGAGCACCAATAATCCTGCTGGTGATCTTCACAATCCTGTCCAGTTGGTGCTGTTCGTAGGCCTTGCAGCTCCCGAACCAGGAAGTGATGCCATAGGTTAACGTGCTCTCGATTGTCCCCCTATAAAAAGTTCGTATGTGTGCAGTGGGGAGACCTGCTTTCCGTAGTCTTCGGAGAGGGTGTAGTCGCTGCTGGGCTCTCTTGACCAGTGCTGTGGTGTTGGTCGAGAACGTCAGGTCATCTGACAGGTGGAGTCCTAGGAACCTCACACTGCTGACCCTTTCCACATCAGCTCCATCGATGAGCAGAGGTGTATGGGGTTGTTCTCCCACCCTCCTGAAGTCAACCACCATCTCCTTCGTTTTTCCCACGTTGAGAATGAGGTTGTGGGATTTGCACCATTCTGTGAGCAGCTCCACCTCCATCCTGTACGCCGACTCATCATTGTCACTGATGAGACCCACCACTGTTGTGTCACCAGCGAACTTGTTGATGAAGTTGTTGTTGAGTCTAGCTTGTGGCACATGATAGTGTTCAGTCCCAGTCAGAATCACTTGGCGTCCAGTAGATGCTTCCAGCTTATTTTGGAAGTCTCTCTTGGCACCCTGACAGCCTTGTGCATCTATTCACAAATTGAAGATAAATAACCACTTATGCACCTATTTAGGTTAATATTCAGAGCAATCAAAGCCTCACTATTCTCGACATGGCTCCATTAATTCTTTATTATCCTCTTTCATAACCATTCAGGCTGGTGACATCAAACATAAGATGAATCAATCTAAATGTGAACCCATTCATAGGTACACTAAGAGAAGCTGCAGAATGTATTCAGCAGTTGAGATTTAAGGTTGGTGGGTCCTCAAATGCAGACGACATTTCAATACAGCTAACCTGTTTCAGTGCACAAACAGGCAACAAGCCAAAAAGGCATGGAAAATGAATTGTTTACCGCAAATTAGAAAGCTTCAAACCAACAACAGCTAATGATAGAAAATCAGTAACTGAAATCTGTTGAGAATGAATTTCTTAATCAAGTAATGAGATGTTCAAGTAAAGGCTTTTAAACCATCTAACCGCATTAGCGATCTTAAGATCACCTGATGGGCCCAACTGACTCAGCAAGTGGAGACAGGGGATAGACTTCCTTTGTGCAAGAAAACTCAGTTACTGGGAAGGACTTCAGGTAAGACTGAAGTTTCAGGGTATGCAATGTCCTTCCCCCTTTCCTAGCATCCTTCTGGTCAATGTTCAGTCACTGGAGAAAACAAGGTAGAAGACCAGAGAGCAAGACTGCTGTATCGGAGTCATACGAGGGATTGCTGGGTACTCTTGTTTCGCAGAGAAGTAGCTCACCCCCAACTCTACAGACACTCCGGATTTTCTTTTCCACCACATGGGCTGGATGATGGCATATTTTAAAGGAAGAGGCGGTGGCGTCTGCTTCATAATAAATCCTTCACTGTGTTCGGAAATGGCAGTCATAACCCATTCCAGTTTCCTTGCCCTGGAACAACTGATTGTAACGACTATTCTACCTACCAAGTTCTCATCAGTCATACCAACTGACAGTTTACATCCCGTCTCATCAGACATCACGCTAGCACTTGAGGAATTGAGTGCCATGATCAACAAGCATTAAATGGTGTATCCAGGTGCCTTTCAAGTCATCGCTGGGAGACTACAACCAGGCTACCTGCCAAACCAACAACACCAGCAGACCCAACGCACGTCACACTGCTTTACCACCATCAGAAACGGCTATCGCTCCATCCATTGCCTTCACTGAGGAAAATCTCAGGCCTCTTCCTGCCTAGACAGAGATTGAAGAGCGTGGCATGGAGCTAAGAGGACGAAGAAGTGCTTGTCAGGGAAGACAGAGAAGTAGTTGGGGACTGCTTTTAGTCTGTAGATTGGGCCACATTCAAAGATTAATCAACGGACCTGAATGAATATGTCACAATTGTCACCCAACATCATAAAGACATTTTTAGACAAATTTGTACCTACGAAAATATTCCCAGTCATCCCCAACCAGAAGCCATGGATGAATCAGGAAACTCAATCTGCTGAGGGCTAGACTTGTGGCATTTAAGACTGGTGATCCATTTTCAGGCAAGTCCAGGTATGACTTCCTGAAAGCCACCAAAGGACTATTTCATGCTAAGCTGGAGACACAGATGCACACTGGCAGCAGTGACAGGGATTTTATGCCATCGCCTCATACAAGGCAAAACCACACCGCAGAAGTGACAGTGACGCATCACTTCCAGATGAGTTCAACACCTTCATGCATGCTTTGAAAGGGAGAAAAAAATGACACACCTACACAAGTCCCCGTAGCCACTAACGACCCTGTGATCTCAGTCCCTGAGATCAATGTCAGAGCATCATACAAGGAAGTAATCAATTAAAAATCTCCAGCTCAATGTGCCCAGTACTAAAAATGTGTGCAGATCATCTGACCGGTGTTTTCAATGACATCTTTGACCTCTCACTTCCTACGGCTTCAAAAGGTTATTCAGTGGACCGATGCCCAAAAGCAGTGACCTACCTCAATGAACACCATCCAGTAGCACTTACAGCAATCGTAATGAAATGCTTTGAGATGTTGCTCAAATCAACACCTGCCTTAGAAATGGACTGGATCCACTTCAATTTGTCAATTGTCACAACAGGTCAGCAGATGCTACCTCACCAGGGAGGCAAGAACATGTACATCCAGCACACATGGGTTGAACATGTACGCAGTTATCAAGCTTTCCTTCTGGCTGGAAAGGGAGAAGTGTGGCTGCAACTCCAGCAGCATCACCGTAGTTTCATTCCCCTTCTCCCAGTTGTCCTAGAGCAGCTTGCTTGAAGTATCCATTGTCTGAGAAGTTCTGAGGTGGTAGACATCCTTAGCTTCAAATTTGCAAATTTGAATAGAACCGTCTTGATGAAAAGTTCCATGGGAAAGAGGTTTCCTTTCCCTGAGATCCCTCATTGTCACTCTGACCATGTTGCGAACCTCTCGTCTCCTGAAGTGAGACTGCAGTCATCCTGAAGGAGCAGGTTATAACATATTTTTTTGTCCTGGAAGGGGGTTAGATTGGCTCCCCCAATTAGCACAGATCCAACTCTGCTTCATCAGATTAAGCTCTCATCGGGCAGCCCCTTGCCCACAAGAAGACATTGTCATCTTCCTTCTCCTTCTGAAAGATGCGTGTCTGCAGAAATCTAACACGCACAGTCATGACGTGGCTAGGGTAGTGTGGGTCTTTGATGATATTAGTTTCTCAAGGCCACGCTCTCTATAGATTCTTTCTCTAAATGGTGGGGCGGTCAGTATCCATGTTGGACCGGGCAATAGCCACCACTTTCTGCAGTAACCGTGCTATGGTACAACCAGTATGTTCTGCACTATGGTACAACCAGTATGTTGACATTCAATAGCGTATCCAGCAACATGCCGAATCGCTTCAAACTTTTAAGAAGCTTCCTTCATGATTACATCAACATGCGTGGTCCAAGACAGATCAGATATTTATTTTCCCCAGAAACTTGAAGCTGTTGACTCTCTCCATCACTGCCCTGCCAATGACGACAAATGTAATGCGGCTAGGTAACATCTCCTCCTCCCTGACCATCAACACAGGTGTACGTCAGGGCTGCTCTACTCTCCAAATGTCATTTGTCCTAACACACAAAGGAGGCGAGAACATGCACATCCAGCACATGCAGGTTGAACATCTGCAGTTATCAAGCTTTCCTTCTGGCTGGGAAGGGTGAAGAATGGCGACAACATCAACAGCAGCACTGGAGCTTCATTCCCCTTTTCCCAGAGGTCTGGAGCAGCTTGCTTGAAGCTGGCTTTCCCTTCCTGACGCCAACTAATCAGGTCCTTGGACTTGATAACATTGAGCATGATTTTCTGTAATTTTATCAGACCGTATCGAATTGATAAGGTCTGTTTTCAAATTTGGATAAACTATTTGTTTATTTTGAATGATTTTCAGATTGTGGGCATTGATGCCTAGGCCATCTTTTATTGACTGTTCCTAATTGCACATGAGGTGGTGTGAACAGACTTCCTGAATCGCCCAACCATTTGGTGAAGGTGCTCCCACAATACAGCCGGGGATGGAGTCCCAAGGTTTAGACCCCACAGATGGACGGGCAATAGATTTTGATGCCAATATGTAGGGAAACTTGCAGGTTGATAGTGTTCTGTCACTCCTGTCCTTGTTCTTCTTGACAGTGATGGTCACTGTTTTTGGAAGGCGTTGTCAAAGCAGCCTGGGTAAGTAACTAGTAGTTGGCAAACACTCTAGTTGGCAAACACTGCCTCCACCAGTGCTAATCAAGCAGACTGCTTTGTGTTGAATAGTTTTGGACTCCACTGATCCAGGCACCGGTAAAGCATTCTATCATACTCACGATGTGCTTTGTCGTTACAAGAAAGGCTTTGAAGCTCAGTTACTCGCCACATGATACCTAAACTCTAACTTGCCCATGACCTCCAAATTTCTGAAAGTGGTGCAGTTGAGTTTCTGGTCAGTGATCCCCAGGATGTTAATGGTAGAGGAATGGTAATGGATGTCAAGTATAGATGATTAGACCATCTCTTGTGGGAGATGGTAAGTACCTGATAAGATGGCAAGTGAAATTCCTTTTAATGAGATTGAACATTTTAATGCACTCAGATGCTTTCCAATATTGTTTATCAAAAACTGCAGATGATGGGAATTTGAAATAAAATCAGGGCTAGGGTTCAGCAGTTAGATTTCAGAACTGATAAAATTCCAACAAAGGGTCTTCAATCTGAAATGTTAACTCAGTCTCTCTTTCTATCAGAGTATTTGATATGCTGAGTGTTTCCAGCATATTTGTTTTTATTTCACAATATTGTTTGTTGTTTTGTGCTCTGAAGACTTCCAAAAAGATTCTTCTCCTGGTTTTGTTTTCTTGAAACCCATACTAAGAGCAAAGGTTACTGCTGAATCATAGTCCTACAAGAACAGGGCCTTTGGCCCACTACATCTGTGCTAACTATCAAGTATCCAACTACATTAATCCCATTTTTCCTCATTCCCTATCCAGATTTCCATACCCTACCCCTCCAAATTCTTTTGCCACCGACCTACAATCAGGGTAATTTACAGTAGCCAATTCCTCTACTAACAAACATTAAAAAGAACTGGCACGCCTGGAAGAAACATATGCAGTCAAAGGTTGAACGTGTCAAGTCTATCCTGCACCACCCAAGGTCAGGATTGAACCTGGGTCTCTGGAGCTGTGTAGCAACAGCACCAAATTTGCACCACTGTGCTGTCCAGTCTTCACACCACTAAGTCAAGCCTCAGTCTTCTTAGTGAAAGTCTGTTGTACCTTGGTAGCAAGATAAAATTCAGTTTCCATCACCAAAAATGAATTATTCACTGATGCTTTCAAATTCTGATTGGAGCAAGTAGTCTTGAGTAAAACAACGTTACAATTTTAGGGTGATTTGTCCATGTCAACAGCATACTCACAAAAATATATTTCTCTTGCCATACGAGACTGAGCCTAGTCTGCAGTTTCAAAGTAGAAGCTGAATATTCATGAAAAATTAAACCGAATTCGAAGCCTCGAAGGATTTCACATAATCTGCTTTTCATAATGGCTTTCATGTTTGCAATATAATACAAATACATTCAATATCTTCATGCAGATAAGCCGTTGAGTGTTGTTTTAAAATTACAGGGAAATTGACCTTGAAGGACTTATGAGAGAACAATATGGCTGTAGATGGAAACACAGGAAGATGTGAAACTGAAACAAATCCTTTGGTTACATAACCATGCACTTCTTTCTTCATATTAATCTCGTGTATCCAACTCCTCGCATTACTTCTGCATTGTGGCAATACCAACCACAAATGAAAATAAATCCAACACAGAAATCTAAACATTTATTTTGTTCTGCAGCTTCACAAGCCCAAATGGAGCCGTCCCATGAAGTTTCTCTCATACAGTATTTTCCATCACAAGAATGCATATCTCTGCATTTTTCTGCATTGTATATTATGGATATGTCCCCTCAAATCAATGTTACATTGCAGGTGTGGATGCTAAAACTGCTGACTTTCTATGTACGAAGAACTTTGATGAATACCCATTCGCAGACTAAACAGCTGAGATGGGGAAACAGCTCACAGATGGATTCAATGAGGCAAAATGCAAACAATGGCAGGAGCTAATAGAAACAACAGACCTACGACACAGCAGCAGGAAGGCATGGGGACATTTCGGTTATGACCCTACCAACAGGAAACCACGTGGAAATGTGACTGCTAACCAGGTTGATCACCAGTTGTTGCCAAACAGCAATAGTGGTAAGAAACCTGCACCCCCAAAGGTTGCTGATGGCAACAACCTAAACGATGGATGGTACACTCAACCTTTCACCATGAACAAACTCAACACAGCCCTGAATGTGATGAAACCTAAGAACGCAGTTGGCATAGACAATATCAGAACTGAGATGTTGGAACATCCGGGTCCCAGAACACAAGAATGGCTGCTGGAGATGTTTAACATGTGCATAGCAACCAACTCCATTCCACGAGTCTGGCGGAAACCGAAGCTTTACCAAAATCAGGCCAAGATGCCAATCTTCCCAGCAGCTACCAGCCCATATCCCTGCTGTGCCACCCATACAAACCAATGGAAAGATGCATCTGAACCGCATCACGCTGGATGTAGACGATGCCTGTGCAGGCTGGGTTCCGCCATGGAACGTCAACAACAGGACAACCGCTGAACCTCACTCAGCACATTGAAGATGGCTTTGAGTGAAAGCTGATCAAAGGTGTAGTATTTGTAGACATGTCCGCCGCATATGACACTATAAACCACCGCACCATGAAAGCCAAAATGCAATAAACATTGCAGGACTCTCAACTTGTCCAGTCATCATGACAATGATGGAGAACTGCCGCCACTTCGTATGTCTGAATGGTCAGAACAGCCGTTGGAGATGGCAAAAGGATGGTTGACCACAGGGCAGTGTCCTTGCCTCAACATTGTTTAATATATACCAATGACCAACCCATCACCCCGAAAACTAGGTTGTTTCTGTATGCCGATGACATGCATCGCAACGCAATCCTCAGACTTCAGCCAGATTGAGACTGTACTAGAGACTGATCTGCAGAATATGACAACATACTACCAACAGAACTCCCTGTGGGCAAACCCAACAAAAACACAAAGCGCAGCTTTCCACCTCCGGAACAAGGATGTGAAACGTCAACTGCAGGTGCGATGGAATGATGTCCTGTTGTAACACTGCAAAGCCCCAAAGTACATAGGTATGGTCCTCCTTCTCCAATTTCAGGTAGTCCCTGCTTTCTCCCTATTTCCCCTCCCCTTCCCAGCTCTCCCACAGCCCTCTGTCTCCGCCTCTTTCTTTCTTCCACGTCAGTCTGAAGAATGGTCTTGACCCGAAACGTTGCCTATTTCCTTCCCTCCATTGATACTGCCTCACCCGCTGAGTTTCTCCAGAATTTTTGTCTACCTTAGGTGTGGACCTCGATTGCACGTTATCATATCGCCAACATGTTGAGAAAACATAAGGCAAAGGTCAACACCCGGAACAATGTCATAAAAAAAAAAAGGGAAACAGCTCATTTGGAAGTGACCCAACAGTGATCCGCACTGCAGCCCTGGCGTTCTGTTTCTCATTGGCAGAATATGCAAGCCCCGCCTGGAGTCGCACTAAACATGCACGCAAGGTGGACTCTGCATTGAACACTGCCTGCAGGAAGACCACAGGATGCCTGAAGCCGACAAAGGTTGAATATCTGTACGAGCTGGCTGGCATCGATGAACCATCTCGAAGACATGATCGGTCAGCTGCAGTAGAACGCTTCAATGCGGACCCCCATCATCCCTTGCACAATCACCAACATGCCAAGAAACACTTGGCAGAGTCAGGACAGCTTCATGTAACTAGAGCCAACCGTGCCAGACTCCAAAACCAAACGACAGATGGCACCAGGACACCTCCTGCCTTATACTACCTGGAAAGCCCTAAACCGCCTCCGCACTGGAGTGCGACGTTGCGGACTCAACCTTAAGTGGGGCGTCTCAGACTGTGACAAGTCCAACTGTGGAGAGATGCAGACAATGGCCCACCTACTGACTTGCGGTGGAGAAGCATGCACTGAGGACGATCTCCGCAGAGGCACAGATGTGGCACTGGCTGGGGCAAAGTGATGGCAGAACGTTGTCTGACACACGAGCGAACAAAATGCTACAGTGTACATGTTAATGGTTTAAAAAATATATCTGATGGCATTAATTACTGCAGTACCTGGACGATAATCAGTCGAGTTCTCGGTCTGATTCGATAAATGTATTCTGACCAAAGAAATACAAAGCTAACTGCAACTCAAATTTTCCTTTCTCAAATGGTCATAACACTAACAGTCACATAATGTTCAGTAAATTAATGAGTGCATATGTGTCTTTTTATAATATTGCACACAAAATTATGACAAAGGGGGTTAAATTTAAAATTCCTTCAAAAAAGTTGACAAGTACTTTATTGGGTTCATAACTAAAATAGTATCAACAAAAAAATACAAAGATAACATATTGATGGCAAGTTTCTGAAAATGTCATCAGAATACAAATATATTTTCTGTAATGGTTGTCGCATGGTGACCTGGTATAAATTGGTGTGTCGATACTATATGTTATCATACAGATTATGTCACACATACTGCTTGGCACAGTAAGTAGCGATGTTACAAAACTTACCTTCAGCGGCGCTGCAATTCTGTCACTGGCCGTGTGCACGGCTTTTCGGGGTGGGGGGCGGGAATAAAATCCAGGTTTTGTACTGCTTGTCGGAGGCGGATTTCCTCAGGCTGCTTAGCTGCTGAAGAAAAATCGATCGGACTTCTGTTTTTTTTTAAAAATCGTGAGACAATTTAATAATTGAATTAAAATAAAAAGCGACTTCTAACGCCTACAACGTGGCGGATCGCAAGGAGGACAAAATAAAGGGTAAGTTGTTTATTTTACATTTAATCTTGTTTCTTTGGATGGCTTTAATTTAATTTTAAGTTGCGAAAATGTTATTTGGACCGCATACGAACCGGAGTGTCTTTCCTGCCGATATGGAGTTCAAATTCGGCGCAAATGCAACATTCCAATCAATCGCATTCCAGAAACATACACTCACAAGATGATTAAAATGCTCTTTTATTTGGACAATCATGTCATAAGAGCATCTAAATTGTCTATATTTTGTGTTATTGTTTATCCATAGTCAATATTTGTATACTAAATATCAGTTTTAGTCCCATGTATTGTGCAAAAAAATAATAATTCTAGAGTGGATGTTTCTAGATTAATTTATGCGAATTAAACATTAAATTCGCTGGTCTTGAGTACAAAACAGCAGTTTGCAACGATGTTGGCAAGGAATTACACTAAGTGACGGTCAGGAATGCTGCGGAGAAGCTTCAAGATCAGGCCCTGGATCGCAAGGTGGACAAAATAAAGGGTAAGTTGTTTATTTTACATATAATCTTGTTCCTTTGGATGGCTTTAATTTAATTTTAAGTTGCGAAAATGTTATTTGGGCCCCATACGAACCGGCAGTGTCTTTCCTACCGATATGGAGTTCAAATTCAGCGCAAATGCAACGTTCCAATCAATCGCATTCCAGAAACATACACTCGCAAGATGATTAAAATGCTCTTTTCTTTGGACAATCATGTCATAAGAGCATCTAAATTGTCTATATTTTATGTTATTGTCTATCCATAGTCAATATTTGTATACTACATATCAGTTTTAGTCCCATGTATTGTGCAAAAAATAATAATTCTTGATTAATTTATGGGAATTAAACATTAAATTCGCTGGTCTTGAGTACAAAACTGCAGTTTGCAACGATGGTGGCAAGGAATCACACTAAGTGACGGTCAGGAATGCTGCGGAGAAGCTTCAAGATCAGGCCCTGGTGCCACACTGTATCGTGGTGCAGTGTTCATGATGAAATCCAGCTTGTTCAAAGGTTAGTTGGGTGTCGACGTTTGGATCGAGCAGGGCCAGGAGAAGCCATAAATATTCATGCTAAATGTGGCAGAATTTTTAATGTCACATTTTTGGTGTCCAAATTGGTGGTAAAACGCTGAGGATTTGTCTGGCATGAAAAGCTTTTGACTTTCGGTCTTGAAGTTATCTAATTTATATCTGTTATTTATAAGGTTTCACATGATGGACAGATTTTTGTTAAGAACAGTGTATTGGTGTAAAAAAATGAATAATAATCTAGTCCCTCAAAACCTCCATGATTGTAAAAAGACACATCTACAAAGTTGTTTCATGCACCTTAGATTGAATCTTCACTTTATAGTTTCAGAATTGTAGGTATTAAGTATTGCTGCTACGATTATGATACATTTTCTAACAAACCGGAATTTTTTAGTAAAGTACATTTTAATTAAGTAGATTAGCAAACAAGATGAGCTATGTTTTGTTTTAACACTCCAACCAGTTTTCCAGCAGGATTCAACTTCAGCAAGGATAGTGTTCATCATGTGATTAAGTGCACACGTAAATTTGAATGATTTCACAATAATTAAAACAAACTGAGGAATACCGGTAAATGTTGAACAGGTCCGCCCTCTTGTATAATCCATTACACTCTTGACAAGGCAAATACTCTGCAGCAAAAAAGGCCTGGAGGGAGAGTTTGCAGGCTTGTATGCCTGGCATAAGTAAACAACAGCCTGCTGCCAGGTAAGTCATCATCAGGATCGCTTCCTTAATTGCTTTCTCCTGGTGGCCTGAGATGTGCTCTCTAAACCACATGGATTTTGTTAACATGAGATACATGAACTTCATTATGCCTCAAAATGACTTTGAGAAACACAGGCAGCGGTACCCACAAAACAATCTTTCTCAACCTTTCAAAACCCTGAATATTAAACAATGACTGTGAAGAATCCTTCAATAATTTGACTCTTCTCCAATTCATTTCCACTCTACGTCATCTACATAATAGCATGGAAACAGCAATTCGAACTGATGGATTCACTGCAAACACAATCCTAGCGCAGAGCATGTTCAAAGCTGTCATCATTTCAACACTCCAACTTTATCACTGCAACACTGTAACTTGTAAATATCTTCAGATTCTGTACAACATCACACCTCACTAACAGGACAAGTCCATGACAAGATCTGAAAATATCATATTTTCCAAGCTTCCACATGCCGCGATGGGGGACAGTGACACAGCAGTATAGCTACTGCTACAATGCCAGAAAACTCTGTTTGATCTTGACCACGGGTGCTGTCTGTACGGAGTTTGTACATTCTCCCTGTGACCGCATGGGTTTCCTCCGGGTGCTCTGGTTTCCTTCCACATTCCAAAGACGTGCAGGTTTGTTGATTAAATTGTCCCTAGTGTGTGCACGGGTGATGACTGGTCGATGCGATCTTGGTGAGCCAATGGGTCTGTTTCCATGCTGTATCTCCAAAGTAAACTAATATCCTAATGAATACTACTTTGTGAGGGTGGACATCGATGATGAAATTCACTACTGTCTCCAGTGCGCCTCCATTGCTTGAAAATGCCAAAATGAAAGTGTAAGCATCTATCCTCAATCAAGCACCAAGAACATGGTATTCTTCCCCCCCCCCCTCAAAAACAGACTATATATAGAGCATCTCAAATCGTCAAGAGGAACCGGCAAAGTCTTCCAAATCCATTGACAGGAAAATTAGCTAACATTAAGAGTTCTTTCTCAGAAGAACAACCCAGGACTGAAGCTCTCAATATGCGCAGCCATCGATGAGAGGGACATATGCTTGCAGGCTCTCAAAACAGCCATAATAAATTCTGTCATGGCAAGAGATTATCAGGAAACAAGAGGAAATGCCTGAAGCTTATTCGCAAAACTTCCGTAGAAAAAATATTGCATCCTTAATGACTCATGGAAATCCTTATCCTATGACCAAGACAGTGGCGCATGACTGAAAATCTAGTCTCTTTATCAAAAGTACAAGGATCAGTGAAAACTGCAAAAGTGCACACCATCTCCTCTACCATCCCTTCACTACAAACATCTCCTGCAGCAGAGTTTGCAGATCCAATATAAGCCTCATTAACCATCTCAATTAAAAAAATCATGGATCGGAGAGGAAACAATTCACCCTTGAAGGAATGAGCAAGATGAGAACAATGACTTCAAGATATTTTTAATGTTCCTTAATAAAACTCAAATCAAGTTTGGCAGGCTGGTATTCCTGTTACTTTTAAGATGTATCCAGGATTTACTGAAACTGATATATGATGGTGCTAGAACTTTCAGATAAAAACTCATACCAAAAACCAATAATTGGGAAAAATATGATTTTGTTTTATTACTCGCTCTCCTAAAATAATTATTTAAACAGTTGATCCAAAAGATGGCATTACTGTTGTTTAACACCTTTTAGAAGGAAACTATTTCCTTACCTAATTGAATTTTGAACTGCATGCCCCTTACTGTCTTATTTGTTTTTTTGACTTGATATTGAAGGTTATGGTACAAAGCACAGAGGGCATCAGGTAGCTTATCTAGTCAATATTCAAAACCATGACTATAGATCGGTTACAAAATGTATTCAAGTGTTGTTAAACTATATGTTCAATTTAATTAGTTCAACCTGCAACAAGTTAATATTCAAGTGCTACACATTGATGTCATAAGGTTAATTATTTAATAAATCAACAAAAAGCAAACGTGAAGGCCTGCCAACCCCTGATGCATGTCACTTTAGTGTGACAGCTTTTTCATTACAACTAATTTATTATGTGAAAATTCATCTTCATGCCACTTTTTAAGCAAAACATGCAACTTAATTACTGATCTACTTTTAATAAGCAGAAGGCCTGCTTCTACAGGGCACATTGTCCACTTTGAGTCTTCTTAGTGCAAGCATTTAAATCTTATAGAAAGAAAAATTTAAAGAAGTTGTACTGTTATAGCTTTGTTGATTTTTTTAAAAACAAGTATTTATACGGCAAAATAATGTGTGTTGAAGCATTCACTTCAGTGTCAAATAATTGCAATAGTATTCAGATCATCAGGTAAAATAAAGCATATTTACAAACAAAATACAAACAACCCAAAATCTCAGGATCAATTTAGTGGATTACTACAATTGATTAGTAAGGGTGTCAGAAGTTATGGGGCAAAAGCAGGAGAATGGGGTTGAGGGAAAAATAGATCAGCCATGCTTGAATGACGGAGTAGACCAGATGACCATGTTCTGCTCCTAGAATTTATGAACTAACTATACAGGGCCATCAAGTTCTCCGTTGCATTGTTGAATTTCAGTGAGATTGCATTGGAATACCAATTAGCTAAAAACTATAAAAATCACTTGTGTGTGTTTGATACAGTGTATGTCTGGCTGCAATGACATGTGCTATTAACCGTACAGTGTAGTCAAATTGCAGGATAATGCCATTTCAGTTAAACATTAAAAGGCGCCATATCGCATGCATGTATGTATATGAGGTTCACTGGCTTTACAAGTAAAGCAATAAAAAAAAAGAGTAAAAGATACTCTCAATAATCCTTGTCTGCATTTTAGTCCTTAATAATATGGCCTTCCCAACAATTATAGTAGTGCAACTGGCACAACAGCACATTAAAGACAAGGACTGGCCAGATATCATGTGAAAGGGTGAAAAGGACTACAACTACAACTTGACTAAATGCATTAAATAATGGAAACTGAAATCAATGTAATTATGATGATTAAAGCAATGTTTGCCCTGGGAAAGAGCACAAGTGAATATTTTCTACAATTCTACCAATTGCATTTTACCAACTTATTTTTTTGTAGCCCCGAAACATTTTATTATTGTCACATGCACCAAGATAGAATTGAAACTTTCGATTTACAAGCTGTCCCGGTATACACAAGTACATAGGTGGTGCAAAAGAGAAAATAAACAGACTGTAGGTTATAGTATTACACCTACAAAGAAAAGTGCAGATAAAAAAAAAACTGCAAGAGCCACAACCAGGTAGATTGGAATTCATTCTTAGCATACAAGAGGTCCATGCTAGAATATTATAACACCAGCTAAGGAGCTGATTTTAACTCTGGTAGCTTTCATGCTTATGTATCTTCTGCCCAAACAGGAGATGCGATGAGAGAATAACCGAGGTGTGAATGATCCTTGATTATGCAGGCTACTTTCCAGAGGCAGTGGAATCAATTAGGCCAGAGGAAGGTTAGACTAGTTTGCATGGTGGACTTTGCTGCATTCCCAATTTTGTAATTTCTTGCAGTTTAGGGCAGAAAAGTTGCCATACCAAGCTGTGATGCATCTACTTAGGATGTTTTTTATGGTGCATATGTAGAAATTGGTAAGAGTTAATTGAGACATGTTAAATCTTCTTAGCCTTCTGAGGAAGTAAGAGGCATGGATGTTTTTTTGGCCGCACATCAATGTGGTTGGATCAGGCCAAATTGTGAATGATATTTACACCTGGAAACTTGAAGCTCTCAACAATCTCTACTTCAGCACCATTGATACAGGATGCAGCGTATACACCACTCGGCTTCCTGAAGTCGACAACTAGTTCCTTTTTTCTGACCTTGAGAGAGAGAGAGAGAGAGAGAGAGAGAGAGAGAGGTGTCTTGACATCGTATTACACTGCTTCCTTCCTCCTTCATCTCGTCATTTTTTGAGATCCGGCTCATTGCAGTAATGTCATTGTAAATGGAGTTAGAGTAGAATTTGGCTGCAGAGTTGTGAATGCAGAGTACAGTGCCCCCCCATAATGTTTGAAACAAAGACCCATCAGTTATTTATTTGCCTCTGTACTCCAGTTTGAGATTTGTAATAGAAAATAAAGAGTTGAAGTGAACATGGTCAGATTTCATTCAAGGCTATTTTTATACATTTTGGTTTCACCATGTTGAAATTACAGCCGTGTTTATACATAGTCTCCCCATTTCAGGGCATCATGTTTGCGACACATAGCTTCACAGCTGTTTGTAATTGCCTCTTTAATGCAGGTATAAGAGAGCTCTCAGCGTCTAGTCTTTCCTCCAGTCTTCCCTCTACCGTTGGAAACTTTTAATGGTGTTTATCAACATGAGGACCAAGGTTTTATCAATGAAAGTTAAATAAGCCATTATGAGACTGAGAAACAAGAATAAAACTGTTGAGACATCAGCCAAACCTCAGGCTTACCAAAATTAACTGTTTGGAACATCATTAAGAAAAAAGAGAGCACTGGTGAGCTTATTAATCGCAAAGGGAGTGGCAGGCCAAGGAAGAGCTCAACAGCTGATGACACAAGAATTCTCTCCATAATAAAGAAAAATCTCCAAACACCTGACAGACAGATCAGAAACATTCGGGTGTCAGGTATCAATTTGTCACTGACTACTGTCCACAGAATACTTCATGAACAGAAATACAGAGGCTACACTGCAAGATGAATCTACTGGTTAGCCACAAAAATAGGATGGCCAGGTTAGTTTGCCAAGAAGTTCTTAAAGGAGCAACTACAGTTCTGAACAAAGGTCTTGTGGATGAATGAGACGAAGATCAACATATCAGAGTGATGGCAAGAGCAAAGTATGGAGCAGAGAAGGAGCTGCCCAAGATCCAAAGCATATCACCTCATCTGTGAAACACGGTGGTGGGGGTGTTATAGCCTGGGCATGTATGGCTGCTGAAGGTACTGGTTCACTAATCTTCATTGATGATACAACTGCTGATAGTAGTAGCATATTGAATCCTGCTGTGTATAGACATATCCTATCTGCTCAAGTTTAAACAAATGCCTCAAAACTCATTGGCCGGTGGTTCTTTCTACAGCAAGACAATGGTCCCAAACATACTGCCAAAACAACAAAGGAGTTTTTCCAAAGCTAAAAAATGGTCAATCCTTGCAGGGTGTTGAGAATTGTCGCAGATGATTTTTTTTTTTTGTCACCCATCCTCATCGATTATGGTCTATCTGTCAGGAAGTTAAGGATCTAACTGCTGACTCCTAGGACCAGGAATTGGGAGATGAGTTTGGCTGGCATCAATAAACGCAGAACTGTAGTCTGACACAACTGTTATTGTTATCTGGATGTTCCAGGGATGAATGTAGAGGCAAGGAGATGCATCTGTCGTGTACTTGTTGCAGCAGTAGGTGAATTGCAATGGATCATGGCTGTCTGGGAGGTTGGAGCTGATGACTTTTATTCCCTCAAATTCCCATCAACTCTCCATTGATTTTGATACTTACTACATTAATGGATAGTTTGCCAATTAATCCACCAATGTATCTTTGTGATGTTGACCATTCAGCAGAAACTGGATGCAGTCACAGGAAGCACATGCAAATTCCACACAGGGCACCCACGATCAAGATCAGCCAAGTCCATCCAAGTTGCACAGCAGCAGTGCTATTCTCCCCTCCCCATGCCAATGAGGTGTGATGATCAGTGGGCATCAATTTTTGGGCTCATCGCCTTTGACCGTCAAAAGAAGATTTTCTGAAACCAAAGACAAAAATCATCCGCGAATTGCAAGATTGGAGAGTATCAGAATTCTGTCAACCTAGGCAGGTCTTTGGTTTGTCACTGCAGCAGCAAATGCAGAGATGTTTAAACAAAGGAAAAGAGCAATGCAATTGGTGGCATGTGAGAAGCTTACCTTCCAACCCAAATTAAATTTAGAATATTAAATAGCATAAGGCAAATAATTAAGGACATCAAGTGGAAATGTTATGATTTGTAAAGTCAATACCCAATCAAATTTGCTGAAGAATATGTCAGTGAAATAAAATATGATAGAAGGCAAGGTGAATTAGGAAAAAAACAAATAGAAAAGCAGAAGGAAAACGGTCTTCCACGATCAGCAAGATACAGGTTCTGCACACTCATTTCTTCTTACATTACAAGTGTTGAGAATATTAAACACGGCCAAATCAAAAGAATGAATGCTAACTGTTGTATGGTGCTCACTTAAGGAACAGAACCATTCAAACTGTTTCATTTGCTATATTTGGATTTTCATTTGGTACAGGCTCTTAAGTGTATTTTCCTCAAAAAATGTTGCTGCATATCTTTGATGAATACTGCCAAAATGTCGGGCAATAAATCCAGAAGCTCATAAATAATGATCACAAGCGTGACTTTCCAATCTTCAGTGAATGGTCCTTGAACCCTCCAGCACATCAGCAGTGATCTACATGCATGTTTAATTTTTTTTTTTTGGTTATCCAATATAAATATCAGCCCCATTCCACCTAACCTCGCATTGGAGAAATGAAACAAATTGGAAGATTCTGTACAAACCTAATACAGATGCAGGAAGCATAAAAACAATTTAGTATTTTGTTGAGAGCTGTACAAGTCAGCACCAATAATGGCAGTTAATGAGAAACACTGCTGTGAAGAGAGATCAGGAACAAAATATGATAGAGGATGGTTTAATCCCAAAAAAGCTAATTTTGCAGATGAATTTCAAATAAAAGCAGAAAAGACCAGAAATACTCAGGTCAGGCAGCATCTGTGGAGAGAAAAACAGAGTTAATGTTTCAAGTTAATACCCTTTCAACATTCTATTTCTCTCTCCACAGACACTGTCTGTCTTGCTGTGTATTTCCAGCACTGTTCAGTTTAATAGTCCAAGGGTTGTAGATGTGTTCTATCCACCCCAAAAGAATGATTTGTGTTTAATTCAAAACCATAAATTGTTTGAAATAGTAGATGCGACCAAGTTTACTGGAGCATGAAAGCATGATTTTATCGTTCTGTGCGTTTAGTACTTGGTGCTCACTGGAAGAACAGAAATGGTGCAATTGTTGTGATGACCATGTTCCTACAGTATAATCATGCTGAAAATTAAGGGATACTGGTGCAGTGAATGTAACCGTCCATTTAGTGTGCAATTTGAAGCAGGATTTGGAGGTACCTTATGTTTCTTGCTCTTTTGCTAATGGGATAAAGTGAAAAAAGGGCATGTTTTAGGTTACAAAATCTGATTCACTTAAATGGCAGATTCACACACACAAAATAGAAAGGTGCCCAAGCAAAATTCATATGCCCTCTATCCCTTTATCCGACGCTAGAATTTTCTTCCTCCTTTCCAGCTATGCATTTATTATTCCTCGATACGTCTAGGCAAGAGTCAGCAGAATGTTTGAGAAAATCTTACCAAATCAGGTTAAGTTCCAGGCCAATGAGCGTAATTATTTTTCTGCAGAATTCATGTCCACAGAGATGAAGATAAATACATTGGCTGAAATTATATCAAGTCAGAATAGATCAGGAATTAAACACGTGACATCCTTGATTTTGCCATTTAACCAATGCTCCATAATTAAATTAGTGTAACAGCATCCAGAAAGCGGATTTTATAGATATGTTTACACTTTAAAATATGGGCATGCAGATGCATTCCATGTGTCAAGGTGCCTGACCACTTTAATGAAAGACCAGAAGGGAGATATTTATTTTATAGTGTACTGGCACATGCTGAGATATACTCCATTATGATAAAAGGCTTAGAATGTAGAAGAGTACAGCACAATAATAGGCCTTTTGGCCCATTAAGTGCTAAACATGTCAAACACGATCTCACTGAACTAATTGCAACTGCCTGTGATCCATATCACTGCCTGCATATCCATGTAACTACAAAAAAAAATCTCAAATGCCACTTTCGTATCTGCCTCCTCCACCACCCTGGCACCACTTTAGAGGCACCCACCACCCTCTGTGTAAAGATCTGCGCTGCACCCACCACCCTCTGTGTAAAGATCCGCGCTGCACATCTCCTTTAAAGTTTGCTCCTTTCACATTAAAGTTATACGATTTAGACTTTGTGCCATAATTTGCATGGTGGTTCAAAAAATAATTAAATGTATCCAATGAAATACTCCTGCGTTTGCTGCTAATGACGTTCATCCCTCCATCAACCACACACACACACGATCAAGAAATATATTTTAAACTAGTCTTGTGACATGGATGCAAAATTCTGTTGCAATAACACAAAAGCATTGATCTTATTTAATGATTTCAACACAACATTTTTCCCCAATTTGGATAAGGAGTCATTTTGAATGTCTATACGAGTCATTTGAAAAGGAAAGAAAATACAGGAGTCTCAACTTAAACCCAATATTGCCATGTATTAATTTTTCCATCAATTCAGTAAAACATCTGATTAAAGTAATTTTAATTTCTGTAGGATGCTTACATACATTGCGAGATTCAAGTATGGAGAGTAGTTCAATTGTCTGCTTGTCCCACAACAGACTCAAATTATTATTAAAAAAACAATGCCTTTTTTGCTTTTTACTTTTTCCTTCCTCATCTTTGTAAAATACCGTTTTGATTTCAGATAACAAATGCGTCAAAGTGGTATGGACATCCGAGTTCAGTTTGGATATAACACAAGTCAGAAGGTGGTTTACGATTCATTCCACCAGTAGCTCCTACAAAGTAATTTCAGATTACTGATCAGTAAAGTTTCCATTGCACATCACCCATACTTGCATGTTAAAAACCAAACTTCATCCACCAAGAAGATTTTGAATTTAATTTTCCTTATATATCAAATCAAATAAGCTTCTTTCCAACAATAATAACTGGGTACATACATTGACACTACCAATCCAGTTGCTGAAAAAAAATCCTCAAGGGTTCACATGCAAAAGAGCACAAAAAAAAAAATTGCACTCAAGATGTTGCACTTGAAACTCTCCCCAGCCTTTCGTAAGTTAAGATTAACTTCAGAGCACATCTCATTCAATTGAACATGGTGGTTCTGCACTGGCTCAGCAAATAAATACAACGTATAAAGTACTCAGCCATACAGTCCATGTTTTCATCTTTGATCTCAATGGTGCTGTCTTGTGATAATGTTGACCTCACATTTTTTGCAAACTGCTAAATGTCATTTAGAATTGCTACTTCTGAACACCTCCCAGTAATCCATGCTGAAAAGTGAATTAGTGGGACGAGAACAGAAAGAGGCTCAGAAATGATGCCCGTATCTGGGTTCACACAAACGCCATTTGAACCGAGGCATGAAAAGGGCACAGGTATGCATAATTTAAGCAGCTCCTTTGTGTCATCCTGAGAGAAAAACATGACACGCTTATGCAATAGCAAATTTTGGTTGCTAACATAAACATAGAAATACTACCGTACCTTCTGGTTTATTTCAAGCAGACCATTCAGTGTTACACTTTGGTCCGTCCTGAAAGAAATTGGGAAATAACTTTAGACTCTAACAAAGCATTTTAATAATATTCAACAGAGAACAAACATGCAACAGACATGTCTTATTAACACAGCAGCGACAAGAATATAGTTGAATTTTATTCAAACCACTAACTTTACAGAGTGTTGAGAATATAAAGTTTCACTAAGTATACTGACTGAGATTCCAAAAACAAACAGCAAAATACTGAAGGATGCTAGAAGTTTAAAATTAAAACAAAAAATACTGAAAGTCAGGCAGCACGTGCGGAGAGGGAAACAATTAATGTTTCATATCCTGAACTGTATTTTCCTCTCTCCACAGATGTGGCCAGACCTGCTGAGTAACTCCAGTGATTTTGTTTTCACTTGTAATTTTATAAAGTCTGGCCTTTCAAATTGTGTCATTACTGCGCAACAACTATATATAATTTAAATTATTAGTGACTGGTTTGTCCTGTCGATTGTGAAGAATTTTCAGTTGTAAACTTTCATCAGAGCAAATGAATTTAATTATCTAACTACAAATCACCTGTAAAGTATTTGGACAAAAATGTGGACAGCAAGAATGTGAGTTTACACGATTTGTCTAAACTTTGATAGATTTTAGCAAATAAAGAAATATCGTTGTTACAAATCTCAGGATTCATTTTAGAGATTTCACTGTATTGATCATACCTGTAAGAACATGGAGTGGAGAGTACCTTCAAGGTATTTTCAAGAATTATGTAAGACAATGGTTAAATGTCATTTACACGTCTCAGATGCGTGTCTATAATGCTTGATATCTAATCACACTGTAGAAGTAGAACGCATGTAGTTTACTTCAGAGTCAGAACCCCCCCCCACGAAAAAAGCCTTATGGTTTTACTACTGCTAATTGTTAACCACCAGGGTATCACCTGGAAGTATATTTTCCAATGTGGGTATCTTGGATGTCACCAGTGGTTCCAGCTGCCATTATTGACGTGAATTAACAGAAACCACATGGTCTTAAAGACTTGAATCCTTGGAAATATAATCCAGCAAATTAGTCAACGGAGTCAGAAATAGATCAAAATTGGAGAGCACATGCAACAACAAAAATTCCAATTTAATTGAATGACTCATTTTACATGAGCAAAATGCATTCAATACACTTTAATACACCTATTCACCATGGATCTATTTGACTTTACATACGATGAAATAATTGTTTTAAGAATGAGGTTCTTGCCCAACAGATTACATAGCCTCAAGTTTCACTCCAGAGCACATGGCGGCGGCACGACTCACGTTGCAGCGGCCCCTATAGCCTGTCTGTCTTTTTTTAATTTTTTCTAGTTAAATGTAGCCGTTCGTGTTTATTTTGGTACTGTTTCTAACTGTGTATATGTGGGGGGTGGGGGAAGGGGAAACTTTTAAAATCTCTTCCCTGCACGGGAGACCCGACTTTTTCCGTCGGGTCTCCGTTGTCGTTGGGGCCTAGCACCGTGGAGTGGCCTCCGACCGGGACGACCTGGGGGCTCCAGTCACGGAGCCTGCGGAGCTGCGGACTTACCATCGTGGGGCTGGCCGGCCTCGGAGTGTGTGGAGCGGTGGTGGCTCGCTGCTGCTGCCTGACTCCGGAGCTCCAGCTCCAGTTGCAGATTACTGCCGGTGGACTGTGATATCGGGAGCTCGCGGGTCCGGGTGAGAGACCGCTTCCCGGAGCTCCGCAACACAACTTCTCCCGCCCGTGTCGCGGGATTGGAACGACCCGGATCGGGGCCATACATCACCCGGCGCGGCTTTAAATGGCCGCGGGACATTCCAGCGCCCGCCGAGGGCTCCAACTGTGTGACTTTTGGGCCTAGAGCGGGGCCGTACATCGCCAGGTGCGGTCTCAATGGCCGTGGGACTTAACATCGCCCGTCTGGGGCTTCGACATCAGGAGAGAAATGGTGCGGGTGAGAGAGAACTTTGCCTTCCATCACAGCGAGGAGGAGATTCACTGTGATGGATCTTTGTGTGAATTGAATTGTTTGTGTGTTTTTTTAATGAATTGTTCTGTTTGTATGGCTTGTAGAAATGGAATTTCGTTTGAGCCTCTCTGAGGTTCGAATGACAAGTAATAAAATCTAATCTAATAAATCAGGTGTTCGTAAGCTCAGTGATAGGAGAAGAATTAGGTAATTTGGCCCATCAAGTCTACTCTGCCATTCAACCACGGCTGATCTATCTCGCCCTCCGAACCCCATTCTCCTGCCTTCTCCCGATAACTCCGGAACATGTTATAGAAGCACTGTAATACAGAAACTGCCCTTTTTTAAATAATTCAATGGAGCTTGCATGGTGGGGTGATTGCCAAAAATCCTACTGGAGTCACCTTCACCATTTCTTCAAACTATTCATTAGCCCGCAAACAACTCCATCAATAATAACTTGCCCGCTTACTTGCTTGTGCAAACTGACTGCCACATTTCCTTTCATAACAGTTATCAACTTCATTACATAGTACTTCTTTGATGTAAAGTGGTTACGAAATGTTCTTAAATCACAGAAAGCATATACATTTTAGTTTGCTCCAGTAATAAATTAATGTATATTTTGAATGCAATATCATTCTGTCCTTATCACCGCACTGTTTTCAATTATTTTGTGCTGGTCTGGGTTATGTTATTTTCGCAATAGACAGAGTCGTTAGTAAATTGTTTGGAGGGAAGGTACAAAACTGGCAGGAAAACATATTTTATACAAAGCTGCAGCTGATTTAATAAAGTAATATTCTTTACCAATTACTAGGGATGTTTCTGAAGATAACTTACCAAATTAAAACAAATCTGGATTTAACAAATATGCAACTTTGACCAGAGACTTGAGCTTCATAGACTTAAGCAAACAGATTATTGTTGGTCAAACACAGATGTTTCCCAAGACCCCAAAACGTGCACGTCAAATAATACAAAACATTTTGTAAATAGAATTTGTTCAACAGTCCATACTGGTATTCAAGGTACAGGAAAGGGGGAATTCAATATTTTTATTTCTAAATTGTATACTTTGCTTCTAAATTTAATTATTTCCAGATTGTAAATTCTGTTAAACAGTTGAAAAGATAAGGAACAAAAAACCCGCACAAGTTTGCAATGTAAAAATATTCTGGTATTTTGCTCAAATTCTTTTGAAATTTCTGTTGATCCAAGTGCAAAAAAAACTTGGAGTAACTCAAGGGAAATGGAAGTCTCACTGAATTTCTCCAGCTGTTTGGGTTTTTTTTTTTGCAACAGACTCCAGCATCCAGGTTGTTGGTCCTAGATTTTAAAGATGGTTTCAATATTTTTGAATTCGTTCTCAGAACATACAAATTTGCAAGAAATATATTGAGCAACAAGGAACATTTATTATCACATACACCAATTGGTGTAGTGAAATTTGACTTGCCACTGTAGCACACCAATAAAAATGAGACACATCAAAGAATTTAACAATAAACATAAAAACACAATGGTTGCTACTGTGAGGTAAGGCAGCAGTCCAGTCCTATCCCCTGTTCACCCATGGTCGGGCCTATTGAAGCCTCCGCAGTTGCCACTACGGCAGCCCGATGCTTCAGACCCTCTCGCCGGATGATGGAGCTCAGCGGTTTAGAGTGTCTGGAGCGGCCGCTTCCTCCCCGGAGACCAAGGATCCTGAAGTCCATGGGCCGCGCTGGTCTGAGCTCCGACACTGGCAACCTCGGTGAGAGATCCCAGGCTCCGCAGTGTTTAAAGTTCAGTGGCGCCCGCAGCCACAGCTCCTCGGATGTTGGAGTCGGCGGTCTCAGCACTCCGGAGTCCACCACACGGCGACCCGGGTAAGGCATCGCCCGCTCCCTGATGGTGCTTCAGCGCTGTGCCGCCGCCGAAGCTGAAGTTCTGGCCGGGCCCGGCAGGAAACAGCCAGAGAAAAGCCGCATCTCCGACCAGGTAGGGACTGAGAAAAATAGTTTCCCCTTCCCCCCCCACATAAAAAGACTAGAAGACCTCCAAAACAAACACTTTTAACTCACTAAAAAAAGGGTGAAAGGATTAACAGCTGCTGGCAGGGCAGTCAGACTCGACGGTAACCAAGTTACCATACAATGTCAAACATCTACCAGGAAAATGCATGGGTGTGGTTGTTCCAACAATGCCCACCAAATGAAGTAAGTTTCTTCGAGGTCAGTAATGGACAAAGCCATTCTTAACTTCAAGATATTCAAGATGTACTTTCCAACTTACAGAGCACTTTTGAAGCAGTCACCATTGCATTACAGTTTGGCATACATGATCTTAGAAATGGCACTGTGATAATGAACAGGGAATAAAGCAATATTAATTGATGAGTGCACATTGGGCAGGGCATCAGACACAACTAATTTGCGTGTCCTTGAAAGAGTTGTGGGATTTTCAGACATTTCTGCAGGAAGTGTTACTGGATCTCAATTGTATACCTCATTCTAAAGGCAGCACCTTCAGTGATGTATTGGAATGTCAATCTTTTAAATCAGATTCAAGGACACTCCACTGTGTCACTCCAGTTGATATTTACTGATTAACATTATGTTATATTGGGGAAAGTTTTTCAAAGTCCTGCAGAGCGAGACAGACAGAAATTGGGTCATTTAGTCTCTTGGATGTAGTTTCACAGTTTACTGCACATGGCTGATCTCTACTTCAGTCTCACTTACCTGCTCTTGGTCTTATCTCACAATATCCTATTCAACAAGTGACTGCCAACCACAGTCCTCAAAGCTTTCAGTTAAGCCAACACGAACTGCCGTTTCTGAGCTTATCCTAACACTGTTTGCTCACAAACCATTAAAAAAATACTGAAGAGACTGGGGAAAAAAACCTCTGCTCTGACTTTTTTTTGATGCTCCATGCCTTAGTCTAAATACATCTCCCTGAAATTTACGTAAGGCTCTTGGTGTAAGGCTTAAAGTAGTACAAAATCAATAAGCATGATCCTGATGTTTGTCGAGGGAACACAAAAACTGCAAATGGGTACGAATACAAGGATAACAGACTCAAAAACATAGCATTGTACAAGTTGAAAGATTACAATTTTTCCAGAGTCCCCACGATAATCTGAATAAACACTTAAAGCTGTGAACTAATTAATGTAATTATTTTCTGTGGCCACAAATATTACAGATGCAGGAAAGTCAGCTGAAATACCAATCTTTCAAAATTTCAAGAACTGAAGGAGATATGCAAAATAAAAAGTTTCTCACATTTATCAATAAGCGAGTTCGGTATTCTGACTGCGCATGCCCAGGTCATAGGTCACTCACCATACACATTGTCGTTAGCGGATCTGCTGTGTTATCAGACCTTCGTTTCATTCGTATTTTCCAGCTTTGATTCTTCTAGGTAAGAAAATACTGCTTTCAAACTATGAATTAGTTGTATTTATTGTTCCTTTGTATAAAGCTACGATGATTTTGTCGTTTTTGTTGCTTAATGCTTCGGTGAGTGCTTTATGCTTCGCGCTGTTCCGTGGGGTCGGTGTCTGTGGTCGAGGTCGGGTCTCCGGCGCTGCGGGCGCTGTTGAATTGCTGCTGGGCCGTCCCAGTCTCCTCCTGGGTGTCCCGTCCCTGTCCAGAGGTGTCAAGGTTCGATCCTGGCTGCAGATGAGGCGCGGGTCTGTGTGCGTGCTCCTCCCACTCGCATCTGCCCCCTCTCTCTCGCTGTTACACCCCGCTCTCCCGCTACCTGGCACCCTCGTTCCTCAGATTAACTATATTTTTACACATTAATTATGAATAAAAATATGAACTTATACACAGTTTCTTCAGCCAGTGCTTCGTTCGCGTTTTCTTTATGGCATATGACCTTTGATTCCTTGCGTTTTTCAGAATATTGAATTGCTAACTGGTTGGTCCCAACCCAATTGCTTCACATTATCACCGACTCCAACTTAATTTACGAATTCGCAGACGACACCACCATAGTGGGCCTGATATCAAATAATGATGACACCGAGTACAAGAAGAGGTTTGAGAAACTCGTAACCTGGTGCCAAGACGAGAACATTTCCCTCAATGTCAGCAAGACAAAGAAGATGGTGATCAACTTCAGTAAGTGAAGTGGTACACATACCCAGTATACATCAACGGTGCCAAAGTAGATATGGTTAATATCTTCAAGTTCTTAGGAGTAAATATCACCACCAACTTGTCCTGGACCAGGCATACTGAAGCAATGGCCAAAAATGCACACCAACACCTCTTCTTCCTAAGAAGGCTTAGGAGGTTTGGCACACTCCCAACAACTCTCACCTATGTCTACAGATGGGTTGCAGAAAGCATTTTATGCAGAGAATTGTAGACACAGCTCAGACCATCATGCAAACCAACCTCCATCTACACGTGACACTACCTCGGCAAGGCCACCGGTATAATTGGTGTCTCCCTCTTCTCCCCTTCCCAACAGGCAAGAGGTACGGAAGTAGGAAATTGCATACCTCCATATTCAGGGACAGGTTTTTCCCAGCTGTTAGCAGACAATTGAACCATTCTATTACCAACTGGAAAGCAGTTCTAACCTACCATCTACCTCATTGGACACCATTGGACTATCTTTAATCGGACTTTATCTTGCACCAAACTTTATTCTCTTTATTGTGTATCTGTAAACTGTGGACGGCTTGATTGCAATCATGTATAGTCTTCTGCTGACTGGATAGTATGCAACAAAGAGCTTTTCACTGTACCTCAGTACACGTAACAATAATAAACAAATTGATTGACTGACACTTCATTATCATGTGACATGTCAGTGAAATTCTGTTTTGCAGACCATGCACATGGTATGCGGAGTCGCCACACATAGGGCACTGACAACGTTACAAAGTATTCATCATATTTCATTATTCAGTCCGCAATGGCCACTTTGTTCTCAGCAGCACTCACGTGCTGGTCCCACTTTGTTCTTGGTGGCACGCCCTCGACAGACCTCTGGCACCCATTGCAGACCCATGTGACCTCCGGTATCCACTGCGGCACCGTCCGACCTCTGGCAGTCACCGTGAGCCCGTCCTCAGCTGCCCGCCACCTGGTCCTCTCTTGGATAGCTTAGTGGCGCTGACAGGGAGCTTTCGATGGCCTTCCCCGCACCCCCAGAGGCCCTCCTCACTCCTCGTTGGCCCACCTCACTCTTGGCAGTTGAGAGGGTCTCTCTTCACTCTCACGGGTCCCAACAATTATTCCCCGGCGAGCTGGGTCTACCAGGCAGGTCCGACGTCTGCACCGGGAACATTCCCAGACGGGCTGCTCGCCGGGAACTAATCTAATTTATTTTATGCCCTCAACTGACTCAGGAGGAAGATCACTATCCAGATCAGAGATGATCTTTTTTCAATGCCTGCTATTCAGAACGATTATTTTTTACATACATCAATTCATCATGGCATCACTGATCAAGATAACCTTCCCCCCCCCGACCAAAAAGAAGCATCCATTTTGAATCTACAAGTAATTCCTTTTCTAATTATCAAAATGACATTACCATGTGCACATTCGTCTTTAAAACATTCATATCTTTGAATACTTATACAGCATTAGTATACAATGCAACACAACACACCTACGAAATTGCAAATTTTTAGGCTAAATGCAAATCCATATCAGCCAGTCCAATGCATATGCAAATCAGAATTATATTGTTACTTTAGCCAGTTTAGAAAAACATACCATTTCAATTCCCTATTTAAATATTCCAATGACCTGTATAGTACACTTCAAAATACTAGTGCAGGAGCTGGCAAATCTATACGAGAGGATTATTCAACTACAATGCTGACTGTATCCAGCTAGAACACTGTCAGTATCTGACAATGCGTGAGAAACGTCCAGATGTTTAATCTGCTTGCTTGACAAGACCATTGGCTGAATTAGCACAATACTAAAGAACAGCAGGTTCAGCAGAACAATATTAATGGTAATTTAGAGCGATGCATTTAGGGAGTGATGCCTTGATATTTTGGGATTAGAAATTCTGATATCCATAGCAGACACATGTTCTTCAATGTCAACATGGCCATCTATGGCCCTGATGTTTAGGACATATGATGGCCTTGATAGCAGTGAAGAACATGTGCACATCATGGATATCAGAGTTGCTAATCTCCTACACCATCTGTTCTCTAGATCTTGGGATTTTTGCTGGATCTCCATCTTCCGGTGTCTGCAGATCTCTTTTATTCACCGTGAGGTACAGTACCTTCAACTTTAGGAATGTATTACATATGCAGTTATTTAGCTCCTGGAACCTCTGGTTATTTTCAAACAAAACCAGTTATTTCACAGGTGTCGATCATGGTTGCCCTCAGGGAAGTGCGTTGGTTGTGGACACTGTGCGGTTTCTATTGGCTAGGGGGGGCCGTTCTTCCTTCAGACAATTTTTCTCATAGCAGCATTTTGGAGGTATGTTGATGGAGATGACAGAAGAGATGAGGGAGTGATCAGTCCACCTGTCATTGTACATTATGGTCCTTTACTCAATTATGTAAGCTAATAGGTGCCAGTGTAAGGACAAAGCTATTATCAAGAGATAATATTCTCATCTTTGTAATGAAATAAGGCAATGGTTGTGACAATATTGTACTCCAAACAGTTTGCTGATCAGAAGATTGCATCTTCATGCTGAAGTTATCCAGGAAGATCAGTTTGTCTCCCTTAAGGGCCAGATTTCCTCCTTGGTCTGTGTAGGAAGTCCACCGTAGTCATCTAGCTAATTTAATTGTTCGTATCACTTTGTTATCAACCCATCCACAACCACAAATTGTCCTTTACTGGGTCATCGATTCCGGTTCTGATCTGTTCTCTACCCTTTCTTGCAGATGTCAAATGCAAGGCCTGTTAATTACTATGCCACAATTGAATAAGTCAATTGTGACCTGGATTTCTGTCTCCAAATGTACAGTCCCTTCTTAATGTTTGGGACAAAGACCCATCATTTACCTATTTGCCTCTGTACTCCACAATTTTTTGATTTGTAATAGGAAAAATCACAAGTGCATTGTCAGATTTTAATAAAGGCCATGTTTATACATTTTGGTTTCACCATGTAGAAGTTGGCGGACTCTTGCTGGGGACCGACTTTGGGAGCTCCAACCACGGGAGCCTGCAGGACTTAACATGGTGGAGCTGGCGGTCTCTGTCGGGGATCGACCTCGGAAGCTCCAACCGTGGGAGCCTGCGAACTTTAACAACGTGGAGCTCATCGTCCCTGGTTATGGTCTGACTGGGAGCTCCAGGCCGCAGGAGCTTCGACTACCCCGATCGCGGGAGCTTTGTTCGCCAGTTGTGGGAGCTTCGATCGTCCCGACTGGGATGGTTCAACTGCCCCGACCGCGGAAGAATAAAGAGGGAAGATTTGATTTTATTGCCTTCTATCAGTGAGGAATGTAGAATCTGCTGTGGTGGATGTTTATGTTAACTTTTATGTAGTTGTGTGTCTTGTTGCCTTTTTCAGTATAGCTGTATGGTAAATTGCATATCACTGTACCTCAATTGGCACACGTGACAATAAAATACCTTGAACATTCTTTGGAGCCACATTACGGTGAAGGTTGGCATCAGTGAAAAAATACACCACCATCTTCAGTGTGTCAGCACAACATTTGGTTGACAGAAAGGGCCTTAAAAACCAAAAATTAAGACTTCAATCATGGCACAAAAATAATTATTTACTACGTATCAGTGCTCCTTGCCCTCTAATGTACCTCATAGAGACTTGAACTACCTACAACAGGTAATTCAAAGCACTGTCCACAGATACATATCCTTCAAATTCACTGGAAGGTTGTGGAAAATATTATCCAAGGTCAAATTCCCAGCCTTGAGCATAATCACACTCAGTTAGCCCTATCGAGCAGACTATGCAGTTTGTGTCCTTGACATCACAAAACAAATACATTATTCCCAACTCTGGCACAGAAAAGAGATTACCAAGCACACGGAATAGATTCAAGGATATTTTCAAACCCTCCTTGCAAATAAAAAGCATCAATCTATGACATTAGAAGCCTTCTTGATCCAGAACTGTTCAAAGAGATAAGGAGGATTTGGAGTGGCACAGAGTATCCCGAATGACCAATAGTAGGCCATCCTCAGAAATACCATGTAAATGACGGAAAGTACTCCTCTTTACAAACTATCCACTTGCCCATCCTGCAACCCTGGCTCCCTTTGTGAAAGAGTCAGCAGTTCACACATGGTACTCCTCAAATAATTCAGAACCCAAGGAACTGGAATGGAAGTCTTCCACAATATCAAGGGATATTCTAAGGAAGAGGAGCATGTTAAATGCTCTATAGTTTATAACAATACTCTCCAAAGACAATATGGGGATGGTTGGATAATCACTCGATTCCCTGAGTAACCAAAAATCTATTGACCCATGTTCAATGAACATGACTTCAATTCATGAAGATTCATAATTCTTAGGCAATAATATTTCCCTCAAAGTCCTAAATAGTTAATTTGTTATTCTGAGATAAATTCTTTATTTTACCCGTCAAATGATCAAACCTGCAAAAATACAGATACATTAATTCCCTAGACAATTTATTTTCAGAATTTCATACATCTAATTTAAATTTATTTGTTCAGACATTAGTATTGGGCTTAAACATTTTTTTCAAAACTTTAAAATATGGATAACATACAGATTAGAGTAATATTCTGGATTTAAAGACTTAATTGGGAAAATAGCTCATGTCAGCGGGACAAGTAGCAACAATACTGTTGTTCCAATACAAGTCAAGGTTAAACAATTACTTTTCATTTATGTCTGGAAGAAAATTTAAATTAAAGTCTCTTGTTAAAAATGACCCAAAAGGAACAGAATTAATGCTCATTGCATGTCCAAATTTTCTGCTTCAGACATAACTGGATGAGAACCTATGAACCAGCAGATTTTAGCCACCTGACGTCTCGAGCCTCCTCACCATTGAATAAAATCATGGTTCACCTAACTGCATAGTACACTCCACAATTCAATTTATAGCAGTAATCTTTCTTTGCCTTGCTTTTCAAATACCTACCTCCACCTTAAAAATGTTCTGATTGTGCACTGTCATGAGGAAGATAGTTTTTAAAAAAAACTCACAACTTTTGAGAAAATGTAGCCTTATCTATGTCATATAACAGGTTTCCTCGCATGAAAAAAAATTGCTCGCTACATCCATCTTATCAAAACTTCTTAGGATCTTTTATGTCCCCATTACTCTTCCAAACTCAGGTGATGACAAGCCTAGCCTGTCCAACCTTTCCTCATGGGACAATACATATCTGGAGAACATGGATAGGTGACATTTCAGGTCAGGATCCTTATTCAGACCGAGTAGAGATCACGGAGGGGGAGCAGTGAGGGAGAGTTTCACAGAACACCCAGCAGAGAACTTCTTCAAAGTAGGCATACCTTGTGCCTCTCATAACTTTATATGCTTCTATCAGATCTTTATTTTGTCAAAATTTTATACATTTCTGTTAGTTGCTTATAATTCTATATTTCATTTTACATATAATTTGTACCATCCTTTGCCAAAATGTGAATATGTGTTTGGCTTCAAGATTTATCAAAGATTTTTTTTCCCCCTAATTACTTCGGATGGGAGCCTTGGAATAACCCTTCTGCGTTGAATCATTATTAACTTCCCTATTAAAAGGTATAGGTATAAATACCACTTTTAAAAAAGCATGGCAATACATTTATGCAAGATAATTGCTTTACCCCAGTAACTTGAATGCCCAAGTTGAATTTATTTTAGTACCTACAAAGATAATTACAGAATCATCCATCACCAAAAGTTCATTTTAAGAGTATTGCAAATTCTGCTGTGCAGTATTGGAACAACATGCACTTTTATACAACAATAGTAATTCCTCCTTACTTGCTCATAGCCTTGACTCATTTTAGCACTAAGTACTAAGCAAAAGGGCAGGACAAATACAAGAGATGCTAATCAGCATCCGATTGTTGAGTAGTACGTAAATGATCATGCACCCACAGACATTGCTCAATTCCGCAGCATGTGCTGCAACTCCAGTTGCCATTTCTCACGCCCAGCTCAGCTGCACTTCTGCTGCCCCAGGCATTAGTTCCTTTCGTTTCCAGGAGACGGTTGACAGTTGCTGAGCAACCAGACTAATAATTAGCTCAAAGTAGGCTAAAACAGTTGGGCAGAATGCCAGTATTGTACAGAATAAATTCAGTTCTCCAAATCCATTGGCAGAATAAGCAAACCAGTGTTAGCATCCTCTCCCAAGCCAAGATCTCCACTGTTGAGGTTGTAATTCACTCCCGTGAGAAAACCATGTAGTTCACATGCCTGATACCAGGCAACCAAAACAGACATGTATTTGGTCCCCATTTAATTTCCTGTTGTGGTTGAGCTCAGAGAGATCTTCTCAGAGCCTCCAAGAAAATGTAACCACTTCTGATTTGTGGGAGTCATTGATAAATAACTCAGAATGGTGAACAAGCACGGCATGGAGAACTTCAAGTCCATTTCTTGGAAACATGCAAAGGTAAAATATAAATGATGACGTGTATCCACTCTCAAACTATCCACTGTAGAATCCCCATGATCTACACAATACTTCGAACAGTCTTGCCCAACCCATATCATTCCTTCTTCGCCAAAGGTATAGAAGTTTCAAAGCAACCACCAAACTCAGAAACAGCTTCTTAGAAAACATAGAAACATAGAAATTAGGTGCAGGAGTAGGCCATTCAGCCCTTCGAGCCTGCACCGCCATTCAATATGATCATGGCTGATCATCCAACTCAGTATCCCGTACCTGCCTTCTCTCCATACCCTCTGATCCCCTTAGCCACAAGGGCCACATCCAACTCACTCTTAAATATAGCCAATGAACTGGCCACTTCTTCATCTGTGTCATCAGTTTCCATAAACTAGAATACTGTCTGATTCCCCTCTACCCCATTGTAGACATTGAACTTTGTCTAAGAAACTGTTGCGCCACAATGCCAAGAACTATATTCTATACTTTGTATCTTCCCCTTTGCGCTGCCTATTGTGCTTGAGTTTGACTTGATTGTACTCGTTTATTGTATTCTCTGATCTATTTGGAAAGCATGCAAAACTAAGTTTTTCACTGTACCTCAGTACATGACGATAATAAACCTAAACCTTGATGGGAAGATGGAAGGTTGATTTCATAGAAATAACGTTTGATAAAGACTCCAAGTTGACTCCCAGATAGGCTGCAAATGTGACAATTTAAACAGGGAAAGTAGGCCATCTGACCCTTGCAGTTATAGCCGATCATCGCCGTAGCACCATATCTCTGAACTATCCCCATATCCCTTCATATCAAGAAATCAAAGTTTTGAATGAACTCAATGATTTAAGTTTCCAAATCCTTAAGGGCAGAAAATCCCAAATCCTAAGCCACTGCTTAAACAAAAATCATCCTCATCTCAGCACTATTTGAAGACTGCAACCTCTATGTTCAAGACTCCTCAATTATGTGAAACATCATCCCCATATTCACCCTATTAGTTGTGATCATCATGGAATAGATCATCCTAAAATAGTCGTCTTTGCAACCATACAAAGGACAAAGGACATTTATTGTCACATACACCAATTGGTGTAGTGAAATTTGACTTGCCATGCAGCACACAGATAAAGATAAGACACCACACTAAGAATTTAACAATAAACATAGAAACATCCCCCCACAATGGTTCCCATTATGACGGAAGGCACACAGTCCAGTCCCCATCGTCTTGTCAACCCATAGTCGGGCCTATTGAGGCCTCCGCAGTCGCTGCTACGGGCCCGATGTTTCAGGCTGTTCTCGCCGGATGATGTTGCTCTGGCGTCGGGAGAATCCTCACAGCGGCTTGGGACACCTGGAGCAGCCGCTTCCTTACTCGAGACCGCAGCTACCGAAGCCGACAGGTCGCGCCGGATGCAGCTCCACCACTGCCGATCTCGCCGAGAGATCCCAGGCTCACAGTGTTAAAGTTCAGCGCTGCCGCCCGCAGCTGGCCGCTCCACAGACCCGCGGCTCCGCAATTTTTTTTGTCCGCGGTCTTCGGTTCACCGGAGCTCCAGCGAGGCAACCCAGGCAAGTCATCGCCCGTTCCGCTCCGCGATAGCGCTGCGCCGGTCTGGGTGGTCCCTTCGGGAAATGCAGCTCTAGGCCCGCTGGTAGGCCGCGAGGACGGGTCAAAGGTGCAGCCCGGAGAAAAGCTGCCTCTCCGACCAGGTAGGGACCCTGAAGAGTAGTTTCCCCCTTTCCCCACCCCCCCCCACACATAAAAAAGACTAGAGCTCCGAAAACAAAAACTCAACTAACTAAAAATAAAAAAAGTGAAAAACGGACAGCTGCAGGCTAGGCAGCCATACCCGTACAGGACGGCGCCCATACAACAATCCCAATAAAGAAATAAGAAATATGCTTCTGGAATCCCAGACAAGTTTGATGTCTATTTGCTAATTTATCTAATTTTAATATTCAGGACCAGGAAAATAAATTAAGACTTTACCTCGCCACTGGTTATATTATAAATCTGAGTAGCTATTACTTGGTTCCACACACCAAATACTTGAAAAATCACGAGTTACAGCTGCCCATAGCTGATTGACCTTAAACTGTTCTGCAAAAATCAAAGTTCCAATCATCTTCAAAATAAGAATAGATTTAACTCTGCTTTTATGAGGAACACAGCAAATCATGTGCTTCATATACCCTGACAGGGCAGAAGCATTTTACTGCCCATCATCGTCAGACCAAGTGTTATAAACTCCTAAATTAAAAATAAATGAAAAGAGTCAGATATCTAGAGACGCAAGAGGCTGCAGATGTTGGAATCTTGAGCAAAAAAACAAAATCCTGGATGAACTAAGCAGGCCAAGAATGGAAAAGGACAGCTGATGTTTCAGGTCGTGACAACGATGACTCACAGATGCTGCCGGGAAGGCCAAGCACTTTGTTTCTTTGTTCAACAGATCTCTTGCTCATTCAAATAGTGAATTGTAGCTCAGCTGAGTGGATGAAGTAAATTACAGTCCTTCCAAACAAGTCTATTCAGAAATTTTCAAATGAGTACTGATTTTGCTTGATGAACAAATACATGGTTATGCAGAAGCACAAATTTTACTACGGAGTCACGTGAGTGATTCCGTGAAGAAGCCCGCCAGAACGCCTGCGCGTCATTACGTCAGACGCGTTTGGCGCACCGACAGGCTGGAGAGCGCAGCTCCACCAGCGGTAAGTAAAACACCCGCAGGTAAGTGTTTTAAATGTTCTGCGGTTTACTAGGTCCCGTAACGCTGGTTACAGGAGCCAGCAGGGACACTTCCAAAGGGAAAAAATATTAAACCAGAGAAAGTAAGGCGAGTGTCGCTTATAAAGTAAAACGTACCCGGGGTGCTGCGGTCAGCGGGTGTACGCCGGCTTTTGAACCGCCGGCAGCTCAGTCAGTGGCAGCAACTCCGGTGCTTTAGAGCACTGTGGCCACTCCTATCGGGAGGCAGGCCAAGAGTAAGTTATCCAAGCCTGTCAACTCTGATGAGCGATGCCAGAAAGACTTTCCCCCTTCCAAAATTAAAGGTTGTGGACGACTGGACAATGTGGAACACCTCATAGATAAACTGATCAACCAGGAGGTGTTCCAGCCGGGGTTTATACCCCAGGGTCCCCAGCAGCTTTCAGCAGCAACCTCTAGCAGAGGTCCGTATAGCAAAAGAGCTGTACACGTATGAAGGATAATGGCCTACGAGTCTGCATGGGAACCCATAACAGCAGCGCCTTGTTTAGGGCTGCATGATACCTCCCGTGAGCATGAGCCGGGAGAAGCCAGGGCAGTATGAATCTGACCCTGAAGTTTTATGTGCATACACCAAAGCACATGAGCTATGATCCAGGTGTGCCGGATGTGGCCAGCAATGTTGCCATATCGGCGGGAACTGGTGAAGCCATGGATGACAATTGGCCAGCAATTTAATTATATGGCCTCTCACCAGCCCCAGGACTCCATAATGGAGGAAACTTCGCAACAGTTATCAGACACCTGTTAACTGTGCATCGCTCTAAAGGGTCGCATCATGAGGGCTCATGAGTTAAGACTGCAGAAAGTCCTAAAAACTGGTTGGAGCAGGAATAATGGCATTTGGACAAATGGTACAAGGGCACCACTATCAAAACACAGCAGGATATGGACCTAGCTGTGTAATGTCCATTTTGAGAATTAATTATTCACGAATAGCCATCAAGCCTACGCTCAACCCACGGTTCACAACCTTGCGCAGATCCTCTAATATCCAGGAAAAGACTTGGACGATGAGGCAAAAACAATCGGTCTCATCAAAACTCATCCTGAGACCAGGATGCCGTCTCAAAAACCATACCCTTTCAGAACGGGAAGGGGTAATTGAACTAGAGACGATAGTGCAGGTCAAGGACCAAGCCGGGCGACCCCAGCTACACATATCACTCTTGGCGAAGATCAAGTGTAGAATCTGTTCTTATTAGTTTAATATCTGATACGTCCCTTACCTAGGGACCAAAACATTGGCATGCTCCAATGCACACCCCAAACAGGGCCAGGAGACTGAGGAATCCAGCAGCCATGGAGGTACAAGTACTGGACTAGTCCAGGATCTATCCTCTAGAGATCAGTCAGGGGTAGGTTGCAATTGTTCTATGATACATGGTGCTGCATAGCATCAGATCTATTCATACTGGACTGTATCCGGGGGTCTCGAATGGGGTTTATCTCGGATGTACACCCACCCGCACAAAATACACCTCGTCGGGTATTGGGTTTGCAATACCAGAAACTCTACAGGTGAATGATGAAATTGGAATATTATTCCAAAAAAGGGGTAATTGAAAGGACGGCATATCAGCCTCAACAATTTGTGTCCAATATTTCCCAGGCAAAAGAACGATGGTGGGTATAGAGCCATTCTGGACCTAACCAGACTTAACTCTTAGGTCCAGTATAAACATTTAAAATGGAAATTTTCAGTACTGCTAAGCAACTGGTATCAAAAGGGTGTTATCTGGCAACCATAGATCTGAAAGATGCATATTATTCAGTACTAATACCGTAGATACTTGAAATTTAGTTGGATGAGACAGCTGTGGCAATTTAAAGTTTTGCCCAATGGGTTAACCTCAGCCCTAGGTTGTTTACAAAATTGTTGAAACCAGTATCAGGGCTACTCCGCGCTCAGAATTGCATTGTCATGGCATACTTGGATGATGTTTCTGATCGTAGGTAAAGCTCAGGAAGTAGCTGAGGAATTGGGTTCAGTTACCAAAACACCTGTTTGAGAGGTTAGGTCCTCACCCATCTAATTAAATCCAAATTAATACCATCTAGAATGATTGGCTATTTGGGGTACATCATTGATTTAACTAACATGTCAGTTACTTTGCCTACGGCCAAAACTGTAAATTATGAAGGCCTGTAGGAATCTGGTTGATGAACAACAACGCTCCATCCAATGAGTAACCAGTGTTATTGGTAAATTAGTGGCGGGGTTTCCCTGCAGTACAGTACAGACCTCTGCACTATCAGAATATGCAACGGGCTAAACAAGAAGCACTAAAAGAACATGCAGGTCATTTCAATAGACTAATGCAGTTGTCAACCGAAGCTATCGCCAAGTTGTGATGGTCGATAACTAATGTCTCACGATGTACTAGAGACATTCTGACTCAATAATCTTCAGTTTACAACCTGATGTGAGTGCTTCGGGATGGGGAGCCACTGATACCGAGTCTAGCTGTGGTGGCAGATGGAATGTGGAAGAGGCATTAATCCTGCAGAGGCATGGGATAAACTACATAGAATTGCTGGGTGCATTCTATGGCCTAAAGCATTCTGCTCAACAATGCATGATTTGCATGTGCAGCTTCAGATTGACAACACCACAGCTGTTGCATATCAATCACATGGGTGGAATTAGGTCATTATTATGTGACAATCTGACTAACCCCATCTGGCACTGGTGCATTACGAGAAACATCTGGGTCTCAGATATCTCCCTACCAGGTAGAGATAACGTGAAAGTGGCAGACACCAGGTCACGTAAATTCAATGACAACACAGAATGGATGCTGAATCCAAAAGTTTTCAAAATGAATGTCAGCCGGTATGGATTGCCAGACATAGATCTGTTGCATCCAGGTTAAATCACCAGTTACCTAAATATGTCACATGTGAACCGGATCCCGGGGCAGTAGTGGTGGATGCATTCTCGCTACATTGGGGACGTACGCTTTTCCCCATTCTGCCTCATCAATCAATGTCTCACCAAATTAGAGCACGACTACACTTTAGGCGTTTGGTAGTTCCTAACTGGTCAACATAGCCATGGTTCCCATTGGTTCTGAGACTAATGACACAGCCATTCATGACTATCCCCAAATACAGCAACTTGTTGGTTCACCCTGGGACAGGAGAGAGTCACCCTTTACATGATCGTATTAATCTGTTGATTTGTAACTTCTGACCAGACTGTTACAGGGACTCGGACTATCGAGTAGGACCGTCTATGTGATTACGGTGGCCTGGAGAGATAGTACTAAAAAACAATATGCATCTCATATTAAGAAATGGGAAATGTTCTGTTTACAGACAAATATATCTTATCATACTGCAGGCCGGATGTATTGGAGTTCCTTGCTACATTGCATTTTGACGAGCAGTTAAGCTATAGTGCCATTAATAGTGCTCAAAGTGCTTTGTCCTCCTATTTAGGGCAAGGTTCGGACAACTCTGTCATATCTCATCTATTGGTGGCCCGATTCATGAGAGGTATTTTAACAAAACCCCTCCCAGACCTAGATATTAGGAAATCTGGGATGTGAGCATAGTTCTCACACTGCTTCGGCAATGGGCTCCAATTACATCTCTGCCTTTCCAGAAGTTAATGCTCAAAGTGGTCATGTTCATGGTACTAGTGTCAGCACAATGGGCCAGATATTGCAAAAGTTACGACTGGACAGCATGCATTCTTCTGTAGATAATATTATGTTTTATGTATATGATCTAATCAAACAAAGCAGGCCAGGGATGGCTGGAACCAAAATAAGCTTAAAGTGTACCACATTGACCTAAGACTATGTGTAGTTACGCAACCGAGTCAATATATCAAGGTCATCAAGAGTCTCTGAAACAGCGATGCTCATCAGCTACAAAAACACTCATACAAAGGTGTCAGTACAAACTATTTCTAGATGGCCGAAACAGGTTGATGTGTTTAAATCTCACTCCACCAGGGCGGCGTCAACGTACACAGCAAAGGCGCAGGACGTGCCTTTAGACCAAATCCTCACCGCAGGATGGTCCAGTAAAGGAACCTTTTTTTACGATTTATGATAAACCTGTCCTCGCAATGGAAGGATTTGGGCATGCTGTTTTGGGTTCTGTTTAAGTTCTCCTTTGTAATTTCCCCTGCGAAAGATGGGTTATTACTGTTCTTTTATTGTTTAAGACGTTCATTGTATAATTTAAACAATGTTCAATACATTATTTGTTTATCCTGTGTCAACCGAAGCAGTGTGTCGTATGGAACTGTATCTACGGCATAAAATCACAGAGCTTTGAAATCTTCACGGAATCACTCACGTGACTCCGAAGTAAAATAGTAAGATTAAATGAGAACTTACCAGTTTGAAGTTTGATCTTTATTTTATGAGGCGTTACGGTGAGCGATTACGCGCCCTCCGCTCCCGGCCCTCATAATCGCAAAGATCATCTAGTCTTCTGTGTCTTACTATATCACTTCGACTGTAGTTACTGTGATTTCATGCCGCTGCTTTGAAGTATAACGCGCAGGCGCTCTGGCGGGGCTTCTTCATGTAATCGCTCACCGTAACTACTCATAAAATAAAGATCAAACTTCAAACTGGTAAGTTCTCATTTAATCTTACTATTAAATTCATTTCAAATCCAACGAGTTGTATTAAGAAGTTGAATTAAGAAATTCCAGCATGGAAGGACACAATGTGATTCGAAGTGATATCTGTCCAGGATTTTGGGGCGGATGTAATTTTTTCCTGACCTTCCTTAACAAAGCCAAACTATTTTGCCTATATCTTCTACATCCTCCTACATTTTGATTGGTCTGCACTATGTTAAGCAAATTACTTAAGCAATGTTCCCCAGTAGTCTTGATGGTGTGAAGGAAACAGTGATGGAAGTTATGGAATCTTAAGTTCTGAAATCCTCACTGCTGACAAATGTAGTGTTAAGGATGACACCAGTGGAAGTGAAAAAGGTTCATCTTAGATATTAACGGTAGGCAAAAATGCTGGAGAAACTCAGCGGGTGAGGCAGCATCTAAGGAGCGAAGGAATAGGTGACGTTTCGGATCAAGACCCTTCCTCAGTCTGTCAGATATCTACATGTCAGACAGAAGTTCAAATGGAGACTAAAATCTAATTCAGTGATTAATTTCTGTAGAATATTTAATATTGGTCACTTTTTTTTTAAACCAATGAAGAGCGAGTGTTAACGCTGTGGTAAATGTAGAACAGATGGATCTACGATTATAAATACAAAGTTCCTGAAAATGATGCTGTAGGTAGCTAGGATAGTGAAGAAGTCTTTTGGCACACTGGCATCAGTCAGTCAAGTGAGTATAGAAGTTGGGATGTTGTGTTACACTTGTACCTTATGCTGATGAGGTGATTTTTGGAGTAAAGTGTTCAGTTTTGGTAACCTATGATGTTGGAAAGATTCTATTGAGCTGGAAAGTGTGCAGCGAAGATTCATGAGGATGTTGGCAGGACTCGGACTGAGCTATAGGTAGAGATTGGGCAGGCTGGGACGTGCATTTACCTTGGGTGCACAGGAGGCTGAGAGTTGATCTTTTAGAGATGTAAAATTAGGAGTAGATGGGGTAATTGCACTATTTTTTTCAAGGGGAATTGAGAACTAAGGGGCATAGATTGAAGATGAGAGGGGAAGATTTAATAGGAACCAGAGGGACAATTTTTTCACACAGACGATGGTGAATATATGGAACGAGCTACCTGAAGTAGCCGAGCCAGATACAATTACAATGATTAAAAGACATTTCGATAGATACACGGATAGAAAAAGTTCACAGGAATATGGGCCAAATGGGACTAGCTTAGGCGAGATATCTTGGTCAGCACTGATGGACTGGGCTGATGGGCCTGTTTAGGTGCTGTGTGACTCTAATACTCCTGTGACTCAAGTTAGTTAATATATAAGATTGAATGTTTAAGAAAGAACTGCAGATGCTGGAAAAATCGATGGTAGACAAAAATGCTGGAGAAACTCAGCGGGTGAAGCAGCATTATGGAGCGAAGGAATAGGTGACGTTTCAGGTCAAGACCCTTGTTCAGATTTTTCCCGCATCTGCAGTTGCTCCTTAAACATTCTATCTTTCACTGCTAAGTTTCCAGTGCACGCATCTTAGAATATGACTATACTTTATCATTCAGGCAGCAAAGAGTAATTGGCTACTGACTCATAGACAAAGAAAGAATGGACCATATAACATTTCTCATATTTTGCTACATGTCAGTCATGTAATTGAAGCACTGGTTCACAATATCTCATGAATATCAGTTCTAATGCTGGGGAGCAGCTAAGGAGCCGAATCAATACAAGCTGGATACTTTAAAAATAAAGTGCAGAACTGCAGGTGCTTCATATATAAGGTTAGAAATATTCTCCAATATCAATAGAAAAAATATTGATACAAACTTCTAAATATTAATATAACTGCTATAGATGCACAATTATTATTGTCAGACGCATAGTATTATTATACAGATAGACAGATACTATTATTATTATTACTACTACAAAAAGCTGGAGGAACTCAGCGGGTTAGGTGACTGCTATCTTTAATCCACATGACTAGTTTTGAATACTTTTCAGTCATAAAATATTCAGGATTTTCAAAAATATGTCAACATACCAAACTTTTTTCAGTTTAGTAATAGATCATTATTGGGCACCTGGTTCCATTTACAATACAAGGATAACCAGACAAATGAACATACATTTGTTTAAGATAAGAAATACTGTTTGGGTTCAATCTCTCCAAGAAAGAAAATGAAATTCAATTCCACTACTCCAAATGATCCTGACAATTTTCTCTAAAATATCTTGCTTCCAATTTGCCCATAACAGAGCATCATAATATCATTGCTTAAAATTATGAACCAACCTCCTGATGCAAGTTTAAGATTTTAAAGTTGCTTCATGTTTTGAACACATTTATTTTCTTTTCCACACAAGAAAAAAATAAAGGTAACACCTTAATCTAAAATTGCAATAGAGTATTCCCCCCCCCCCCCCACATTGTAGACCAGATAGATTCTGTGGCAAAAACAGCATGGAAATAAATGTTGCTGCTCATGGATTGGCATGAGTATTATATACATGGAAGTTTTAAATCAACGTAATCTTGAAAAAGGTATAACTTTATACGATCCAGGTGAATGAAATGGTGGTCATCAGCTTCTTTTGCCAATTAGAGACATTATTATTTTAAAAAAAAAACATACGATTGACTTCAAAAGTGCTGTTATTTATGGTGCAGGAGTTTCCATTTTGGAAATATGATTTTTAATCATTGCAGTTAGATAAATCCACAATCGTTCATCAGGTGAACTCAAAGAACAAACATACATATTAGCAAATCATCTGGCACTGATCCTTTGTTAACGAACTGCTTTTCCTCAGGGGTACATTAACAAATCTACAAAAAGTTGTACATTTTGAGGTCATTCACTAGGTCAATGCAACATCTTGTAAATTCCAGGCATCTTGTTGTTTATACTCCTGGTCACATTCTATATTACTACTGGAAAAATACATGCATATGGGAATTTTAAAAATCCAGTAGTCGAATCAATCAATATTCTATTTTTGAATAGCGTATGATGGTAGCTTTATATCCAGAGCCACTTTGTATCTTGTTTTTTTTAAATTGTGACATCAATAGCATACTAGCCTTAAAGTTGAAGAGTATATGAATTTCCACCACGCCAATCCTTTAAAACTAAAAAGTTACATTAAATAGCATCCCAGTTCACCATTCCCACCAAAAGGGATGGAAGATTGCAACCTTCACGTGGTCCGCCCTGTTTCGACCAAAGCAATCAACTCGACGTGCACAAACGGAAGATCAAATAGAACAAGTTGTCCAACAACTTTAGGCTGTGCACGCCACATGAAAGAAGACCAAAAGGAACATCTTTTAGCATAAATAACTGACATTTGACGAACATACAAATTCCATCAAACAGCATCAACATTACTTCTTAAATTCCTATTTATAATTCGTGAAATCATCAAAAATGTAACTAATATTAGTCATATTTCACCACAATTATTTTGAAGAGAGCGGTTAAGCCATTTGAGGGTACTGATGCCACTTCTTACACCAAAATGTAAACAAGGCAAGGAATAGTCCCAGCACAATTTGGAGTACTGAATCTGTAAATGCTAAATCCTTTTGAATATAGAAACTGAGAATTGTGCAACGAAAACCAAGAGTGATTCATTTCACAAAAACAATTTAAATACAAGAATTATGAATATTTAATGGTTTTATTCTTCCTTACTTGCAAGCATTACTACAAAATGCTGATAAATTGGAAATGTTTAATTTATAATTTGAGCATACCATTTAGATGAAAGCATCATATAAAACAAAATATGCAAGACACAAAAAGCAAGCACACTGGTGTCATAAGATTGATTTATTCTTTTTCTAAGCTCTTAATGTAGCACAACCACACACGGAACATGCATGTTAGGACATGCATTATTTTAGAATGCTCACTAAGCGACCATCTTAGGTTTGTCGAAAGTTTGGAAAATTAGAGCAAAATAAATGCCGCGGATTTATCAAAATTATCAATTCATTGGATGTTCTGTGTGTGTGTGTGTGTGTGTGTGTGTGTGTGTGTGTGTGTGTGTGTGTGTGTGTGTGTGTGTGTGTGTGTGTGTGTGTGTGTGTGTAATAATTCAAATCAGTTAAACAGTGCATTTTTATATTTATTGTAATAATGCCGTGGGAGCACACATGATACGATATATCAGCAGTTGGGCTTATCAATTTATTAGAATCTATTTCCAAACATTTCATTTTCCCCTCTTCCTCTGCGCTAATCACTACAGAAACTTCATTACCCACATCGTGAAATTCCAGTTTTATTGTGCATAAACTGGCTCATGAGATGGTAATCTGGACACTCACTTAACCTCTTTTGCTCCTGGGCACACAGAAGGCAAGAAAAAAAAATCCCTTTGCTGTATTCTATATGCATCTTGTGCCAAAAATGTAGACATTTTAATTTTAAAAAAATAAATGAACATGAACTATGCTCATTAGATTATTTACAAAACCTGCTGCTAATGTGCGTATGTCTGATTCAAAACCCGATTGTTCATCTATCTTCAAACCTTCTAGAGCTGAACTAACTAATCATTGGGTGGTTTGGCTTGGGGAAAGTCAATTGATATTTATGATGCTGGATGTTTTACACTCCTGTAGGCAAAAATCAACACTTGAAACTTTAGTCATAATTCAAACTAGATGTTATACCAGGTTGTTAATATCAGTGCTTAAAATTATTTAATTCATAACGTGTGCAGGTGAGTACAAGCGACGCATGTTAATATTTCAGATAAACACTTTAGCAAAAGGCAAATAAGAATATAAAGTTCATTTTCTGTAACAATGTTCAATAGCAAGGTATGCTACTTAAGTAAGTTATGGGAAAATTTAAATAGAGTAATAACTTTCGCAGCATTCCTAAAACATCTATTTTAAAACAAATGAGTTTGCATTTGAATAAAATCATCCAAGGATATCAGATTGCCAATTATAACTAATGAAGTACTTCTATCTCACTTGTTTGGTCAATAATGATTCCTAGAAAATATCACCAATTTTTTAGATTTATTTAGAATCATGTGATCGAGATGCTAAAACATTGTAACACTTCCAGGTGTTAACAATCAATCACAATATATAATGTCTCTCAAGTGGATACTGGGGTTAGCTTTCAATGACATTTGTACAAAGATTAAATTGCACACAGTCCTTTAACATCATCATCCAGTGATGCTACAGCTTTATATTTGACCTGCGGTTTGCAAAATTAAATTTAATTGTTATTATGGAATTTATTTTAAATTGAAACATCCTATTAAAATGAAAGCCTGAATCATCTAACAAAAAGAACGTATCCTACATCAGTAATAATGTTAACTAGAATCTTTAATTACAATTTTACCTGATAGTACAAAAGCAATGTATTTATATTTTCTTCACAAATGCAATTAATTGTAAAACTACGGGAACCTAAATCATTCACAGAAGTATTACAAGTTTAATAACCTGGGGAAAATGATTCGAAATGCCATAACAGCATTAATAACTAAAGCATCAAAGATCTAAAACATAGACAGAACTGGCTCATTGATATTTCATGTTGGCCTTGTGTATTATTTTGGATAGCTATTAAAATGCGAAATAGGTATCAAAAACACATTTATGAATAACGACAAAAAAATGTAGCTCTTGATTAGTATTTTTGGATGAATATAATCCAAACATTACAGATGTTTTCTGCAATGGTCATTGAAATATGATCAAGAATGTGTCAACATGGCTGTTAATATGAAATGGTACTATAGAGGTTATAATCAGTGAAAGATGAATAGTTAAGTTACCACTAAATAAATACACTTATACCGAAATTTCCAGGTTTCTAAATAACAAAAGATGTACTAATTGGAATGACAAATCATTCTAGAAGATTCTTAAATGCAGTTATATTATAAATGGCTTATTTTTCCCTTTGAGATAGAGGACGTAGAATAGGAAGAAAACTCTGTAGCATCTATACAAATTATTTTTAAAACTGTGCTTGGCTGTACTCAAAACATTGGATAAAGCAGAAGGTATGACAAAGGATTCTCCCAAAATATTCAAATCTGAGGCAAATGAAAGGACACAAGCCAAAAGATTGAATCGACAATAAACATTCAAAAGCAACATTTCGAATTTAACAGGTGATTTTGCCTTTGTATCATGGAGCCAAATGACAGATGTGTGCAAAGCATGATGAAAAATTACCACATGGGAAGACTCAAATTAGAAGATCCTGGAGGCTTGAGTGAGACTGAAGCATTGAAGACGGTTGAGGATCTGGCGCCAGCAATAACATTATGCAAGAGGAAAAGTGAGTGTTTGGTCAACTGTCAAAGGAAGTTTAAGAGAATTACTGACTAAAATACTACCGTAGTCAAACATTAGACCTCTGGTCTAATATTTGAATACAAGATTTTATTGGCAGCAAGATATAACAACAGGTTAAAACATAACTAGCATAATCTAAGAAGTATTAACTCAATAAATGAGCACTTGCCCATCATATTCCCACAATCCCCACCCCCCTCCTCCAAATTTCTATGACAGCTGTAAAACTAATATTTTGAGTAAAGTATGGTTTAACTATTCCAAAGGCAAGGCATTCTGCCGTTACATTTATAGTATTATTTGTTCTGGGGTCGACCGGATTTCAATATTTGCAGAAAATTCCTCTTCAAAATAAACCACAAATTAACTACTGAACAACCCATTCTCCCACCAACAACCACCGCAAAAAGAATCCAGCTTAGTTCTTTGTCAGGGAATTAATTGTGAGTAAAACAATATTTGTCAATCCCCTTACATCCTTCCAAAATCAAATCTGAAAATGGCCATCATTATTACTTACCAGGGAGAAGTAATAAAAAGGTGCATATTTGTACCAGTTGAGAATGGGTTAAGTCCTGTGAATGTCACATTGACTTTAGCAGCCATTTTCATAATTGAAAATCCTAAAATTTTGGTTAAGTAGGCTCTGAACCTCCAATTAGCAGCCATTTTGGTCCTTCTGACGGGTTCCAGTGGACAAAATTCATAACAGTTCGGCACGAAACATTGCAGAATATTTCATGATATACGCGCAGCAGGACAAAACGACACAATTAAATTTAAGATTTTACATCTGAATTGAGCATTAAAAACAAAAAAGAAAAAGGAACATTGAACAAAACGAGAGAAAAACTGGCTTATGTTGGTAAGAGATAAAAAGCAATAGACATCTAATATTGCTTACCTGATTATAAAAGTTGATATGTAATATTTGCACTTCCTTAAATAAACCACAGGAACTTGCTCAAGGCATTTTTGCATGAGTGGGAAACAGCCACAACAAATGTCAGCCATTTTGAGTTTGCCGAGACACAGACAGCTGAGGTTACTGTAGCATCATCCTCCTCACTTTTATATATATATATAAACTACAGAGACTTGTTACAAAATGGTTTCCTGCCCTGCATCATCTCCCTTCAATGATTCATTCATTTTAGCTTTGGTGTGGGTGTGAATGTTGGGACGTGTGTGTATATGTTGCACAATATTCTTTGCCTGCTACAGTCAGATAGCTGCAAGTACACAACCACATAACAACAACAGGACTTACCAGCAGACAGCAAGCTCTGATTGTTGGGTGTGCAACTACAGCATAGCAGATATGTCTGGAGGCGGCCCCTCACTGACGTCAACTGCCTGTCAGTCACACTAGGCAATTAGCAAGCAGGATTCTACAGTGCAAGTTTACTTGCTGCTTCCTAGAAATCCACGCCAGAGATTACAAAACACCAGAGCGAGCCAGACGGCTATTAGAACCACCAGGCACCAGAGGGAGGGGGAAAAAAACAAAAGAAGCCCCACTTCAAGAACATACAGGAGGATATTGCCAGAATGCAAGATCTCCCTGAGCCCTTGAACCCATTATTTGAATATATCATACAACACAATATATAGATAACTACTATCTTTTCCAAATCACTCTTTCTTCAACATTTATGAATTACATTAAAATTTAATATAAAAATAAATGTGTTTTTCTTTTCTTTCCTTGTTCCCAATGATATCAAATCTCTAATCTTGGCATTTTCTAGCTATTTAAAAATAAAATATTCCAAAAAAAACCCTCTGACATACAGGAAAAAAAGCGTTATACCGTCATAAGGTATTTTGCGATTCAATTATTATAACAAATTATATCCTACCACCTCAAATTGTATCTCCACAGTTTCATTATGAGTACAATTATCATTATTAAAATATTAAAATTAGTTCAAACTATTATATTCCATCCTTCCTATATTCCATTTCCTCCTTACTATATTAAGCACACAGCCAGCAGCACAATCTGCTTTTCATTTCACTGGATTTCACTGGCGAGAAAGATCTAGATGACTCACGCTCACAGCACCCGACCGTTATAACATCTTCACAATTGTGAAATAAAGAGCAGACTGTAGTCGTAATGCATTATCTTCTGCACATGCACATGTGCTCTCTCTATGTGGCATTCTTTAAAATGTTGATAAAATATATTTATGCATTTTTTTTAATGTTAGCTCAACCATGTCTCATTACACCTCAAAAAAAATTGACAGCGGCAGATTTATTATTGTATCAAAGACAATATAGGAAATCTAATATTTATTTGCAAAATTGGAGACAAACAAGTATAGGTAATACTACAGAAAAAGAGAAAAACCATACAGGGTACACTTTTGGAAAGTTGCAAGGTCATTCGTGAAAACACTCACGGACTTGTCGCCGATATGAGAAAAGTATGCTTAAATATTTATGATATTTTAATTACCAGTCATGCTGCAGAATTTCTGCAGTTAGTCAATAGATAAAAATCTGAAATAAACGTCAAGCTGCATAGCGAGCTTTTCCACGGGTGTGGTGAAACTGATAGATGCACAGAAACACACAAAATGAACATTTATTTTAGACATGTTTTTTAATTTGTTGCCTCCTAAGATTGTAAACCAAAAGCATTCCAAATTTCCAGAGTTCTAAAAACGTACGCAAAGTATGGCATAACTCTGCCTACCTACCACACAAGCAATTTATCCATATGATCAGGAATTTTAAGTAGGTAGAAAGTGAAATCTACTTTTATTCAACCTAACCATGAAAAACATGCAGATGTTAAATGGTCAAAATATATCATCACAGTTACTACAAGCAACACTGTCCTTTACTATCACTATATATCCCAGAACTGTATTATGTATTTAATAGCTTTCCTGAAAGATAGATGCTCTAATTTTAGAAATAGAGGGGTTTTCTGGCACACATTTCTTGTGTGAGAAACAGACTAGATTAAGGAAACAAGTAGAGAAAGGAAGCATCCAAGATTCTAAGATTTGTGTCACGTGATTCCAGCAGCTGAGCTCCTTGTATAATGGAGGAAGTCGAGTACCAGCAGAGTGCACAAAATGGCTGCCTGGTCTGTACTGCTGCTACAGTGCCCTCCATAATGTTTGGGACAAAGGCCCATCATTATTTTATTTATTTGCCTCTGTAATCCACAATTTAAGATTTGTAATAGGAAAAAAAATCACCTAGTCAAACTCAGCGGGCGAGGCGATATCTATGAAGCGAAGCAATAGGCAACGTTTCAGGTCGAGACCCTTCTTCAAACTAATGTGGGGGGGGGTGGGGAAGAGAAAGGAAGAGGCGGAAATAGTAGGCAGTGGGAGAACTGGGAAGGGAGAGGAAGGAGGGAGAATGCAAGGACTACCTGAAATTGGAAAAGTCACTGTTTGTACCGCTTGGATGTAAACTACCCAAGTGAAATATGAGGTGCTGCTCCTCCAATATGCACCTCATTTTTTGCCTGGGTAGTTGACACCCCAGCGGTATGATTGTCCCACCACAAAATGTCCTTTATGCAAATATAAGGGAGCTCTCAGCACCTAGTCTTTCCATCACCGTTGGAAACTTTTATTGCTGTTTATCAGCATGAGAACCAAGGTTGTGCCAATGAAAGTCAAAGACCCCATTAAGAGACTGAGAAACAAGAATAAAACTGTTAGACACATCAGCCAAACCTCGGGCTTACCAAAATCAACTGTTTGGAACATCATTAAGAGGAAAGAGTGCACTGGTGAGTTTACTAATCACAAAGGGACTGGCAGCCCAAGGAAGACCTCCACAGCTGATGACAGAAGAATTCTCTCTATAATAAAGAAAAATCTCCAAACACCTGTCCGACAGATCAGAAACACTCTTCAGGATTTGGATTTGTCAATGACCACTGTCCGCAGAAGACTTCATGAACAGAAATAGAGGCTACACTACAAGTGCAAACCACTGGTTAGCCACAAAAATAGGATGGCCAGGTTACAGTTTGCCAAGAAGTACTTAAAAGAGCAACCAAAGTTCTGGAAAAATGTCTGTGGACAGATGAGACGAAGATTAACTTATATCAGAGTGATACACATCCTATCTGCGTAAGTTCAAACAAATGCCTCAAAACTCATTCGCTGGCGATTCATTCTACAGCAAAACAATGGTCCCAAACATACTGCTGAAGCAACAAAGGAGATTTTCAAAGCTAAAAAATGGTCAATTCTTGAGTGTCCAAGTCAATCACCCAATCTGAACCCAATTGAGCATGCCTTCAATAGGCTGAAGAGAAAACTGAAGGGGACTAGCCCCCAAAACAAGCATGCGCTAAAGATGGCTGCAATACAGGCCTGACAGAGCATCACCAGAGAAGATACCCAGCAACTGGTGATGTCCAAGAATCAGGTGGTGGGCTATGTAGAAATTACACCAGTGTTTATACATGGTGAAACCAAAATGTATAAAAATACCCTTTATTAAAATCTGACAATGTGCACTTATAACCACGTGATTTTTTTTCTATTGCAAATCTCAAATTGTGGAGTACAGAGGCAAATAAATAAATGTCAAGTTTATTCGCCACATACACATACGAGATGTGCAGTGAAATAAAAAGTGGCAATGCTCGCGAATTGTGCAAAGAAAACACAGCCAAACTACAACGATGGTTCTTTGTACCAAACATCATGGAGGGCACTGTATCTGCCTTAAATTAACTAAAGTTAACAACATAATTAGCTTCCCTGGAATACCGCTACCAAAGAGCCTACTAATCAGAGAGGAAACAGTTGACAGAAGACACCAGAGACCCCATGACCATACCCAAGGTCACTTTGAAGATTCCATGACAACAATATCAATGGGGACACCACATTTGCAACAACCTGTGGTGGTATTATAGGTCCAAACTGGGCAACACTTGCTCTGGGATCGTCATGGCATCAGGCTGACTGACCAGCAACCTAAAAAAGCCCAATTCAGATGGACCATCTGGGACGGTTTTAAAGAAAATGTCTCCCTTCATCCGACACACATGGCTGCAACAGATTGTTCATACCATATTGCCCAATTTTTCGCATGCAAGGTGCAAGAATTTGTTCATGCAAACTTACAAGTACTGACATTTTCTCAACACTTAGAAATAAATCAAAGAGTTGTACATGGAAGAATGCACTACTTAGAAAAAGTATACCTGTTCAAATGATATGATCACCTCTCAAAAGCATTAAGATGGCACTGTAGTGTGGCTTTGTAAATCAGCACACTGTATCTTTCCCTTTGCTTTATCTATTATTCCTGTTTTGGTTGATTGCATTTATCTATAGTATTATCTGATTTGATTAGCTATCATGCAAAACAAAGCTTTTCAATGTACCTTGGTACACATGACAATAATAAAGTTAAATCTAAACGCCACATCAAGAAAATGTGATGACTAGCAGAGAAACTAAGATTAGTATATTTATTGAGGGTCGATACATTACCCACTGATGCTGAGAACATGATGTATGGTTTCACTCTGGAGACAATATTTTGCACAGAATTGGCCTCAATTAGAAGTTAGTGAAAGCAAATGTATCTGGTGCCAAGAATTGCAAATCACATTCCATTAAATAATTCACTTTCAAAACATTAATGATTGTAATCATTTTAATCCATGTGTTAGTTATATATTTCCTTAATTTTAGAATACACATATATTTTCTGATAGCCAGTTTAACACTGGAAGTAAAAATATTTAATCAACCAAGATAACACCATATATACATGGGAAAAAATATACACAAAAAAAAGACAAAGTGCTGGAGTAACTCAGCAAGCCTGGCAGAGATGTTGCTTGATCTGCTGCTCCAGCACTGAGTGTTGTTTTGTAAATCAGCATCTGGAGTTGCTTGTTTCTCCATGCATGGGGTACAACTGTTTTTTTGAACCTCAAACTCAACTTCATAATGGCTGAATGCAAAATAGTCGTAAAATGAATTCTAACAATTTGACATGTAATGATACAACTCAAAACGAAAGAATATTTTATGAAACTCTTGTAAACTGCTTAGCTTCTAAAAATTATGACAATATTTGCATTGGTTTTGCTGTGCCAGATTTCATTTAAGGTTAGAATATTGATCAAACACGTTAGCTGCAAAGGAATCTGTTGTAAATGCCAAGTGCAATTCATATTAGCTTCAGGAAGCCCAAGGCATCTAAGAAACCCTAAAACTATTGAATGTTTCAACTAAAAGATAAACTTCATTTTGAAATTCTTCATAGAGTCCAACAGGGTGATTTTATGCCACCTTCAGTCAAACACTGCATTATAGCAGATGATGCATTATAAAGACTAACTAAGCAAGTGAATCTTTGATAGAGAAAAAAAGCAGACTTTAAAAAGGTGAAGATAGACAATGTTAGCAGGTTGTCCAGCAATTACCGACAGGAATGAGCTCTAAAGACCATCTTGAAAGAGGTTAGAATAGCGTTTTTCACTCTCAAAAATTCTGTAACAGTATTTTAATTAATTGTTACGAGAATCTCTATTAAAAAGAGATGAACTCCGAAATTCTTATACGATCAACTGAAAAAAAAACATCCAATACAATTTAAGAAATTATGGTCATGTACATTTGGATTAACTGGAATAAGATTTTAATCATTACAAACAACATTATAATGGTGGTTTCTCCAGTAATGGTAACAGAATGCATATCCAAACAGAATATTGGCTTAAATGCAGTATCTGCTTGGATGTTAACATTGTTGAACAATAGTTGCTAGCAGCTTCAAGCATTGTAATGCCTTTTATAGAGAAAAGAATATCAGCAAGGCACTGATTCTCCACAGTAATCCAGATAAAAGAGAAATGTATTTCAAGAATACCAAAGGGACAATTAATGCTTTAATTCATCACATCCTATCAACATAAAATACATACACCACCATTGTTTACACCAAGTTAATAGAATTCCCAGCAAAGGTATGTAGAATGTTCGATACCTACCCAAGGCAGCTTGGCTCATTCTTTGAGGAATACTGGCATCCATCTTGCAAAGACATTGCAAGAATGCCTAGGAACAGAAGCCTTAAAGGCCATCTGCACCCTGGGCAGTCATGTGCTCATATAGAATAGTAGCAGAATTTGGCCACTCAGCCCATCAAGTCCTCTGTCATTCAATCATGGCTGATCGATCTCTCCCTCCTAACCCCATTCTCCCGTCTTCTCCACACAACATCCGACACCAGTACTAATCAAGAATCTATCTATCTCTGCCTTAAAAATATCCCCATTGCGATGTTACCAAGAGTAGGGTTTACTCTCAATCCTTCATCCAAAATAAGAACAAATATCAAACTATGATGAAAAAGCAGGCGTAAGAGTGAGGCCTGAAAGGTTTGGATACGCTGCGTGAAATGAGAAGAGGACATTTCCATCAAGAGAAATTCAGAAGTCTGCATTACAAAATGAAAAAGGGGATTCTTTCCATTAAAGACATATCCAAGAAATATTCTTAAAGCACAAAAAGTTGAAAATTCTCACTGGAGAACTGTCCGAATCTGATATCTAATAACATCGCAGTTATCCCATATCGCCATATTTCAGAAAATATGTTGTGAGGAAGTGCAAAGTCTGCAAAAGGGATATAGGTAGAATAGATAAATGAAAAAGGTGGAGTCTAAAGATGCAAAATAACAGATTCAAAAAAATCTGTTGCAGAAGAATAAAGTTGTGGGAATCTATATGTTTAAAGGTAGCCTGCTGTCTTTGTATACGTCAAAAGTAATATGCACACAAATACAGATGTATTGTTTCACCTGTATAGGATGTCACCTGTCAGACCATACTTGAGAACTATGCATCATTTTAGCTCACATTTCAAAGAATGTTGCAACAAAAGGATGATTAGATTTATTCTTGGTGAGCCAGTTATCCTTTGAGGATGGTGGGCATACACTCAAAAGGAACTTCAAAGAATGAAAGGTAATCTTCTAAAAGGCCATTTTCTAAAAAGAGGGAGAGCATGATGGCCATTTGCCTTGCCTCAAAATAGTAATCTTAATTACAGGACAGAAATGAAAAATTTCTTCAGAGGCACAAAAATATTTGGAATTTTCCACCGAGTTGATTCTGGATACTCAGTCGTCAAATATATTAATATGGATTTCAATGGGTTTTTGGATTCTAAAGGAAACAAAGAGGCAGGAAGGGTACTTCAGATAAAGAATCCGCCAGGATATAGAATAATATAAAGTTTAAACTACCACATGGTCTATTCCTTCTTGTATTTCTTTTTACACTGACATGGTAGGTTGTGCCAGGTGCTGCATTGAAGAGAATGAACTTTTTACACTGAGACTTGGTGGTTTTAAATGGACAACAAAAAAGCTTGGCAAGGAGTTAAGATTTTAGGATACATTACAAAGAAAAATATAGAGTAAAACATTTTTTTAAATGTATTCTTCAACTGGCACAGTATCCTCTTCACCCAGACAAATTTAGGAGGAATTACAATGAGTTTATGTACTTAAACATCACCAATGTCCAGTAAAAGTCCATAAAAAAAACAAAACTTACAAAAAAAGAGGAACAGAGATTTCAATTTTATCTTTTATTTGATGATTTCCAGGAGCTTAATATCATTCAGGTCCTGGGTTTGGACAACATTATTTGTCTTTGTTTATGCCCCAACGTTACAACTAAATTAAGCAGGCTCATTAGTATGCCTGTAGAGTTCCTGTTCATATGGGGTTCTTCTCGGTAGCAAACCTGGAGTTTTCTTCGAAGTCTCTCACCAAGACAGCGAACAACCATTCTTCGTTCTCAGACGATGGAAAACCTTGATTGATCTTCTGGAAATCCAGCCAATTATTCCAGCACTCAATAAATCATCAGTAGTCCCAGCAGACAACATTGAGACACATTAATTAACAACTACACCTTTTTGATAATCATGAAGGTTCTACTGATAATGTAAGCAGGTGCAAGAAGATTCACATTAACAGATTAGAGCAAATTGGCCCTTATTTCTTCCAATACAAAGTACCTCTAGACATATTAAGCAGTTTAGATTTATTAGAATTTACTATGCGATCCAGTAAACCTCGTGTGTCTTTTTACAATACTGCACACAAAAATGTGACAAAGGGGGTCAAATTTCAAATTCCATCAAAAAAGTTGACAAGCACTTTATTGAGTTCATGACCAACATAATATCAACAAAAAATATAAAAGATAGCATATTGATGGCAAGTTTGTGAAAATGGCATCAGAATACACAATTACATTTTGTATAACGGTTGTCGCATGGTGTCCACCAGTGACCTGGTTTAAGTGCACATATTTCTTATTCCTTTCTATGTTTATGAATACATGGAACAATAAAAATGCATACACCGTTTCCACTTCATTCACCTGATCATGTAGTACAGGGGTCGGCAACCTACGGCCCACGAGCCGAATGTGGCCCGTAACCCCAAATCATCCGGCCCACAGGCGTATTTTTTTTCAGTAATCATCCGGCCCGCAGATATCCGTCATCTCCGGTACATGGAAGGTGATTTTCGGACTGAGGGTCAAGTGAAACACTGTGAAAAAGACGCATTCAATCCTGCTGCCCATCGGCCTGCGTGAGGCCAGGCTCCTTCTCCTGTGCCCGAGGCTGCCCTGACGCAAGGGAGCCTGCGCTGGCGGCCGCGATGACAGAGCCGCTGAGCTCCGGCTGTACCGCATCCTGCGCAAAGCCACCGGCGTGGCTGTGTACCTTCTGTGTCTGGACTTCACTGTCGGGATCGGGGTTGTCAATAGGCTGGGGATGAGTGTGATATTTGAGCCACCGCCTTCAGGACAAATCCAAATCAATGGTCCGTAGGTGCGCTATTTTTCGTGAGCTCCTGTAACTAGGGGCCAGTGCTCCGGGGCGGCGTCCTCGAAGGGGCGGCATCTATGTGAACACGTGATTTGATGCCTACCATCCGGGACGGGATCCATGTGTACACGTGATAGATGAGGCCCGCCATCCGCTCAGACATGGTTCCTGGCCCCTATGCAGGACAAGGTTGCCGACCCCTGATGTAGTAGAATACTGCATCCATCCGAGTGGACACTGCAACCGCGTTACACATCATACACACAAACATACGTTGCGGTGGACATTAAAAGGTTTGGTGTCTCAGAAAACGAACGTTACATTAGTACCGAAAACCAAACATTTTCACCAATGTGATCTAAACAGTGCATTACCTTATGGATTTGCGCTATATCGATAGCCGATGATTCGTCAGAAAATTTGATTTGGGTTGATTTTTTAGTAAGTAAAATGCCTCCGTAACAGTCGTTGCGGAGCTTCCCGAAGTTGACACGAAGGAATGAAGTTAGCGACTTAGTCCGTACGAAATGTAAACAAGAGACAGTGTGTTGCCAAATTGAAGATTGGCTCAGTTTCTTCGTTTTGATGACCAATTTATGCCCCAAACTTTTCTTAATTAATTTTAAAAAGTCAGAGAATATCGTAAACGGCCGTTGCATTTTTGACACAATGTTTTTGATATATTAAATTGGAAAATAAGAAAAAATTATTAACTTACCCAAAAATCGCTACTACCGTCGGATACCTCGTTGGGTTTTTGAAAAGCATTAGAGGTTTGGAGCCTCCGTGATTTAACTTACGGAAGGACCGACCCCGATAACGGCGTTGTGACAATGGACACTAAGCACAACAACATTTACGGGATCTTTACTGTACCGTATTATCTTATGTTACTGTATTTTTCTCCTGGTATAGATGAAGATATTTCCCAAGATCATTATCAAAATATATATGTATGAGGGGCCATATGTAGTTTATTTATGAATTATATATTCATGACTAAATGTGGCAGAGTTGTTTAATGTCACATTTTTGGTGTCCAAGTTGGTGGTAAAACAATGAAGATTTGTCTGGCATGAAAAACGTTTTTGACTTTCGGTCTTGCGGTTATCTAATTTATATGCTATTTATAAGGTTTTACGTGATAGGTAGATTTTTGTTAAGAACAGTGTATTGGTGTAAAAAACTGAATAATAATCTTGTTCCTCAAAATCGCTCCAATTTTGTAAAAAGACACTTATACAAACTATTTGCTAACATTGTTCTTGAGATATTGTTATCAGGAACAGGGCAATATTAATTTCCATCTTTTGAGATTCCTTTCCTGACTTACATCTGAAGAGAAAACTACAGAAAAAGGAGCTAATTTCCACCTTGAACAGCATTCACAAGAAAATGTTACAGCCTTTCGGTCTTTTTCTAGTCAAAAACTGTGATGCCAAACCCACATTTTATTTAGATTAAGTGAATTCATTTTCATAACTTTTCTTTGTGGTCCAATGCTAGTCTTAAATCGACCAAAACAAAATGTATATACACCTACCCCATCAAGCAATGATTTTGAATATGTCACAATTATAGCACTGATTCCACTCGTATCTGTAAAAAAAATAGAAGATTGCATCTGAGGGTTGTATTCCCATTAGACAGATCATTGAAAAAAATGTCCCAAATACTCTGTACCCATTTTGATTTGGTTTCCGATTTATAGCATTTTTTGCAATATTTGAAAGGTATTGTATTGCATGGCATAAAAACTAAAAAGTGGCACAATACCATGATAGATAGTTAATTTCCCAAAGCTGCTAATTACAGGATTACAGTAGACAGAGCCATCGCTCCCCCCTCCCCAAAGAAATGTCAGTGATACACCTCTAAGAAAATGAAAAGCTTCAATAAATATATTAGATCTGGTGGGATAAGGCAAATGTGTTCATTTGTCACCCAAGATGTTTGGATTAATGCAAAAAAAAGTATTAAGATTTGCTAGATCTAAAACCTACTGAAACTGATCAAACTCAACTTAAAACCAAAAACATCATTTTTTTTGTTACTCTGCCACATAGAATCATATGCATTGCAGATGAACTACTGAGTGAAGGATAAGCAAAAATCAGGTAAGTATTCCTCCAGGACATGTGTTGCATGGGGCATTAACAATGAGCTTGCTCTAGCAAGATGCACATTAACATCAAATATTTTTTGCTTACTAACCAAAAAACAGCAATCATCCATTATGTCGATAAGTGACCTAAGCATGGACTCATTGTGAAAGTGTGTTGTTCACAGGTATACGAGGGAGGAGGAGGATCAGGAATTCCCTGGATTCTAAACGATTGCAGCTACAACAATGCAGCACCACGGCAAGTCAAGTGCAGCGCTGCACGAGTTCATTTGTTGTCATCTTCACCCCCCCCCCCCCCCCCGGAGGAGAAATTTGCACACGTTGAAAAAAAAAATCAGAATTGTGCAAACTTCATCAGGGAAAATGTATCTGCACAATTAAAAGGAGGAAACAGTGAATGCTGTGTGTCTTTTGGATCCTTAAAGAAAAAAACACTTAGACCTACCTTGAAGTGAAGCATCCAGCGAAGTTGCCACTCGCTGCAATGGGGAGGGGGGTTAAAAAAAATCTGCAACCACCGGAGTCAAAATATGCAAGATAGACACAAAATGCTGGAGTAACTCAGCGGGACAGGCAGCATCCCTGGAGAGAAGGAACGGGCGACGTTTCGGGTTCGAGACCCTTCTTCAGACTTCGGAATGAGAGAGATATAAGGAGGGAAAAAATGAATGAAAGATAAGCCCCAAGAGGAATAAAAAAGTAATGATGATTATTGCTAGCTGTGGGCTAGGTAGGAGAAAATAAACCGAGTTGTAGGACAATGAAAAACTCACCAGGACGACAGTCATAGAGATTGTGTGAATGTGAGTGGTGTGTGCGTGAGCGACGGTTTGTGGTGCCGGCCGCGCCGCGCGCTGCGCGCAGTCGCACTGGCGCTCCCGTGCAGCGGCTCCAGTGCAGCGGCTGCGGCTGCGGCTGCAGCTACAGCTACAGCGCGCGGGGCCGCCCCGCAGGGGCAGAACACGCTCGGCGCCAAAACAAACCCACAAACAAAACAGCCTGAGGGATGAGAGGGGGGGGAGAAAAACAAAACAAAACAAAAAAAAACCCTTCACCTCACACAATGAAAGTATTGGAAGAGAAAAACAACAACAACGAAAACAAAAACCCATCAAGGACTTGGAAACTTATCTCCGCACGACAAATGTAAGACTCGCTTACCTTCGCGTCGAGTTAAAGCGTCGGCTCATCGATTTATTTATTTATTTTTTAAACCCTCCTCCCTCAAGAACTACCCGCCTTTTGCTCTATTGCAGCCTCCGCCGTCCGCCCCCCTCACAACAAAGATGGCAAATTGTGTGTGTGTGGTGGGGGGGGGGGGGGAAGTATGCAAATTAGCCCCATACCCCTCTCAACATAAGATTATTGCAAACATATATATTTCTTCCCAAGTTGGACGTGCAAAAAAAAAAAAAAAAAAAAAAATCCCGGAGGAAGAGGAACGCTGCGGGACGGGCAACACGTCTGGAGAGAAGGGACTGCCCGAGTTGCGTGTCCCTCTACGGCGTAAAACAGCAGCTGCAGTTCCTTCCTACACGTTAACATTTCGTCCATATTCCCCATCAAATGCATTAACTAAAACAATGATGGTTATGTCTTTATTATCAACGGGACAGGGCTTTTTTTTAATTCTCCTTTCCCCCTGCATCCCACCCAGATTCCCCGAAAATGTATTAACTAAAACAATGATGGTTATGTCTTTATTATCAACGGGACAGGGCTTTTTTAATTCTCTCCTTTCCCCCTCCATCCCACCCAGATTCCCCTAAAATGTATTAACTAAAACAATGATGGTTATGTCTTTATTATCAACGGGACAGGGCTTTTTTAATTCTCTCCTTATCCCCCTCCATCCCACCCAGATTCCCCTAAAATGCATTAACTAAAACAATGATGGTTATGTCTTTATTATCAACGGGACAGGGCTTTTTTAATTATCTCCTTTCCCCCTCTATCCCTCCCTTATTCCCTCGTTCCCCACCCACTCATTCCATCTCTCCACCCCCCTTATTCTCTCCTCTCCCCACCCCTCATTCCATCCCCCTATTCCCTCCTCCTCCTCCTCTCCTTCTTCGCCCCCGCCCTCTCTCCTGATCTGCAGTTCCTTCCTACGCATTATTTGCACAGCAGCCTTGCTCGGTGTCATTTTCGGCGTTGTCTGTTTTGCAGCGAAGCGGACCCGTGGTTTCCCACGCCTTTCATTACTCTAATAATAAAGTTCACGTTGTATTTGTTTTATTCTGCATATTGAAAATTATGCATTTGTTTAAGAAATTTTGCAAATTCAAATTACTTGATAGCTCCCCAAAAACTGCATTGAGATGCTAAATTCAGCACTTAGTGGGCTAAATATTTGCATCGGCTGTTGCCGACAGCATCGAATGCTTGCATTTTCCCAGCAGTCCCACGCATTTCTGTGGGCGGCCACCAGTGTCGCTGCTGAGCACAACGTGAACGTCGAGCGGCTGCAGAACTTGCGGCAGAACGAATGGGAGACACGTGGCAAAGAACAGTTCCTGCGCAAAGTTGCCTTTCGCCCTCCTCTCGGACTTAACATGCAATTTTATCCACATTTCAAAACAACTTTAAGCACGGACGTTAGAATTTTATTTCGGCATTTTCGGGAGCTTTGTTAAAGTAAACTAATTTATGAAAATAAATTGTAGACTGGAAATATAACTTGAGAATATAATTTGATCAAAATTATTTAACATTGTTGTACCCTAGCAGGCAATGAAAATCATGTTTTTATTAATAATATCAAGCAACCAAAGGGACAGATTTTTAAAAAGGGCAGATTTTCAGATATATATTCGATAAAATTCACCGATAAAACTCACATTACACTAGTCAAGTCACATTTATTTATATAGTACATTTAAAAAACAACTCTCGTTGACCAAGGTGCTTTACATTTGTTATAAGAATAGTATACGCAAGCAAACTACATACATATATACAAATAGCCCTCGCTCAGAGGACATCAGGAAAGGCTTGGGAGAACAGATGGGATTTTAGTCTAGATTTAAAGGAGTCGTTGGAGGGGGCAGTTCTGATGGGGAGGGGGAGCTCCACAGTCTAGGAGCTGCAACCGCAAAGGCGCGGTCACCCCTGAGCTTATGCCTAGACATTCACTAAAACATACTTTCTAAAAATAATTCCACAAACTGGGGGGAAGGGACAAGTCAACACAAACACTGAAATTAAGGTACACAAAGGGAAAATACCTGCAAATAAAATAAGCAATAGTTTTACATTTAGAGTCGGTTTAAGAGAAATGTAAGTCCAGAAGAAAGAGCTAAAATAATTAGACATAATTTGTGTCTCGATGTCCAATATATTCACCACCTCCATTTTTTTTAGTGAACTTAGGAAATTCTATAGGCATGCCAAGGAATGTCCATTGATTTTATCATTTGTACAGAAACATTCTCAAAATCTTTTAGTGCAAAATGAAAAAAGGTAATAAGCAAAGCAGTGAATTTTAATGACCATAAATGTCTGTTCCATTGCTATTTGAATTACTATCTGCATAGTTTTTGTTTGTATTATTACAACCTTTTTGTTTCAGCAACCAACATAGTGGATACAGTCTATATGACATTATCTCACTGAATAAACAGTCAACCATTTACTAACTTTGAAAATAAATTAAATAAATTATTTTGTTCTCAACCTGAAATGTTAGCTGTTTCTCCCACAGCTGCAGCCTGACTCACTGAGCATCTTCTGTTTTTAATTTACATTTCCGGCACCTGCAGTTGTTTTCATTTACCAGATTCCGTGGGGGGGGATTTCCATATTTGTCAACTTTTGCAGTGCCTGGTGCTTTTCTTTTGAGTTCCCAACTGGCTGTTGTTGGGCACTCTCTGATTAACCATGCTTTTATAGAACTGCTTCATCGGCAGGGACACAACATAAAGGGACAGTCCCCGATTCAAGTGTGACCTCGCGACTGGGAACCAAACTCAAAAAAGTTTCCATTCATTTAATTAATCATCTACATTAGTTCAGGGGGATCCACACCCTCTCAAACTCACATCCCTCTGCTGGTTTCCCCCGCCCACTGATTTTTTTTTTAACTTCTCCCATCTCTATATAAAACTCTACCAGGTCACTGCTTCATGAAATCTTGCTGGCATGATCCTAGATTCCACATGGCTCCATCTTAGCCTCTCCCCAACAGTTCTTTTTGAGTGTATGCTTTTTAAGCAAAGGCTGTTCATCAGCCTTGAAACAGTGCTCAAGGACACAGCAGGCGTGGAACTTAAATTTAAATCTGTAATTGAAAATGAGTCTCAACAATGGAGACCATGAATCAACTTGATTGTTGTTAATACCCCAACTGGTTCACTGATGTCCTTGAGCGAAGAAAATCTGCCAACCTTCCCCCATCAGGCCTGTTTGCTACTCCAGGCCTGCACCAAAATAGATTACTCTAAAATGGACAAGCAAACTGTTTAGTAAGGCAGTATTGGGGACAGATCAAAACAAAAGATCTACCCAGAGGTGTTCATGTCCCATGAATAAGCAAACTAAACGAGAATATACAGTCAATAGCTTCTATCAATCAGGTGATAAAATCAGAAAATGATGGAAATACTCAACAGCTTAGCCAGCATCTGTGGTGACAGAAACAGAATAATATTTTAGATTACTTTCCCCAGTTGTGATCACAGATCAGAAAGGCAACAGTAATGGACTTTATATAATCTAAGATGATAGTCTAAGAAGATAAGAAAAAGACAGAGTTAGGTCGTGTGTCCAACCTATTGAGTAACTTCAGTGATTTTATTTGTTTTTATTTCTCTCTCTAAAAGATGAAATAGCCACACATTTGGATAGCTGTAACAGGATCGGTCTGAGTCAGCATGGATTTACGAAGGGGAAATCATGCTTGACTAATTTTTTGAAGATGTAACTAAGAAAATAGACAAGGGAGAGCCGGTGGATGTAGTGTACCTGGACTTTCAGAAAGCATTTGATAAGGTCCCACATAGGAGATTAGTGGGCAAAATTAGGGCACATGGTATTGGGGGTAGAGTGCTGACATGGATAGAAAATTGGTTGGCAGACAGGAAACAAAGAGTAGGGATTAACGGGTCCCTTTCAGAATGGCAGGCAGTGACTCGTAGGGTACCGCAAGGCTCGGTGCTGGGACCGCAGCTATTTACAATATACATCAACGATTTGGAAGTAGGGATTCAAAGTAACATTAGCAAATTTGCAGATGACACAAAGCTGGGTAGCAGTGTGAACTGTGAGGAGGATGCTATGAGATTGCAGGGTGACTTGCACAGGTTGGGGGAGTGGGCAGATGCATGGCAGATGAAGTTTAATGCGGATAAATGTGAGGTTACCTACTTTGGTAGCAAAAACAGGAAGGCAGATTACTATCTAAATGGCGTCAAGTTGGGAAAAGGGGAAGTACAATGGGATCTGGGGGTCCTTGTTCATCAGTCTATGGAAGTAAGCATGCAGGTACAGCAGGCAGTGAAGAAAGCAAATGGCATGTTGGCCTTTATAACAAGAGAAGTCAAATATAGGAGCAAAGAGGTCCTTCTGCAGTTGTGCAGAGCCCTAGTGAGACCACACCTGGAATATTGTGTGCAGTTTTGGTCCCCTAATTTGAGGAAGGACATTCTTGCTATTGAGGGAGTGCAGCGTAGGTTTACAAGGTTAATTCCTGGGATGGCAGGACTGTCGTGCTGAGAGAATGGAGCAGCTGGGCTTGTACATTCTGTAGTTCAGAAGGATGAGAGGGGATTTTATTGAAACATAAGATTGTTACGGGTTTGGACATGCTAGAGGCAGGAAACATGTTCCCGATGTTGGGGGAACCAGGGGCCGCAGTTTAAGAATAAGGGGTAAGCCATTTAGAACGGAGATGAGGAAACACTTTTTCTCGCGAAGTGTTGTGAGTCTGTGGAATTCTCTGCCTCAGAGAGTGGTGGAGGCAGGTTCGCTGGATGCTTTCAAGAGAGAGATAGATAGGGCTCTTAAAGATAGCGGAGTCAGGGGATATGGGGAGAAGGCAGGAACGGGGTACTGATTGAGGATGATCAGCCATGATCACATTGAATGGCGGTGCTAACTCGAAGGGCCGAATGGCCTGCTCCTGCAACTATTGTCTATTGTCTCTCTTTCAAAATCTCTCATTTTGCTTTCTGATGATTTTGAAGCTGTTGTTTGTGGCAGGGTATTGGATCACAGTTCCATAATCAATTGGCCTTTAGTGTTTGGCCATTCACCAGATCAGGCAGTAACAATCAATTAATTTTTTTACTTGAATGATGGAGCCCAGTACAGCACACTGAATAACAGGGTAGCAACTGACAGGACTTTGACCTTGCGGGGGATTCTACACCACAGACCGAGCACAATTTCAGACAAAGGTCGAAACAAACAACTATAGATGCTGGATTACGAAAAAAGATACAAAATGCTAGAGTAACTCTCCGGGTCAGGCAGCATTTTTGGATAACATGGATAGGTGACGTTTCGGGTCGGGACTCAGAAGAAAACCATTTAGGATCAAGGAGAGAGCGTTCATGTCGCGGCCCTGTTTCCACGAATCTTTCCACCACTACGCACAAGAAGCGACAAGACAGACACTATTGTACGCAGATGTTGAGAAGTGTGTTCAGTTCTGGCTGAACAACTAATCATGTGTGTGGACGCGATAAGAAGAAGAAGACCCGTTGAATTACTCCAGCACTTTGAGACTTTTTCAGAAAAGGGTATTTCCCATTGAAGGAGAAGATGAAGAGGAAATTCTTCTCTCAGATGAATGAATATCCTGAACGTGTCATTTAATGTATTCAAAGTGAACACTAAATACATTTTTAAACAGTGGGAGTTATGGCGAGTAAGTTTGAAAGTGGACATGAGACCTGCCTCTTTTTCGAAGGATGTCACAAATGTCTGTTACTGTTGCCTTTCTGATCTTTGATCACAGCTGTGAAAAGTTGGTAATAAAACAAGTTTTACACTGTGGAGAAAAGGGGCCAGGATGAAAATAACATAAGGGACAATTGTTAGAAGTAAGGCAGGACTTGTCAGGGAGATTATAAAGCGTCAACTCACCAAAACAAATGCGATTAGATAACTGGCACTGCTCTCTAAGTGCAAGTTAAGTTATACAGAGGTGCTCTTAAAGATAGCGGAGTCAGGGGATATGGGGAGAAGGCAGGAATGGGGTACTGATTGGGGATGATCAGCTATTGTAGGCTGATCGAGCGGTGCTGGCTTGAAGGGCTGATTGGCTGACTCTGCACCTACTGTCTATTGTCTATTGATATTCTTCTATAAATAATTTAATAAAGATAATGCTTGATGTTTTAGAACAATATTGCCATATATTTTCCATGGAAAGGATATATCGTATTATAATATAATAAGTTACTATTACCTTTTTAGATATTACCATATTATAAAATGCTGTGTGATTAAAGAAGTAAAATATTAACGAATAGTATTGCTGTGTATCCCATAAAGCAATTATACCATTCAGTATTTTATGCAGCAACATAATATTGTGTCCTTTAGTAGTATTTACTCTGGTCTATATTCTAGAAAATGTAAAATTGCAATGTGTACAAAGTAAGACTGCTATGAAAATTTAAGTGGTAATAATTCCACATATATGGCACAAATACTGTTATTATACAATGGTATTTGTATATTTTGTAGTAATTACATGACGTCTTGTATTATTTGTATTACTACTGTTTTATGTAAAATAGTAAAATATCTGTCATTCAGTAATGATATTGCTGTGAAATAATGTATCGCATGGCTTGATTCATTATACAGTAACACCACTGCATGTATGTGATAGGGTAAAATGTTCTGTGTATCATACGCTAATAGCATTGCTGCAACCCTGCAGGATAATCAGCAATTAAAGTCAGGACAGAAGTGCTTCCAGCTTGCGTTTATTGCTTTGGGCTGACAGTGGGATAATATGCAGGCCAATCTGACAGACTCGCAGGAACCAGAAACTGCAGCCATTGAACAGATTATCTGACCTTTGCCACAAATTCCAGTCACATCTCCGAAATCTGCAGCACACAGTAATAACTCACTGGTTAAGATGGCAGCTGAGGTGTTGGGAATAAATAGTTGATGTTCGTCGTGTATGCATCATGGCCTTCGGTGGTTCCGGAATTATTAGGAATAAAATGGAGATGAGACAGCAACTGTGGCTGCTCTTTTGTTCTCAGATCAGAGCGAGCTCTTTCTGGATCCTCTGCTGCTTTATCTCAGAGCTTTGCTGAGCTGTTAATTCCTGAGCCCTACTCAATATCCCCACCATCTCAACAGAATCGTTCTTTGTTGCGGTACAAAGGTGCCCTTTGTATCAGAGAAAGCAGAAATATCTCTTTGTCAGTTACTCATATCCCAGATTAATGTAGCCTATGCTCCGTATAACACCCTCTGCAATTACAGTTATTGACTATACATAATATTTTGTAAATAAAATAGGGGTGTGAAAGAAAGGGTGGAATATTGTTAGTGATTTGTCAGGGATATAGGAACTAACTACACTGGTTAAACCTGTTTATAAAAGTGTATAAACACAATTCAGTCCTGCAGATAAAACTCTACAGATGCCAACACAAGCAAAACCATTAAAAAAAGTCACTGTGACAATTCTTCTCATTGTTCATTTGTGTATTTGTTCTTGTTAAAGACTATAAGTATACACAGGCGTCTAGTTATCACTATGTCTTTGGCTGTAGCTTGTTAAAACAGTGTGAAATTCCATGGGGCACAAATTAAAATGGTGAACTGCACGACAGTTGCACAAGAACTCTATGTTTACGCAAGTCAGTCGCTGAGCTTGGTGCAGCCGTGGGGGATGGGCAGGGAAGGGTGGGGGATGGGTCGCTTTTGCAGGCAGATGCGTGTTTATGGTGCAATGAGGAAGCTGCTGAAATCCGGTCCGGATTTTGCATGAAGCCCGTGAGGAATTTGTGTAGAGCCAGCTGGCTGAGACTGGATCAATCCGGTTCCATCCACCAAGGACTGGCGGCTTGTTCACTGAGCAATCAGCCCAGCCCCTGAGAGAATTAAACCAGGATAAAACCCTGCCTGCAGCAGATATTTCAGCCCCCTTATTTTGCAAAAATCTATAAATAGTATCCAGATTCCATTTTAGCACAAATAAAGCAGAATATACTATGTGATAGCAACATTATTGTCTAAAACTGGCAGAAATGTATCGTCCCTATTTTCTGCACCGTTGGCCATTTTGTTTTTTTAAATGATTAACCCATTTATTATATTGAAAATTCCCTAATTTAACCTAGAGAAATGCAGGGAGTGTTTGTCCATTAAATTCACAATATGGTGACAGAGAAAGGAGCTTTTCCCCCCCTCGACCATCCCTCACCCCCCTGATTTCACATGTGTTTAGTTGCTTGCTTTGGTGATGCTGCATTGCACCTAAGATGATTGTGGGATGTACAATCCGTGTGAACTGCGTGACTGTCAGACTGGCATTGCAGTGTAGCGGGAAAGTCTGAGTGTTTGCCGGCTTCTGACAAGCAATCCTGCTCTCTTCCTGTCCCACCGTCAGCTCATACTTCACATGGGGAGGACCTTGGATATCCGGAGGTCTGCCCACTTTTCATACCCCACTTGGTTTCTGATTCGATCACCAACACTTGCCCTGCTGACCTACTACTGTGAAAGGAAATGGACAATCGCAGTTTCAGGCTGAGTCGCCCCAAATCGTCAATTGCCCATTCCCTTCCACAGATGCTACCTGATGTGAGTTCCTCCGACAAGGAACTGCAGATGCTGTTTTTTTTTAAAAAAAAAGACACAAAGTGTTGGAGTAACTCAGCGGTTGAGGTAGCATCACTGGAGAACATGGATAGGTAACATTTTGGGTCAGGACCTTTCTTCAGACTCTTCCAGCAGAATGTTATGTGCTCAAGATTCCAGCATCTGCAGTCTCTTGTATGGCTCTTTGTTTCAGATTTTCCGCATCTGCAGATTAATTGAGAAAAAAGCATATTTTTGAGAGCTAAAACTGCATGAGATGAACCTGATTAAGATTATCTGGGAATAAAAAGCTCATTTCAGCTATAACAAAGTTCTGAAATTTAACAAACGAATACCAAGTACATTGTATGGCATGAAGGTAGACACAAAAAGCTGGAGTAACTCAGCGGGACAGGCAGCATCTCTGGAGAGAAGGAATGGATGACGTTTCGGGTCGAGACCCTTTTTCAGACTCTGCATGGCAGGCAGGTTTTCTCTTTTCTTTCTAGTCAAAGGTTCATTTATTGTCACACCAATTGGTGTAGTGAAATTCGAGTTTTTGCAGCACACTAATAAGAATACAACACAACATTAAAGAATAATTTAACATTAAACATAAAAACATCCCCCCACAATGGTTCCCACTGTGAGGGAAGGCACAAAGTCCAGTCCTCTTCCTCTTGTTCACCCATAGTCAGGCCTATTGAGGCCTCCACAGTCGCCGTTACGGCGGCCCGATGTTTCATGCCCTCTCGCCAGATGACGGTGCTCCGGCGTCAGGAGAACCCTCTCAGCGGCTTGGAATACCTGCAACGGCCGCTTCCTTGCCGGAGACCGTGACTCCCGAAGCCAACAGGCCGCGCTTGTCGGAGCTCCAACACTGGTGATCTCGGCGAGAGATCCCAGGCTCCGCGGTGTTTAAACTCAGCATCGCTGCCCGCGGCTGGCTGCTCCACAGGCCCCGCAGCTCCGCGATGTTTCAATCGACAGCATTCCGGAGCTCCAGCGCGGCGACCCGGGCAAGGCATCGCCCGCTCCGCGATGGCGCTCCTGCTCTGTGCCGCCACCGAAGCCGAGGTTCTGGCCGGTCCCGACAGGAAACGCCGCTCTAGTCCCGATGGTAGGCCGCGAGGATGGGGCGAAGATGCGGCTCCGAGAAAAGCCGCCTCTCCGACCAGGTAGGGACTGAGAAATGCAGTTTCCCCCTTCCCCCCCACCCGCCAACCCCGGCACCACATAAAAAAAGATTAGTACTCCAAACAAAACTTTTTACATACTAAAAATTTTAAAAAGGAGAGAAAGGACGGACAGCTGCAGGCAGGGCAGCCATACCCAACTGGACGGTGCCCCCGCCTTAGAATGTGAGTCTTTGTATCACAGAAGAAAGAGGCTTTTCTGCCCAACATCACAGTCTTGTCCCAAGGAAGAACTGGCATTTTTCTCTTATTTGGATTTTACTGATTTGCAGGTTTATTTGGTCTGCAGCCCACATGGCTGTAAAACATTGTCATACAAAGCGTGGGAGCAAGGAAAGTGAATTAAAAATGTGTGCAAGATGAATAGTGTCTGTATAGTTGTGTCGGAAGAAACTGCAGATGTTGGCTTACACCAAAGATAGACACAAAATGCTGGAGTAACTCACCGGGACAGGCAGCATCTCTGGAGAGAAGGAATGGGTGACATTTCGGGTCGAGACAAAATGGACGTTCAGTCACTCTACATCCTCATCCCCCACCAGGAATGCCTTAAAGCCTTCCATTCTTTCCTCGACTGCAGAACCAGCGGATTTCCCCTTACCAACACTCTCCTCCGCTTCAACCACTGCTCCATCGACTCCTCCCACTTCAAGAGTCTGAAGAAGGGTCTTGACCTGAAATGTCACCCATCCTCTCCAGAGATGCTGCCTGTCCCGCTGAGTTACTCCAGCTTTTTGTGTCTATAATCACTATCTGAATAGTTGATGTGGCGCTTTTATTTAATTGCAGTTTACTGCAAAGATGTCTGCTGTGGTCTCTGTATGCGGCAAGGTGGGGCCAAGTGGTCTGGCAGAGAATGGTTAACATAGATAGGTGGTGATGTAATGTCTGCTGGGATTGGCCAGTGCACCATCAGCCCTCCTATTGACGGCAAGTTCACCAGCTGCACCTCCAGTGGAGCAAACTAGTTGATTCCTAATTTGGTGATTTAATCGCCACGATTAAAGGAGTCTCTAATGTTTTGATGATTATAGTGCAAGATCCAAGACCCTCACACGCATTTTAATTAATCACAGTTTTTATATTTAACCCAGCAAATAGCAGGTTTTTTAACCCAGTTACTCACCAGAAAATCCTGCTATTTTTCTTGCCCCTGTAAATAGCTTTTGAATTAATCAATTCTGGTTGAAGCCTCAGGCAGACACAAAGGCTGAACTTGTATTTCCATATTGCCCCACAAAGTCCAAAGTGTTTCAAAGCAAATGAAACAGATTTGTTGTGAGACACAAGGAACTGCAGACACTGGTTTATGACTGTATTCACGTATAGTCGTTCCGCTGACTAGATAGCATACACCAAAATGCTTTTCACTGTACCTCACTACACAAGACAAAAAAACAAACTAAACAAAACGAATCCTTGATTAGCTGGAATAACTCAATAGGTCAGGCAGCATCTCTGGAGGACATGGATAAGTGATGTTTCTGGCCAGGGCCCTTATTCAGACTGAAGTTGGGAGGCAAGACAGGCAATGTTTTGATTTTAAAAAAACGCAATTCGTGAATGGAGAGGGACCACATTTTTGGGCGGATTTCCAGACACCCATACCGCTGAGTTGCCGGCGTCATTTGTGAATTGCACACTAAGTTACTCCAGCACTTGGTGTGTTTTTATGTAAAACAGCATCTGCAGTTCCATGTTTCTACAATGTTTTGACTACAATGCACACAATCAGCAAATGGGTTAAAAACCTTTGTAGACATAAGGTACAAAATGCTGGAATCTTGAGCATACTGTACTGGAGAAACTTAGTTGGTCCGACAGCGTCTGTGGAGGGAATGTCTACTTCAACAATTTGTAAAGAACAATGGGCCATTCATTGTTCTGATCTGACTCAAATTTCCTCCACTCCTCTGCTTTTTACATTACCTTAATTCTCTATTCCTTGATTCTAATGTGCGTTTTTACAGCATCTATGCATCGCATCGTAGCCAGCATTTACTAGTCACACCCAATAGCCTTTCAGAAGGTGGTCGTGAGCCGTCATCTTGAACCAATGCAATCCTTTTGGTAAAGATGTTCCCATGGTGCCGATGCGGTGAGGTTCCAAAATTTAGACCCAGCGACGATGAGGAAACCAATTCACGATGATGTGTAACTTGTAGGTGAAACTGCGGGTTGTGGCATTCCCATACACTAATCTTGTAATAGCTAATCCAATAGCTACCGTCTCTAATGTCTCTATTCTCTGTTTGGTTTTAAGGAAGAGTGCACAGCACAATGTGAACCTGGACCACAGGTTGCCAGGTTCGGTTCCTGGTTGGTTTGGCTTCCGTCAGCTGAGGAGGAAGCAGTGACCACCATCAGCTTCAACAGCCTATGGGACAGATGGAAAATCATCAGGCAGGTCAAGATTTGTAATTCTGAAATAAAAACGGAAAATGTTCAATAGGTCAGGCAGCATCAGTGGTGAAAGAGAGAAACAGTGTATCAGCCACAATGTTAGTCACAATTTCCGGCATTTTCTGTTTTTTTAATTTGGTAATTCTGATCGTTTTCCAGTTAGGGTCATCAACCACTTGTTCAAATGTTGGGATAAACCATACCAGGCGTTCATGCAGTCATCACACAAATAGTAAGATTAAACGAGAACTTACCAAGTTTGAAGGTTGATCTGTATTTTACGAGGACTCGCGGTGAGGGATTTCGTGAAGACCCCGCCAGCACGCATGCGCGGCATCCTTCAAAGCAGCGGTGTGGAATCACAGAAACAAATCATGACTAAAAATAGTAAGATGAAAAATGTAGAACTTCCTAGTTGACCTTATGATAGAGGATGGGAGCGGTGGGCACGAAATCCCTCACCGCGACTCCTCGTAAAATACAGATCAACCTTTCAAACTTGGTAAGTTCTCGTTTAATCTTACTATTTTACTTCGGAGTCGTGAGTGACTTCGTAAAGATTTCAAAGCTCTGTGATTTCACGCCCTGGACAACGTCCATGCTTATCACACTGCCGCCAGTCTGATGGAGGATGGCTGTTAATGGAGTTCAGTCGAAACTGGCTGAAAAATCAACACAATTTATTAATCAAATAAACAACAAATAACTTGCGAAGAACTCGACCCGAAAATCTCCTTCGCTCCTTAGATGCTGCTGCAAGTTTCTCCAGCTTTTTGTGTACAAACAACAAATAACCCCTAATTCGGGGACAGACATTCACTGAGCGGTTCCCAGGATAGCTTCTGCGAATGTCGCAGGGGCGACCAGTGGCTTGTTGTAGAACCGTTGAAAGGTTTCTTCACTGGCCCAGCCCGCGGTGGCGACAATGTGGTCCATGGGTACCTCCATGGCCCTCGCCGCTGATGTGGATGCAGCCCTGGTGGAATGAGACTTAAAAATGTCAGTAGCAACTCCTGCTGCATCCAGCACCACCCTGAGCCACTCTGTACAGTCACCCGCTGATGCGGAGGTTTGTGACTGATGAGGAGCCCCTGTTCCTTCATCCTGATAACTCCTGTGACTCGGATGTAGTGGTGGAGATGGGTGACTATGCAGAGAGTGGCATCTACAGGGTACGCCCGAAATTCCAACTGCAGCCCATGCGCCCCTGGCCTGTGCTGCTTCAATAATTCTTCGACAAAGAAATTTATTCGACCAGGGGTGGTTACCATGCTGTCCAGTCGCAGTTTTGGTAGTGTCTGGACTCGTTGGGCTGTAGTCAGTGCCATCAGCATCACCACCTTGAGGGTGAGCTGTTTCAGTGGTAGCTCATTCATTGTAGCCCAGCTCCTTAGTAGGGTCAGCATGATACCCACATCCCACGTTACTGTATATCTGGGTCGCGGAGGGTTGGTGTTGAACACTCCCCTCATTAGTTTAGACACCAGGTGGTTGGAGCTGATACCTATATCCAGGTATGAGGACAGCGCACTCCTGGCGCTGTTAATGGCACTGTAGCTGAGGCCAGCATCGTAATGGAGGCCAGCTAGAAACTCCAGAACATCAAGTATCGTTGCCGAGTTGGAAGACTTGTTGGTCCGGGCACAGAATGCCTCCCACTTCCTGATTTGGGTGAGGTACTGTTTCTGAGTTGATTCTCGGCATGATGCGGCGATAAGTTCTATGGCTCGTGATGAGATGCCTGCCCGGATGAGTGGTCTTTTCAGAACCTGCAGGCCAACAAGTTTAAATGACCATGGCAAGGATGACTAACCCCCGTAATGGGGTGAGTAATCAATTTGGGGTGTTTCCCAATCGCCATCCATGGTTGTTTTAAAGTTTTAACGACCATCGGGTACCATGGTTGTGTAGGCCAGTCGGGAATGATCAATATGCCAGTTGCAGAGTCTAATTTAATTTTCTGCAATACCCGACTGATGAGGCAAAATGGGGGAAAAGCGTAGCAAAACCATTTCCCCCAATGGATAGAAAACGCATCCATTGCTATTGCCCCAGGGTCTGGTTCCCACGACACATACGTTGGTATCTGATGGTTCAGCCTGGACGCAAATAGGTCAATATCTGGTGTCCCAAAGTGAGCTATAATATCTCCAAAAATTTGGGGGTTCAACATCCACTCGGTGTTGTCATTGAAGACTCGTGACCTGGTGTCCGCCACTGTATTAAGCTTCCCAGGCAAATAGGTCGCAATAATTCAAATATTTCTTTCAATGCGCCAGTGCCAAATTGTATTAGCCAATTCATCACAAGATAGCGACCTGATAACACCCATATGATTGATGTAAGCCACCACTGTAGTATTATCTATTTGAAGGCGGACATGTAAATCCCGTGAATTAGTACAGTAAGCCCGCAGTCCATGAAATGCCCGCAGCATTTCTATATAGTTTATCCCGTGTGACTCCAGGAATGTAGACTCATGAGAGTTCCATCTGCCACCACAACTGGACATCGTATCAGTTGCTCCCCAGCCTTGTGCGCTTGCGTCAGTTCGTAGCACAACATCAGGGTTGCTCACTATGATGGGTCTACCATGGCGCATGGTCGGCCACCTCCGCCCTTGACCGCAGCCTGAAGGGGTGTTTTGTCGGCGGTATCTGCTCCAGCAGGCCTACTCGACGCAGCAGTGGTGTTGCCAGACTGCACTACGGCAGATCTCCCTGGCAGTGGTACGTATTGCACTTTTGCAGGGCTCCCCTGTCGTGCAGCTGTCCCCCGGCCCAGCCCCTTCGGGTCTTCTGAAACTCGGGGAGAGGTCGCTTGTGAAAAGCGAGACCTCTTGCCACGTACCTGGTTCCCCACTCTTTTCTTGGGGGAAGGGGGCTCGAAGCCTGGATCCGTATCCAGCTCCGGAGCGGTAAACCATTCAGGTGAGTCGGCCCCTAAAGCAGCGGGAGCGCCCGACTTCCGCATTCCTGCCCCCACATGCCTCGAAGCTGCCGGTGTTGCTTGCAGCTCCGGGGACAAGGGGCGTTGGCTGGTTGAAGCTCGGCTCCTCGACAGCGTCGCCTTCCTCTTGCCCTTGTCCATCCTGTGGAGTAAAGGTAAGTACTTACCTACCGGCCTTTTATGAAGGAGCCCGAGGAGAGGGCGCACTCCCCCCCCCCCCCCAGCCTGCCGATGCAAATGCGCGCGACGATAAGGCGCGCATGCGTGCTGGCGGGGTCTTCACGAAGTCACTCACGTGACTCCGAAGTAAAATGCCCTGATTGATATCAAATCCTTGAAGAACCAAATATATGGTGAATTCTAGATGAAAACTTTGAATGAAACTCTGGTTGCCTTGGCAATTGACTTTGCAACACAATCTCCCTCCTTGCCTAACGATACCTGACATGGTGAAGAGAGCTTGTAAGCTTGGCTGTTCTCTGTGTGTGCTGCATATATTTGTTCCTACATTGTAGCAGAGAGAACATTCTTGAAGAAGGATCTTGACCCGAAACATCGTCTGTCCATATCCATCCGCAGATGCTGCATGATGTGTTTAGTTCCTCCAGCAGGTTTTTTTTTCAAGATTTTAAAAGATTTTCTTTGTGTGTCAAGCCCCCTGGGGGTCATGGTGAAAATAAACTATTAAATGTATGCCTTCATTTTCCTATATCTTTTTTTCAGACACCTAAATGCCCTTATTCCCAAAAGTCTAAATGTCTCAGTTTTTAAATTTTCAATTATTCTTCATCCTTGGGAAGTTTTTCAGGGAGAGAATTCCAAAGTTCCATCATCATTTGTGGGTTGAATTGTTACTTGAGATCAACATAGTTCTTTTATGTCGTACAAGGAATTGCAGATGCTGGAATATTGAGCAAAAAATACGAAGTCCTGGAGTAACTCAGCGGGGCGAAGGCAACATCGCTGGAGGATATGGATAAGCAATGTTTTGGGTAAGGACACCTTTTACTGTCTGACCCACTGAATTCCTTCAGCACGTTTTTTTTTGCTCATGGTTCTTCTACTGTGCAATTGTTAACAGTTTATTATTTTACTTAAGACTTTAGAGATACGGCGTGGAAACAGGCCCTTCAGCTCACCGAGTCCATGCCGACCAGCAATCAACCCGTGCACTCTAGAACTGTCCTACACACTAGGGACAATTTACAGAAGCCAATTAGTCCACAAACCTGTACGTCTTTGGAGTTTGGGAGGAAACCAGAGCACCCAGAGAGAACCCACACTGTCACGGGGAAAAAGTACAAACTCCGTACAGACAACTCCCATGGTCTGGATCAAATCCGGTTCTCTGGCTCTGTAAGACAGCAACTCTACCGTTGTGTCATTGTGTCTATGCTCGGAATGAATCACAGACTCTCTGGATGTGTACAGGTAAACAGGCTGACACAGTCCTATGGTAGGCCAGATGATATGATGGCTGGATATGGGGGCCAAGGAGAACTCAGCACATGTACCTAATCCTTTGCTGAGACCTCTCTATCCCTCCAAGGCTAGCTGGATCTGTAATCCTCGTCCTTCTGACACAGAAATCAAAGGACAAAGCACATTTATTGTTAAATACACCAATTGGTGCAGTGAAATAAGATAAACATAACACTATAGAATTTAACATTAAACATAAAAAACACATCCCCCCACAGCGGGATCAAAGTTTCCCACCGTGAGGGAAGGCAACAAAGTTTAGTCCTCTTCCTCATTGTTCACCCGAGGTCGGGGCCTATTGAGGCCGCCGCCATGGCAGCCCGATATTTCAGGCCCTCTCCGGAATGATGGAACTCTGGCGTCAGAAGAACACTCTCAGCGACTTGGAATTCCGAAACAGCCGCTTCCTACCGGAGACCGCGGCTCCTGAAGTCCACAGGCTGTGCTGGGCGGACCTCCAACACTGGCAACCTCGGCAAAAGATCCCAGGCTCCACGATGATAAAATCAGCGCCACCGTGGCTGGAAGTTCCGCAGACCACTGCTCCACGATGTTGAAGTCGGCAGTCCCAGCACTCTGGAGCTCCAACATGGCGACCCGGGTAAGGCATCGCTCGCTCCGTGATGGTACCTCAGTGCTGCGCCGCCACTGAAGCTCGAAGCTCTGGCCGATCTCCGACAGGAAAGGCCACGCCAATCCAGATGGTAGTCCGCGAGAAGGGGGCGAAGTTCCTGCTCAGAGGAAGGACGCATCCTCGACCAGGTAGGGACTGGAAAAAGTGGTTTACCCTTCCCAACCCCCACCCCACCCCCATCCCCCACATAAAAAGACTAAAAGGCCTCCAAAACAATTTTTTTTGACAAAATAAAAAAAAGGGTGAAGGACGAACAGCTGCAGGCGAGGCTGCCACACTCGATGGCGCCGCCACTCGGACTCATCAATCCAAGAGAATGAGGAAAAGGCAAAGACCCCTCCACACTACTCCACACTAGTGATAGTCAGAGCATCATAGCATGGCCCTTCATCCACCCACCTTATTTGTTCACTTCAGTGGTGGGAAAAGAAATAAAAACATTAGTTAATAAAACTATTAAAACTCTCCTCTAACCTCCACAGGCATTGAACCCAGTCCACAAACTCGCACTGATCACTGAGCCAAGTCTCTGTTCCACAGTTTTTCCACTCATTACATAAACATCTCACACCATCAAAGAAACACAAGGACACAAACAGTTTGTTCTTTAAAGTGTTTCTGATGAGAAGCCACTGAAAGTGAAATCATGACCCCTTGACTGGTTCAGCTCTGGCAGTTGGGGAATAATGCTCTGAATAGATCCAATTAGATGAAGAATGACTAGATTTAAGTTTTCCATCAAGAACAAAGGCTAGTTAATTTGACAGTGAAGTGAACACAGTGTCCAGGGACTGGAACACCTGAAGTAATAAAGAAAAGCATTGGCCATGGGAAAACCGTTGGAATTTGAAGAGCTGCCCATTGGAGAATGAGTAAGTTCCCAGTAAGAGAGGTTCGTTAAAGCTGTTCCATGACTCTGTATAAGATTATCTACACCAAAGATCCTATAGCGGAGCAAGATAGACCACGCCTGCTAAATGCAATGGGCCGACGTGTAGTACACAACGGAACAGAACGTGGGCCTTTTTTTCATCCATTTCCGTAACCCGACCCGACCCGACTCGCAGTGTAATCAACGTTGCGGGGGATCAGTGTGTGTTAATAAATTAAAATTCTGAAAATGAGGAGAAGATTTTTACCAAATAACTTTTATTTTTACGAGGATGTTTCCGTAACCGGCTTCCGTCTCCGCATTATTATCCTATGGGATCTTTGGTGTGTGCAGACAGAAGCCGGTTATGGAAATGGGGCCTTAAATTACCCGTGAATCTGCCCATGACCGTACTACGTCTTTTTCATCGAGTGGACTATCTTGCTCACTATAGGATCTTTGATTTGCACTCTGATGTGTGTGTGTGTGTGTGTGTGTGTGTGTGTGTGTGTGTGTGTGTGTGTGTGTGTGTGTGTGTGTGTGTGTGTGTGTGTGTGTGTGTGTGTGTGGGGGGGGGGGGGAGGAGGGGGTGACGTAATTAAATAGATATATAGACAAATAGCACGAGGATTTGATTCATTTGCCTTTTCAGTTTTGTGCTAATTAAGGCTGGGACCTGGATTGATTGTCTTTCCATTGAATGGATTGCATGCCACATAGGTACTTCACTGTACCTCTACACATGTCAATAAAGTAAACTGGGTATTTTTCGTTATTTGATATTGAGTAAGTACAAAGTCTGAGAGAGACTTATATGGTTGATGCTGGGAGTTGTTTTCTCTTGTCTGGAACCATTAAAAATATTTTTTAGATAAATAATTGGCAAATTTGAAATGAGATGAGAGATTTCTTAATGAAGAGGATGATAAACGTCTGAAGAAGGGTTTCGGCCCGAAACGTTGCCTATTTCCTTCGCTCCATAAACGCTGCTGCACCCGCTGAGTTTCTCCAGCTCTTTTGTCTACCTTCGATTTTCCAGCATCTGCAGTTCCTTCTTGAACAAATTGTAGACATGATCTCTTTGTTCACAAAAAAAGTGTCTAGCGAATACCAGTCAATCGGTTTGCTTAACCTCACTGGTGGGTAAGCAAGGGACAAGATTCACAGTAACTCTGTCCAATCCTACCACAGATGGAAGATGGAAAATATCGTAATGTTATCCAAGAATAGAGGTAAAACAGGAGAGTAATTCATTACAGGGCTGTCAGATATTGTGAAAATATTAGAATCCATAATAAAGGAATTTTGTAACAGGGCTCTTAGAAAATGTTATGAGTTGGTATGTTTACGAATTTTAATAGCGTGTTGATGAAATAACTAGTAGATAAGCAGTAACCTGTGAAAACAGCACATCTGAATAGTCAAAATGCAAAGATAATGTGCTACACAATAGGTTTATTATTTAAAGAGCTCATGGAGAGGTAAGTGGTGAATATGCATGGATAGAGGATTGGTTAAAGGATAAAAGACAGTGAATAGAAATAAACAGCTCATTGTCTGCTTGACAAACTGTTACCATCAGAATGGTACAGGGCCAGTGCCGGCTTTCTGCTCCATTACAATTCACAATATAGATGAAGGGACAGGCTGCAGTGCATCCAACATTTGCTGATGATAGTTGGAAACATCATATTTGTGAGGATACAAAAACATTCCAAAGGGGCACAGATAGAGCCATCCATTTCCTACTCAAGGGCAATTAGTAATGGGCAATAAATGCAGGTCCCTGATAAGGAATCTAGAATCAAGATGGCAGATGGGGCATAATTTGGAGAAATGTTTGATTCTTTACTTTGGTAGCAAAATAGGAAAAGAAAATTGTGCAGATCCACACTTACTGCAATTGATTTGACTTCATCAGCACCTGGCTCTGGCGATTTTTGGGGGTTGGATGCAACAATCAAGGAGGGAAGAATAGAGGTTTCAAGGTTTACTGGTAATGCTGCTTGAATTGTTTATATTGCATTGAAGCTGCTAAATAATGTACCTGCAAATTGTTAGAATTGACGCTTGGGAAATAAAACACTTGACACCATTCACAAAGTCTAAGCTAAACCATTCGACAACCCTGAATTGTATACATAAGGGCTTAAAATTTGAAAGTACATTTGCCTGACATGCACTTTGAGTATAAGAGAGATGAAGATTTTGGTGATAGGGGAGGGCGGGGGATAAGATAACCCTAATGGCTTGAAATCCATGGGATAGGCAAGAGGAGGAGAAAAGATGGAACCAAACAAAGACTAAATGATGACACAAGGAATTGCAGATGTTGGAATCTTGAGCAAAAATATAAACCACTGGAAGAACTCAGCGCAACATAGTGGAGGATATGGACAGATGACGTTTTGGGTCGGGATCCTTCTTCAGACAAAATGATGCCAAGCTTGGAATTGATTACCCATAAGATATAACCATATAACCATATAACCATATAACAATTACAGCACGGAAACAGGCCCTCTCGGCCCTTCCAGTCCGTGCCGACCATTTGTTTTCCCCTAGTCCCATCTACCTGCACTCAGACCATACCCCTCCATTCCCTTCACGTCCATATACCTATCCACTTTACTCTTAAATGTTAAAATCGATCCTGCCTCCACCACTTGTGCTGGAAGCTCATTCCACACAGCCACCACCCTCTGAGAAAAGAAGTTCCCCCTCACGTTACCCCCAAACTTCTGTCCCTTAATTCTCATGTCATGCCCTCTTGTTTGAATCTTCCCTACCCTCAATGGGAAAAACGTATCCACGGCAACTCTGTCTATCCCTTTCATCATTTTAAAGACCTCAATCAAGTCCCCCCTTAACCTTCTGCGCTCCAAAGAATAAAGACCTAACTTGTTGAACCTTTCTCTGTAACATAGTTGCTGGAACCCTGGCAACATTCTAGTAAATCTCCTCTGTACTCTCTCTATTTTGTTGACATCCTTCCTATAACTAGGCGACCAAAATTGTACACCATACTCCAGAATTGGTCTTACCAATGCCTTGTACAATTTTAACATTACTTCCCAACTCCTATATTCAATGCTCTGATTTATAAAGGCCAGCACACCAAAGGCTTTCTTTACCACCCTATCTACATGCGATTCCACCTTCAGGGAACTATGCACAGTTATTCCTAGATCCCTCTGTTCCACAGCATTCCTCAATTCCCTACCATTTCACCATGTACGTCCTATTTTGATTTGTCCTGCCAAGATGTAGCACTTCACACTTAACAGCATTAAACTCCATCTGCCATCTTTCAGCCCATTTTTCCAAATGGCCCAAATCTCTCTGTAGACTTTGAAAATCTACTTCATTATCCACAACACCACCTATCTTAGTATCATCTGCATACTTACTTATCCAATTTTCCACCCCATCATCCAGATCATTGATGTACATGACAAACAACAGTGGACCCAACTCAGATCCCTGAGGCACCCCACTGGTCACCGGCTTCCAACCTGACAAACAGCCATCCACCATTACTCTCTGACATCTCCCATTCAGCCACTGTTGAATCCATCTTGCTACTCCGCCATTAACACCCAAAGATTGAACCTTCTTAACCAACCTTCCATGGGGAACCTTGTCAAAGGCCTTACTGAAATCCATATAGACAACATCCACTGCTTTACCCTCATCAATTTCCCTAGTTACCGCTTCAAAAAATTCAAGAGGATGGAGGATGGAGGAGGAAAACATTCAAAGTGTGGGGAGGAGTTTCCCAGCTTTAGGTACGAATCGTAGTAGGACACATTAGGATGAATTGTCCTGGTGTTTGTGCAGAAGAAAAATAAGAGCACAAAGGGAAACGGATGGAGGATACGGAAGCAGCAAGACAAAAAGTTTGGCGATAGTTTGCTTGCAGGAAATGAGACCGACTGATGGGTTATGGAGATTGTATAATTTCATTTTGACATTTGCATCTCAGAATTAGCTATGACTCGCACAGCACTGGATATGAGTGTACTGCTCATTTTTAGTCTGCATCCTCTGAGGGTATAGGAACTGGAACAAGCATCAGTCACACTGAAGCGGATATGGATGATTGTTCCACTGTGTCAAATGCCTGCTGCATTTACAGTGCAGATTCGCAGTGATGCAAGACTGTACAATACTGGAGAACATGGAAGGGATGACCATTGGCATCTTGAGGTTAAAAAAACCCAAAAAGGAATTTGGATATTGTTAGAGGTTAAAACATGGCAGGGGCTGGGGTTGGGAAGTATTGAGCAAACATATTCACCCACAACACACCTCTTTCACTCGTTCTGTCTCTCACACACACACACACTCATAGAGTCCTACCACAATAAAGGAAACTGTAACATATATTATGTTTGTAATATGATAGGAGAATAACAATTGATCCTTTAATGTCTCAACCCCTTTAATGTTTCATGTGACCAAATAAGTTCCTGTATTGTAACAGTATATGGTGGTAGAAAATTCGAGAAGGTGACTGCTGGAAAGGAAAAACATCTCTAAGATGCAGCTGGGTCTTTTTCATAAGAAAGTTGAATTATTTTTTTTATTTATTAACTTAGAGTAGATGAATAGATTACAAATGAAATTTCGAGGCTGAGCTTGAAATAGAATACTTAACATTAGGCAGCAACCGTGCAGTCACACACTGAGACCATGAGTTGAAAATTAAACTGCATGATCAAACAACCATGGTGGGAAAGGTGGACCACATCACAAATTACTGAGCTGCTGGATTTCCGGATAAGTAACCTGTCCAGAGAATGTAGAGAGTGGAATGAAGAGAGGATACTCAATGGCAAAGGCCAATAAAATGGAAAGGAGGAAAAGAAGGATTTTTTTATACACATTGGTCACTTTAGACTATAAATATAGCATAGAAACAAGCCCTTCAGTCCACCAAGTCTGCGCTGACCAGCGATCACTTCATACATTAGCACTATCCTACTATACTACACAGTAGGGACAACTTACAATTTTTTTTACCGAAACCAATTAACCTGCAAACCTTGGAGTGTGGGAGGAAACCAAGAAAACCCACATCGGGAGAAAGTACAAACTCTGTACAGCTGGCACCCGTAGTCAGGATCAAACCTGAGTCTCTTGCGCTGTAGGGCAGCAACTCTACCATTGTGCCATTGTGCTGTCTTGGGGAAGAAAATTGTACCATAACATAAATCCCTCAAGTAAGAACCAGCAGAAAACATTTGATGCCTTAGAAAAACATTGCATCCCACCTGGAAATGAAATGATTGACCTATTTGGCCATTGGTTCCTTGCTAGCCACCAGGATTAGGGCAAAACCTTTGATAGTTTTATCTGTCCCACTTAGGAGACCTAAACAGCAACCTGTGGTGACCTTGTCCGCCACCCAAGGTTTTCACGAGGTCACCGATTTTTTGGTCACTCTCCCTAATGGTCGAAAGTGGTTTCCGCGTGGTCAAGGCTTCATCTAGGTTGCTGCTATTTTTTCATTATGATTAAAACCCGCCTCGACTAAAAATAGGTTTTTGCCGTTTTTAAAATCGATAATTTTTTAGCCACAGGTCTAGTCGAAGCCGGCTTTCTTCATAGTCGAGGAAGGTTTTCAACATATGCTTGGGAGATGGTAGGACGTTGCAGGTCACCTCGGCCTTGATTTTTTTTTGGGTGGCGGGCAAGGTCACCAGAGGTTGCTGTTTAGGTCTCCTAAGTGGGACAGGGGTTGCTAAAATTGTTAAGGAGATAATTGCAATTTTGACATCTGACCGACGCACACATCAGAAATTGGGATTATTTGTGAATGCAGAACAGACCACAGTTTAAATGTTTCAGATTTTATGGAATGTAGATGGCTGATAAACTAAAAAGATTTTCATGCGAGAAAATGCATGAATTATGTGGTTTGGAGACATAAAATAGTGGGTTTGGAGACATAAAATAGACCAGATATCTCCACTTGGTCTGGTGACAGTGTTATCATGAGGTGCTGCCTTTGTTCATTGCCAGAGATTCCCATTTGAATCTGGAAAGAAGTGTGAGGGACTACTGTGTAGACCAGTCATGGGACTTTCTCTTTTTTGTGAACCTCATATGGTTTTACAATGAGTGGTTTTGTGAACATTATTCCTACAGCCATATCTGCTCTTTTTAAAACAAATCTAGATTATTGACTGGATTTAAATGTTATAAAACCCACAGTGATCTTGAATTCTAGTCTTCAGATTGTTTATCAAGGCAACTGGATCACCAGGCTGTTAATTAAACCCTACTGAACCCTAAACAGAGGGAATAAAAATGAAAAGGTAGGTACAACTAAATAAAATTCACAAATGTTTTTTCTACTTACTAAACTTGGGACAAAAGCATGGAGAGCTGCTTTTGTACAGGGTCCTCAGTGAGTAAGGGTGATGCCTGTTACAGTATATTAAATGTAAACTGGCAATTTCTATAAATAAAGTAATTATTGGCAATACCTTATCAGCCATGAGTTTTGTGGCGAGGCAGTTTCTAGGACTCACGACAAACAATCTATTGTACAGCAAATAAATTAACATCACAAACAGAGTCTACGTTCTGTATAGGTTTATTATTGTTATGTGATATAGTAAAAAACTTTGTTTTGCATTCAAGGTTTCCAATATATCTCGGTACACGTGACAATAATAAACCAATACCAACGGTATCGATCTCCACCTTACGTAGTTACAGTACTATCGCTGTGAGTCTACGAAGAACATCGGAAATATAAACTACAACAGATTCTCTCAGTACAAGCAGGGTAACCACACTAACTTATGCCCCTGTCCCACTTAGGAAACCTGAACGGAAACCTCTGGAGACTTTGCGCCCAACCCAAGGTTTCCGTGCGATTCCCGGAGGTTCCCGGAGGCTTTTGTCAGTCTCCCTATTGGTGGAAAATGGTTTCCGTTTTTAAAATCGGTAATTTTTTAGTCGAAGCTGGTTGCGATGCTAGTTGAAGGTGATTGCCGGAGGACAAAAACCTCCGGGAACCGCACGGAAACCTTGGGTGGGGCGCAAAGTCTCCAGAGGGTTCCGTTCAGGTTTCCTAAGTGGGACAGGGGCATAAGAAAACAACATGCGGTGAATGGAGGAAATTATACATAAATTATTGAGATAAAATAAACCAGTCTTTGATAGTGCTATGTTCACCGAGATTGACTAGGAGGAGAATCAAGTGGGAATTTCTGTTAACTCACAAAGGCTGCACACAGCGATAGTACTGTAACAACATAAGATCGATGCCATTGGTATTGGTTTATTATTGTCACGTGTACCGAGATATATTGGAAAACCTGAATGCAAAACAAGGTTTTTTACTACATCATATAACAATAATAAACCTATACAGAATACCTATTCAGAATTAAAGGACTTTTTTTAGGAAGGAGAGGAGGAGAAATTTCTGTAGTCAGAGGGTGATGAATCTGTGGAATACTTTGCCACAGAACGTTGTGGAGGCCAAGTCAGCGAATACTTTTACGGCAGAGATAGATAGATTCTTGATTAGTACAGGGAAGAAGGCAGGAACGGGGTACTAATTGTGGATGATCAGCCATGATCACAGTGAATGGCCATCCTGGCTCGAAGGGTCGAATGGCCTACTCATGCCCCTATAGTCTATTGTTATGGGGAGAAGGCATCAGAATGGGGTTAGGTGGGAGAAATATAGCAGCCATGATTGAATGGCGGAGTAGACTTGATGGGCCGAATGGCCTAATTCTACTATTCCTTATAACATTATGACCTACTAGACTAAGTGGGACCATTGAGTCCCAGCATCACACGGGAGGGCTGGTCCCCTAAAGCAATATTCCACCTCTCCACCAAATCCAATATTGGTGGTCAGTGGGGTGGGGTGGAGTCTAGTATGGGCATTGTGGGCAGAAGGGACTGGTCTCCAGAGGACTAGTATGGACATTGTGGGCCAAATGGATTCTTAGGCTGGCGGCTCAATCACTCAAGCCTGTTGTGCTGGCAGCTCGCTCACTCACAGCTGGTGGGCTAGCAGTTGACTCACGGCTATTCCTTGAAATTCCATTTCAAGCAGGGTGCAAGGCCACCAAATTCAAGTGCAGTTTCATACCATTTCAAGCAGGGTGCAAGGCCACTAAAGTCAGCGAGTCGTTACCTTTCCCTCCACCATCTTGTAGAGACTGAGCCACGCCCACACTTCTGGGTTTTATAGTCCCTCCCCCTCCCACCAGAAGGGGCATGGCCTTCATGCCATGACTGACAGGAGAGAGAATCTGAACATTTAAAAAACATTAATAAGTTTTATTTTTCATCAATGGGAAAAATCCTCGGCACCTGATGAGCGAAGGGGGACTCTTATGGCCAAGAATCACAGCTGTACGTGGTAGCGTTTTTTCTAAATTAAATATATAGTGCAAACAGGAAGTGGTCAAAGTTAGACTTTTAATTATATAGAAGGCAAGGCAACTTTAATTAGGCAAGGCAACTTTAATTAGGCAAAGCAACTTTAATTAGGCAAGGCAACTTTAATTAGGCAACACAGCTTTAGCATTTCCAAACCAAAGGCAACACAGCTTTAGCATTTCCAAACCAAAGGCAACACAGCTTTAGCATTTCCAAACCAAAGGCAACACAGCTTTAGCATTTCCAAACTATATTTTCAAACCACATTAAGGGCACTGACAGGTTAGTAAAACCACTCACAGTTTGGTAGACATGTGTTCAGCGTTAGTCACAGCTCAGACTGAGAGACGTGACCCTCTTGCTCCCCCATGAGACTGACTGAGGCACTTGACACTTCCGGGTTTTATAGTCCCTCCGGAAGGGCGTGGCCTTTAGGAGAGTGAATCTCAACATTTTTTAAACACAAATAACTCTTTTATTTTTCATGGATGGGAAAAATCCTCTTGTCCTGCGCAGCGGAGGGGTAAGATAGCCAAAAATCACAGCCGTAAGTGGCAGCATTTTTTCTAAAATCAATATACAGAACAACAGGAAGTGATCAAGATCAGAGTTTAGTAATATAGATACCATTACCAGTAGCTACCATTTCCACTTTGTCTGGTTATCACAAGGTGCAGCTTTTATTCACTCACAGAGATTCTCACTTGATATTGAAAGATGTGACGCACTACAGTGTGTTTTACAGGGTTGCATTAATGGAGGGAAGTTGCAGATCGGGTAGAGTGTGACATGTCTTTGGACACTTTCATGGTGGTTGGATCACATGATTTCTCGCTCCAATGACCTATCTCTCTCAATGGCCTCCCCATCACTTCTTTTGTATTTTCGTGATTAATAAAGCAACCACGCCTGAGAATTTTCCTTTTGAAAGTTGCTGAACCGGTTGTCGCCAAGAATAGTCATTGCATATCCTTTGAGTATGTTGCTCCCTCTGATGGCTGAGATGAGATATGACATTTGCGCCAAACAGCTACCGCCTCAAATGTCTGTAGTTTGGATCTTATCAAAATATCCTCAAAGTAATCTTCAACACCAACACATTCTCACCAAGAAGGGTCTGAAGAAGGGCCCTGATGCAAAATATCACCTATCCATGTGTAGGAAAGAACTGCAGTTTAAACTGAAGAATGGCACAAAATGGTGGGGTAACCAGGGAAACAGGCAGCATCTCTGGAGAGAAGGAATGGGTGATGTTTCGGGTCAACACTGAAGAAGGGTCTCGACTCGAAACGTCACCCATTCCTTCTCTCCAGAAATGCTGCCAGCCCCGCTGAGTTACTCCACCATTTTGTGTCTCAACACAAATCCATGTTCTCCAGAGATACTCCCTGACCCGCTATTACTCCAGTACTCTGTGCCTGTTTTAGTAAACCAGCATCTGCAGTTCCTTGTGTCAAGAATACCAAGAGTTCTATTAATCATATGTCCAGATAGGCTAGATAAGCTGCATCCCAGAGTACTTAAGGAAGTAGCTCTGGAAATAATGGATGCATTAGTGATAATCTTTCAAAACTCTTTAGATTCTGGAGTAGTTCCTGAGGATTGGCGGGTAGCAAACGTAACCCCTCTTTTTAAGAAGGGAGGGAGAGAGAAAATGGGGAATTACAGACCAGTTAGTCTAACATCGGTAGTGGGGAAACTGCTAGAGTCAGTTATTAAAGATGGGATAGCAGCACATTTGGAAAGTGGTGAAATCATTGGACAAAGTCAGCATGGATTTACGAAAGCTAAATCATGTCTGACGAATCTTGTGGAATTTTTCGAGGATGTAACTAGCAGCGTGGATAAGGGAGAACCAGTGGATGTGGTGTATCTGGACTTCCAGAAGGCTTTCGACAAGGTCCCACATAAGAGATTAGTATACAAACTTAAAGCATGCTCCCTGTACCCCAAAAGACAGGGATTATTGGTCTTAATGACTACAGGCCTGTCACACTGACTTCTGTAGTCATGAAGACCCTTGAAAGACGTGCTGGCCCAGCTGAAAAATATCACAAACCCCCTGCTGGACCCTCTGCAGTTTGCATACCGGACCAATAGATCAGTGGATGACGCAGTCAACCTAAGCCTGCGCTTCATCCTCCAGCACCTAGACCACCAGGGGATCTATGCGAGGATTTTGTTTGTGGATTTTAACTCTGCATTCAACACCATTGTGCCAGAGTTACTACACTTCCAAATTCTCCCAGTTGACTGTGCCTGAACCCCTCTGTCAGTGGATCACCAACTTAATGACGGACAAGAAGCAGCATGTGAGGCTGAGAAAGCACATCTCAGACTCGCTGACCCTCAGCATAGGAGCACCACAAGGCTGCGTACTCTCCCCTCTCCTTTATTCTCCCTACACCAACAACTGCACCTCCATAGCTTCTCAACTTTGCGGATGACACAACCCTGATTGGACTGATCCAGGATGGGGAGGAATCTGCCGACAGACAGGAATTGTCACGGCTGGCATCCTGGTGCCTTCGTAACAACCAGGAGCTCAATGCTCTTAAGGCAATGGAATTGATAGTAGACTTTAGGAGAGCTCCCCCCACTCACCATCAACAACACCACATCACATCTGTGGAGTCTTTTAAGTTCCTTGGAACCATCATCCCCAAAGACCTTAAATGGGGAGCGACCATCGACTCCACAGTCAAAAAGGCCCAACAGAGGATGTACTTCCTGCTGCTGCTGAGGAAGCACAATCTGCCACTGGCAACGATGGTCCAATTCTATACTGCCACCAAACACGACATCCGGAGGCTGCAGCGAATTGTTCAATCAGTTGAGAAGGTTGTTGGCTGCAACCTTCCCCCCATTAACGAACTGTACACTGCAAGGGCCAGGAAGCGCGCGGGTGAGATCATCTCTGACCGCTCTCACCCTGGCCACAAACTCTTTGAAGCACTTCCCTCTGGAAGGCGACTCCAGACTGTCAAAGCCCCCACAGCCAGACGTAGAAACAGCATTTTTCCACGAACAGTAGCTCTACTCAATAACCAAAAGTCTGAAGCCTCCTTTTGCTCTGGTATTTTATTTCATTCACATGTTTAAACTATAATGTTTTATTCTTAATGTTTTCATGTTTTATGTTTTATTCTTAATTGTTTACTGTGCGTCGTGTGTTACTTGCGAGCGGAGCACCAGGGCAAAGTCCTTGTATGTGTACGTACTTGGCCAATAAACTTATTCATTCATTCATTCATTCATTCATTCATACATTCATTCAAATAAGTGGATACAAGGAACTGCAGATTCAAATCTACAAAAAGAATACATAAAGTGTTGGAGTAACTCAGTGGTCAGGCAGCATCCCCAGAGAACATGACAGGTGACCTTTGGGTTGCGAGTCTGAGGAAGGGTCCAGACTAGAAACGTCAACTATCCATGTTCTCCAGAGATGCTCCCTGGCCCGTTGAGTTGCTCTAGCACTTTGTCTCTTTTTTGTAGCTATGAGGTTCCTGAAGGTCTCAGCCCATACTTCCTTGCAGTGTATTGAAGTCTGTGGGAGAGTGATTGTCAATTTCAGTCACTTTAATCAATGGCTCCCTACTCAATGCTTTGTGATTTGGAAACATTCCCTGGAGTTCATTTTCATTTATCCAGCGTTGCCAGTGATTCCATTGCCTGTACACCAGCACCCTCTTCTGGTTTGCCACAAGACAAACCAGATTTTAAATCCCTCGGTCTTGCGGATGATTTACGACTTGAAGTATCGTCTGTCCATTTCCCTTCAGAGATACTGCCTGTCCTACGAAGGTCCTCCAGCACTTTGTGTTGTGTTCATCCTTTTCATGCAATCGTTCTTTGTAATGTTGATAAATGTCTGTTAAATGTTATGAACTAGCTGCTTAAATATTGACAATAGAAAATAAACAATAGGTGCAGGAGTAGGCCATTCGGCCCTTCGAGCCAGCACCGCCATTCATTGTGATCATAGCTGATCATCCTCAATCAATACCCCGTTCCTGCCTTCTCCCCATATCCCCTGACTCCGCTATTTTTAAGAGTCTATCTAGCTCTCTCTTGAAAGCATCCAGAGAACCTGCCTCCACCGCCCTTTGAGGCAGAGAATTCCACAGACTCACCACTCTCTGTGAGAAAAAGTGTTTCCTCGTCTCCGTTCTAAATGGCTTACTCCTTATTCTTAAACTGTGGCCCCTGGTTCTGGACTCCCACAACATCTGGAACATGGTTCCTGCCTCTAGCGTGTCCAAACCCTGTAACAATCTTATATGTTTCAATGAGATATCCTCTCATCGTTCTAAACTCCAGAGTGTACAAGCCCAGCTGCTCCATTCTCTCAGCATATGACAGTCCCGCCATCCCGGAAATTAACCTTGTAAACCTACGCTGCACTCCCTCAATGGCAAGAATGTCCTTCCTCAAATTAGGGGACCAAAACTGCACACAATACTCCATGTGTGGTCTCACTAGGCCTCTGTACAACTGCAGAAGGACCTCTTTGCTCCTATATTCGAAATCTGCCGCTGATGTGTCCTTTGGCCTATTTATTCAGTCCACTTTGTACAACTCTACCTTATTGCCCTTATTTAAGTTAAGCACATTGGATTTGGACCCTGAGTGTTCACGCTCAAATTATACCTGGAGCTCTACACCCTCAAAATCCTTAATCATAACATATCTTATTAAGCCTACCTCTTACACATGACTTGATCTAAAATGGCCTGTTCCCAGGCAAGTCTTGTGTACTGCCCTACTTTGACAAAAGGAAGCAACTGACAATTTTGTCAAAATTGAGTTATTGCTTGTTTTATGGTATTTGAGATATGCTCTACACAATGGTGAACAAAATAAGTCCTTCTCTGAGTACAATTTGAAAATATTTATACCAGAGAAGTAAGAAATTCCATCGCAGAGAGCTGAAAGAAAAACACGTTTTCCTAATTTACAAGAATACTTATTTCTGTCAGTTGCTTCCTTTTTGTCAAATTAGGGCAGTATAGACACAAAGTGCTGGAGTAATTCAGTGGGTCAGGCAGCATCTCAGGAGGAAGGATGGATCCCGACCCAAAACATCACTCATCCTTAGTGAAGAAGGGTCTCGACCCGAAACGTCGCCTATCTCCTTCGCTCCTTAGATGCTGCTGCACCCGCTGAGTTTCTCCAGCCTTTTGTGTACCCTCGATTCTCCAGCATCTGCAGTTCCTTCTTTAACACTCATCCTTCTTTTCCAAAGATGCTGCCTGACCTTTGCTAAAAACCAGCAATCTCAGTTCTTTGTTTCTAGGTTCTGTAATATACTGCTCTAAGAATTATTCTTTCACTGTTACCCTGACAATTTGATTAGTCTAATCAAGATGCTGATTAAGATTACCCATAAGGATTGCAGTTCCCTTGCATAATTCCCCATTTATGCTGCTACAGCATCAATTTGCGAGCCATACACTACCCCGGTCACGTCTCCAATCGACTGCTATTCATTATTTATGTCACAATCAATTCCATGTTACCTTCCAATGCATCTATACCACTATTCAGCACAATTTCTAGAAATCTCAAACCGTTTCTCCAGTGTGGGTCATGCATCAGATCTTAGTGTCCAGCAGGTGTTAAAGCCAAAGCCAGAATCATCAACAGCTCAGATATTCCTGACCAAGTGAGCACACAACATTATTCATGGGTCAGTACCCTCAGCCACAGTTAGGTGAACATGTACAGCTATGGTCTCATTCTATGACATGGAGTTACGTATTAAGTGTTTAAAAGGAAAGAAAGAGAGTGGAGTGGTGTAGCGGAGAATTATAAGGTCAGGGTCTTAGCAGCTGAAGGCGAGGCCCAAACACAGTGGGCTAAAGAAACCAGAGGCCAGAGCTGGGGGAGGATAGTTGGGCGAGGGGGGCGGACATGAAGAATCTCCACATGTAACACAATTCCTCAACCCAACATGAAAACCCTGATGTCCAGTGGGCACACTTTTACAATGCAGCAACAGCAGCCATGCAGTATTTCATGCATTTCATATATTTTGTGTTTTTATGACTTGGCAGATCAATTTCCCTCCTGGGATAAATAAAGTTCTATCGTATACTATCGAAAACACGCCCTTCTGCCCAAGTCGTCCATGCTGACCAAGATGCCTATCTACGCAAGTCCTACTTGCCCACATGCTTCCAAGATGACGCCCAACACAGGCAACTATTTGCGTGCTAGCCACAGAAGCAGATCTACAAACTCACATTACAATCGCTCCACACTCTTAAATCAGTATTCCTTATGGGGCTGTCCCACTGTACGAGCTCATTTAAGAGCTCTCCCGAGTTTAAAAAAAAATCAAACTCGTGGAAGCATGTGGAATGTACGTAGCGGGTACGTTGGAGCTCGTACTTCTCTTAGCGGCTCGTAACGCTAACGGCAGGTACTCGGGAGAGGCGGTAAGCTCAGGAAGACTCGTGAAGATTTTTAAACATGTTGAAAAATGTCCAGGAGAGCCCCAAGTACCTACGAGCGGCTATTACCGTAATTCCCCGAGTTTGAATCAGAGGAAACTCGGGAGAACTCTTGAATTAACTCGTACAGTGGGACAGCGCCATAAAGCAACATTTTTATACACTGTAAATGGATTGATTGTAATCTGTTATTGTCTTTCTGCTGACTGGTTAGCACACAACTAAAGGTTTTCACTGTACCTCGGTACACGTGACAATAAACTAAACTGAAACATGTTTGATCCATATCCCACAAAATCTTTCCTATCCTTGTACCTGTCCAAATGTTTTTTTAAATACTGTTAAGGGCCTGTCCCACTTTCACGAGGTAATTCACGAATTCTCCCGAGTTTTCCCCTGATTCAAACTCGCATAATGTTCGTAACGTGTCCGTAGGAGTTTGTAGATATATCGTAGCGGCTCGTTATGCCAGCCGTAGGTACTCGTGGCATCAGATAAGTCGGGACGTTTTTTTCCAGCCCGATAAAAAATGTCAACGAGTTAAAAAATGGTCGGGATGAAAGAATTAAGTCGTGAAAGTGGGACAGGCCCTTTATAGTACCTGCCTCAATTGCTCCCTCTGGCAGCTCATTCCATATACCCACCATGTTCCATAATTCTGCCCTGAACTCAAGGCACATCCCGCAAAGGCTAAGAAGCAGGGTTCCAACTCCCAAAAGTATGTCAGATGTAGTAGGATTGGAGCAGGTAGCCAAAGTAAATATTTATACTGTAATAAATATTTATGACATAATAAACACATTAAAAATACATGCCTCTAAAGTCCCAGATTACCTGTCAACACTTGAAGAAGAATCTAATCTCCTTCGGGTTTTTTTGAGCAAGAATTGTAAGTTGAGCTGATGTCTTATCCATTTGTACAACTGGGTCATGCTTCTCAGTTGAGCTATCGGTAATCTTTTCCTCTTATTCCCTTTGAGAATATCTGCTGACGTTTCTTGTGACATGGGCTTAGAAAAGTTTGAGCAATGAATTTGTTTTTTAGTCTAACTTTTGCTGCTCCTTTTTAGGAGGGCAGTAGGTTGTAGCCAAAAGGATTAGCAACAGAGGACTAATTTTACAGATTTTTCATTATCAGCAAAAAAAAGATACATGTGTCTTTTTAGGCTGTGCTTTATTTGGTGATGGCACATGCCAATACAGTGCATCAACACCTCTAAAAAGTACCAGTACAATCTACTGGCATCTCAAAAAGTTAAATAATAGATTGATGTACAGCAGTCAATAGTGTCACGTGAACTCCAATATACGTACTGGCACCTTTATGTCTTTAAAAAAAAACTACATATAGGAGATTGCTATCGTGAGCCCTTTGAGGTTTAAAGAGGATGTAGGAGAGATCCTAAGAAAGCAGTTAGGAGGGCAGAATGGGGTTATGAAATAGCTCTGGGCAACAAAATTAAAAAAAATCTAATAAGTGCATCTGTAAAGGCAGGAACTCAAAATATGAATGATTGTTACTTTGCTCTTTGGGGGCAGCTTTCCTTAAGTCATCCTATCCAAAGAAGTAATACTTGCAATAGAGCGACTATAACAAAGGTTCACCCAATTAATTTCCTACTCACGCTGCCTCGGCAAGGCCAGCAAGCATAATCAAGGATAAGTCGCACCCTAACCACTCCCTCTTCTCCCCTCTCCCATCAGGCAAAAGGTATAGAAGTGTTAAAGCACATACCTCCAGATTCAGGGACAGTTTCTTCCCAGCTGCTATCAGGCAACTGAACCATCCTACAACAACCAGAGAGCAGAGCTGAACTACTATCTACCTCTGTGGTGACCCTCGGACTATCCTTGATCGGACTTTGCTGGCTTTACGTTGCACTGAACATTATTAATTAAAAAAAAACGTTATTCCCTTATCATGTATTTATACACTGTAAATGGCTCGATTGTAACCATGTATTGTCTTCCTGCTGGCTGGATAGCACGCAACAAAAACTTTTCACTGTGCCTCCGTACACGTGACAATAATCTAAACTGAACTGAACTGACTTTACAATCCTGACTTCACTGCATCATTTCAGATTTTTCTTTTACTTCCCAATTTTGGGAGATGATCTTCATGCTCAATGATTATGTGAGAAAGGTGATAGTGAATCAGAGATATAATGGCCTTTTCATTTAACTCAACCCAGCATTCCCCCCAGGATTAATTTCACTCCCTTTATTCTCAGGAGAAACTGATTTCATTGTATAAAAGAAGAACTCATTAACGCTCTGAGATTGGGATCAGAAAGATAAGATTCTGTAAAATGAAGCTTGGATTATTTACATCATGATGTGTATTGAAATTAAATTTGCTGGGGACCTATGAGACAGACTGTGATTGCATTAGATTACTCAGGACTTTGTTGCTCGAAGCTGAAACAATTCTTCACTTGTTCAAAGGAAGACATTGAAAGGAAAAAAATCATCCATTTGCATATTTTTACTTGCTGATCTCCAGAATCTGACAGTTTTTGTTACATTTTATTTCTCCACTGAATTGTAAATGAATCGTTAGTTAATTTAAAAGGAAGATATACATTTATACAGCATTGCACATTACCTCAAGCTTGGAGCCAAGAAGAACAAGAAGAAACCAATATGATGTCGGTAGGAGGAAAGCAGGTGATTGACTTGTAACTAAAGGATGCTTTCCAAAATGAGGGACGAGTTTTGTTTACACCTGACCTGGCTTCCCCGGAGATAGATGTGAACTCTTGGATCACCACGAGTTCAGTAGGTGATGTAAACAGATTAGTACAAAATTAGAGCTTCAGCAACTTTTGAATGCCCAGAAGACTACCAAAAGTTGTAGACACTGCCCAGTCCATCATGGGTCTGACCTCCCCACCATCGAAGGGATTTACCGGAGTCGCTGCCTTAAATAGGCAGCCAGTATAAGAGACCCACAGCATCCTGGCCATACACTCATTTCATCCCTGCCAAGAAGGTACAGGAGCCAGCAAATCATAATGTCCAAGTTCGGGAACAGTTTCTTCCCTACAGCCATTAGGCTAAAAAATACTACAACCTTCAAATATCCTCTGAATTACATATACTATTATTGTTATTATTGCACTATTATTCATTTTTTATGTTTGCATATATAAATATGTGTGTGTATACATGAATACATATATATATATATATATAAACATAAAAAACAAATAATAGTGCAATAATATAGATATATATAATATATATATCTATATTACTAAAAGTCTGATCTTGACCACTTCCTGTTGTTCTGTATATTGATTTTTGAGGAAACGCTGCCACTTATAGCTGTGATTTTTGGCCATCTTCGAGTCCCCCTCCGCAGCGCAGGAAAAGAGGATTTTTCCCATCAATGAAAAATAAAAGAGTTATTTGTTTAAAAAAATGTTGAGATTCTCTCTCCTGAAGGCCACACCCCTTCCAGAGGGACTATAAAACCCGGAGGTGTTGAGTGCCTCAGTCAGTCTCTGCAAGATGGGGGAACGAGAGGGTCATGTCCTTCAGTCTGAGCTGTGAATGACACTGAACACATGTCTACTAAACTGTGAGTGGTTTTACTGACCTGCCAGTGCCCTTAGTGTGGTTTGAAATTATAGTTTGGAAATGTTAAAGCTGTGTTGCCTTTGGTTTGGAAATGCTAAAGCTGTGTTGCCTTTGGTTTGGAAATGCTAAAGCTGTGTTGCCTAATTAAAGTTGACTTGCCTAATTAAAATTGCCTTGCCTAATTAAAGTTGCTTTGCCTAATTAAGGTTGCCTTGCTTAATTAAAGTTGCCTTCTATATAATTAAAAGTCTAATCTTGACTACTTCCTTTTTGCGCTTTATATTGATTTTAGAAAAAACGCTACCATGTACGGCTGTGATTTTTTTGGCCATCTTACTTAGAGTCCCCCTCCGTTCATCAGATGCCGAGGATTTTTCCCGTTGATGAAAAATAAAAGAGTTATTAGTGTTTAAAAAATGTTGAGTCAATCACGTCAATCACGTCATGAAGGCCACGCCCCTTCTGGTGGGTGGGGGAAGGGACTATAAAACCCAGACGTGTGGGCGTGGCTCAGTCTCTGCAAGATGGAGGAGGAAAAAGGTCACGACTCGCTGTCTTTAGTGGCCTTGCACCCTGCTTGAAGTGGTAAGAAATTGCACTTGAATTTGGTGGCCTGCGTGAATTGGAATTTGAAGGAATAGCCGTGAGTCAACTGCCAGCCCACCAGCTGTGAGTAAGTGAGCTGACAGCACAAGAGGCTTGGGAGACTGAGCTGCCAGCCCAAGAATCCATTCAGCCCACAATGTCTATACTAGTCCTCTGGAAACCGGTCCCACAACGGATCCCACTTAGTCTAGTTATATATGTGTGTATGGGGGGGGGGTATGAATTTTTTTTCTCTCATTTATTATATTGTTTACAATTCCTATGTTTACATATTCTGTTGTGCTGCTGCAAGTAATAATTTAATTGTTCTATCTGGGACGTATGACAATAAAACACCCTTGACATGGGAAGTTAGCAGGATTTTTGCCTGATATTATGATGATTTTTCCAAGTAGGATGTGGGACTAATAGAGTTTTGTGATTTAAACAATCCTCTTTAATGTGTACGAGCAAGAGAAGAGTTGAATGTGTCACAGTAAATATCGTCATATTCAGCAACGGAACGCATAACGAATGAGAATGAAATATTACTGCAGATTTATGTTTGGGCTCAGTTTAATATTCATGATGTCGAGTGTATTCTATGTCAATATATTGCCTTAGGAAAAGCTTGGATTAATATTACTTCTTGTCTGGTAGGGGGAATAGAGCATTTTCCTTTTGGCCAGACTCATTTTCCCAGTTTAGCTTGATCGAGAATGCCCTGTGAACATTGCCCAAGGATCTGGGATATGACACTGTATTGTTTAAATACTTAGATACACACATGGGTATGCAAGGAATGGAGGGAAATTATTCATGTGCAGGCAGAGGAGATTAGTTTAACTTCATAACACGTTTGGCATGGATATTGTGGGCTGAAGGGCAGATGGGGCTCTTCAGCTTGGGAAGGCAGTCCATCTAGGAGAGGGAAAACTCTGATTTAAAACCTCCACTGCCTTGTGGCCATATCCAATCATGGAAAAGGCTCCTGGAGTAAACCTCAAGAAAATCCGGAGTCGGAGTCACTAAGTCAGTTCGTCGTTGTCTACAACCTCACTCTGGCAGCTCCTGCGACGGCGCTGGTGCCAAACTGTAACGGCCCTGCAGTTCCTTTGGATTGATCAACGACGTGGAGAGGGGGGATGTGCTGCATGGGCAACAGCCTGTCCTCCATATGACATCGCCCAGGCTTGTAACCGACAAACTAGGATGCATCACCCATGGTCAGTCATGACCGAGGCGGGCCTACTGAAGTGCCCGTTCCTGTGCTCCAATGTTCTATGTAGACATGCACACAAGGAACTGCAGATGCTGGAATCTTGTGTCGAACACAAAGTGCTGAAGTAACTCGGTGGGTCAGGCAGCATCTCTGGAGGAGATGGATAGACAATATGCAGGAAGGAACTGCAGATGCTGGTTTAAACCAAAGATAGACACAAAAACTCAGCGGGACAGGCAGCATCTCTGGAGAGAAGGAATGGGTGACACTTCGGGTCGAGACCCTTCTCAAATCTGTGGAATTCTCTGCCACAGAAGGTAGTTGAGGCCAGTTCATTGGCTATATTTAAGAGGGAGTTAGATGTGGCCCTTGTGGCTAAAGGGATCAGGGGGTGTGGAAAGAAGCCAGGTACAGGATACTGAGTTGGATGATCAGCCATAATCATATTGAATGGTGGTGCAGGCTCGAAGGGCCGAATAGCCTACTCCTGCACCTATATTCTATGTTTCTATGTTTCAGACTAGTCTCGGGAAAGGGAAACGAGGGATATAGACGATGATGTAGAGAAATAAAGAATAATGAATGAATGATATGCAAAAAAGTAACGATGATAAAGGAAAGGCCATTGTCAGCAGTTTGATGGGTGATAGCGAGAAGCTGGTGCGACTTGGTTGGGGAGGGATGGAGAGAGAGGGATTGCCAGGGATACTTGAAGTTAGAGAAATCAATATTCATACCACTGGGCTGTAAGCTGCCCAAGCGAAATATGAGATGCTGTTCCTCCAATTTGCATTTAGCCTCACTCTGACAGAAAATGCTACAGGTTGGGACCTTTCAGTACTGTTCTATATAGTGAGTGAGCAATCTCCAGTCTGCCATTCGAGAGGCCCAGAGCAGTTAGTGTGACGGGAAAGCTGGCCAGTGAGTGAGTCCCAGACTCTCTGCTGCTGCAGTGTTTCATAACAGTGATAGTTACAGGTGGTCCTGCTATAACTCAACAGTTGCCTCCCCAAGAAACATTGTATTATCGATAATCGGGTTATTAAAACAATTTATAAAAACAATTATGTCAAAAAATGGGTTTTGGGGCTAGAGAGATGTGGACTCTAAGAATACATTTTTATCTCTGCACGAATTTCAACAATAAAGGTGTTTTGTCACTGCAAGCTAAAATCACTAAAGGCTGTATGTTATATTGTTTAATAGTGTATCATTGCACAGATGACAATGGAAACCACTGCTTAGTAATTTCCAAAGTAAATTTCTTCAGTGGCTTCTAATGGTGAAATTGGCAGCCTGTGTTCTAAAGAGATAATAATGCCAGATTACTGCAGGGCTAGTTCTTGATTGAAATCGCTATATAACTAATTTAAACCGTGAAATACAAATAATGTTGCCTAATTCATAAATCTCGTTATATCCAATTTGTGTCATGGCAACGCACATCATAGCAGAACTAACTGTATTTAATGGAGTTTGAAGAAGGGTCTCGACCCGAAACATCACCCATTCCTTCTCTCCAGAGATGCTGCCTGTCCCGTTGAGTTACTCCAGCTTTTTGTGTATATCTTTTGTATTTCAATGGAGATGCAAGGAGCTACAGATGTTGGAATGTTGGATCAGTCTGAAGAAGGATCCTGACTCACAACATCATCTGTTCTTCCTCCGCAGACGCTGCCTAACCTGCTGAGTTTCTGTATTTAAATATGTGTGGTCCTGGTCTTTTTATATTCCTACAGCTCTCAGTTCTTGGACTTCCTTGAATGAGAAACAATTTGGAAAGGAAAGGGAAAGGGGGAGAGCCTTGTTTAATTCACAACTTTCTGTGGGTTAGCGCAACGGTTCAGAGCTTTTTATTTTTTCCATTGAGTTAACCACTGAACTGGCAAACAAACAGTGTTCACCTCTTGTTTGGCTGGTAAAGTCCAAGTCAATTTTAGTGCAGTGCCCGACCTCCCGGTGGCTCAGCACTTCAACTCCCCCTCCCATTCCACATCCGACCTCTCGGTCCTGGGCCTCCTCCACGGCCAGAGTGAGCAACACCGCAAGCTGGAGGAACAGCACCTCATATTCCGCTTGGGGAGTCTGCATCCTTTGGGCTTGAATATTGAATTTTCTCAATTCTGTTAACCCTTGCTGTCTCCTCCCCTTCCCACCTCTCCCTCAGCCCTCGGGCCCTGGCATTCCCTCTATCTCTATCTCCCTCCCCCACCCCAGTCGCACCAGCTTCTCATTTTCACACCACAAACAGCTTACAATGGCTTGTTCCCTTTATCACCGATACTTTTTTGCATATCTTTCACTCATTGTTCCTTATCTCTCCACATCACCGTCTATATCTCTCGTTTCCCTGATCCCTGACCAGTCTGAAGAAGGGTCTCGACCCAAAACGTCGCCTATCTCCTTTGCTCCTTAGATGCTGCTGCACCCGCTGAGTTTCTCCAGCTTTTTGTGTACCCTCGATTCTCCAGCATCTGCAGTTCCTTCTTTAAAACTTTGTCTACTCCACTGCGATATCTCCTCAAGGTATGCCTACTTTGAAGAAGTTCTCCTCCTCCCTACGGAGACAGTTTCACAACCTCCTCTCTAACTGCTCCCCCTCTGTGATACCCCCTTCCCTCCAACTCTACGACCACATCCTCACCCAGACTCGATACCACAGCCACATCTGCTTCCTCGGGGCTTGCCTGCGCCTCCATCTCATACCCCGTGGATTCCAGCTCCAATTCCCTGCGTCCCAGTTCGGACCCCAGCCAGATTATCGGTACCGACGGGCCATCTGCCGCCACACTGTACAATTCTCCAACCGGGCACTAAGATCCACCCTGGTTGCAATGCGCCGACACCAGCAGGACCTCGCATTGACTCTCCCGAAACTTCGGGCCTCACTCACCCAGACTTGCAACGGACCCCAACTACACTACATCCTCCGGAAGATCCACCGCTTCAATCAACAATTCCTGTCCCACCTTACTGCCACCAAGGACCTGAAATTAGCCCGCCTCCAGGCCGTTCCAGCCACCGACAATCCCCGACTCAACCGCCCGCAGGCCCCGGGCCCCAACTCTTGCCCGAGCCGCCGGCCTGAGTCCCCCGACGCCATCTTGTCCACGAGGAGCGCCTCCAGGACTCACCAGGACGCCGCCTTCACCGACCTCCACGCCGATGCTGCCGCCGACCTCCACCTGCCTACTGATGACCCCCAGCCCCGCTGCCTGCCCGGTAACTCTGTTTATCTCCCCCTCCCCGATTCCACCGCCCATCACCAGCGCAACGCGACTGCCGAACCTCGCCGCCCCCCGGGACCACGCAACTCCATCGCCGCACCGGGCCCATCCAGCATCGCCAGTGTACTGGGCCCGCCGAAGACCACAGCCGCACCCGCCTCACCTTGCATCGCCGCCGGACCGGGGCTGCCCGAACATGGCCGCCGCACCGCACCCCACTCATCTCGCCGCCTCACCGGTCGGACCGACCACCCGCCCACCGGGACCGCCAACGCATCGCCCACCGACCCCGACTCCACTGCCCGCGGACTCCTACCTTCGGGTCCGCCGACCCACGACACTCCACCGCCCTCCAGCAGCCCACAGCCGTCGCCTCACCTGCAGACTGGACTCTGCAGTGGGCCTGAAGCCTCCACGTTGCTAACTCCTCCCACCGCTCTGTCTTTAATGGCACTGGGTCCTAGTGCCTGTCTCCCCAGCCCCAGTAACCTTAGTGGCTATTCCACTAGGTCTTCCCCATCCCCCCCCCTACCATGTAACCCCTGCTCTTCCCCACCCACACCACAGCCCCCATACCCCCCCACCGCCTGACCACCCTCCACCCCCCCACCACACAACGCTTCGTCCTCAGTCCACTCACCTGCCTTCCTCCGGCCACAACCCCCATCCTTGCCGCGTGTTCACCATCCCCCCGGACCTCCCCCTCTCCGACATCGAACGGTCTGTCCTCAGCAGAGGTCTCACCTTTGTCCCCCTCCGTCCCCACCTCAATGAGTTCCGCGACCACCACGACTTGGAGCTCTTCTACCGTCGCCTCCGCCTCACAGCGTTCTTCCACGGGAAGAAGCCCTCGCCCCCCACTGATGATCCCTTTTCCTGTCTCCCACGTACCGCCTCCACTTGGACCCCCCCTCGTAGCCTTCCGGCCGTAGAACTATTTATCCAGAACTGCCGTCGGGACATCAACCGCCTCGACTTCTCCACCCCCTGTCTCACTCCAATCTCTCCAGCCCTGAACGTACTGCCATCGACTCACTCCGTAACAACCCAGACTGGGTTATCAAACCCGCCGACAAGGGAGGTGCCGTGGTAGTCTGGCGCGTCGATCTCTACAAAGCGGAGGCCGCGCGCCAAATCTCGGACACCTCCTCCCACTTACCCCTGGACCATGACCCCACTGACGAACACCAGGCCACCATCTCGAGCACCATAACCGACTTCATCAGCTCCGGCTCCCTACCCCCCCAAGCCTCCGACCTCATCGTTTCCCAGCCCCGCACGGCCCGATTTTACCTTCTCCCCAAAATCCACAAACCCGACTGCCCTGGCAGACCCATTGTCTCTGCCTGTTCGTGCCCCACCGAACACATTTCCACATACCTTGACGCCATCCTATCCCCCTTTGTTAAATCCCTCCCCACCTATGTTCAAGACACCTCAGACGCTCTCCGTCGGCTCCGTGCATTCCATTCTCCAGGCCCCCATCCTCTCATCTTTACCATGGACGTCCAGTCACTCTACACCTCGATCCCCCACCAGGACGGTCTCAAAGCCCTCCGGTTCTTCCTCGACCAGAGGAGCAACCCATACCCGTCCACTGACACCATCCTCCGCCTAGCAGAGTTGGTCCTCACCCTCAATAACTTCTCTTTTGATTCCTCCCATTTCCTCCAAACACAAGGCGTAGCTATGGGCACACGCATGGGCCCCAGCTACGCTTGCCTCTTTGTTGGGTACGTCGAACAATCCTTGTTCTCGGCGTACCAGGGCCCCATCCCCGACCTCTACCTCCGTTACATCGACGACTGCTTTGGTGTCACCTCCTGCACCCACACACTACTGACTGACTTCATTCATTTCACCACCAACTTCCATCCGGCACTCAAATACACTTGGACCATTTCCGACACTTCCCTACCATTCCTTGACCTCACCATCTCTATTGCAGGTGATACGCTCCTGACCGACATCCACTACAAACCTACTGACTCCCACAGCTACCTGGACTACTCTTCCTCCCACCCTGCTTCCTGTAAGGACTCCATCCCCTATTCCCAATTCCTCCGTCTACGCCGCATCTGCTCCCAGGATGAGGTGTTCCACACCAGGTCATCACAAATGGCCTCATTCTTCAGAGAACGGGGATTCCCCTCCCCCACTATTGATGAGGCTCGCACCAGGGTCTCCTCCATACCCCGCAACACTGCCCTCGCTCCCCATTCCCCCACTCGCAAACAGGGCAGAGTCCCCCTGGTCCTCACCTTTCACCCCACCAGCCGGCAAATACAACATATAGTCCTCCGCCAGTTTCGCCACCTCCAACGTGACCCCTCCACCCGCCACATCTTCCCATCTCCCCCCCTGTCTGCCTTCCGCAAAGACCGCTCCCTCCGCAACTCCCTTGTCAATTCTTCCCTCCCCTCCCACTGTACCCCTTCCCCGGGCACTTTCCCTTGCAACCGCAAGAAATGCAACACTTGTCCCTTCACCTCCCCCCTCCACTCCTTTCAGGGACCCAAGCAGTCCTTCCAGGTCCGACAGAGGGTCACCTGCACCTCCTCCAACCTCATCTACTGCATCCGCTGCTCCAGATGCCAGATGATCTATATCGGTGAGACCAAGCGGAGGCTTGGCGATCGCTTCGCCGAACACCTCCGCTCGGTCCGCAATAACCAACCCGACCTCCCGGTGGCTCAGCACTTCAACTCCCCCTCCCATTCCACATCCGACCTCTCGGTCCTGGGCCTCCTCCACGGCCAGAGTGAGCAACACCGCAAGCTGGAGGAACTGCACCTCATATTCCGCTTGGGGAGTCTGCATCCTTTGGGCTTGAATATTGAATTTTCTCAATTCTGTTAACCCTTGCTGTCTCCTCCCCTTCCCACCTCTCCCTCAGCCCTCGGGCCCTGGCATTCCCTCTATCTCTATCTCCCTCCCCCACCCCAGTCGCACCAGCTTCTCATTTTCACACCACAAACAGCTTACAATGGCTTGTTCCCTTTATCACCGATACTTTTTTGCATATCTTTCACTCATTGTTCCTTATCTCTCCACATCACCGTCTATATCTCTCGTTTCCCTGATCCCTGACCAGTCTGAAGAAGGGTCTCGACCCGAAACGTCGCCTATCTCCTTCGCTCCTTAGCAGCATGCTGCACCCGCTGAGTTTCTCCAGCGTTTTGTGTACCCTTAGTGCAGTGCTCTCCTGCCACCTTCTGAGTGTAAAGAGAATCGCATGAGATTGAAAGATAAATCCACAGCTGAAAGAAACAGGAGCTTTGGTTACATAGAAACAAATAATAAACACTACAGCACAGTACAGTCTGCGATGCGCATGATTCCAACAAGATTTATAACGAGAGGAATCGAATATAGGAGCAAAAAGGTCCTTCTGCAGTTGTACAGAACCCTAATGAGACCACACCTGGAGTATTGTGTGCAGTTTTGGTCCCCTAATCTGAGGAAGGCCATTCTTGCTATTGAGGGAGTGCAGCGTTGGTTTACAGGGTTAATTCCTGGGATGGCGGGACTGTCATATGCTGAGAGAATGGAGCAGCTGGGCTTGTACACTCTGGAGTTTACAAGGCTGAGAGGGGATCTCATTGAAACATATAAGATTGTTAAGGGTTTGGACACGCTATAGGCAGGAAACATGTTCCCGATGTTGGGGAAGACCAGAACCAGGGGTCAGAGTTTAAGAATAAGGAGTAAGCCATTTAGAACGGAGACGAGGAAACACTTTTTCTCACACAGATTGGTGTCTGTGGAATTCTCTGCCTCAGAGACCGGTGGAGGCAGGTTCTCTGGATGCTTTCAAGAAAGAGCTAGATAGGGCTCTTGAAAATAGTGGAGTCAGGGGATATGGGGAGAAGGCAGGAACGGGGTACTGATTGGGGATGATTAGCCATGATCACATTGAATGGCAGTGCTGGCTCGAAGGCCGAATGGCCTACTCCTGCATCTATTGTCTATTGTCTATTGTCCAAGTTAAACTAATTATCTTTGCCATCACTTGATCCATATCCCTCCATTCTCTACATATCAGAGTGCCCATCCAAAAGAGTATTAAATGCCATTATTGTACCTGCCTCCACCACTATCCCTGTCAGCGCATTCCAGGCATCCTCCATTCTCTGTGCAAAAATCCCCCTGGAAAACATTGGAAATATGAAATAAAAACAGAAAATGCTGGAAATGCTCAGTGGATCAGGCAGCATCCGTGGGAAGAGAAACAGAGCTATGGTCATGGTACCTGTGAAGCTTGAGTATGCTCAAGAAAGAGATGGAACGATTTTTGGATATTGATGGAAATAGCGGATGAAATGAGGGAGGAGGCACAAAAGGCCTACTTCTGCTTCTCTTCCTTATGTTCTTATGCCCATCTTCCATGTACCACTCATTTCTCTTGCCTGTCCAGATTGAATTATCCTCTTCACAGCTCACATTTGCCCATGTTTTGTGTTTACAGATCTGGGAATTGTTTGCACTGACACGCAAATTCAAATTGCAGATATGGATCCTCTCCAGGTTACAAACACCCGACCTATGTGCAGCCCATACATATGAACAAGTATTTGGCAGACGGGCGGGATGGATTTGCTGGCTGCAATGGGACTGCAGGTATCTTCTGCTGGTGGGAATTTGATCTGTGCAACATTGTTGTATCTTTTAAAAAATAAATAAATACACGAATACACCTTAGAATCTACGGACCTATCTCCAAAACCGTGTTATTGGTAATTCCCTTTGTCTTTACCCATCCCTCTCTATTAGTTTTTTTTTTTTTTTAATTATCTTATTTCTTTCTTTCCCTACAGCTCTATCTTTCAAAAAATGTTATAAAAAAATAGAAGCTTTGTATGTATGTAATTGGTAAACAAATTGTGTTTTGCTATTATAAGTATATGCTTCTAATATAAAATTATTTAAAAAAAACAAACATTGTTGCATCTTGCAAAGAAATCTGAATGCTTGAGTTAAACGCCCTGGTTTAACTACACGTTGCCCTTGATAGGTCTTCGTTTTTACTCATAAAACATTATCGGCTGCTCTTCCGACTTGCAAACTGTTTTGGTTATGAACAATTCTCGTGAATGGAATCCTGTTGTAATCTGGGCGGAACCTGTACATAAAGAAAAGACGTGGTTCCAACACTGACACCTGGGGAACTCCACAGTACACTTCCCTTCACTGAAACACTCTTTCTCTACTCCTCTCCCTATCCCACTACTCATCCGTTCCTCTACTTGTGACACTACCATCGCTCATTGGTCTTCCATCCATATGACTGGACCATTATGCAGTGCCTTATTAAATGTTATTTAAAATATGAACGTTATTTCCTTCATCAACCTTCTCTGCTACCTTATAGAAAGCAAATCCATGCTATTTATATCGGTTCAAGTCACTGGGAAAGCAGAAGAAACTGCAAATACTGGAATCTCGAGCAAAGCACAAAATGCTGGAGGAACTCAGTGGGTCAGGCAGCATCTGTGGTGACAGTGTTATTGTGAATCTTGTTCCTTGCTTACCCACCTGTGAGGTTAAACCGATTGACTGGTATTCGATAGATTTAACTCCACACCTTTTTTGTGAACAAAGAGATCATGGCTACAATTTGTTCAAGAAGGAACTGCTGATGCTGGAACATCAAAGGTAGACAAAAATGCTGGAGAAACTCAACGGGTGTGGCAGCATCTATGGAGCGAAGGAAATAGGCAACGTTTCGGGCCGAAACCCTTCTTCAGACCCGAAATAGGCAACGTTTCGGGCTGAAACCCTTCCTCAGACTCTTCAGACAATTCCCCAGTCCTCAGGCATCACTCCTCCCTCTACTGATGTGTGGTAGATCATAAGGTCATAAGTGATAGGAGCAGAATTAGGCCATTCAGGCCATCAAATCTACTCCACCATTCAATCGTGGCTGTTCTAACTCTTCCTCCTAACTCCATTCTCCTGCCTTATCCCCATAACTCTTGACACCCGTACTAATCAAGAATCTATCTATCTCTGCCTTAAAAATATCCATTGATTCCACAGCCTTCACTATCTTCTGAGGCAATGAATTCCACAGATTCACCACTTTCTGACTAAATAAATTCCTCCTCATCTTCCTAAAGGAAAGTCCTTTTATTCTGAGGCTGTGACCTCTGGTCCTAGACTCTCCAACTAGTGGAAACATCCTCTCCACATCCACTCTATCCAAGCCTTTCACTATTCGGTATGATTCAATGAGGTCCTCCCGTCATTTAAGCTCTAGCGAGTACAGGCCCAGTGCCGTCTAACGTTCATCATATGCAAACTCACTCATTCCTAGGGTCATCCTTACAGCCCTTGATCACCTGTACCTGGTTACTTATTAATTTCAGTGGAACAAGCCCTTCTGGTATTTCGTTACCTGACATCAAACTCATCCAGTAACTCAACTGCATTGCTTTAGTTGCGATTCCTTCTTGCAAGGAATCCACACAATGTTTCAGCCATGCCCTCTACCTCAGTGAACAGAATTCCTGCATTAACCAACTTCTCCTCATGTTGTTTACAACCCAAAGGAGATTGATTGAATGATATAGCATGGAAACGGGCACTTCAGCCCATCGGGTCCATGCCGACCATCACCCGTTCACTCTAGTTCTATGTTATCCCATTTTCACATCCACTCACTACACAACAGGGGGCAATTTAAAGAGGCGGATTATCCTAGAAACTTGCAAGTCTTTTGGATGTGGGAGGAAACCCACGTGATCGCAGGGAGAATGTGCAAACTCCACATAGACAGCACCTGAGGTCAGGATCCAATCCGGGTCTCTAGCACTGTGTGGCATCAGCTTCACCAGCTGCGTCACTATGCTGAGATTTTTATTCCGATTTATATTTAGCTCCATTCTTTATTCACACTCTCTTTGGCTCTCTTATTTCCTTTTTTTTTTCCCCTCTGAATTCTCAGTAATCAATTTGGTGCTCTGCTGTGTTATCATCCTGACATCAGTCAAATGGTTATTTATTTTTCTGCTCTATTTTCTTTTTTCTCTTTAGTCATCCAGCAACTTCTGCCTTTAATTGCCCTATTTTCCTCCCCCTGAAGAATGTATCTAGATTCATCTGAATATCTCCTCCTTAAAGATCTTTAAGGCGGAGATAATCCGGAGAATATCTGTTCAACATATATATATATTGAACAGATAGTGAAGTGAATAGGATACAGAACACATAGTTCAATTGCAGTGTGGGGATGGGTCTAAATACAGAATCGTTACCTTTCTATTTCCTCCATAGATGCTGCCTGACCCACTAAGTTCCTCCAGCATTTTACGTTTTGTTATCAGTCTGAATAAGGGTCCTGATTCTAAACATCGTCTGTCCATTCCCTCCATAGATGCTTCCTGACCCACTGAGTTCCTCCAGCTCTTTGCGTTTTGATCAAGGTTCCGGCATCTGAAGTTTTTTGTGTCTTCAATCACAGTCTTTGATTCTAATTCACCCAGGCCAAACCTTTGACATGAAATATTAATTATTTTACACTTTCCACATATGCTGCCTGATTAGCTGTTTGTTTCCAGCATTTTCTATTTTTATTTCAGGTTTCCAGCACCTGATGTTTGTGGATCTTCAATTCCTGTTGAATTCTCTGCCACTTGTCTTCCTGGAAGTTCTTCTCTCCAGTAGATTCTGTTTCCTTTCTTCTTTATGATGAGGTATTGATTCCCATCTTCATCCTGATGCATGTTTTCAATCTGAAACATCAACAATTCATTTCCCCCTCACAGCATGGCACAGTGGCGCAGTGGTAGAGTTGCTGCCTTACAGTGCCATGGGTTTGATCCTGATTACGGGTGCTGTCTGTACGGAGTTTGCACGTTCTCCCCGTGACCTGCGTGGGTTATCTTTGGGAGCTCTGGTTTCCTCCCACGCTCCAAAGACAAACAGGTTTGTAGGTTAATTGGCTTCGGTAAAATTGTAAATTGTCCCTGGTAGGTGGGGTAGTGTTAATGTGTGCGGGGATCGCTAGTCAGTGCAGACTCGATGGGCCTGTTTCTGTACTGTTTTCAATGAAATCTACTTATTTTCATGCCCATCTTGTTACAAAAGTTGACCTCGCTCTCATTGTCCGTCCTGAAAAGGACGCAAGCTTCCAGTGACAATCAGTGGAAGCCATCACTTGTTGCAATAGATGATGGTGGTAGCAGAATTAGCTCAGGATACTTCCAGTTTCCAGCCCCGCGACGTGGATGCTTCTGCTATGGGGCCATTAAATTAAATTAAAGATACTGTTTTTATCTGCCACACCCAAGTCACTCTGGCGTTTCAGTCCAAACCGCCAGTCTATCCTCCTTGCGACATAACACCACCTCGTTTCCTCACTTTCCCAGTCTGATCCTGAGGAATATCTGAGAGAGAAACTCAATTAGTCCTGAATTTCTGATTTATTTTTCTTGTGCAAAACATCTTCGCTTTACCCCACTGCACAACAACCTCCCAAGCCTGTATTTAATTGAGAAGCATGTGCTCTGTGACATATCCCTCTATCCCGCTAGATCAAAGAAGGGCCTCCAGGAAGTGTTTGCGCTGGGAGCCGATGGTCAGAAGCTCCGGGAAGTTACACAGTCACATTCTGCAAAGGTAGCCAAGGTGAGTCCTTCAATAAGCATTCAAGACGCCTTATGAGGGGAATTAAGACACTGCGCCCGGGGCCGATGCTGTGAGGTGAATCACGAGGCTCCATGGGGGTGCAAGTCTATGAAATAAATTAGGGTGATGGTTAAAACAAAAGGCAACATACTCCTCCCTTCTTCTCAGCAGCAGCAGGTCTTAAAATGTCTCTTTTTCAAGCAACATGCAGAAAAATGAAATTGTGAGGAAATAGTGCAATGTGGGTTGCCAGTAGCAACCACAGCTGCCCACCCACAGATCTCATTTTCTCCCTCCTCTCCCCTTGTACAGTTCTTTGGTATTCTTCCATGCGATGTGTAAAGGAACACATTCAGAGGTCGTGGAGAACAGGGGGTGACTCATCTGCACCCTGCTTGCTTTTGCTGTCAAGATGCACTGCCCTCAGGAATAGACAAAGCGAGCCTGTGCCCACCATCTCTGGCCAGTGTAACAATGCAGTCATGTCATAGAAACATAGCAGGAGTAGGCCATTCGGCCCCTTCGAGCCTGCACCGCCATTCAATATGATCATGGCTGATCATCCGACTCAGTATCCTGTACCTGCCTTCTCTCCATACCCCCTGATCCCTTTAGCCACAAGGGCCACATCTAACTCCCTCTTAAATATAGCCATTGAACTGGCCTCAACTACCTTCTGTGGCAGAGAATTCCACAGATTCACCACTCTCTGTGTGAAAAATGTTTTTATCATCTCGGTCCTAAAAGACTTCCCCCTTATCCTTAAAATGTGACCCCTTGTTCTGGACTTCCCCAACATCGGGACCAATCTTCCTGCATCTAGCCTGTCCAACCCCTTAAGAATTTTGTAAGTTTCTATAAGATCCCCCCTCAATCTTCTAAATTCTAGCGAGTACAAGCCGAGTCTATCCAGTCTTTCTTCATATGAAAGTCTTGCCATCCCAGGAATCAGTCTGGTGAACCTTCTCTGTACTCCCTCTATGGCAAGAATGTCTTTCCTCAGATTAGGAGACCAAAACTGTACACAATATTCCAGGTGTGGTCTCACCAAGACCCTGTACAACTGCAGTAGAACCTCCCTACTATACTCAAATCCTTTTGCTAAGAATGCTAACATACCATTCGCTTTCTTTGCTCGGGAGAGAAGCCGAAAGCTGGTGCTGGGATTGCCTTGGACAATATTTATCTGCCACGCCAGTCATTATCAGGTTATATGTCGTGGGCTCTTTCCATGCCCAAATTGGCTGCTGCGTTTCCCACCATAAAAGTGAAATTCTGCTGAAAAATATAGAACATAGAACAAAACAGCAAAGGAACAGGCCCTTCGGCCCACAATTTGTGTGCCGAACATGATGACAAGTGAATCCCCTCTGCCTGTCCCTCCATTACCTGCATATTCATGTGCCTATGTAAAAGCCTCTTATACGCCACTATCATATCTGCTTCCATGGCCACCCCTGGCAGCACATTTACAAGATACAAGATAGTTATTTGTCACATATGCCAGTTGGCACAGTGAAAAGTATGATCACCATACACCCATATAAAAATAGAGAACACAACACACGATAGAGTTCATCATAAAACATCCCCACACAGCAGAATCAAAGGTTTCCCACTGTGAGGGAAGGCATCAAAGACAGTCATTTTCCTCAGATGTTCACCCATGGTCGGGGCCTCCGGAGCCCTCCACAGTCGCCGCTACGGGCAGCCCGCCGCTCAGGAACTCCGACGTCAGGCACCCTCCACTCTCTGTGTAAAAATACTGTATATCTTATTCAGTGATCATGACGTGTCAAGGCTGATCGACCTAAAGATGCCTACCTTATATCGTATTTCTATTCTTCAACCCTCTTGCCATTATTCTATGCTCATCTACACACTGTTCTGGGATAAAAAAATGTAGTATGCAAAGTTGGGGCAGGTCAGTACCTCCACAGCTGGAATCAAGGTGAACAATCCTTTATTTTCCGCATGTTCTCATGACAAAGAAGGAGGCCATTTGGTCCATTGGGTCGATTCTAGCCCTCAGAGCAGCTGCTCATATTCCTCCACTTATTTCTCCTCATCCTGCCACAAGCCCATTGAATCTGTGCTAAATCTGCTATTCACTCACACAAGGGATAACTTGGAGCTAATTAACCCATCCATTCTAAGATTGCGGAATTAAACCTGAAAGTCCCGGGGGGAGGGGGGGACCTACGGGGTCACAGAGAGAACGTGCAAACTCCCCACAAACAGTTGAACCTGAGTCTCTGGACCTGAGGGGCATGATCTGTCATACGACTGTTCTGCCCAATTGATCTGTGTGGAAAGAATGTGCACATGCTACTGAAGATAGACACCAAGTGCTGGAGTAACTCAACGGGTCAGGCAGCAGCTCTGGAGGAAAATGATCCAGAGATTCTTCCTGACCAACTGAGTTACTCCAGCACTTTGTGTCCAACTTCAGGAGACCCATCCTTTTTATCCAGAGATGCTGCCAGACGCACTAAGTTACTGCAGCATTTTGTGTCTATCTTACCTTGATCTGCGATGCCTTCCATGTCGACTGAACATGATGCTGTCAATGGAGCTGTCCAACAGAATGAGTGGACTCAAGAGGAGAGGGACAATTGCACTGAAAGTGTTGTGCTCTCTTTTTATGCAGTCAAGAAGTCACCAACGTCAACCAGCCTCCTGGTACCATGCTCAATAGAAGAGGTACATTCAGTCCATTAAACCTATCCGAATACAGGTGCTCGGATCTGAAGACGGGATTGCACATCCGTTAACCCCTGAGATCGCCCTTGTGAGGGGCCCATGGGTCTCCCACTCTCACAAACGTCTTCCCACTTGTCGGAAGCTCGACTCCCTCAGGCCGGCTTCCAGATGAATGCGTGGCTGCAGGTTATTCTGATAATTGCCAGCCAAGAACACATTGCTCTCACTGTGTGTGTCAGTGACATAGACATCAGTGAGATGACCCACTTTTGTCAAGTATTGCTATGGATACGGGGAAATTATTGTCATCAGATGTTTCCTCTGCTGTCGGGAAGTCTTTTAAACTGCGCCGGCAGTTCATTGTGCAAGAGGCCATGATGTTAGGCCTTTCGTACCCTCCAAGTGTCACGAAGGGCTTTAGCATCAAAGGTCCATCATGAGGTGCAGTCACTTTATGGTGTAGGGAACCAAGCTTCCAATTTGTACATGGTAAGCCCCCACGGTCAGCAATGATGATCGGGAAGAAAAAATATTGGGCAGCAATGAGGAGTGCATCCCTCTTGTTTTTTGTCCGAGTTGTGGTTTACTCTACCTGACAGGGCAGGTGGTTGGAGGGTTAAAGCATCTTGCTGCATCTGAAAGATAGTGACTCTGAGTGTGCAACACCTCTACACTACTGCTCTGGGAACCTTCATTGCAGTCAAGTCTCAGACATTTGAGTGATGGGAAGAGATTGATGAATCGACCATGGACAGCTCCTATCTCTAACCCAGCATCTACCCACTCCTACCCTGGCCCTGGCATCGACCCTGAACTTTGTGATGCCTTTCCCCACAGTGGAAATTTTGATTCTGTTGTGGGGGGGCGTTCATGTTGAATTCTATAACGTGTTTAAGAAGGAACTGCAGATGCTGGAAAATCGAAGGTAGACAAAAGTGCTGGAGAAACTCGGCGGTGCAGCAGCATCTATGGAGTGAAGGAAGTAGGCAACGTTTCGGGCCGAAACCCTTCTTCAGACTGATGGAGGATCAATAACGAATTCTATAATGTGTTGTGTCATTTTTCTTTTTTTTTAAATTTCTCTATGGATGTACAGAAACGTAATTATTTCTTCTATGTAAAGCACTTTGGTTTTAACGCGAGTTGATTTAAACGTGATATATAAATAAAATGTACTTACTTACCCTATCCTCAGCTCTAACATGCTGCCTAACAATGACTGTATCCTAGCTCGGACTCTAATCCTAGCTTAGTTTAGTTTATAGATACAATATGGAACTAGGAGCTTCGGCCCACCGAGCCCGCGCCGACCAGCGATTCCCTCACACATTCCTCTCACATCCTAGCCCTATGTTTCTCCATTAGGCCAAGCAGACACAATATTAACAAACTACACTCTCCCCTCTCCATGAGACACTGAACCATTGGTACAAGGTTCAGCTGGTGTTGGAAACATTGGGGACCCAGTCTATTGAAGGACTGGGAGAATGGATGTCTTTGGGATCAGTAGCAGCAGGCTTGGGTATAATAGACACAGACAATAGACAATAGGTGCAGGAGTAGGACATTCGGCCCTTCGAGCCAGCTCCGCCATTCAATGTGATCATGGCTGATCATCCCCAATCAGTACCCCGTTCCTGCCTTCTCCCCATATCCCCTGACTCCACTATTTTTAAGAGCCCTATCTAGCTCTCTCTTGAAAGCATCCAGAGAACCTGCCTCTACCGCCCTCTGAGGCAGAGAATTCCACAGACTCACCACTCTCTGCGAGAAAAAGTGTTTCCTCGTCTCCGTTCTAAATGGAGACGATGGAACTCCTTATTCTTAAACTGTGGCCCCATGTTCTGGATGGCCCTATGTGGCCCCAACATCGCGAACATGTTTGCAGCCAAACCCTTAACCCAGATATTTTCTCTTTGTAACTTGGGCACTGAGTCCAGTTGAGGAACCGTTCTGTGGTGAAGATGAGCAAGAGCGTCAGATTGGACCTGCCGCTCTCCAGGCCTGCTGGGGACAGTGATTAACCAACAGAGCCAACAGGAAGAATCTGTGTGAACCACTCGCACCCTCAATCCAGTTCTCTGGATGCACTGAGTGAAAGAGCTAGAAGTAACACTCAGGTTGAGTAAACCATCCCCACTCCCCTCTCTACCCTCCCTGTGCCCCACCTGGACTCCCATCTATTTCTCCCCTCCACCCCCTCACTCCCCCCGCCCCCCGCTACTTTCCTCCCTCTGTTTTAACAACTCACAATTTTTCCAACCCATCTCACACCTTCTGTTCTCATCTTAGCCTTTGTTCCAACCATCTGCCTGTCAAAACAAAACCCTTGCCTATTTCGATCTCTTACCTGCCTCGCATTATCTTGCTTCTCTCTTTTTCCAGCTTTCTTCTCTTCCCCCCTGCAATCAGTCTGAAGAAGGGTCTTGACCTGAAACATGACCTATCCACGTTCTCCAGAGATGCTGCTTGACCTGCAGAGTTACTCAAGCACTTTGCGTCCTATTGAGGTACCTGATGCCACTCTCTCCTACCTCTGAGAGGGTGGCCACAACGTTGATCTGCTCTGGCACGCTGTGAAGGTAAATTAATAATCGAGCTTTAGAAGCAGAGCTATGAAATTGTAACAGTTGGCATTATATTTATTCCCTCACTTAGAACATTACCGAGTGGTGTCACTGAAACCGTTCTATGTCTCGTAGTATCCATGGTGATGCTTGCAGCTAGCAGTTTATAGTACTTCATTTAGCAAGTGAAACGCATGTTGGTGGGAATCCTGTTGATGGAAGCTGCTTTACAATGTGATATCTATAGTCTGTTGTGTACATTTCACCAGAAATCAGTGTGTGTGTGTGTAAAGGCTATAATTACATGTGCGTGTGTGTTTGTGTGAAAGCATGTGTTTTAACCTTTGTAAGTACATGTGCAGTGCGAATCTGTGAATGTGAATGGATATTAGTATGGGAGTCTGGGTGTGTTCACAAGTGAATTATGCTGTCAGTTTGTGTGCTTTTTTAATCCATTCACAGTGTATAGATGCTGCTGGCAAGACTAATAGTTATATTCCATTGGCCTGAATATTTCTGGCCAACATGTTCCAGCTACATTCATAACACGAGGATTTCATAATAGGAGTAAAGAGGTTCTTCTGCAGTTGTATAAGTCTCTGGTGAGACCACATCTGGAGTATTGTGTACAGTTTTGGTTTCCTAATTTGAGGAAGGCCAATCCTTGTGATTGAGGCAGTGCAGCGTAGGTTCACGAGATTGATCCCTGGGATGGCGGGACTGTCATATGAGGAAAGATTGAAAAGACTAGGCTTGTATTCACTGGAGTTTAAAAGGATGAGGGGGGATCTTATAGAAACATATCAAATCATAAAAGGACTGGACAAGCAAGATGCAGGCAAAATGTTCCCAATGTTGGGCGAGTTCAGAACCAGGGCCCACAGTCTTAGAATAAAGGGGAGGCAATTTAAGACTGAGGTGAGAATAAAACTTTTTCACCCAGAGAGTTGTGAATTTGTGGAATTCCCCGCCACAGAGGGCAGTGGAGGCCAAATCACTGGATGGATTTAAGAGAGAATTAGATAGAGCTCTAGGGGCTAGTGAAATCAAGGGATATGGGGAGAAGGCAGGCACGGGTTATTGATTTGGGACGATCAGCCATGATCACAGTGAATGGTGGTGCTGGCTCGAAGGGACGAATGGTCTCCTCCTGCACCTATTTTCTATGTTTCTCTATGTTACACTAGTCCCACCTGCCCGCTTTTGGTCCATATCCCTGCAAACCTGTCGTTTCCATGTACCTGCCTAACTGTTTCTAAAACGTTGGGATAGTCCCATCCTCAACTACCTCCTCTGGCAACCCCATCACCCCTTTGTGTGAAAAATGTACCCCTCAGATTCCTACTAAATCTTTTCTTGTTCACCTTAGCCTGAAGAAGGGTTCCCAAAACATCATCTATCCATGTCCTCCAGTGATGCTGCTTGACCCATTGAGTTAGTCCAGAACTTTCTAGGATTTTGTGCAATTCTTTGTGTCTCTGTTTGGAAAATTAGGGCTTGCAGAAACTTTCCAAAGGAGATTTATTGAACATTTGGGACCCATTAGGTAAGTTTTATTCTTTTGATTTGTGAAGAAAGATCCAGCCGGCTGGGCTGAAACTAACTGGAGTCTGGAGGAATGAAAGGTGATATTATCGAAATGTAATACTTTGAGAGAGAATGGCAGGGTGGATGCTGAGAAGATGTTTCTCGTATTGGGGTGGAAGCAGTAGGCATTGCATCAGATTAATGGGGCTGCCCATTTCAGATGGTGATGAGGAAGAATGTCTTCTTTAGTAGGGTTGTGAATCTTTGGATCTCTTTCCCTTGAGAGCTGTGGGGGAGAGTCATTTAATGTAGATGGCAGACATTTGTTCTACAGCAAAGTCAAAGAGTTCATAAATGACATTGAGGCCAGGATTAGAACACCATGATCTTGTTGACTGGTGAAACAGGTGGTTCTGCTGCCACTTTGTATGTAAGCAAGAATCAGAGTAGGAATAATGACCTTTGAAATAAATGGTTTAGACAATTCATGCAGGAGTAGGTCATTCGGCCCTTCGAGCCAGCACCGCCATTCAATGTGATCATGGCTGATCATCCCCAATCAGTACCCCCTTCCTGCCTTCTCCCCATACCCCCTGACTCCGCTATTTTTAAGAGCCCTATCTAGCTCTCACTTGAAAGCATCCAGAGAACCGGCCTCCACCGCCCTCTGAGGGAGAGAATTCCACAGACTCACAACTCTCCGTGAGAAAAAGAGTTTCCTCGTCTCCGTGTGTTGGGCCACAGAAGTCAGCAACATTCTGGAGTAAAATAGCCAGAATGGATAATGACAGTAGATTTCCTCTCCCAATAAACACTAGTGAGCCAGATGTATTTTTGCAACAATCCATTTGTTCCATAATCACAAAGTCAAAGATTCATGGAGTTGTTCAACGTAGAAACAGGTAATTGGCCCACCTCATCCACACTGACCTTTTTACCCATCGCACTAATCCTATCAGCCCTCATTAGTACAATGTTCTCTGCCTTACCTATTCAAGTGTCTGTCTAAAACTTTTTTTCACAAGGTGCAGGATGAAGGGGATGGTTGACAAACAGGAGTTAATATTTATTAATGTTTATTTATTTATTATTTATTTATGTTTTTTTGGTTCATACATATTACTTGTATGCATCTCTAATAATTGTCTGGGGTACGTCTACGGTTAAATTGTATCTCAAATGAATAACTAGCTATTGTAAATTATATATTGTATATTGTGTTACATATTACATTACTATTGATACATTATCATTATTGTTATTATTATAAGCAATGTTATTAATAATGGTGACAATAATTATTATTAATTAATTATTAAATATGGAAGAAGGGTTTAGGGAGAAGGGGTGAGATTAAATAAGTTATTCTTCTTCTCACTCCTTTTCGAGCTTGTAAAGAAAATGTATTGGACATTTAAAATTTTGCTTTATACTTTTCATTGCTTTGCAAATATTGCCTGGAATGTTCAATTGTTTGACTATTTCGATTTTGTTGTTGTTATTTATTCCTATTTATGTCTTTACTTGTTCGGAACAAATAAACAAATAAATAAATAAATAAATGCCTCTCAATCATTGTATATGATTACACCACCTCCTCAAGCAGTACTTTCCAGATATTAACCACTCTCTGTGTATAGATCTTACCCCTCAGATCCCCTTTAAAACTCCTTCCCTTCTCATTAATGCTCTGCCCTCTTGTTTTTGACATTCCTATCATGGAGAAAGAGATTAAGATTACCTTATCGATCTGTGTTCTCATTATCTTGTATGTTGTATACTTCTCTTATATTTATTCATGGTGATTTTTTTTGCCAGACTGAATGTAAATTCAAGGGTGTTCCAGTGGGATTTGAACTCAGGCCTCCAGATTGGTAGTTCTGCAATTTTAACCTTGGTACCACCTTGTCCCCGTAGGAGCGTGAGAAACATGTGCAAGAACAACTTCCTCCCATCGACCATCAGGCTCTTGAACCATACACCTACTGCAACGCTGAACTACGATGGATTTTGCACTAAGGTTGCACGATCCACTTTGGTTTGCACTACCCTGCTTTGGTTCACCTAGAATAACTGGATATATATTTTTTGCATATTTACCTATTGTGTTGTGTTTAATGTGCCTGCAGAGCTGTAGTAAGTGAGAATTTAATCGTTTCAGTCCTAGTACATATGACAATTAACTGCTCCTGACTCTTGACCCTTTTGACATGAGATAATGAACATCTGACTAGCTAGCTTTAGACGGGATAAAAATATTATAAAGGGAGAAAATCATGTTCATAAGTTGTAGGAGCAGAGTTAGACCATTCGGCCCATCAACTCTATTCTGCCATTTAATCATGGCTGATCTATCTTTCTCTCTCAACCGCATTCTCCTGCCTTATCCCCATAACCCATGACACCCAAACTAATCAAGAACCTTTTATTCTCTACCTTTAAAATATCCATTGACTTGGCTTCCACAGCCTTCTGTGGCAATGAATTCTTGTAGAATTCCTGTAAAAATTCTTGAAAGATTTACCTGACATTTCTATGTTTCCTTGGAAGATAAAACAAAGTAATTAAAAAAAAGAAAATAGCTGGAGATCCAGCATTGAAGAAGAAAGGACCAAGAGAAGCCTATTGGAGTGGATGAGCAGTTTATATCAAGTTTCACAGAAAATGAAGACATGGGAAGAGTCAACTCGCCCAACCATCTGTGCTGCATTAATGCTCTGCTTAAGCCTTGTCCAATCTGACCTCGCATAAACAATTAACATAATTTAAAATTTCTCTATATGCCATTCCAATCCCACTTAAAAACATCTAAGCTATTTTCCATAGCTACTTCCTGAGATAGATCCCCACATTCCCATCTCTCCATGGAAAAAGAACAGAATTATCTTTGATATTGTAGACTATCTTCTATTAGTGACTTTAGACCATAACTGCTCCACAAGCGATGACTGTTCCTTGCTCTCTTTCCCTATCTCTTTCTCATCTCTCTCTCTCTCTCTCCTCCCTGTCTTTCTTTCTTTCTCCTCTCTATTCCCTTCTTCCCTCTCTCCCTTCCTACCCTTTTCTTGTCTTCCCCCATCCTTTCCTCACTCTCATGCAGGATTATGGTCTGATTATCGAGTATTATTGAATTAATTGTATTATTGCATTCTTGACTCTCTTGATTCTTTGCTCTTCCCTGTATTATGGAATTTTTTTCTTCTCTCTCTCTCTCTCTCGCTCTCAATGTTCTATCCTTCAATAATTTGAACATCTCCATTTGGTTGCTCCAATTATTTTGTTTTTCCAGGGAATAGTGACCTTACTGCATTATTCTTCCATGGCGGGTGTAAACCACTGGCTCCGGCAACTCTGTTTCCTTTGTGCTACTCTGTGTAACACACTGAACAAGTCTTTGCACTGTACTCCAAATGAAAGATTTAGGCATTCAGTAGGTGAGATCTTATTTTGCTCATGTCCAAGGTGTAAGTAGATCTTGTCCAGGTGGACCACTTGGTATCTCCAAATGATGGCATTAAGTAGCAGTAGATGCAAAGAATATCGGAGGTGGAATCCAACCATTTGAAGATGGTTCCATGGAAACTTAGCACGACTGGCATATAGTCATAAACTCGGCAAGAGACGAGCTTCAGCAAGGTGGTTGTCTGACATAGTCCCCTCAGATGCCGAACAAGATATTCAAAGCTAGGGCTCGCAACATAATGACAGATATGGGGATACTACTTCACTATATGAAGTAGTAGTAATTGTGAGATTTAGAATATAGCAGAGAATCAGAGGAAATACAGAGAGTGCAGGAAAGACCAGAAAAGAGGGGAAGCCAATGAACGCAAGTAAAGGTTACCGTCCAACATTAAATACTTAAGTTTAATCACGAGAGGATGGATAAAGGGAGGGCGGGCTTGAGCTGTGAGCAGATCTGCTTGTGAAAGTGGAGGGCACAGCCTGGGTGTCTAAGAGCAGTCATCGTCACAGAATAGGAGGAGGTTGCCGTAGCAGAATATAAATTGATTAAACAAGTAGGAAGGAACTGCAGATGCTGGTTTATACAGAAGATAGACACATAATGCTGGAGCAACAGTGGGAGAGGAAGCATCTCTGGAGAGAAGGACTGGTTGATGTTTTTGGGTTGAGAGCCTTCTTCATACTGAGAGTCAGGGGAGAGGGAAACTAGAGATATGGAAGGGTGGATAGAAACATAGAAAATAGGTGCAGGAGGAGCCATTCGGCCCTTCGAGCCAGAACCACTATTCATTGTGATCATGGCTGATCGTCCCCTATCAATAACCCGTGCCTGCCTTCTCCCCATATCCCTGACTCCACTAGCCCCTAGAGCTCTAAATAAACTCTCTCTTAAATCCATCGTGATTTGGCCTCCACTGCCCTCTGTGGCAGGGAATTCCATAAATTCACAACTCTCTGGGTGAAAATGTTTTTTCTTACCTCAGTCTTAAATGACCTCCCCTTTACTCTAAGACTATGGCCCCTGTGGTACAAAGAGCACCTTGCATGCTCTTTGTATCGTTCCATATCATAATCATAATCATACTTTATTAGCCAAGTATGTTTTGCAACATATTTGATTTGCCACATACTTGTTTCCCTCTCCGCTGACTCTCAGTATGAAGAAGGGTCTCGACCTGAAAAATCACCCATTCCTTTTCTCCAGGGATGCTGCCTGTCCCGTTGAGTTATTCCAGTATTTTGTGTCTATCTTAGATTAAAAGGGTGTCAGGACTCCAAGCATAAAGTTCACCTGATTAGAATATGATGCAACTTCACTTGGTGAGGGAAGGAAGGTTGGAAGTTGGGTACTCTGGCCAAAACAGGGGACGCGGAAAGGATAGATACTGAAAAAAAGGGGAGAGGACTAAACCTCACTGTGAAATTAGTTTAGTTTAATTTAGAGATACTGCGTGGAAACAGGACCTTCGGCACACGCCGACCAGTGATTCTCGCACACTAACACTATCCTACACACACTAGGGACAATTTACAATTTTACCAAACCAATTATCCTACAAACCTGTACTTCTTCGAGTGTGGAATGAAACTGGAGATCCTGGGGAAAATCCACGCCGGTGACGGGGAGAACGCACACACTCTGTACAGACATCACCGGTAGTCAGGAATTGAACCTGGGACCCTGGTGCTGTGAGGCAGCAACTCTACCGCTGTGCCACTGTGCCAGTCTTAGGTCAACGGTGGGTAGCAGTTTGGGACAAAATGAATTCTGACTTGGTGTGGGAGGGTTTACAACAGAAATTCGGCAGAGATTAGATAAAGGCAGACCACGTTGGACAAACATGATGGAGTCCTTTGTTAGAATTATGAACATGTTTATGAGGGCACTGCTGTTAGTGTGCATCTGAGCGTCCAAAAAGCATTTAATAATATAGTATGTAATAGAATTGTTGGCAAAAGTAAAGCCCAAGGAATTAAAGGGGCAGTAACATTGTGTATATGTAATTGACTAAGAGACAGATAGAGTTAACATAGACATGACGAGTTTAATAACATCCTTCTCTGCTGTGTGTTTTTTTAATGCTTACTCAATGTCCCCTTGGCTTATTGACTTATTTGTTAGATGACACCTCTGGCAGTGTAGCACTCCCTCAGGAAAGTCAGCCTGGATTTTCGCTCCAATCTCTAATGTTAGCCCAATACCATCCAACTCAGAGGCAGGTATCAGAACAAATGGTCCAAAGCTGACAAGAACAAGTCAATGAAACCATGGGAGAGGTCTGCACAAGCCAGGGTGTGTTCAGTTGTGGTGACTGTTTTTGAGGAAAAGTCACAAGCAAAGTTCACCTTGTGACTGTGTTCCCCTTGATACAATGTTCATAAAATAACTCCCTCGGCAGGAGAAGCAATTAAATAGATTCAACGTCAATGGCAATGCTTTTTTGGGCTTTAAACACGGACATGACACATTATTTTGGGTGTTCAGAGTTTCCATGTTACCATGGTTACTGCCAGAGTGATCAAGAGCCAATTAAACTGGTAATGAAGGGTTAGAAGGGTAAAGATAATGCACACTTGCAATTTGCAATGACTAATTCCAGCACTTACTGTTGGTAACATTCATAGTTCAACGTTAACAGTGCAGTGTATTGTGAAACCACATCAAATATGTTCTCCAACTGTGAGATATATGATGGATTAAAGCACTGGAATTGATAATCAATGTTTGGTGATCTCATTGACGTGTTTAAAGCAAGAAAGGAACTGATAGAATTTGTTTCCTCTGGTGGAAGAGTTCAGAAGAGGGTGACATGTTCTCACCAGGTCGTTCTGAGATGACGTCAGGAAACCTTGCTTCAAACAAAGGAGTAGAAATCAGGAATTTTCTCCCGATAAACACTGTTAGCACATCCTCACCATCAAAGGGATTTATCGGAGTTGCTGCCTCAAGAAGGCAGCCAGCATCATCAGAGACCCACACCACCCTGGCCACAAACTCATCTCACCACTGTCATCGGTACAGGAGCCTGAAAACTGTAACGTGCAGGTTCAGGAACAGCTTCTTCCCTACAGCCATCAGGCTATTAAACACTACAACCTCCAAATAAGCTCTGAGTACAATAGGCTATAATTGTTCAGATTGCACCAGGGGGCGCGGCACGATTGTCAGCCTCACCAACAGTCTGTCTGTTTTTTCGTCTTCTTTTGTTATTTTTGGTGTGTTTTAAAAGTTTGTGTTAATGTCCTCTAGTTTGCTTTGTGCGGGGAGGGGTAGGGGGTCAGGGGAAACTTTTTTTTCAATCTCTTACCCTTCCGGAGATGCGATTGTTTTCTGGGTCGTATCTCCAGTCGCTCTGCTGCCTAACATTGTGGAGCCGGAGGCCTCGCTCGGGACTGACTTTGAGCCCCACCGCGGGGCGTGGACTTACCATCAGAACCGATCCCTCGCCTGGGATCGCTCCAACCGCGGCCTGCGAACTTTACCATCGAGAGCTCGCAGTCTTGGGTAGAGACCATAGATGCCGGAAGCTCCAACGACGCAGAAGGTTCGACAAGCTCCGACCCGGGTCAGATCTCTCGGCACAGGGAGCTGAGACGCCCCCCCGATGCAGGAGTTTGATCGCCCCGACGCGGAGGGCCCGACCGCCGGCTATGGGTGCAAGATCGTCCAGTCAACGGAAGGCTCGTGGCCCCCGACCGTGGGAGAACAAAGAAGGGAAGGATTTAACTTTTTTTTGCCTTCCATTACAGTGAGGAATGTGGAGGAGTCACTGTGGTGGATGTTTATGTTAAAATGTATTTTGTGTGTTCTGTTGCTTTTTATTGGTATGACTGACTTGGCAAATGAAATTCCTCGTATGTTGCAAAACATACTTGGCTAATAAAGTATTATTGTATTTTATTATTATTATTATTATTATTATTGCACTATTATTGTTTGTTTTTTGAGTATGTGTGTGTGAGTGTGTACTTGTGAGTATGTATACTGATGTTTATTTTCTCCCTCGTTTACCATATTGTTGACAGTGTACTATGTTTACATTCTGTGGTGCTGCAGCAGGTAAGAATTTCTTTTTTTTAAAAATATCTTTATTTATTAGATGTGCCGTAAGTTGCATCGGTGTACATCCCATGTATATTATTACAACCATTGTACCCCTTAATTTTTTACGACTTTAGAAAAAAAGAAAAAAGAAAGAAAAATATCAACAGAGAAAGTAGAAGAGTGAAAAAGAGTTGTGAAAGTGAACAAGCATGCCAGAGGGAAAGGGAACCCTTGGTCGAAGAGTTAGAGAAAGGAGATTAAGAGATAGACCCTGGAGAGGAGAAAAAAGGGAAGGAGAGAGAAGGAAAAAAGAAAAGCCAGTTACTTTATTATAAACATTGCGCAAAAGGAATCTACAAACTCGACAGTTTTTCTTCCCCCTTTACCAAGACCCGACACCGGTACTTTTTTGAGATATTCTTGCACCTTAACCTTGTAGTAGATTTATAAATGCAGACCACGTCTTATAGAAACAGTCTGATTTTCCTGCCAGTCGGAGTCTCATATCTTCCAAATGTAGTGTTTCAAACATTGTTGAAATCCACATATTAACTGTTGGTATAGGAGTATTTTTCCAGAATTTTAAGATTAGCTTTTTTCCAGTTATTAAGCTGTATTCAAATAGATTCTTTTGAAACACATTTAATTCAGGGCTACCTTCCATTGTCCAAAGATAACCAAGTCTGGAGTCAGTTTTATTTTAAATACTTTTGTGAAAATGTGAAAAATTTCAGTCCAAAATTTTTGAATTATTGTGCAAAAGACAAATGAGTGCGCTATATTAGCTTCTTGACACTGACATTTATCATTGATTGACATTGACGCAGGTAAGAATTTCATTGTTCCATCTGGGACATATGACAATAAAACACTCTTGACTCTTTACTCAAAGCCACAGGAGAATATTCAACCCATTGAGTCCATACAAGCTTCTTGTAAAGCAGGCCTTGCCTTTGCTGGAGAACACAAAGTGGTGGAGTAACCCAGTCGATCAAGAAGGGTCCTCCACAGATGTTGCCCGACCCATTGAATTTCTCCAGCACTTTGTGTGTTGGTCGCGATTCCAGCATCTGCAGTTCCTCGCGTTTCCAATTTACTGCTCCACTGCAAAATCAATGCTTTTCGAGAGAATTGGTTGGGGGCTTGAAGGAAAATAAGCTAGAGAGCAACAACGGAAAGAAAACACAAGCAACTGAAGATGCTGGAATCTTGAGCAAACCACAGCGTGCTGGAGAAACTCAGTGGGTCAGGCAGCATCTGTAGAGGAAATGGATAGGAGACCTGAAACCACTGTTCCTCCGGCATTTTGTATTTTATTGTAGTTTATTTTCCCAACCAATTCTTGGTGGAAAACCTTGATTTTATTCTGTTTCCACCAGCTGCACAGACAGTGAATTCCAGATCACCGTCACTCCCCAAGTAAAAGGGCTCAGTAGAAACTAAAACTGGATGAACACACTTTTTTGATGAAATGTCATTGACCTGAGGCATCAGTCAGTGTTCTGGATGTGCTGGGTATTTCCAGAAGTTTCTGTTTTAATTTATGATTAAATTGACTTTAGCCAAGGGTATTGGTACTTGGTAGTCTGACTCTCAAGATTCAAGATTCAAGATTCAAGAGAGTTTATTGTCATGTGTCCCTGATAGGACAATTAAATTATTGCTTTGCTTCAGCACAACAGAACCTAGTAGGCATGACTACAGAACAGATCAGTGTGTCCATATACCATTATATAAATATATACACACATGGATAAATAAACTGATAAAGTGCAAATAATAGATATTAATAATGGGCTATTAATATTTAGAGTTTTGTCCGAGCCAAGTTTAATAACCTGATGGCTGTGGGGAAGTAGCTATTCCTGAACCTGGTCGTTGCGGTCTTCAGGCTCCTGTACCTTCTACCTGAAGGTAGCGGGGAGATGAGTGTGTGGCCACGATGCAACCGGTCAGCATGCTCTCTACTGTGCACCTGTAGAAGTTAGAGAGAGTCCTCCTTGACAAACCGACTCTCCGTAATCTTCTCAGGAAGTAGAGGTGCTGATGTGCTTTCTTAATAATTGCATCAGTGTTCTCGGACCAGGAAAGATCTTCAGTGATGTGCATGCCCTGGAATTTGAAGCTCTTGACCCTTTCAACCATATAAAACCTCATGTGGAAACTGCATTATTTGGAGATTACCGCATCTGAAGGGTGGAGGTAACAATTTTGACAACTCAAGATAATGAGAGGCATTGATAGGGCAAATACACAAAATGTTTCTTCTCATGGTCGGGGTATCAAAAACAAGAAGACATAGGTATAAAATGCGAAGAAGGAATTTTAAAGGGGATATCGGGGTAGGTTTTTCACGCAGAGAGTAGATGATATTTGAAAGACATTGCTAGAGGAAGTGGGTGGAATCAGATACAATTACTATGTTTCATAAGACATTTAGACACATAACTAAATAGGCAAGACATGCAAGGATATCTTCTTAATGCCGACAAATGGGAATAGTGTAAATGGGCAAAAAGGGTCAGTATGGAACTTGGTGGGCTGAAGGGCCTATTTCCCACCTCTGCGACTCTATGAATGAAAGAACAGAGATTGAGTGACTGTATCATTCATTCACCTGATCTCTTCATTCCTTGTGCTTGGAACACAACGGAAAAGTAATGATGATGTCTGGGGACCTGTGGCGCAGGGTCAGTAACGAAGGCAGGAGGAATGTGACTGCAGTAGCTTGCAGACTGACAGTAATTGCTCACACCTCCAGACCCAGCACATCGAAGGCAGCTCTCAAACACACTGCAGTGGTTCTCAGAGGCTAATCCAAGCATTTACCATTAAACCAGGTGGCCCTCAGGACACAAGACAAAATGATGTACTTACCTGATGGACACATTGACAGCATCATCAGTGTGGGTGGGGGAGGAGAGTTCTCACTTCTGAGTTTTCAGGTTTTCAGTTCAATCCCCACTCCAGACACAATGTTAATCTGAGTGAATCATGACATGCCAAACTAGGGCTACACTGCTGGAGTGCCACCTACTGGAAAAGGTAATACGCCAAGATCCTGTTTCCTCTTGCAGGTCATCTTAAAGGCAGCACATATGCTTTTGAAGGAGGATCTCCTGGTGTCAAGGTCTATATTGCTCACTCAGCATCATTTAAACTCTTTTTATTCTTCCCATATTCCTCCCCAAGTCTGCTATTCATGAAATGTGTCGGAAGGAACTGCAGATGCTTGTTTAAACCAAAGATAGACACGTCTGAATAAGGGTCTTGTCCCGAAACGTCACCCGTGCTATCTCTCCAGAGATGCTACCTGTCCTGCTGAGTTACTCCAGCATTTTGTGTCTATCTGCTATTCATGAAGCTTGATAGACAATAGACAATAGACAACAGACAATGGGCGCAGGAGTAGGCCATTCGGCCCTTCGAGCCAGCACCGCCATTCAATGTGATCATGGCTGATCATCCCCAATCAGTACCCCGTTCCTGCCTTCTCCTCATATCCCCTGACTCCGCTATTTTTAAGAGCCCTATCTAGCATCCAGAGAACCCGCCTCCACCGCCCTCTGAGGCAGAGAATTCCACCAATTGGTTGATTGAAAGATACAGCATGAAAACAGGCCCTTCGTCCCACCGAGTCCAGACTGATCATCAATCACCTGTTCACACTAGTTCTATGCACTAGGCCCAATTTACAGTGGCCAATTCATCTACCAGCCCGCATGTCTTTGTGTTGTGGGAGGAAACCGGAACATGTGGGGGAAACCCATCCAGTTTCAATGGTCAGGACTGAACTCAGATCTCTGGTCGGCACAGTGGCACAGCGGTAGAGTCGCGTTCGATCCCGACTATGGGTGCTGTCTGTACGGAGTTTGTACGTTCTCCCTGTGATTGCGTGGGTTTTCTCCGAGATCTTCGGTTTCCTCCCACACTCCAAAGACGTACAGGTTTGTAGGTTAATTGTAAAATTGTCCCGAGTGTGGGTAGGATAGTGTTCCTGTGAGGAGATCGCTTGTCGGTGCGGACTCGGTGGGCTGAAGGGCCTGTTTCTGCGCTCTATCCCTAAACTAAACTAAACTAAATTCTGGCACTGTGATGCAGCAGCACTACTGTGATGCAGCAACTACTGGCTGCACTGCTGGCTGCACCACTGCCCTGCCCAATTAATGCTGGTCTTTTCAGTGAACATCTTACTACATAATCTATGCTTTACCTGGAGTTGAAAGTTGACTTGTCCAATTTCAGGTAGTCCCTGCTTTCTCCTCCCCTTTCCAGCTCTCCCCCAGCCCACTGTCGCCGCCTCTTCCTTTCTTCTTCCCGCCCACCCTCACATCAGCCTGAAGAAGGGTCTCGACCCGAAACGTCGCCAATTTCCTTCGCTCCATAGATGCCGCCTCACCCGCTGAGTTGCTCCAGCATCTTTATCTACCTTGGAGTTGAAAGATATGTCGCTTCATCCAAAGGAAAGTCGAAAGGTACCAAAGATTAAACCTGAAAGCTTTTATTTCAGGACAGTTATGAAATTATATAAATGGATTACAAAGCCAAACAATAGCTGTGAGAGGAAGTACACTTGAATAGCAATAAGTGTTACTATATTATCATTAATTGCACAGAGACAATAAAACAGGCATATTTATCATTATCTCTGTTACACTGTTTTAAGCTTTATATGAGTACTCTCAACTTAACTAACATTCCCACATCGATAGGACTGGAATGAATCTGGTGAAATGTTTAGAGGTTACAGTTAGCAGAATAGATATGGTTAAAGCAATTAATATTGTGCATTTGGACTTTCAGAAGGACATTAAGAAGGCACCATACAACGGATTATAAACTGAAGTGAGAACACAAAGTGCTGGTGTAACTCAGCGGGTCAGGCAGCATCTCTGGAATAAATGGCAACACATCGTTTCAGGTCAGGATCCTTCTCAGACACATGGTGTTGGGGTGACACACTGGTGTGGATTGAAAATTGGCTAATGGACGGAAAACAGAGGAAGAATAAATGCATAGAGTCTTTTGGATAAAACCCAGAGGGGGGGAAAACACCTGTTTAAGGTGAGCGGGAAAAGATTTAATAGGAATCTGAGGGGCAGCTTCTTCATACAATTGTGTATATGGAATGAGCTGCCAGAGGCGGTAGTTGAGGCAGGTACTATAGCAACATGTAAAAGAAATTTGGACAGGTACATGGATAGGAAAGGTTCAGAGGTTTGTGCCAAACATGGGCATATGGGACTAGTTTAGATGGGGCATCATGGTGACACGGGCTAGTTGGGTCAAAGAGCCTGTTTCCGTGCTGTATGACTCTGATCTATGACTACTGCACTAGATGCTTTAAAGATGGGCACGGAGAGAAGGTCACCAAGGAGCAAACGATTTGTGCCAACACATCCTTAATGGTGGACTTTGATAGAACGAAGATGCAGGACCTTGCCTGTGGCCTCAAACTCTGGAGTGGGTGCTATTATCAGTCACATAATGGATAGTGACCGATGTGCCAATGAAAATCGCATCTAACAAAAAATGAACAGAATAATGCTAGATTGAGAAGTACTTGGCATCAATTTTGGAGTGAAGAGTTTCATTTTAGTCACGGATCACAAATTCTTATTAGGAGTTCTGGGTGTAAAATCAGCAATTCCAACCACGAGAGGCTCTCAAATGCAATTCCTTTATCCCTGTACAGCAACACCTTTGAATATCAGTCTCCCAAACAAAATGCAATCACAGGTGCTCTGTGCGGACTAACACACAAAGATTCTGATATACTTTGTGAAAACATAATCTTTACAATGCCACGATTAGACAATGATGTCCAGTCGTAGCTGCTGAAATAGCTGAGGCCACAAGGAGAGAATACTCCTCCAGCATGAGATCCCAGAGTACACTAACAGAGCATAAAACAAGTGTTTCAGTTTAGTTTAAGGTACAGTGAAAAGCTTTTGTTGCGTGCTATCCAGTCAGCAGAAAGCCAATACATGATTGCAATCGAGCCATTTACAGATACATGATAAGGGAATAACGTTTAGTGCAAGGTAAAGCCAGCAAAGTCCAACCAAGGATCACCAAAGAAGTAGATAGTATTTCAGCACTACTCTCTGGTTGTGGTAGGATGATTCAGTTGCCTGATAACAGCTGGGAAGAAACAGTTCCTGAATCTGGAGGTGTGCGTTTTCACACTTCTATAACTTTTGCCCAATGGGAGAGGGGAGAAGAAATGAGTGGCTGGGGTGTGACTCATCCTTGATTATGCTGCTGGCCTCACCAAGGTATAAATAGAGTCAACAGAAAGGGGAAGATTGAGAGAAATGCCCAATGCGGATAAGCAACCATCTTAGAAGGGAAGACTCAATTTTTCCAAGGACCATGGATGTTTGAAGTGAGAGCTTGAATGGTCACCTGAGATTTAGATGAATTACATCAGAACATATTGACAATTTAAAAATGAAAGGTATTGTTGGAGGCTTTATATGCAGGGCAGGTATATAAGAGGTCTGGAAGATTTAATGTCAACATGTACAATCTTTCAAGAGCACAGAATAAAACCACCAACAACTCCCCCAAGTCATAGACATGGCACACACTACCATTTCAAGAAATTCACATTGATTTTGCCTTAAGGTAACAATGCCTTTCTTGCAGAAACAAGGAACTGCAGATGTTGGTGTTTACAAATGAAAACACACACTATGCCGGAGTAACTTAGTGGGTCAGGCAGCATCTCTGGAGAACATGGGTCGGCGACGTTTTGGGTTGGGACCCTTCTTCAGGCTGATTGTGGTTTGGAGGGGGCAATGAAAGCTGGAAGAGAGGAGGGATTTCCTTGTCTTGAATGACATTTTTTCTAAACGAAAGAGGCCCAGCGCTGGGACTGTATTCACTGGAGTTTAAAAGGATGAGGGGGGGACCTCATTGAAAATTACTGAATAGTGAAAGGCTTGGATAGAGTGGATATGGAGAGGATGTTTCCACTAGTGGGAGAGTCCAGGACCAGAGGTCACAGCCGCAGAAAAGGACATTCCTTTAGGAAGGAGATGAGGGGGAATTTCTTTAGTCGGAGGGTGGTGAATCTGGGGAATTCATTGCCTCAGAAGGCTGTGGAGTCAATGCATATTCTTCAGGCTGATAGAAATAGATTCTTGATTAGTACGAGTGTCAAGGGTTATGGGGAGAAGGCAGGAGAATGGGCTTGAGAGGGAGAGATAGATCTGCCATGGCTGAATGGTGGAGTAGACTTGATGTGCCAAATGGCCTAATTCTTCTCCCATCACTTACGAACTTATAAAAGGACTGAAGTTTGATGTGTGGACGCTGAACAACAGGTAACATACAACTGAGACTCTGAGACAAGTTTTGCAACTTGCGAAATACCCAGAGGATTGTGGTCAGATAGTCATCGGTGGTCATTCGAAACGAGTATGAGTGTCCTCTCATGGAGGACGCCTGTGCATGACTTTGTTTAACGTGGGGAGACTGGTGCACAGACAGCCACCACACGGTCCTTGACAGATCTGGGTCAGGATCCAGTGGCATGGAGTCCAAGACGACCGGAGATAGACCCTTTTCTGCTGCAGCCTTCATCCGCCTTCCCAGCCGTTGTGATGCTCCACTAAGGTCAGCCATCATCCTCCCCCTGTTCCACTGTTGAGGTCTTGGTTGGATTGCTCTTTGTCAGAGACCTCTCCCTCGACCTTACCGCCATGGGTGGCCCTACCAGGAGCATCGCTCCAGACGGCATCGCTCTCAGGATCTCAGGTCCACACGAGCTTCTCCACCACGACAAGGTGACAATCCACACGGTCAGATAGTAGACAGTTTACGTCACATCTATTTCAATACTTCCTGAGATGCAGTGGTATGAAGCATTCATTAATACCACCAACCATTCAGCCGAGAGAACTGTGTGCATTCTTAAGGAAGCCATGAAGTTTTACAAAGCTGTTTGAGTTTTACAAAGCTTCCTCCCTGTTTAAGTATCGCACATTGTTATATTCTACCATAGGGTTCCCTCCAGCAGTGCTGCTCATGTGACACTGACCGAGAGTGCAATGGCCTTGGCTACAGAAGATAGACACAAAATGCTAGAATAACCCAGCGGGACAGGCAGCATCTCTGGAGAAGGAATGGGTGATGTCTCGGGTTGAGACTGAGAGTCGGGGGAAAGGGAAACGAGAGATTTAGATGATTTAGAGAGAGATAGAACAAAGAAATGAAAGATATGCAAAAAAATGAAACTATGATCAAGGAAACGGTCCATTGCTAGCTGCGGGCGAGGAGATAACGAGTTGTACAGACAATGAAACTCACCAGGACGCCAGTGACTGACTCCAGCCCAGCTTGGAGGGACAGCAGTGGAATTAAAAGGGAAATCGTGACTCGTATCCTGACAACTCATTGGGACGCACATCAAGCAACATGAGACAGCGAGAGTAGCAAAGAACAGTGAATAAGTGAAACATCAGCGAGTAGGATACTGGTGAGGTGATGCGAGTTGACTGTGAATCGGAGGAAAACGCCCACATTTGCTTAACGACTGGAGTGAGATTCACGGCAGCGCAGTGGGGAAATAGGTGGTGGCACGATGGCGCAGCGGTAGAGTTGCTGCCTTACAGCGCCAGGCACCCGGGTTCGATCCTGATTACGGATACTGTCTGTACGGAGCTTGTATGTTCTCCCCCTGACCGCGTGGGTTTTCTCCGGGTGCTCTGGCTTCTTCCCACACTCCAAAGACGTACAGGTTTGTAGGTTAGTTGGCTTCAGTAAAAGTGGTAAGATAGTGTGTAGGATAGTGTTGTTAGTGTATGGGGATCGCATGGTCCGCGCTGACTCGGTGGGCTGAAGGACCTGTTTCCTCCCTGCACCCGTAAAGACTAACAACTAAATGGTGACAATGAATTTGTCCCAAAACCAACCATTAAGGAGCAGATATGTCCATAGGGAGTGAGTCAGGATGTCACACATTCTTCGAACAAAAGCTACCTCCAGCACAAGAATGTTTATGTGGCTTTTTCAGACTCCTAAATTAATTCATAATTGTTGTATGTATGTGAAACACTTTAAAAAAGGAAGGCAGTGTGGTGTATCTGGATGTAAATGTGCCCACAAACTTGTGATGTAAGTACACATGCTAGTTGTTAGTCCGTTCTGGTGCAGAGTTATAAATTCCTGACTATTCCCAGAGATTACTTTGGACAGTATTTAGCAGCTCTACTTGATAAGATCACAGACTATTCTAAATGCATTGCACTTTGTTGCCTGAGAAAGATGTTGTGACATGCTGTGGTTGTAATAGGTGTTATATAAGTGCAAGTTCTTTCTTTCTTGCTTTATGTATGGTAATGCCATGCAGCTGAAGCATGTTCCCAAAGATTTAAAATCCATAAATTGCCAAAGCTAAACTCAGAAAATAATCCACCTCCAACTATCTCAAATCAAGGCATCTTTCTTGTAAAATGTAAAAAAAGAATTCAAACCAACGAGAGCCTTTTCAGAATGCAAAAGGAATCCTGAGTAATGTTCAGATGATTGATTTTGTTCAGCATTGGTTCGACTTTAAGAAAAATAATTAAACTAATGACTGCTGGCGATGTGTTTGTAGGTGCTGGGTAGGGGCTGCGAGACAGACAGGGTGATGGAGTTGAATTAACATGCACAGCTGATGCTGAATCATCGCCAGTCTTGTGACTGTATTTTGGTGAATGATGTTGCAGCTCCATAACAGACTGACTCAGTGACTCCCAGCCACCAACGAGAGAACATCGACACATGCCATTGGAACCACAATTGATGCTTTGAAATCCAATAAACAATAGACAATAGGTGCAGGAGTAGGCCATTTGGCCCCTCGAGCCAGCACCGCCATTCAATGTGATCATGGCTGATCATCCCCAATCAGTACCCCGTTCCTGCCTTCTCCCCATATCCCCTGACTCCGCTATCTTTAAGAGCCCTATCTAGCTCTCTCTTGAAAGCATCCAGACAACATGCCTCCACCACCCTCTGAGGCAGAGAATTCCACAGACTCACCACTCTCTGTGAGAAAAAGTGTTTCCTCGTCTCCGTTCTAAATGGCTTATTCCTTATTCTTATTCTCCTTAGAATCCTTCACGGAATGGCTCTCCCCTTTTTCCCCTGACTCTCAGTATGAAGAAGGGTCTCGACATGAAACGTCACCTATTCCGTTTCTCCAGAGATGCCGTCTGACCCGCTGAATTACTCCTGCCTTTTGTGTCTATCTTCGGTTTAAAGCATATCTTCGGTTTAAACCTTTCTACACATAGAATAGAACTGATGGATACCAATATTCCCAGTTATTTAGACTGTACGGAACTGCCTTCGATTGTGTGGTTCACAAATGACTCGTGAGCCATGTCAGAACTCACCAGAATTGAGACTGCACTACCCGCCATCATCGTTACCATGGGCCACCACCGCAGCACAAAAATGTCCATTTAACATGTTTATTCCTCATCAGCAGATCCCACACCTTTCAGCTCTTCCCGTCACCTCATGCTGGTATCTCCACCCTTTCTCTCTCATTTTAGTCTGGGAAAATTAGGGATGAACAACAAATGCTAGCAACGCCAACGACTCAAGCTGGATCTCCCACTTCAAGCCCGCTAGTCGTTCCCTCAAAATCTATATCAGATTTGTCAAAGATGATTTGGTTTTCAACCATTTTGATTCTGCCCAAACACAGCATAATTTTCTGCTTCAATGCCTTTCCCGACAAGATTTCTATTGCTCATTTGTATTCCTTTCTTGAACAGCAGTATTTTGTTTACTGTCTTCCCACCCCCACAATGATGCCTGAATCTTGCTAATTTTGGAAACCACTAATGCAGCAGCCCTGCAGTTGCCTTTAGAATGCTAGAATGCTAGGTTGAAGGGATACAAAAATGCTGGAGTAACTCAGTGGGTCAGGCAGCATCTCTGGAGAGCCACGACCCGACCCCAAGATGAATGAAGAAGGGTCCCAACCCGAAACGTCATCTATTCATGTTCTTCAGAGGTGCTGCCTGACCTGTTGAGTTAATCCAGCACTCTGTCCCTTTCTTTGTAAACCAGCAACTGCAGTTTCTTGTGTCTCTGGTTCAAAGGATTGACTTCTAATCATCTTGATTTCTCCAGTACTTTCTCTTTACTAATTATGAATATTATTGATTTTAATTTTCTAATTTTAATTTTAATTTTCCACACTTCCACAACTTCTGCTCTGCTTATTACATAATCTGTTGTGAAGATAGATTCAAGATATTTGTTCAATGATCCAACTATTTCCTTATTTTCTTATGCCCAAGGGACCACAGATTCCAACTTCTCCCACCATCAGTCTTTTGTTCCTCCTTTGCATGTTTTCAAATCTCTTTCAGTCCTCAGGCATACAATTTTATTTTAGCAGTATTGTAACATTTTTTAAATTTATCACTGTGCTTCGTTTCTTGGCTATGAATAGAAATACTTTCCAGGAAGTTTTTATTTCTCATTGGAATGTCTCTAATTGTTGAGTATTGAGAAATATTTCCGTAAATGTTTAACACTGCTTATCTGACAAATCTTTTAATCTTATTTCTCAATCTACTTTATCCAGCAGCTCATCCCCCCATATACTACAGAATTGATTGTACTAAGCAGCTGGTAGAGTTGTTTCCTCACAGCTCTCGTGTCCAGGGTTCAATCCTAATTACTGATTGTGCTTTCTGGGTGGAGTTTGCATGTCCTCCCCATGACTGCATGGGTTTCCTCAAGATGTTCAGGTTGCCTCTCACATCCAAAGATGTGTTGGTTGCAAGGCTAATTGGCCACTTTGAATTGCCCCCAGTGGTATAACCTGGTGGGAATTGATGATGGTAAGGTCTACAGTTCTCCCTCTCTCTCTGTCCTTCCTCCACCCTAGTTCTCCGACTAGTTTCACTGTTCTCCTGATTAATTTTACTGATTGTCTGCCTCTTTGTCACCTTCCCTGCAGCTAACAATGAACCATTCTACATTTCCTTAACATCGTCTGCTTTGATCGGTCGTAGTCACACCCTAAAGCCCCTGTCCCACGATGTGAGTTTACCCAAGAGCTCTCCCGAGTTTAAAAAAAATCAAACTCGTGGTAAGTACGTAGCGTGTACATTGGAGCTCGTGGATGTCTCATAGCGGCTCATAATGCTAATGGCAGGTACTCGGGAAACGCGGTAACTCGTGAAGTTTTTTCAACATTGTGAAAAATGTCCAAGAGTAAAAACATACTCATGATGAAGTACCACGAGTTTGATTTTTTTTTAAACTCGGGAGAGTGCTTAGGTAAACTCGCATCATGGGGCAGGGGCTTTACCCTCCATATTTCTAGACCCCCCTCTCCCCTGACTCTCAGTTTCAGGAAGGGTCTCGACCAGAAACGTCACCCATTCCTTCTCTCCAGAGATGCTGCCTGCCCTGCTCCATCATTTTGTGTCTATCTACATGGAAAGATCCAGGAAATAGAACTGATGGATTACTCTTACAGAAACCTGGCATGGATATAACGGGAATGCCAGTTTAGTAAGAGTAATCACCCCAGACAGCATTTGAGGTCAGGATTGAACCAAGGTCACTAGGTTACTCTATGAGGCAGCAGTTCCCCCACCTGTTTAATACAACCAATTACTTGGATGTGGGGGATAAGCCGGCTAAAGTAGGTAGAGAAATTAGATTAAAAGATTTGTCAGATAAGCAATGCAAAACATTAAAAAAAAATGTTTCTTAATACTCAACAATTGGACATTCCAATGAGAAATAAAAATGGGAATGTGATTTCTTCTGGTGTGCCAGTGTTAGAAACATTGAAACATAGAAAATAGGTGCAGGAGGAGGCCATTCGGCCCTTCGAGCCAGCACCGCCATTCATTGTGATCATGGCTGATCGTCCCCAATCAATAACCCGTGCCTGCCTTCTCCCCATATCCCTTGACTCCACTAGCCCCGGGAGCTCTATCTAACTCTCTCTTAAATCTATCCAGTGATATAGAATGTTGGAGGAGTCTGTTCTATGATTCTCCTTAGAAAAACCCGACCACTCCAAACATTCAAATATTGAATACACCATGGATGTGCGGAATAAATGGTCATCTGTGCTCATAATAAACCATCTGAATAATTGTCCAAGAGTTTGTCGTTGTACTTACCTGAGATCTTTTTGGAACGGAGAGCAGGGAGGTATTCAGCAGTGGTGTAGGGGAGGAGGTGTCTGAACATGTGTCTGAATGTGTGGAGGATTATGTGCATATATATATATATATATATATACACCGGTATATATGCATTGATTTGTAGCTGTGTTTAAATCAGAGAAAGCACAGCGATGGAGATTGCATAACAGAGAGCCAGATGAAGCTGTGTATCACAGGAGAAGACTGAATGTTCTCAGGTTAAAGATATGAGTGTATGTGTGGAGGTATGTGACTGTGTCAGCAGTGATCATCCACTCACTGAGACCACCTTCCATCAGATGAAAGACTCGGGTCAATCTAGTTGACCTTCTGCTTTCTGGTCACTGCACGATACAATTATAATGGAGTTATTGATTAATCACAGCAATCAGTCTCTAAGAATGAATTCACAAGCTCCCAGTCAGGAGACACGCACTCCCTGGTGGTGGACAGAAGTCAGAGCCATTGGTTCCTCCTTAGTATGTCACACTTGGCATCCCACAAATTACTTGGCATGCCGAGATGTTATTTCCTGGAAGAAATGTGTCAAATTTGCATTTGATTGAATCGTTTCATATCATCCGTTTGTTAAGTCCACCTTGTTTTTCAGAGATATCCGATCTGCACTATTTTTGCTTGTGGGACAATGTCTGCGTTGCACAGATTTAGATATGACTAGTCCAGGGCTCTTTTTCCAGATTTGCCTCGCCCAGCTTTTGAAAATCTAAGCACACTTCTTTTCTTCCATCCGCAGAATAATTTTCACCTCGCACCTTGGTCCTGTTAATTCACACTACTTTCAAATCATCCCTGGATTTTTTTCTCACTTTCTCTGTGGTGTCTTCCAGCCTAACAACTCTTCCATTTTCTATTCTTCTATTCTTCCATTTCTAACCTTTTGAGACTATTCCATTTCTTATATGTAGACAGTACACTAATGGTGGCCCCAAGCTCTGAAATTCACTCTCTTAATATCTACACCTCTTTATCACTCTTTCTGCCTTTAAAACATTTATAACCAAACGTCCAACCAGCTGCCCAGTGATCTTGCTGTGTCTGATTGCCAAATGTGATGCAATATCAGTCATATGGAGCACCTTACGATATTTGACCATGCCAAAGGCTCTATACAAATGAAGCTTGCCGTTGTTATACATTACAGGGCTAAAAGGACAAGGGTGAATCAAAACTAGACCAAAACAAACTTCAGAGAATGCGTGGCCATAACAATTCACTGGAGTCATACAGAGACTATGAAAAATCAGAACAGGAATATAGCTGGCAGAGTCTCTACCCCACAGCACCAGAGATCCAGGTTGGATACTAACAATGGGTGCTGCCTGTGTGGAGTTTGCAGGTTCTCCCTGTGACCATGTGGGTTTCCTCTGGATGCTCCAGTTTCCTCCAACATCCTAAGAGTAGGTTAATTGGCCAATGTAAAATTGCCCTAAAAGTGTAGAAAGTGGATGTGAATGCGGGATAACATAGAACTAGTTTGAATAGATGATCGATGATTGGTGGGGCAAAAGGCCTGTTTCTGTGGTGTATCTTTCAATCAGTCAAAACAGAACACATCCTGCAGAAGGGCATTTTAACTCTCGGTTCAAAAGGGAGTCTTGATCAGATAAGGCAGACAGTCACTCCACTGCATTTACAAGGAGGAGTTGAACTGTTTCGGAAGCAGGTTGTTGTGTGAGAGATTAAACCATGGTCTCCACCTGTTTTTTAGAATGGTTTACATAATAACCCCAGGATATTCTCCAAAAAACAAGCGATTCTCACCAACATCTGGACTAATATTATCCCCCCCCATCAATGACAATAAAACCAATTCCCTGGCCTCCGTCACCATGGTCAAGAGTGGGTTCAGTAGATAGGAAATGGACTAGTGACCACAGATATCATGAGCTTCTTGCCTGCTCACTAAAACCATTTATTCAGCCTCTCTGACGACATCAGCGAGATTGCGCACCACTATGCCTCTCTAGTGGAAATTACAGAGGTGTTTTGACAGCCAGATAAGTGGTACCCTGAGAATGAACTGACTGACAAGGCAGCTCTGTAAACAGCTTGCCTGACATTCACCAACACTAAACAACCACTTTGTGTACCCTCGATTCTCCAGCATCTGCAGTTCCTTCTTTAAAACTGTTCACTGCACCCTCTGAAACAAAGCGCTGGGACGCTGGGACTAGGTTGACCTTGGATTCTTTGATACATTGCTGTACCAAACGCATCTCTGAGAGTTCACTTATTGACAGGCTGGGTGGACGGGGAATCGTAGGATGACGCAAGCCTGTGGCAGTTGTGACGTTTTTTTAGTAGAACTAACCTACTGGTCCTGATTCCCAATCCTTTTAGTATATTTCAATGACTCTGTCTCTCATTTCCCAACACACAAACCAGCCTCCCTCCCATCGACTCCATCTAAACTTCACGATGCCTCGGCAAAGCCGGCAACATAATCAAAGACCAGTCTCATATGGTGCAACATAACATAACCGTAGAAATTAAATGGTTCAGAACCGGGTGACAGATGGGTAAAGATATTAAATAGGTATATCTCCTAATTTATTTTCCTTTTTTTCTTTCTTTTCAATCTCTTATCTCTTCTTTCTGTCTCTCTCGCTATTCGTTTCTACTCTCTTGTCTATCTATCTCGACAATCTCTACTATCTTCCTTCTATCACTGCTCTTTTATTATTAAATTAAAAATAAGAAATTGTACAAGAATTGTAACGTGTCTGTATGCATCAGGTACTTAGGCACCACATTACTGTACTTACTTCTAACAAAAATAACATTTAATATATATATATATTTTTTTAAAGAACCTGTCTCACTCCAGTTACTCCTTCTTCTCCCCTCTCCCATCAGGTAGGAGTTACAGAAGTTTGAAAACACATTCTCCAGATTCGCAAACAGTTCCGTCCCAGCTGTCACCAGGCAACTGAACGGTCTTCTCATCAGCTAGAGCATGACCCTGACTTTTCACTGCACCTTGATCCAGATGACAATCATAAACAAAACTAAATTTAAGTACTGTATCTCATATGTTGAAATAATCTAATCCCTATGCACACTTAAAATGAATAAACATTTCAAATTAAGGGGCGGCAAAGTGGCTGCAGTGGTAGCGTTGCTGCGCAGTCCATCATTGGCTCTGACCTCCCTTCCATCGAGGGGATCTATCGCAGTCGCTGCCTCAAAAAGGTTGGCAGTATCGTCAAGGACCCACACCATCCTGGCCACACACTCGTCTCCCCGCTACCTTCAGGTTGAAGGTACAGGAGCCTGAAGACGGCAACGACCAGGTTCAGGAATAGTTCCTTCCCCACAGCCATCAGGCTATTAAACTTGGCTCGGACAAAACTCTGAACATTAATACCCCTTTATCTGTTATTTGCACTTTATCAATTTATTTATTCATGTGTGCATTTATGTATATAATGGTATATGGACACACTGATCTGTTTTGTAGTCAATGCCTACTATGCTAAGGGGATCAGAGGGTATGGAGAGAAGGCAGGTACGGGATACTGAGTTGGATGATCAGCCATGATCATATTGAATGGCGGTGCAGGCTCGAAGGGCTGAATGGCCTACTCCTGCACCTAATTTCTATGTTTCTATGTTTCTATGTTCTGTTGTGCTGAAGCAAAGCAAGAATATCATTGTCCTGTCAGGGACACACGACAATAAACTCTTTTGACTTTGACTTTATAGCGCCAGAGACCCGGGTTCGATCCTAACTGCGGGTGCTGTCTGTACGGAGTTTGCACGTCCTCCCTGTGACTGCGTGGGTTTTCTCCTGGTGCTCCGGTTTCCTCCCACACTCCAAAGGTGTTCAGGTTTGTAGGTTAATTATCTTCAGTAAAAATTCTAAATTGTCCCTTGTGTGAAGGATAGTGCTAGTGTACTGGGTGATCACTGGTCGATGCAGGCTCGAACTGGAACAATCCTTAATTGGGCCTTATCAGACTTCAATGTTATTGACAGTAGTTACACTAAATGTTCTACCCTTTATCCTTCATCTTTGCACTGTGGACAGCTTGGTGCATCCATGTATAGTCATTTGCTTTGACTCTTTTGTGTATTGTCACCTTGTCGTGGTGGAGAAGCTTGTGTGGTCCTGAGATCCTGAGATATCTCCACACAAGCCCTCTACACAAATGTGTCAGAGCTGAATCAATGATAGGCAACAGTGGCTGTAGTGATCTAAAAGGCATCAAAGCCAGAAATGGAGCTGAAACTCACTCCATTAAAGTCCCTGACTCTAACACATGTGAATCCAACTAATCTGACCTCTATTAAACCAACCCAGATCTGAAAGGGAAGGGGTATTAACATTTTCTAACCTCATCACCTTCTCCAATGCCCAAGGACATTTTGTAAGCTTGATGTCTGGCAGATTCTCTCTGCAGTTCGATGCCCATGTTATAACAGGAGGTAAAATGCAGCCAACCCATCGTTAGCAATTGACAATAGACAATAGGTGCAGGAGTCTTGTAAAATTAAAATCTTAGCTGCCGTTGGGGACACCATGATGATGCCAAAGTGTGACACATATAGCCCCTTGATTCTACTCAAAAGTCTTGGTTTTGTTTGCAGCTTTTTTTCCCCCACACTATCTTGTAGAATTTATAATTTATGGATATATGGATTGTTTATGTTTTTGGGTGTTATAGACAACAGACAATAGACAATAGGTGCAGGAGTAGGCCATTCGGCCCTTCGAGCCAGCACCGCCATTCAATGTGATCATGGCTGATCATCACCAATCAGTACCTCGTTCCTGCCTTCTCCCCATATCCCCTGACTCCACTATTTTTAAGAGCCCTATCTAGCTCTCTCTTGAAAGCATCCAGCGAACCTGCCTCCACCGCCCTCTGAGGCAGAAAATTCCACAGACTCACCACTCTCTGTCAGAAAAAATGTTTCCTCGTCTCCGTTCTAAATGGCTTACTCCTTATTCGTAAACTGTGGCCCCTGGTTCTGGACTCCCCCAACATGGGGAACATGTTTCCTGCCTCGAGTGTGCCCAAGCCTTTAACAATCTTACATGTTTCAATGAGATTGTGAAGAATGTCCATGTCTTTCAGAGTTAGTTTGTGCCCAACTTCGGGGACTTCAATGAAATTGTTGTAACTTTTATCTATGGTTGATATAATTAGCAGCCCAATGGAAGCACGGCGAATATCACGGGCAGCTGTTGGTGCTAGATGGAAAATAGGTCATTTCTAGGATAGAAGCTCTCCTGCGTCACAGAGGCTGACTTCCTTCCTTGCAGCTCCCTGTGGGCACCAGTTTTTGGGCCATTGGGATGAGGACAAAGAGGCAGAAGCTCTGGGTCTACAGCCAGTTTATGTCTAACAGGCACGCCTTGAGGTTTTCAAGGGAAGATCAGAAAGCCCTGTAGGAATGGATAAGGGTATTTGATGTACCTGGTGTGGTCACTGGGTCGTGGCAACATGACCACAACAATCTTTGTTTATACGGTGGCTTCAGTGCCAAATATTCACAAAGTCGACTGGATAGAGTGTATCCGGACAAAACCCATGTGGTCATAGGGAGAACGTGCAAACTCCACCACAGACAGCACCTGAGGATCAGGATCGAACCTGGGTCTCTGATGCCGTGATTGTGCCACTGTGTCGCCACCAGTCCCCCACTTGTTCTCCCATCGCACTGTGTGTGAAGTAGGAGAAATGGCATAGATGGGATAGTTCTTAGAGCTTGTATAAAATCAATGGGCTGAATGGTTTTCTTCCCTGTCATATGGAAATATGCTCCATCCAAGACATTGGGGGAGGGAAGGCAGTATTGTTAGCTGTGTCTTTTGAGACGCAGCATTATAAATCAACAAAGTATGTTGTGAAAGTGATCATTGCATGGTGTAGGAGGTGCTAAAATAAAAAGCTTGTGACTGAAATTGCAGAAGAATTAACGCTATTGAACAATATCAGCTGTGATCGGAAATACAGACCAGGATAAAGAATTGAGTTATTAATGAAAGGGTTAAAAGTTGCAACTATCTTTCTTGTGATTGGAGATGAACAGATAACATATTAGAAACCAAAGGAAAAGACAGGTACTTATAAAGGTTTGAGATTTTCTCCAGACAAATGTAAACACTCAGCCTTTATATAGAGATATGTATTCAATTGAAGAAATGAAGAGCCAAGAACAGATTGATCACTATGTTAGGTTTTTGAAGTACCTTTCAGAGACTTATTACTGATACTAGATAGAGTCGTGTTTAGAATCAGAAGCAACGAACTCAGAGAGTGTCAGAGCAAGGGGAACTAGACAGGAATGAAAGAAAGACGGAGCCAAATTATGTGCATGTGTGACAGAGAGAAGGAGACAGCAAAAGAGGGAGTCAGTGAGTGAGGGAGAATAACTGAGAGAAAGAAGGACAAAGAGTGAATGAAAGAGAGGGAAATGAGAGAGAGAAAGTGGAAGATATGGAGGAATGAGAAAGAGAGAGGAAAACTGAGCTAGAGGCAAAAAGGGAGGAGAGAGGAAGAGAGACTGAAAGGTTCAGAGATGGTGGGGATAGAGAGAAAGAAAAAAAGTTGGAGGAAGAGACAAGAAATGTGTGAGAAAGAGAGAGAGGAAGACTTTGAATCTCAGAAATGCTACATTACTTTAAATCTCTAAAATAGAATCGATGGTCAGGCTTGGGACTGGTAGTGGCTCCTACTAACTAACTGAAGGTTCCACACTTTCGATGTATTTGAGGCCACGGGCCTGGAGGCAGATTGTCAAGGAGGGAATTAAGATGTTCTGCTTTTCGGGAGCCAGCTGCGACTCCCTTCAGTACAGAGTGGTACAGATTCCCACGTGTACTCAGTAAAGCTGAGCCTGTTGTCTCTATTGGGTTCAATCAAATCTGTGAGTGTCCATTCAAAAACACTGATGACCACACACGTGTTTGGACTCTGCACTAGGTCTGTGACGGTTCTGAAAATGGTTGAACATGAGGGCACGGGGAGGAAATTTGACTTTTACAGACTGCTCTGCCAGTTAGTCAGCCCTTGGGTGACCTATTACCTGCGCTCTAATCCTGATTCAACTCATTGTCCCTCGATATCTTCACCAATAAAATTCATCTTGTTCTTTAACGCTCCTTTTGTCCCATCATCATTATTGGGACACCGCTACCAGCCTTGGATGGCATCTACCACACACGGTGCCTCAGGAAGGCCGTCAGCATCCATAAAGACTCCTCTCACCCTTGTAATGGACTGTTCGAACTACTTCCCGTCCGGCAGACGTTACAAGGCCTTCTACGCCCGCACCTCCAGACTCAGGAACAGCTTCATTCCCAGAGCTATAGCGGCTCTGAACCGGCCCTGCTGTGTACCCCCCACCCCCATGGACCGTCTCCCTCGGATGGTCACGTCGCACAGACACATCTGCACTTTAGTCTGTTTTGACTATTTTACGGTTTGTTTTAATGTTCTTTTTACAAACCATGTTCTCGGGGCATCTAAATCTAAATTTTATTAGTTATTTAAGTTATGATATCCGATGGAAGCTGCAAACCCAAATCTCGTTGTACTTATGTGCAATGGCAATAAAATATATTAATATTATTATTATCATCTTGATGGGTTAAATGGAGCTTTTAAGTCCCTGCTTGTTTGTTCTCATACTCACCCACTTCATCATCTTGTAAAATTAAAATCTTAGCTGCCGTTGGGGACTCCATGATGATGCCAAAGTGTGACACATATAGCCCCTTGATTCTACTCTAAAGTCTTGGTTTGCAGCTTTTTTTCCCACACTGTCTTGTAGAATTTATGTGTAATTTATGTATATATGAATTGTTTATGTTTCTGGGTGTTATAGACAACAGACAATAGACAATAGGTGCAGGAGTAGGCCATTCGGCCCTTCAAGCCAGCTCTGCCATTCAATGTGATCATGGCTGATCATCCCCAATCAGTTCCTGCCTTTTCCCCATATCCCCTGACTCCGCTATTTTTAAGAGCCCTATCTAGCTCTCTCTTGAAAGCATCCAGAGAACCGGCCTCCACCACCCTCTGAGGCAGAGAATTCCACAGACTCACCACTCTCTGTGAGAAAATGTGTCTCCTCATCTCCATTCTAAATGGCTTACTCCTTATTCTTAAACTGTTTCCCCCTGGTTCTGGACACCCCCAACATCGGGAACATGTTTCCAGCCTCTAACATGTCCAAACCCTTAACAGTCTGAAGAAGGGTCTCGACCCGAAACGTCGCACATCTCCTTCGCTCCTTAGATGCTGCTGCACCCGCTGAGTTTCTCCAGCCTTTTGTGTACCCTTAACAATCTTATATGGTTTCAATGTTGACTGTGTCTGAGTGTGTGTGACCACTGCTGCTGCAAGCAAGATTTTCACTGTGCCTGCATCTCACCGTACTTCTGCATATGACAATAAACTCGACTAAACTTGTTGATCAATCGCATTATGACTTTATTTTCCTGATGGATTCATTTATTCCTTGACTATATCCTGACTATATCCGGACATATATATATCTGAGGAAAGGTCCCAACTCTAAACATTGGGAGGGGGGGGGGGGGGGGGGGGGAGAGAATTCCAAAGATTTACACCTCCGAAGAAAGAAAGTTCACCTCAACTCTATCCCAATTCCCTTGTGACATATCAATAGACAATAGATAATAGGTGCAGGAGTAGGCTATTTGGCCCTTTGAGCCAGCACCACCATTCAATGTGATCATGGCTGATCATCCCCAATCAGTTCCTGCCTTCTCCCCATATCCCCTGACTCCGCTATTTTTAAGAGCCCTATCAAGTGGGAGTGAACAAATGTCTCTTTTCGCGTTGGTTCCTTTGGAGTGTGAGTGCCAAGGCTGAGATACTCTATCCCAATGCTGCCCAAAGTATATTCCCCACAGGTGTTGCCATGGAGACGCTATTTTATTAGAAAACCTTCCACACGCACAAAGTAAGGAAAAATATACCACGTGTGAACACTTAGTGACAGGCACCCGACCACCGTTCAGTAGTCAAGGAATTATTATAAAATACTCCTCCTCCCCCCTTTTACTGTTTGTCAGTTGTGTCTCAGTTGCAGAACCCCCACCTCTGTCGTAGCTCCAACTCCTATCCCAGAGAGCTGAGCTCAAAAAGTGGGTGCCCATCGAAAAATAAAATGCAGATCCTGCAATTCTCAAACACATGTCGACGGAGGCACCTGGCAGTTGGACGGTAAGTGGGGAGGGAGGAACAGAATCCGTTCATCTCTACATCTTGAAAATATGAGACTTGTCTTAGCAGGAAAACCATAGCATTTTTCGAAGACATGGACACCATTCATTGATTTACTACAAGGATAGTACGGTGCAACACAAATCTAATTACGGGTTGGGTGATGGGTGGGGAGGGATACGAGGCAGGTATATCATCACCTTTTGTTTTTCTTTCTGTTTTTGTCTTTTTATTTAGTCTGTCGGTCTAAATAGTACAGAGAAGGTTCACCAGAAGTACAGAGAAAGTTCACCAGACTGATTCCTGGGATGGCAGGACTTTCATATGAAGAAAGACTGGATAGACTCGGCTTGTACTCGCTAGAATTTAGAAGATTGAGGGGGGAATCTTATAGAAACTTACAAAATTCTTAAGGGGTTGGACAGGCTAGATGCAGGAAGATTGTTCCCGATGTTGGGGAGGTTCCAGGACAAGGGGTCACAGTTTAAGGATAAGGATGTTACAACATTCTTAAGGGGTTGGACAGGCTAGATGCAAGAAGATTGTTCCCGATGTTGGGGAGGTCCAGGACAAGGGGTCACAGTTTAAGGATAAGGGGGAAATCTTTTAGGACCGAGATGAGAAAAACATTTTTCACACAGAGAGTGATGAATCTCTGGAATTCTCTGCCACAGAAGGCAGTTGAGGCCAGTTTATTGGCTATATTTAAGAGGGAGTTAAATGTGGCCCTTGTGGCTAAAGGGATCAGGGGGTATGGAGAGAAGGCAGGTACGGGATACTGAGTTGGATGATCAGCCATGATCATATTGAATGGCGGTGCAGGCTCGAAGGGCCGAATGGCCTACTGCTGCACCTATTTTCTATGTTTCTATATTTATTTCTCTATGCCTTCCTTATTTATTTTACTTACTCACTCTTCGGCTACACCAATTTGGTAGTCTAGGGGTTCGAATTTTGCACATCCACTTTTTCTCTCTCTTGCTTTTTCTTTCTTCTTTTCTCTCAACTTTAGCTAAAAATTAAAATTGAAGCTGAAAAATAACTGTATTATGTCATATGCCGCTGCTTATATTTTTGTTCACTGCTTCTACTAAATAAAAAATAAAATAAAAAAATCCATTCACCTCACTTCACAGATGCTGTCTGACCTGCTGTGCATTCTCAGTATTTCCCCCGTTTTTTATTTAATCGTAGCTGGTGTTTCGGGGTTCATGTTCCAAGGGAAAGTAGAACTTAGAACAGTCTTGGAACAGGCCCTTTGGCACAATAGTGTATTATGTCTTTTTGTTCTTTTTTTATTTTATATGGATGTATGGTAATCTATTTTTTTTCTCTGTAAAGGACTTTGGCTTCAACATGATGTGGTTTAAAAGTGCTATATAAATAAAAATTACTTCCTACTTATTTACCCACTATCTCTGCCTGCACTTGATCCATATCACTCTGTACCCTGCCTATCCATGCCCCTGTCTAAAAGCCTCATAAACGTCACTATCCTATATGCCTCGACCACCATCCCTGGCTGCACGTTCCAGGCAACGTCTTCAGAGGGTGAGCTTTTTTCACTCTCTGCATAATAAACCTGCCCTGCACACCTCCATTCAACTTTGCCCTGCTCTCCTTAGAAGGTTTTCTCTACCTTCCCTATTTAGCTCTCTCATAATATTATGCACTTCTATTTAGTGCCCCCGAACATCCGGCATTCAAGAGAAAACAATCCAAATTTGAGAAAACAATCGAAGTTTGCCCTCAAATCTCTGGAATGCAGCAGCCCAGAGAGAGATGTCAAATGAGAATCCCGAACAAGGACCATCTTCTCTCTCGGGTGGGAAGGACTTGAAAAATCCTATGGCACCACCTAAAGACAAAGGGAGATCTCCCCACAAACCTGGTTACCATTTATTTATCGATCAGGCCATTTCCTGGTTATTATTGCACAGCTATTTTAGGGATCTTTCAGTGTGCCCTTTGGCTGATGCACTTTATGCTACAGTGACTGCAATTTGAAAGTAACTCGTTGTCTGCATTACGACTTGCGATGTCCTGAAAGCCTGGCAAATGATAGGTGGAGTGTGTCGGACGGAACTGCAGATGCTGGTTTAAACCGAAGATAGACTCAAAAAGCTGGAGTAACTCAGCGGGTCAGACAGCATCTCTGGAGAAAAGGAATAGGTGACGTTTTGGCGTGGAGACCCTTCTTCAGACTCTGAAGACTATTTCTTTTCTCCAGTGATGATGTCTGACCTGCTGAGTTACTCCAGCTTTTTGTGTCTATAGTGAAAGGTGGATACAGGTGAGGGGGTTTTGCTTGGCAGATGGTTGGACAAAGGCCAGAGATGAAAAGACAAAAGGTAAAATGAGATGAGGAGTTAGGACAGAAAAGGTGTGAAATGTTATGGCAGAAGAAGAAATATAGCAGGAAGGGTATGAGGGAAGGAGAAAGGGAGAAATAGACAATTGACAATAGACAATAGGTGTAGGAGTAGGCCATTCAGCCCTTCGAGCCAGCACCGCCATTCAATGTGATCATGGCTGATCATCCCCTGACTCTGCTATTTTTAAGAGCCCTATCTAGCTCCCACTTGAAAGCATCCAGAGAACCTGCCTCCAGAGAACCTGAGGCAGAGAATTCCACATGGATGAACATCTAGGTGGGGCATGGTGAAGAGAGAGGGGAAATGTGTGTGTGTGTTTGGGGGTGGGGATGGAGGCAGGGGCAGGGTGGAGGTTGATTGCAGGTTAGTTGCCTAAAATTGGAGGATTCAATGACCATACAGTTGAGTAGTAAATTACCCAAGTGAGATATGAGGTGTTATTCCTCCAGTTTGCGTATGGCCTCACACTGGCAATGGAGTAGGCCCAGGACAGAAAGGGCAGTGTGGGACTGGAAAGGGAAATCAGGCAGGCCTTGGTTGATTGAGCGTAAGTGTTTGGTGAAGGGGTTGCCTAGTCTACGCTTGGTCAGACCGATGTAAAGGAGGCCACATTGGAAGAACCAGATGAGATTAGAGGAGGTGGGACATTATCTCACCAGGAAGGGCTGCTGGATTATTCCCCACCTCTCTTCCAGGTTTGTATCCATTACTACAATCAGTCTGGTGAAGGGTCCCAGCCTGAAATGTTGCATTCCTATGTTCTCCAGTAATGCTGCCTGACCCACTGAGTTCTCCAGCATTTTATGTATTTTATTTATTAATAGAACAAAGTCCGACAAAGGTAGACACAGAAAGCCGGAGTAACTCAGCGGGTCAGACCACATCTCATGAGGAAAGGAATTGGTGATGTTTCCAGCAAGGCCGTTCTTCAGTCTGAAGAAGGGTCTAGACACGAAACGTCACCTATTCCTTTTCTCCATAGATGCTTCTGACCTGCTGAGTTAAGGGGATCAAAAAACCTTTGTCAGGCTTTGTGTAGGAAGGAAATGCAGATGCTGGTTTAAAGATAGACACAAAAAGCTGTCCCACTGTATGAGCTAATTCAAGAGTTCTCCCGAGTTTCCCCTAATTCGAACTCGGAGAATTAAGGTAATAGCCGCTCGTAGGTACTAGGGGCTCTCGTGGACATTTTTCAACATGTTGAAAAATTTTCACCAGTCTTCCCGAGCTTACCGTGTGTCCTGAGTACCTGCCGTTAGCGTTCCGACCCGCTAAGAGACATCCCGAGCTCCGACGTACCCGCTACGTACATTCCACGTGCTTACCACGAGTTTGATTTTTTTTTAAACTCGGGAGAGCTCTTGAATTAGCTCATACAGTGGGACAGCCCCATTAGTCCAGCTTTTTGTGTCTATCTTTAAACCAGGAAGAATCTGCATTTCCTTCCTACACAAAGTCTGACAAAGTTTTTTTGAGCTGAAACATGAATTATTTTTCTCTGACCACGGATGCTGCCTAACTTGCTGAGAGTTTCCAGCATTTTCTGCATTGATTTTACTCTGGGAATCAACAATGATATTTGTTGCTAATTGGTGTTTACTGATCAGAAGTACAATCAGCTGCATCTGAATTCCCACAGGCAACAAGAGGCAAAAGTGCTGGGCAGTTCCACTCCACACCAGTAAAAACAAAGCAAGGGACGTACTCAGCAGGTCCGGCAGTATCTTTGCAGGGAAATGGACAGACGACGTTTTAGGATCTGGACCCTTTTTCAGACTTATGGAGTAGATGGAAGTGTGGAGGGAAATAATGCTGCCTGACCCACTGAGTTCCAGCAGCTCAAAATTCCAAAGTCCCTGGGATTGATCCCTGGGATGGCGGGACTGCCATATGAGGAAAGATTGAAAAGACTAGGCTTGTATTCAATGGAGTTTAGAAGGATGAGGGGTGTTCTTATAGAAACATATAAAATTATAAAAGGACTGGACAAGCTAGATGCAGGAAAAATGTTCCCAATGTTGGGTGAGTCCAGAACCAGGGGCCACAGTCTTAGAATAAAGGGGAGGTCATTTAAGACTGAGGTGAGAAAAAACTTTTTTTACCCAGAGAGTTGTGAATTTATGGACTTCCCTGCCACAGAGGACAGTGGAAGCCAAATCACTGGATGGATTTAAGAGAGAGTTGGATAGAGCTCTAGGGGCTGGTGGAGTCAAAGGATATGGGGAGAAGGCAGGCACGGGTTATTGATAGCGGACGATCAGCCATGATCATAATGAATGGCGGTGCTGGCTCGAAGGGCCGAATGGCCTCCTCCTGCACCTATTTTCTATGTTTCTATCTGCAGTCTAGTGGGTCTCATAATACCATGCTGTTGTAATCTCTTGGGGCAGGTTGCCTTTTCCATACTGATGGATATGGTATCATGCTGTTCTCTGTCCTTTGGAGAATGGCAGGGTGTGAACTATCAACTTGAAGCAGAGGCTAGAGTTGACAATAGACAATAGACAATAAACAATAGGTGCAGGAGTAGGCCCTTCGGCCCTTCGAGCCAGCACCGCCATTCAATGTGATCATGGCTGATCATCCACAATCAGTACCCCGTTCCTGCCTTCTCCCCATATCCCCTGACTCCGCTATTTTTAAGAGCCCTATCTAGCTCTCTCTTGCAAGCATCCAGAGAACCCGCCTCCACCGCCCTCTGAGGCAGAGAATTCCACAGACTCACCGCTCTCTGTGAAAAAGTATTTCCTCGTCTCCATTCTAAATGGCTTACTCCTTATTCTTAAACTGTTTCCCCCTGGTTCTGGACTCCCCCAACATTGGGAACATGTTTCCAGCCTCTAGCGTGTCCAAACCCTTAACAATCTTATATGTTTCAATGAGATCCCCTCTTATCCTTCTAAACTCCAGAGTGTACAAGCCCAGCTGTTCCATTCTCTCAGCATATGACGGTCCCACCATCCTGGGAATTAACCTTGTAAACCTACGCTGCACTCCCTCAATAGCAAGAATGTCCTTCCTCAAATTAAGTGACTGCACACAATACTCCAGGTATGGTCTCACTAGGGCTCTGTACAACTGCAGGAGGACCTCTTTGCTCCTATATTCGATTCCTCTTGTGAAAAAGGCCAACATGCCATTCGCTTTCTTCACTGCCTGCTGTACCTGCATGCTTATGACACAATGAAGAAAGGGCCCAAACCTCTCAAGGGTCAGATAATCGTGGCATGGTTGTTTCCAGAAACTACAAGATTCAAGCACTTTGGGAAGAACTGTCAGCAAGGACATTTTAGAAGTGTGAAAAATATTTTATATTTTATTTTCCCTTGAGGAGGGTAAATGTGAGAACATTGTATAATGAGTCGGTGTCTGGGGACCATTAAATGCCATTGGAGGAGTGGTGTTAAAGTAGGCCAGAGGGTATAATTAATTTAAGACAGACAGATAGAATCGGACGAGATATGAAGTTGTAGGTTCTGAAGGTTTAAGTAGACGAGAACAAGTTGTACATCAGGTAGAGCAACTGCCTCACAGCGCCAGAAATCTGGGTTCAATCCTGACCTTGGGTGCTGTCTGTGTGGAGTTGGCATGTTCTCCCTGTATCCATGTGGGTTTCCTCTGGGTGCTACGGATTTCTCCCACAAAATGTCATAAGTGATAGGAGCAGAATAAGGCCACTTTGTCTACTTTGCCATTCAATCATGGCTGATCTATCTTTCCCTCCTAACCCCGTTCTTCAGCCTTCGCCCCATGACCCCTGACACCCATACTAATAAGAATGTGTCAATCACTGCTTTCAAAATACCCATTGTGTAGCGGCACCAAATGTGGTGAATAAAGGTGAGACGTCAGGCTGGTTCAAACAGTTGTTTATTCAGTCGTTACGCTAACTATATTAACAATGTTGCTGTAGCTGAGCGAGGTTGTTCTCTCGGGCTCAGCTATCGGTTGACTCCTGCAAGGTCTCGAGGTGAGATAGCCTTAAGTAGCAGGACACTCCCTCTAGCCCATGGCGTCGCGTGCCCACCCTCGTATCTCCTGACGAGGGTTCGACCATAAGTGGCCCGTGTATAGGCCGACGCCACAATTGACTTGGCTTCCACAGATTCACCACCCTCTGACTAAAGAAATTCATCCTCGGCTCCTTCTTAAAGGAACACCCTTTAATTCTGAGGCAATGACCTCTGGTCCTAGGCTCTCCAACTATGGAAACATCCAATCCACGTCCCCTCTTTCCAAGCCTTTCACTATTCACTAATTTTCAATGGGGTCCTCCCTCATTGTTTGATGGTTAATTGACATGAGTGTGTAGGGAAGCATGCGGCAGTGGGGAGTCGTGGAATTAGTGTGAATGGGAGATTGATGGCCAGAGTGGACTTGATAGGCAGAGTGGCTGTTACCACGCTGTATCTTTTGGTCAATCAATCAATCAATTAATTAATTAATCAACTAAAGAGAAGTCAATATATATCCATTTTTGATTATTAATGTTGTTTGGGGCTATGGGGAGAAGGCTGGGGAATGGGTTTGAGAGGGAAAGAAAGATCAGCTATGATTGAATAGTGGAGTACATTTCATGGGCCAACGGGCTTAATTCTGCTCTGAGAATATATGAACATATGAACTTATGAATTGTTTCCACTGGTTATTTTGATTTACAACTATTCATAGAATCCTCAGTCTGTTAGGTGGTTATATCGGCTCAAAGGGGGAACTCTAGCTTCTGGGTCTCTTGTGTGTCCAATCTCTTAAACCCCACAATCCCAGCAGATGCTACTGGGCAGCCCCTGGGGGGAAGGGCGGGGAGTGGGAGGGAAGGAGTGGTGAAGAGGTGCTGCTTTTCAGATGTGATGTTAAACTGAGGATCTGTCTGCCCTCTCACTTGCCTGCAAAACATCTCTTCATACCACAGAAAGAAAAGTAATGGAGCTTTTCATTAGACTTTCTTAGTGCACTGGTCAATATTAATTTTCTTAGCAATACCCATAAGATGCACTCTGCGGTGTCTGGGACCTTACTGAATGAAATGTACTTGTCATGTCTTCTACATTACAGCAGTGACTACAGGCATTTTGGAGAATTGCAAAAGGGGTAATGATAATCCATATATGCAAAGATTTGCTTCAGCTTTACATTTAAGTGTAGAATGCCGTGTGATCGAGCTCGGTGGCATGCGGGCTGATCAAAGCTGTACAATAACTCTCTGATTGATTACAGGATCTATCAGATGAATCAATAGCTGACACTCACAGCAAAGATCAGAAAGATGTGGCAGAATCGCGGTCCAGGGCTCACTGTGCAAACGATAAGGGATTGCCCACACTGAGAATAGTTGGAGGATGAGTCTTTGGAACTCTCCCCTCGCAGGGCTGTGACTATTTTAAAAGCAGATATTTGAAGATCACAGTGATGCAAGATTCCTGGGGGCTAGAGTGAATGTGGAGTAGATGTAATGGTCAGATTCTCTGCCTCAGAGGGCGGTGGAGGCCGGTTCTCTGGATACTTTCAAGAGAGAGCTAGATAGGGCTCTTAAAGATAGCGGAGTCAGGGGATATGGGGAGAAGGCAGGAACAGGGTACTGATTGGGGATGATCAGCCATGATCACATTGAATGGCGGTGCTGGCTCGAAGGGCCAAATGGCCTACTCCTGCACCTATTGTCTATTATCAGCCATCATCTTATTAGATTGCAAGTAACATTAAAGGATCTAGTAGCCTCTCCCAACTGCTAATTTGTATGTCGGTATATTTATGCATTGGAATGTGTGTGCATTGGAATGTGTGTTGCTATGTTTGTTCATAGGAATGTCTGTACTGGTGTGTTTCTGTTGGCATGTTTCTGTGTCGGAATGTCGGTGTTATGGCATGCCTGTGTATTGGAATGTCTGTGTGTTGGTATCTGCTCCTACGTGGAAATGTGTGTGTGTGTGGAATGTTTATGTTCATATGTTTGTAAGTAGGAATATCTGTGTTGGTATGTTTGTGTCTATGAATGGAATGTTGCATGTTGGAATCCCTGTGTCCGTATATTTGTGTGTAGGAATGAGCTTGGGTGCTGGAGTTTTTGTGTTAACATGTCAATGTGTTGTTATGTGTTTGTGTGTCAGAATGTCTGTGTTTGTTTTATTTATGTGGTGATATGTTTGTGTATAGGAATGTCTGTAGGTTGGAAAATCAGTGTGTTGGAATGTCTGAGCTAGAATGTACGTGTGTCTGTTTTATTTATGTGTTGGTATGATTGTGTGTAGAAATGTCTGTATGTATGAATGTATCTGATTGCTAGAAACATAGAAAATAGGTGCAGGAGGAGGCCATTCAGCCCTTCGAGCCAACACCACCATTCATTGTGATCATGGCTGGTTGTCCCCTATCAATAACCCGTGCCTGCCTTCTCCCCATATCCCTTGACTCCACTAGCCCCTAGAGTTCTGTCTAACTCTCTCTTAAACCCATCCAGTGACTTGGCCTCCACTGCCCTCTGTCAGGGAATTCCATAAATTCCAAACTGTTATGTTGCTTTTATTTCTGTTCTGTTGGTACGTTTGGACGATAATCACTAATGGAGAAGCAGGGACAATATACTGATGACCAACCGCATATACAGTCTATGTATGGGCTCAACAATAATCAGAAGAGCAGGGCAATGGAATAGGAAGGAAAGACTGAGTTGGGAGCAGGGAGGAAAGAAGGTAGTTGTGGATGCTGTGCTTCCTGCACTGGTGCTCACCCCGCAGAGGGTGCAACATTTCAGATGAAGGCAGGTTCATTTTAAGCAAAATTGACAACTTAAATAGGCCAGGATGAGCTGCTGCCCATTGCTTCCCTGGTTGTCACCAGAGCTGCTGTAGGCTGGGCATTGCCAACATACAACATCTCCAGGAGAGTTGTGGCAAGTGGCCTGCGTTTACACCCTGATTGATGTTCTACACAACTGGAATGGACCTTTTAGTTTCCAAATGGCAATAAAGGAGAGGTGGTACGGAAGGTAGGAGTGTGGAAATTTGTATACAACTGTCTGGGTTTTGTAGGTGAGAGGTAATGGGTTGAGTTATGGGACAGAGGGTGATTGGAGTAGATGAGAATGGGGTTGAAAGGGATGTTTGCAATATGGGTGGGGTGGAGGGGCAGGGTAATAAAGGGAGTGAGTGCGGGAGTGTGCATGTTGTGGGGTGGTGAGGGGGAGTGTACAGGTAGGGTTGTCGGGATGGGCTGTGTTGGTAGGTTGGCTGAGGTGAGGTTGTGCGGTGATGATGGGATGGAAGGGCATGCAGTGGCTGTGGGTTGCAGAGGTGAGTAGGACTGTAGGAGCCTTAGAATAAAGGGGAGGTCATTTAAGACTGAGGTGAGAAAAAACGTTTTCACCCAGAGAGTTGTGAATTTATGGAATTCTCTGCCACAGAGAGCAGTGGAGGCCAAGTCACTGGATGGATTTAAGAGAGAGTTAGATAGAGCTCTAGGGGCTAGTGGAGTCAAGGTATATGTGGAGAAGGCAGGCACGGGTTATTGATAGGGGACGATCAGCCATGATCACAATGAATGGCGGTGCTGGCTCGAAGGGCCGAATGGCCTCCTCCTGCACCAATTTTCTACGTTTCTATGTTTCTATGAGTCGTTTGCTTTGGGATAAAGAAAAACGTGAAGGGATGGATGGAAGTTGGTTCTGGTTGTAGCCCGGTATGGGGTTTGTGGTGGGGGTTGTTGGGGTAGAGTTCTAGGTCAGTGTGGACAATGTTGGGGTCTGGATGTTGAGGTTCAGGGTAGGGCTTGGGTTGAAAGCAAAGGGATGTAGGTACCCACTTGGGGGCGATAGTTGGGGTTTGGGTTTTGGCTTGGCTGTAGACCTACAACCCTTCTCGTACCTCTGCCACAAACCCCAACTCCCAAGTGCCGACATTCTCCGCACTGACCCAGAACCACAAACTCCACAATCGGAGCCATCAAACCTCCCATCCCACCACGCTTCTCTTTACCCCCAAAGCAAACAACAAATTGGGCGTAGGGGTCGGGTTGTAGGTTGGCCAGTGGAGTCATGGGGCGCAGAGAAAGGCCCTTCGGCCCAACCTGTCCATGCTGACCAAGATACCCCATGGAAGCAAGTCCAATTTGGGGTGTGGGCAGTATCAGGCTGATGGGGGATGCGGAGGTCAGTATAGGAATGTTGGGGTGGACTGGGGAGTATGGGGGTGGGCTTAGATGGGGGGTGGGAGGCTACTAGCCCCAGGATGAAGCCTGGGATCGGGGTGGGGGAACAGCAGGGGGAGCCAGTAACCCGGTTCTCCATGTGAAAGCCAACGGGCACATGACGTGCCGCCTCTGCTTGTCTCCTAGCAATACAGCAGGAGAGAGAGAGAGAGAGAGAGGAAGAGAGATTCCAAATCTCCCTTCCCACATCCTCATGTGTGCTTGATGTATCTCACAGAGGCATCTGGAGACGGAGCTGCTGGCATTTTCACACTCTTTTTTTCCCATTTTTATCCCGCTCACATCTGGAATTGAGAGTGGCCCCTGCGTGTGCGTGCCTGTTGTTGAATAGGACACTTTAGATTTTTTTTATATCTCTCTTCCCCCCTTGTATATGTTTTGTTTCCCAAAGGAATCTTTCGGTGGATGTATTTTCGCTGTGTGGGTGAATTGATAAGGAGGAGAGAGAGAGAAAAATGGGCTTAGCGTTCTTCTAGCTCGCTACAGGAGAAACAGACAGAGAAAATTCTTGTAAGTAGATGCTGATTTTTATCCAATGTAACCGGTGTCCTTTCCTCTGTGCTCCGTGTTTTGTTCTTAACATCTGATAGTAGCTAAATGGGCATTTGGAGAACTCAGGGGGCGATTCTGTCGGGTTCTCTATATCGACAATTGTGTGTAAATTGGTCTCGTTTTACCCCCCCCCCCCCCTCCCCCCTCACCCCTCACAACCAACCCTCAATTGTGCATGTTTTATTATTTCGCCTTCCCCAGGTAATGAACATTGTAATTGCAACATGTGAAATTACCGGCAGGGTTGGAAGGATTTTTTTTATTGTTGAAAGGGGAGTGGGTGGTGTAGGTTACAAATTCCTGTCAGATTGCAGGTTTAAAAAAAAATGTGCTGAGGATTTTTTTGCATGTCAATGCGGGAGGGGGGGGGGGGGGGGGGTTGGATAAGGATGGGGAAATGAAATCGCATGGGCTTGTGTGCCACCCCAAGTTCCTCTGTCGTTCTGTGTGCTGACATTTTTCCCCAATAAATATTGATTATTCCTCCCTCTTTTTTTCCCCCCTCTTTCAACAGGGAGGTGAGAGGAGGAGGAGAAGAAAAAAAAACCCCGTGGGCAGCGAGGATATGGGATTAACGTCGCGAAATCTGGGCAGCAAGCGGTCGGAGATATAACATCAAGCCGCGCCAGTGCCACCGTCTCTGTACATCTCTCCCCCCAAACTCACTGTTCATTTTCTCTCTCTCCCTCCCCGAGACAAGACCACCTTCCCAGAGAGAGGGGGGAGGGGGAGAGGGAGAGGGGAAGGGAGGGAGGGGTGGGTGGGGGGGGGGGGGGGGGAGTTGATGATTTCAAAGCTGGACAATCCGAAGAGGAAACGGGGTGTCCGGTGAGAGGCTGGAAGGCGAAGAGGCTCCTCCACACGTCCGCGCCGGGGCTCTGCTCTGCTCAACATGCTTAGCTCAGTGACAAGCCCAACAGGCGGCTTGTTCAGTGACCAGAAAGGTAAGCGACTTGTGGAATTACAATATGGGCAGCGGCAGAGAAGGGGACAACTATGCAGCTGGGGTGGGGTGGGGGGGTGTGGGGGGGGGGGGGGGGGTTGACAAAAGTTTACCCCGAGACCCACTGCTGGGATCAGACCCTTGGGCTCTCGGCAGTCACAGGTCGCTCCGGCCATTCCGGCCACATCCATGATGGGGTTAGACTTAGAGGGATTTTTTACAGCTCAAGCTGAGCCAGGAAGCGCGTTGGTGAGCGCCGAGTGACTGGTACCCACCAGGCTGTTTAAATGGGTCATTTTTTAAAGGGACAGGCCAGTCTCCAGTGATGAGTGGGTGTTCAGACGGTGCTGAAATTCACATCACGGTAACTGACCCCATTGCCAATGCTCTGTCTCTGCTGAGTAGGGGCTAACAGTGTCGACACATAACGTGCAGAGGGGGTGGCAGACAGGGCCAGACTCAATGGTTCAAATGGGATCTCCACCCGAAACGTCACCCATTCCTTCTCTCCAGAGATGCTGCCTGTCTTCGCTGAGTTACTCCAGCTATTTGTGTCTATCTTCAATGGTTGCAAATATCAACCTCTGGCCCCTGCACCTCATAGAGGCCTTGGAGATGGGACAGGAGTGGCTAGTATGAACAAAGGGCCTGAAAGGTCTTGTTGGGGACTGGCCACATGAGCTCGTTGTATAGTCCCCAGTGTTCAGACAACGAGGGTGGATTGTTCAAGGTGCACAAAGGATAATTGAGTGAGTATGGAGAACCCACAACCTCAAAAGTCAAGAGTGATTCATTGTCAGGGCAGACTGAAGAAACACCACCTATCCATGTTCTCCAGAGATGCTGCCTGACCCGCACTTTCTGTCCATTTATGTGTTTAGACAATAGACAGTAGACAATCGAGCCAGCACCGCCATTCAATGTGATCATGGCTGATCATCTCCAATCAGTGCCCCGTTCCTGCCTTCTCCCCATATCCCCTGACTCCGCTATTTTTAAGAGCCCAATCTAGCTCTCTCTTGAAAGCATCCAGAGAACCTGCCTCTGAGGCAGAGAATTCCACAGACTCACCGCTCTCTGTGAGGAAAAAGTGTTTCCTCGTCTCCGTTCTAAATGGCTCACTCCTTATTCTTAAACTGTGGCCCCTGGTTCTGGACTCCCCCAACATCGGGAACATGTTTCCTGCCTCTATAGTGTCCAAACCCTTAACAATCTTATATGTTTCAATGAGATCCCCTCTCATCCTTCTAAACTCCAGAGTGTACAAGCCCAGCTGCTCCATTATCCCAGCATATGCCAGTCCCGCCATCCCGGGAATTAACCTTGTAAACCTACGCTGCACTCCCTCAATAGCAAGAATGTCCTTTCTCAAATGAGATGACCAAAACTGCACACAATACTCCAGGTGTGGTCTCACTGGGGGTCTGTACAACTGCAGAAGGAGTTGGAGGTAGACAAAAGTGCTGGAGAAACTCAGCGGGGGCAACAGCATCTATGGAGTGAAGGAAATAGGCAATGTTTCGGGCCGAAACCCTTCTTCAGACCCTTCTGCAGAAGGGGTTGTACTGACATATTTACCGACAATGATACAATGACATCCATTCAGAGAAATTGAGAACAGGACTAAGTTGGGAAGAGGTTCATGTGAAAGGGTGGCTTGAAAATGGAACTTAACCCCCTAAAATGCAATGGATGTTGTGCTTATTGGAATTATTGTAGAACCGACTGATTCTATATTTGTTGTGGTGGGTAAATGGACTTGAGATTTAGGTTAGCCACAATCTAATTAAACAAGAGAGGAAGCCCGATGGTCTGAATAGTCTTCAACTGGCACTTTATGGACAGCAGAGTCTATCCAGGATAAATAAGGACACCATGTGCACAGTACAAAGAAAGGTAGAAATATAGGACATGCATATAAAAGTTTATATATAGTAAATGTCGGATATATATGTGACATATATAAAATAAGGACACCAGTCAGGATCAATGGACAAACTGCATAACATCAGGAGGCTGTACAAACATATCGTATGAAGGTCACAATAAATAAATAGCTTCAGCGTAGACTGTTTTAAATACTATATGTAAATGATGTCTAATAATAGCAGGAATTTTTAAGTGTGAATTTCCTGTCCACCCAGTCACTTTCTGTGTTACATTCTTCACTCATCTTTAATTATTGGCAAAATATATATATTTTTGGAAGAATTATTTGATTACATCTTAAGAAACTTGAATTTTCAGGTTATTATTTGAAATGTGAGCTCGGTAATCATATATATATTAGTCAAAGAAAGCCCACCATTTAACTCTTAATCCTAACTTGTGGCCAGACAACAATTTCTATTCAAACAGTTACTCTCTGATTGGCCTTATCTTGTACAGAAGATAGACACAAAATGCTGGAGTAACTCAGCAGGACAGGCAGCATCTCTGGAGAGAAGGAATGGGTGACGTTTCAGGTCGAGACCCTTCTTCAGACTTTAAACCAGCATCTGCAGTTCCTTCCTAAACACTTATCTTGTACAGTTCTCCTTCCAAACAATTAGATTTGATTGCCCTCACCTTGAACTGTTCTCCAGGTAAACAATTGAGCTCTGACTACCACCACCTTGCGCAGTTCTCCTGATAGACAATTGGCCTCTGATTGGCCTCAGCTTGTGGTCTTCTCCTGCTGTTGCAGAAGGTCTCACACTTGGCTAGACTAGAATCTCTATTGTGTTTGAGGCATCTCTGAGATCAGTAGAGGATTCTTTGAGCTGTCATTCTCCAGTAAGAGGTCTAGAACAAGGTGGCTTTGATTAAAAGATTTGATCGAAACACCAAGTGTTGGAAGAACTTAGCTGGTCAGGCAACATCTGAGGAGGAAATGGATAGAAGACATTTTGGGTTGGGACTATTCTTCAGAACGATAGTTCCGATAATCATTTAAGCAGTGTCTTATTGTAATTCAAGAATAATTTGATTATATCTTAACAAACATAAATTTGCTGGGTTAGGCAGCATCGCTGGAGAACATGGATAGGTTTCTTAATACTCTTGACTCCTGGGATCATGGGTTCTCCATACTCATTATATCACATCCATAGGATATTATTACCTATACAAGGTAGTTTTACCGGGCAATATTAGTTGGTATTTTGACAGGTCCAAAAACGCGCAGTTTCCGGCGGGCAATATTACTTGGTATTTTTCTTCTTCCGGGTTTCGCCATTGACTTTACGTTGAAAAACTGCGGTCAATCACAAAGATGAAATATTACATCCGGCGTACATCCGGGACACGAACCCGGCCAAAGTTCACCGCGAAGAATCAGCTCACGGCATCTAAACAAACATGGCAGCCTCCAGCAGTGCGAGATTCGCGTCTCTTGACGACGACGGAATTATTTTAATTTACGTGCGGATAGGTAATAATTATAATATTGACTGGCTGCTTTCGGGAGACACCAGGAATATTGCCTGCACTGAAATCATATTGCCCTCGTCTTCGACTCGAGCAATATGATTTCAGTTTGGGCAATATTCCTTGTGTCTCCCTTAAGGCCAGTCAATATTATATTAATATGAACACCTCGATCAAATCACCCTACACACTAATTTGATCGTGTAAACTAGCCTTACCTTTTCATACATTTTGTTGACAAGTTAGTCATCCTAAGTCTTCCAACTTACCCTAAGCAAGTGAATTGAAAACCGCTCTGCCATTTTAGATGTTTAAGAAGGAACTGCAGATGCTGGAAAATCAAAGATAGACAAAAATGCTGGAGAAACTCAGCAGGTGAGGCAGCATCTATGGAGCAAAGGAAATAGGCAACATTTCAGAATATGGATGTTAGATGTTAGATGTCTAATTTTCTATCTACTGGTCTATCCATATTATCCATTAGCACTGCCATTGGAGGTTTAATGATGTTCTTTATAATACTGTGGGATTGGAAGGACAGAGGTTACTTATTACGCTTGACAATCGTAGAGAAATGCTGATTGTATTTATATTTCATTCCTATCTGCTGCTCTGGTTGGTGTTAGTTACCCATTTAATTAAACTTGTAATAGAGCAGACAAAGGAATGTTGTATAATTACATTAAATTATTGTGTCGGAAGGAACTGCAGATGCTGGTTCAACCCAAAGATAGACACAAAATCCTGGAGTAACTCAGCGAGACAGGCATCATCTCTGGAGAGAAGGAATGGGTGACGTTTCAGGTCGAGACCTTTCTTCAGACTAGTCTGGGAAAATGGAAACGAGAGATATCGACGGTGATGTAGAGAGATATAAAACAAATGAATGAAAGATACGCTAAATAGTATCGATGATAAAGGAAACAGGCCATTGTTAGCTCTTTGCTAGGTGACATCGGGAATCTGGTGTGACGTGGGTAGGGGAGGGATGGAGAGAGAGGGAATGCCGGGGTTACATGAAGTTTGAGAAATCAATATTCATACCACTGGGCTGTAAGCTGACCAAGTGAATTATGAGGTGCTGTTCCTCCAATTTGCGTTTAGTCTCACTCTGACAATGGAGGAGACCTAGGACAGAAAGGTCAGTGTGGGAATGGGAAAGAGAATTATAGTGTTTGGCAACTGGGAGACCAGGTAGGTTCAGGCGGACTGAGCAAATGTGTTCAGCAATAATTAAATTATTGTCTGCTATCACTGGAAAAATAATGTCTGGATTAGAGGACCATATTATTGTTTCTAATAGGATAATTCAATATATAGTGAGAAAAACATTACGCCGTGCATAATAGATGCCTGGTTGCATTTTACATTGCACAGTATGTATTGCCTATTCATGGCTACTTTCTACAATGTACCATTGAGCAAACAAATGGTCATCAGAGCAGATGACCAAACCTGGTCAAAAGATGGACTTTATGCACATTATAAAAGGAATGAGATAGAAAACATAGAAAATAGATGCAGGAGGAGGCCATTCCGCTCTTCCAGCCAGCACCACCATTCATTGTGATCGTGGCTGATCGTCCCCTATCAATAACCCGTGCCTGCCTTCTCCACATATCCCTTGACTCCACTAGCCCCTAAAGCTCTATCAAACTCTCTCTTAAACCCATCCAGTGACTTGGCCTCCACTGCCCTCTGTGGCAGGGAATTCCATAAATTCACAACTCTCTGGGTGAAAACGTTTTTCTCACCTCGGTCCTAAATGACCTCCCCCTTATTCTAAGACTGTGGCCCCTCTGGACTCGTGCGACATTGGGAACATTTTTCCTGCATCTAGCTTGTCCAGTCCTTTTACAATTTTATATGTTTCTATAAGATCTCCCCCTCATCCTTCTAAACTCCAGTGAATACAAGCCTAGATTTTTCAATCTTTCCTCATATGACAGGCCCGCCATCCCAGGGATCGATCTCGTGAACCTACGCTGCACTGCCTCAATCACAAGGATGTCCTTCCTCAAATTAGGAGACCAAAACTGTACACGATACTCCAGATGTGGTCTCACCAGAGCCCTATACAACTGCAGAAGAACCTCTTTACTCCTGTACTGAAATCCTCTTGTTATGAAATCATCTTGTTGAGATGAGTGTGGAGCCGAAGGTTCAGGAATGAATCCCAGAGTTATGTAACTAGGACAAAGAAAGACGTGTCCACAGGTGGCCAGCATTTCGGAACATAATAGTTAAAGGGTGGTTAGGGTTGAGACCAAAGGTGTATCTTGAACACAGGGATAAAATATTAATATTGAATTATTGATGAATTGGGAATGCAGGCAGGTGAAAACCAAAACATATCCGCAAGATGCTGGAAAATCTGAACTAAAATTATCAAATACTGGAAATGCTCAACTGGTCAAGTGGCATTTGTAGGATGAGAAACAGAAATAATTTTTCTGAGAAGTCTAATTGTGGTGATGAAGTGACTCCAATCTGAAATGTTAACTCTGCTTCAGTTCCCACAGATACAGCCTGACCTGTTGAGTATTTCCAGCATTTTCTGTTTTTATTATCAATGTATAGGCGACCTCGTACTGTACAGCAGTGGCTGCATATTAGGGAATTGTGTAAATATAAATATAAAATTGTCACTCACTAAATAATAGACCATTATAAACAACATGATATTCATTGAGTATATAGGAACATATAAAATATTTAAAAGTCACCGCAATAAATGGAACATACTCTGAAGTGTATAATAGGCATTCAATAAGTAAAAACCTTAGAAGCCATCTCTACATATATTTAGGTGAAAACATAATTTGCTTTGTATGGCATTTCAAGTTGGTTGTTTTATTTTGAGGAAGCCTTGCAGAACATTGGTTCATCTTTAATGATGAATGTTAAAATCATCTTTTATTTTGGCTTAAAACCAGTTTTCTTTTTCCCCAGCATTTCTTTAAGCTGTCACTGTCACCCATAAAGTTAATGTAGGACTACAGACCACTTAAATCTTGTGCATAGTCAGCTGAACCTGTATTCCGCACTAATATTTTGCTGGGAGTTTTCAAGTAACCCAATGTGTGTTCGCCATTTTGGCTGACTACAGTCTGACTCTGGTTTCCAACAGTTCAGTTTAGTTTAGAGATACACCATGGAAACGGGCCCTGTGGCCCACCGGGTCCACACCGACCATCAATCCTTGTTCACATTAGAGGATAGACAAAAATGCTGGAGGAAACTCAGCGGGTGAGGCAGCATCTATGGAGCGAAGGAAATAGGCAACGTTTCGGGTCCAAACCCTTCTTCAGACATTAGAGGATTATGTTATCCCACATTCGCATCCACTCCATGCTCTCACTTGGGGCAATTTTCAGAGGTTTTCAATTAACCTACAAACCCACATGTCTTTGGGATGTGGGAGGAAACTGGAGCATAGAAAATAGGTGCAGGAGTAGGCCTTCGAGCCTGCACCGCCATTCAATGATCATGGCTGATCATCCAACTCAGTATCCTGTACCCGCCTTCTCTCCATACCCCCTGATCCCTTTAGCCACAAAGGCCACATCCAACTCCTTCTTAAATAGAGCACCTGGAGAAAAACCCGCACTTCCCAGGGAGAACGAGCAAACTCCACACAAACAGCACCCGAGGACAGGATTGAACCTGGGTCTCTGGCGCTGTGAGGAAGTGGCTGTACCAACTGCACCAGTGTGCCACCCATTGCATCATGTGTCACCATTTGTGCCACTTTGCTGCCCTACGCCATCGTGATGCCCGTTTATTTCACGTCAAAGAACCGTGATAGCTTCTTGATAAGTGTTTAGGTCAGAGGGCACGGTATACTCGATGTTGCAGCTTTCCAAGGCAATTACTGAGGTCAAGGGCACCATGACCGGGCATTTTGTAGCTCCATGTGACGGTACACATTGAGTCCGGGTGTATAATGTGTTGAATGCAACAACTCCTCAATAAACACCTGCCAAGTTTGTACTGTAAGGCTTCCAATGAATTTGTTTGGCATGAATTTTTGAGCGTTGCATTGAATGAGCAAAAGAGCCAGATGTGGCTTGTCATTATGTTTGGCCCCATGGTAAATGATAAGCATCTAATGATAGGGACATTGTAAATTATAAAATGCTCTCTCTACAATAGATATTCAATATATTGGGACATAAAGAATAGTTACAATATTTGGGGTCACATTTTGTATATAATAATTTATAATTATTATTAATATGTATGTATATAATATATAAATATATATTCATATATATAATAAATGTTCATGGGTTCATAAGTGATAGGAGCAGAATTAGGCTATTCAGCCCATCAAGTCTGCTCCACCGTTCAATCATGGCTGACCTATCTTTCCCTCTTCGTCCCATTCTCCTCCCTTCTTCCCATAACCCCTGACATCTATACTCTGGAATCTATCTATCTCTGCTTTAAAAATATCCATTGACTTGAACATCCACTGCGTAACACAATAAATCATTTTTAAGTTAAAATATTTAATTATCTTAGTGGGTGGTTAAGCGACATGTGAACCAAGTTATTGAAGGAAATGGGGGAGGGGGAAGAAATGACTTGATGTCACTGAATCTTCCAAACATTCATTGAGTCAGAGGACCAGTCAATTGCAAATTTGAACCTTTGTTAAAAAAATATGTAGAATAAACCCAATAACCGCTGCTAAGTCAATGGTGGTGAGGAAAATACAAGAAAGGTAATCCGTGTCAAAATTGGTTGCCATTTTGGATAAGTGTGGACAAATTATTGATTAGACAATATCATCGTAGTTTTGCTGAAGGCAAATGATGTCGGACTATTCCAACATTGGAGAAACAGTAGTTTGGAGAGATATGGACCAAACATGGGCAGGTGGGACGAGTGTAGCTGGGACACGTTGGCCGATATGGGCAAGTTGGGCCGAAGGGCATGTTTCCACACTGACTATGACAAAGCCAACTTTGAGGAAGATAGTGATAGGAATATAATCAGGCTGGCGATTAGGGGGGAATGAGATTTAATAATAGGAAATGTAACATTTTTAAAGGAAGAAAGAGAAGTGACAATATAACCTTGAGGGTACAATGCCAAAATGGGGTTACAGGAAGAGAATAATCTGGGAATATATGTGCATTGTTTGTTCAACATGGTAGGACAGATTGTGAAAATGTTTTTTAAAAACATACGACATCCTGAGTTTTATAAATAGAGATGTGGAGTACAAGAGCAAGGAAGTCGTGATGATATCACTGCCGTATTGTGTTTATGCAAAGTGCAACTCCGTAGCAGAGATCGTGGAGAGCATGCAGAACAAATTCACCAAAATGGTTTCAGAGAGTGGAGACATTAGTTACATGGAGAGACTGAAGAAGCGGGTTTGTTCAACTTGGATCAGAGGAGATTGTGAGGAGATCTGATGGAAATGGTCACAAGGTGTGGAGTTGGAGCAGAGTGGTTGTAGGCTGGGGAACCTGGAGTGGGGGGGGATGAAGAGTGGCTTGGTGGTGCAGCAGCTAGTGTTCATGCCTTGCACCTCCAAGGATTTGGGATGGAGCCTGACAACTGGTGCTGCCCATGTGGAGTTTGCATTTTCTCTCAATGACTGCATGAGTTTCTCACCTAATGCTCTAGTTTTCTCCCACATCCCAAATAGGTCATAGTAGATTAATTAACCATTATAAATTAACACTAACGTAGGCTAATCACAAGGGAGTTGATGTGCCTATGATCCTGGTGGACAGAACTAAGTCAATGTAAGTGTGATTGGCAAAAGACCTGAATTAGATAATAGTCAATAGGTGCAGAAGGCCATTCGACCCTTCGAAGGCAAAGAGATTTTGTGAAGCAAGTTGTTGACATGTGGTAGTGGAGGCAGATTCAATAGCAGTGTTTAAAAAGTAGCTGGGTACATATCATTTGCAGGGATGTGGGGGGGGGGGGGGGGGGGGGGAGAGGGCAGGGAAGTAGGGCTGGCTTGAGTTCTCTTGCCTCAAGCTAATATGGACTTGATGGGCTGAATAGCCTTCCATGGTACTGTAATCGTTTTGGGATTCTGTAATTGCAGTACAAAGGATATATTGTAAAGTCTATAATAATTACTCGATATTTGGGATGTATTGTAAATTATGTAATAGCTGCCCAATAAGTAGATGCTAATGCTTGAGTGTATAATAATCACTCACTTTACAATATGTACCTATGAATCACACTGTGGTAAATGTATCAGAGCATATCATAAAATTGGCACAATAAATAGATACATTTAAAAATATAATTATACAATATAGAGAAGCATTCTGTAAATAGACAACATATAAGGGCATAATCTAAAGTATAAGACAGTAAATATATTGGGCATATTTGTAAAGTATACTCTAGACACTGTATATAGTAGTGGATTGTAACATGCATACTAATCATTAATATGTAGGGCACATTGTATCGTTGCTTGATATATAGGGGCATATTTTAAAGAATATAATAACTAAAAAGATAGAGGTATTTTGAATCATATATTGTAAACCTGTTAAAGAGTCGTTTTGTAAAACATATAAGAATCATTTAACAAATATGTGCATATTTTCAAATATACAGTGGTGGTGGTCCATTGGTAATGATGATTTTGTGCAGTCACAATTCTGATGAGTTCTAACATGACTCACGAGTCCAGGGCTGCACAAAAACCTGTGCGTGAATGGGTTTAAGGTGGAGAAGCTGTTGCTCTGTAACAACCCCATCCTCTCGGCCGCAGAGGTCAGAGTCCAGTGGTGAGAAATCATCACGGCTGGAGACTTATTGGCCGCAGTGGATGGCCATGTCGTCTTTAGTGCTCTGACTAGCCCTTCGCAGTCCACAGTGCGTTGCTGCGTCGCCTTTGGTTCATAAAGATCTCTCCCGCCTGGTCTGCCAAAGCAGACTTTCCATGAAGGATGAGCATGTCCCGCAGGTTGAACTGGACTACATGGTACCAGTTGCAAGGCTACGCCTTGACCTGATAAGTATACAGTACTCCATACATAAGTGCAGTATGATAATATAATATAAAGAGGCATGCAGTATTGTAATACATAATTGTCATCCTACATCTAGGTACATGCTCTGAAGAAGCATTTATTATATTGGACATATTGCATATGATATATAATTGTCACTCAGTATGTGCACCTTGCTGTAAGATGTATAATATTACCCAACACAGGTGTTCATATTGTGAACCATGTTAACAGATGCCCAATTATCCGCATATTGTAAAATATGCAATAGTCACTCAGTTTATAAGGGAACATTATGACATCTAATAATAGACACTCAGCGCATTGGGACATATTGTGAAGTATTTCACAGGCATTCGGGGTATTAGGGGTATTGTAAAATCTCAAATCGTCACTCAATGAATTGGGCCAATTAATGATTCAATTAAATGGTGACAAAACAGGGAAACTTTGTAAAGTGTGTAGAAACAAGGAATTGCAGAGACTGGTTTACAGAAAAGACACAGAGTGCTGGAGTAGCTCAGTGGATCAGGCGGCATCCCTGGAGAACATGGATAGATAACGTTTACCGGCCAGAAGGGTCACCTACCATATTCTCCAGAGATGCTGCCTGACCCACTGAGTTACTCCAGCATTTTGTGCATTTTTCTGTAAACCGGAATCTGCAGTTACTCCAGTATTTTGTGCATTTTTCTGTAAACCAGAATCTGCAGTTACTCCAGCATTTTCTGTCTTTTCTTTTGTAAAGCATGTAATGCGCAGTGCATATACGACAGCATGACCTAGAATGTAAAATAGCATAATGTAGGCACTCAGTAAGTAAGTGAATATTGTAATCTATTCGTATAACTCTGCATTTAATAGTGTAAGAATAACTTGTTATACGAGACATATGAAGCATATAACAGTCTCGGTATGCAGAGGTATAGTGAAGTACATAATAGTGACTTTGTGAGCATAGACAGATTATGAATTATATACTAGTTTCTTAATATTGCCTGCAATAGACACTTGATATATCGGGACATTGCAAATGCATAATAGTCGATGGACATAGTTTAAACTTCACAGAAACATTTACATTAGACAGTGATTATTAAAAAATAGAGTGTTTAAATCTGGAGGATATTCCAAAGTTACCCAAGTAAGGAAACATGTATAATATGCAGAGATTACAGTTATAAACAGGGGGTTAATGTATAGCATAAACAGTAGCCATTCAATATTATAGGGGTGTAATTACTGTATATAGTTCAGTTTGTGGGGGCCAAGGGCTGAATAGTGACTGATAACTTAAAGCACATAAGAGTGGCCAAGTATTGCAAGATGCTGTATCATACATAATAGTTATGAGCTTAATATTTTGCTGCATATTGTTCAATATTTAATGGTGCTTCACATATTGGGAATGGTGTGCATTTTTCTATAACAGCCAGAGCAATTTGTACATGTTCAATACACCTTCAATGTTGCAAAACATCCCACGCTTTTTGCAAGAGCATTATGGACTACAAGGGAGACACAAGAAACTATAGATGGTGATCCCAAAAAATGGACACAAAGTATCTCAGCGGGTCTGGAGTACATGCCAAGGCGACGTTGCGAGTTGCAACCCTTCTTCAGTAGAGGGAAGAAAGCTGGAAGAGAGGTAGGGGCAGCACAAAGCCTGGCTATAGATAGGTGGATATTGGTGAGTGGGGCTTTTTGGAATGGCAGATGGTTGGACAAAGAACAGAGATGAAGAAAACTTAAGTGTGAGATAAGGAGATGATGGAAGAGGTGTGAAATGTGAAGCCAGATGAATGAATCCCAAAGGGATGGCGAAAGAAGGGGAAGGGAGAAACGGGTGTGCATCTAGATGGAGCAGGAAAGGGATGTGAAAAGAGGTGGGGTAGGAGTTGTGGTGTTTCTAGGTTAGTTACCTAATATTGGATGTCACCTAATAATAATGTTCATATCGTTGGTTTGTAAGCCAGGGGTTATTAACTACAAGAGTGCAGCATGTCGGATGGCCAAAGGCTTGTTTAAAGAGGTGGGAAACGTGGTTCTTTATATGCAGAGCGAGCAGTGGATGAAGTGACCCATTTGTGAAAGAGCATTATCTCATCTACACCTGCTTTCATTATTTAAAGCATTTGATTCCCCATTACAGAAATAATTATTTAATGATTAATAGCGAGTGAGTTAGAATCATTTAGCGAGAGACTTGATTAGTTGATTGAATTTTGCAGGGATATGGTGCTTATGTCTATCTCTGTGTATCATATATAGCAATTCATTTTCCCATAAAAATAGATCAAACTTGGGCGATGGGCGATCTCTACAGGGAAAACTTCTTCCTTTCATTTCACGAATTACAACAAATTTATGGATTACATTCAAAAGATTACTTTAGATATTTACAAATTAGAGACTATGTAAAAGCAAACACACAGGAAATTAGAAATAGAAAGACAGAAATTTTAGACGAATGTCTAAATAAACACCCGAACACAGAAAAATTGATATCATATATTTATACCATTTTATTGGAAAACGATGTCCCAATGACAGAAATATACAGGCAATCATGGGAAAACGAATTAGGTCAAATAATCAGACCAGAAGTATAGGATGAAAGTTTACAACATATACACCACTGCTTGTTAAATGCTAGACACTCTCTTATACAATTTAAAATATTACATAGATTACATTATTCAAAATCCAAATTACATAGTATTTTTTCAAATGTATCTGCCATATGTGATAAATGTCAGCACTTAGAAGCTAACTTAACGCACTCATTTACAAATTGTATAAAAATTACTAAATTTTGGACAGAAATATTTAAGATCATTTTGAAAGTTGTTAATACGAATCTGATTCCTGACTCAAAATTAATAATATTGGGAATATTAGAAATGTATCAATTAATAATAACGAATCAAAGAATTTTTATTGATTACAGTTTAATAATTGGGAAAAAATTAATATTGAAATTCTGGAAAGGTCCTACATCCCCCACAACCAAACTGTGGATTCCAGGAATGTCTGGAAAGATTAAGGCTTGTCCTACTGGACAAGTTGGATCTTTTCAGAGGGATATGGTCTCTATTTATTGAATATTTAAAGGGTCAAAATGGCTCGGTGCGAGAGCCTGACTGAAGCCTGAATAAAGGAATAGATGAAGAATCATACATAACAAATCATGGATATATCTCCAATGATGGATAACCTGTTTAACACACCACTCATCTTTTTGATTTTCTATTTTTACTTTATTTCTCTCTATTTTTTCCTATCTGCGTTAAAAACTAAAAAATGTATAGAAGTACAAACAAGACATAATTGTTAATATTAATAATATTAAGAATGTATGTGACATGTATATTCTTCTTTTAATATGTACTTACGTCTAATCAAAATATTTAACAAAAAATGATCCAACGTTGATACCATTTGTACCTCTGTAACTCGCTCCCAGGCAAATATATATCATTGTCTTTTGAGATGGTACTCAAAACGTGATATGTACCTAAATCCTTTTATTTTTAGAAATGATTGTTTATACTTATCAAATATTTCCCTGCAAATGCGGAAGGAATTCTCGAAGCTGCTGTGCAGAGTTGATGGTGTAAATGCACCATTGGAGACCAGCTCATTGAAACTGACATCATATTACAACGAGTAGTGACACATTGCAGCTGACCCAATGGAGAATTGACTGCATGCACTTGGAGCTTTAAAATAAGCCACAAGGAGAAGATGCGTTGAATATAAAAGAGATATAGATTACCAGTGATTTATAATGTACAACCATGTTGTAGGAAGCAGAAACACATTTATTTAATAAGATTTATTTTAACAAGATATTTAAAAGGGGCGATAAAATCAATCTGTTTAGAACCGTGGAGGGGATGCTGGTCACCCCATGCCCCTTTAACAACCTCCTTATATAGAACATAGAACAGTACAGCACAAGAACAGGCCCTTCGGCCCACAATATCTGTGTTGAACATGATGCCAAGATGCCAATACCATCTCTTATCTACCTGCATATATTCTGTATTCCTCCATTACCTGCATATCCCGACACTATCCATAAAAAAGAGCTCTTTGATCGAGATGTCTTCACACCTTTCAGGTGGCACAGCTGGTGGAGCTGCTGCCTCATTGTGCCAGAGACCCAAGGTTCGATCCTGACATCGGGTGCGGTCTGTGTGGAGTTTGCACGTCCTTCCTTTGACCACACGGGTTTCCTCCGGGTGCTCCGGTTTCCTCTCACATTCCAAAGACGCGCGGGTTTGTAGGTTAATTGGCCCTCTGCAAAATTGCCCCTATTGTGTAGGGAATGGATGAGAAAGTGGGATAACATAGAACAAGTTGAGTGGGTGACTGATGGTCGGTGTGGACTGAAGGACCTGTTTGAATGTATCTTATTAAACTAAACTATTTCTAATATCTCCTCTTTTGCACAGTGCTGTCATCCTCTGATTGTACATGAGAGAACTACTTTCTTGATTATATGTATGTGACATCGAATTGCTCAGCAATCATGAGGAGGCCTGCCTGACGACCCAAAAAGGACAGAAAAACTAAAATGGTATATGATAGACGGAGAAGTCAATCCAGCCATTAAAAGATAGTCACAAAATGCTGGAGTAACTTCAGAATAAGGGTATCGACCCAAATGTCATCCATTCCTTTCTCTCTAGAGAAGCTGCCTATCCCGCTGAGTTACTCCAGCATTGTCTGTCTATCTTTGGTGTAAACGGGCATCTGCAGTTCCTTTGGGTATTGGCAGCAACCTTCCCTCCATTGATGAACTGTACACTGCAAGGGCCAGGAAGCGAGCGGGCAAGATCATCTCTGACCCCTCTCACCCTGGCCACAAACTCTTTGAATCACTTCCCTCTGGAAGGCGACTCCGGACTGTCAAAGCTGCCACAGCCAGACATAAAAACAGTTTTTATCCACGAGTGTTACACAAAAAGCTGGAGAAACTCAGCAGGTGCAGCAGCATCTAAGGAGCGAAGGAGATAGGCAACGTTTCGGGTCGAGACCCTTCTTCAGACGAGTTTTTATCCACGAGTAGTTGCTTTACTCAACAGCCAAAAATCTGTAGCCTCCCTTTCATCTGGTATTTTGTTGGTTCACATGTTTGATCAATGGTATTTTATCATTAATGTTTTATTATTATTATTAATGTTTAGTGTTTTCCGAGTAATTCGTAACTGTCACTGTATGTCATGTTGTTACTTGTGGTCGGAGCACCAAGGCAAATTCCTTGTATGTGAATTTATCCTTGTATGAACTTACTTACTTATTTTCTACACATTTTATACCTTTGCTCAGAATTCAAGTATTCTAGCGATTCCAGGATTTAAAAAGAAAATAACATTTGTACTAGTAAATCGAAGTGAAATAGTCAAACAGCAGAAATTTGTTTTCTGTCGTGCAACGATTGTCTGCACTGTGCAAAATAATTTATTCTTAGTTCACAGGGCGTCCAGAGTCCAGTCTTTGTTCTGGTTGTTTGTGAGTATATGGACACATGGTGGAAGGTGTCAGGCATGTGTTTGGATATGAATTCAATTGCAATTGCATGATTTATAGGTTAATTGGTCACTGTAAATCGCCCCTGATATGTACAGAGTGGATGAGAAAGGATCATATAGAACTGGCCCCCTTGCAACACTAATCTAATGCATCTTTTTAGGCGCGAAAGAATTTCCAGGCCGATTCTGTGAGCAATAATGCATCAGTTATTCTCCATACATTCTGCCAGTTTTGTGGCAAATTTGTTTGTGTTTTTTGAACGTTAACTATGTATTTTTGGATGTTTGGATATTTCTTGGCCATGTGTGTTCACAGTGGGCATTGTATAACACTGGGTCATTAGATATATTTAAGCACTCCTCATTCAAGTGGATGGTGTGTGTTTCTTCTTGTATATTGCATGCTTGAGTGCATCACATTTCTGTAGCTCGATTAATACCTGGGACTGTGATGTGCCTCCTCTGTTGAATGTTGCTGGCTGAATGTCATTAGGTAAAAGGGATCAAGTCAAGTCACTTTTATTTCTATAGCACATTTAAAAACAACCCTCGTTGACCAAAATGCTTTACATTGATGCAGGTACTCACGTGCTACATACAGTGGTACGCAGATCAACAATACATACATAGATACATTCATACAGCGTTCCCTCAGAGTTCCTCAAGAAAGACTTGAGTGTATAACGTGGGAAGACTTGCTTCATCCGTAGTGCTCTCTACATCGAGCTGGTGAAACCCAAGCTGGCATTTCTTGTTCTCTTAAAGTGTCTAATCTCTCAATAAAGAACTAATTACCAATTGGTTTGTGTAAAATTGATAATTGCCGTTGTGAGCTGTTTGACCCGGAGGGAGTTGCTGAGTTGGCCAGTTGACAAGACCCAGTTCCAAGGCTTGGCTTCGAGCAGGTGAACCGCGGTCATTGTGAATGGGAACTTTGTCATCGTAATCAGTTGGGCGGGGTCGGTGGGTGCGTCACAGAACCAATGCATGTGTGCACCATCATGCACAGGCCTTTATGGACATAGAAACATAGAAACATAGAAAATAGGTGCAGGAGTAGGCCATTCATCTCTTCGAGCCTGCACCGCCATTCAATGTGATCATGGCTGATCATACAACTCAGTATCCTGTACCTGCCTTCTCTCCATACCCCCTGATCCCTTCAGCCACAAGGGCCACATCCAACTCCCTCTTAAATATGGCCAACGAACTGGCCTCAACTACCTTCTGTGTCAGAGAATTCCACAGATTCACCACTCTCTGTGTGAAAAACGATTTTCTCATCTCAGTCCTAAAAGACTTCCCCCTTATCCTTAATGCGGACCGAGCGGAGGCGTTCGGTGTAGGTTCGCAGGCTCGACGATCGTTTCGTTGAACACCTCCGCTCAGTCCGCCTAAACCTATGGACAATCCATAGACAATCATAGCGCCATACAGCGTGGAAACAGGTCCTTTAACCCAACATACCCATATGATGATGAAGATACCCCATCTACGTTAGTCCCACCTGCCTGCGTTTGGCCCACAATCCCTCTAAACCTTTTTACACATGTTCCTGTCCAAATGTCTCTTAAATGTTGTTACTGTATCTGCCTCCACTATCTCCCCTGTCAGCTCACTTCATATACCCACTACCCTTTGTGTGGAAAAAGTTGCCCTTCAGCTTTCTATTTAATCTTTCCCCTCCCACCTTAAACCTATGACCTCTTGTTCATGATTCTCCTATTCCAGGTAAAAGACTCTATGCGTCCATCCTATCTATTTCCCTCATGACCTTATACACCTGTACAAGATCACCCCTCATCCATCTGTGATCCAAGGAATAAAGTCCTAGCTTGCACAACCTCTCCCTACAGCTCAGGACCTGCAGTCGTGGCAATGCCCTCGTAAATCTTCGCTGCACTCTTTCCAGCTTAATATCATCTTTCCAATAGCACGGCGACCAAAACTGAACACAATACTCCAAATATGGCCTAACCAATGTGTTGTATGTCTTGAATATTTTGACATGAGCATACAGAGGAATATACAAACCTACACAAAGCGTAGGAAGGAACTGCAGATGCTGGTTTACACTGAAGATGGACACAAAATGCTGGAGTAACTCAGCGGGGCAGGCAACATCTCTGGATAGAAGGAATGAGCGATGTTTTGGGTCGAGACAATTCTTCAGACTGAGAGTCAGGGGAGAGGGAGACACAGAGATAAGGAAGGGTAAGGTGTGAAAAACGAGACATCAAAGGAGATGAAGTTCAAGGAAAAAGTAGAATAGATCATTGTTAGCTAGCAGAAGGTGACAACAAAGCAAACAGGGATAAAATGTAATTCAGGGGACATTCAGACTAGTCGGAGAATTGGGAAGGGGGAGGGGATGGAGAGAGAGGGATAGCAAGGGCTACTTGAAGCTAGAGGTCAATATTCATACTGCTGGGGTGTAAGCTGCCCAAGTGAAATATGAGGTGTTCCTCCAATTTGTGCTGGGCCTCACTCCGACAATGGCCCAGGAGGCCCAGGACTGAAAGACCAGTGTGGGAATTGGGGGGGGGGGGGGTTTAAAGTGTTTAGCAACCAGGAGATCAGGTAGGTATAGGTGGACTGAGCGGAGGTGTTCAACGAAACGATCGTCGAGCCTGCGAACCTACACCGAACGCCTCCGCTCGGTCCGCATTAACCTCAGCACTTCAACTCCCCCTCCCATTCCGAATCCAACCTTTCTGTCCTGGGCCTCCTCCATGGCCAAAGTGAGCACCACCGGAAATTGGAGGAGCAGCACCCTCATATTCCGCTTGGGCAGTCTGCACCCTAGCGGCATAAACATTGACTTCTCCAATTTCCGGTAGCCCTTGCTGTCTCCTCCCCTTCTCAGCTCTCCCTCAGCCCTCGGGCTCCTCCTCTTCCTTTTTCCTTTCTTCTTCCTGCCCTCCCCCCCCCCCCCCCCCCCACCCTCCATTAGTCTGATGAAGGGTTTCGGCCTAAAACGTTACCTATTTCCTTCGCTCCATAGATGCCGCTGCACCCGCTGAGTTTCTCCAGCACTTTTGTCTACCATAGGTTTAGGCGGACTGAGTGGAGGTGTTCAGCGAAACGATCGTCGAGCCTGCGAACCTTCACAATTACGCACTCACACATACAAACTAAATCTACAAAGGACTTTTTGGTTAAATATAGTTTGCAACATTAACTTGAGCTGCACAGCCACGCGAATGCATTAAACACCAGGGCCTTGTGATTAATATACATGCCCCATACCTGTGGAGTGTGAGGAGGGAGCCATGTGGTACTGATACAATTAAAGTGCAATGTTCCCCACCAAGACCTTGGCTAAAGACTAAAGACTTCTCCTCAGGACTCCTTTTAAAAAGAAGCCAGCTGTGGAGTATTATAATTAGTGCTACCATCCCTATGCGTTGCTTTCTTCTCCGTGACTATTTCTGTTGGGTTTTAAGGATTTCTTTCTTTTTAAAATAGAGCAAGAGTCTGGGAGTGTCTGCTCCCCATGAGAGAATGAGGGAGCATTGGTAAATTGCAATCATCAGCTCAGGCATTTGCAGCTATCCTGTAGCTCGAAATATTGTATTTAGTAATCACCCTGGCTGAATTTTCTAATATTTAGTTTAGAGATGCAGTCTGGAAACAAGCCTGTCGGCCCACCAGACCCACACCAACCATCGATCACCTGTTCACACTAGTTCTATTTTATCCCACTTTCTGAGTTTTCCGAGTCATTTGTAACTGTCACTGTATGTCATGTTGTTACTTGTGGGCGGAGCACCAAGGCAAATTCCTTGTATGTGAATACTTGGCCAATAAACTTACTTACTTTCCCATCCACTCCCTGCACAATTTTACAGAGGGCCAATTAACTCACAAACCCACATGTCTTGGGGATGTGGGAGGTAACCGGAGCACCCGGAGGAAAACCCACGCAGTCCCAGGGAGACCGTGCAAACTCCACATAAGCAGAACACAAGGTCAGGATCGAAGATGTGTCTCTGGCGCAGTGAGGCAGCAGTTCTACCAGCTGCACTATTGTTCTGCCCTGAATATTAATCATTTTCAACCATTCTGTGTCACCCCTTCTGACGTTACTCCCTCCACCATCTCCATGTTCCCACAGCTAAGATTTAAACAATTCCACAGAGTAATGATTTATTAATATTTTAAGATAATATTTTAAGTAATATTTTGACATACAATGTTTCAGATGTTCAACCTAGTTAACATTCTTTCCAACATAATAATCCAAATATTATTTGCAATATTTCTAGATCAACAGTAACATTATATCCTAGATTTTAGATATTCATTCTGTACCATAGAATGTCTTAATGAGTTTAATGTTTCTAGATCCTACAAAGGCTGGAATATTTTATTTTTCAAGAGTCAAGAACATTTAATTATTGCATGTCCCGGAAATGGAACAATGACATTCTTGTGTAGGAAGGAACTGCAGATGCTGGTTTACACCAAAGATAGACACAAAATGCTGGAGTAACTCAGTAAGCCAGGCAGAATCCCTGGAGAAAAGGAACAGGTGATGTTTTGGGTCGAGACCGCTCTTCATTCTTACTTAGCTTTGTGGGCACATTAACGCAACAGCTCAATAAATAAATATTCAACAATACGATAAATTATCAGTAATACTCAGTAACCCGACCACTGAAGTGGAGTGTAGTGTGACCAAGACAAAGTCCAGAGTAGATCGTTGCTGAGGTTGTGCTTGTGGTTTGGGTTCCCATTACAATATTTATTGCTCTTTAATATGAGTGCATGAGTGATGTTTTACTGCTTGTGGCATTTCTTGATTTGAGACGCTCTTCCTGTGACAGTTCTGAAACTCGATGCTGCGATGACAGTATTTTTAGATGAGATCTTCCATTGTGAATGGTCCCTTGGGTCCAACTTGTCACGTTACCAATCTTGAGGTCCGAGCTAGTTTGTAAAACACTTTGAGCACTGAGATGCGTAGCCTGAGAGATCTCCAATTATGAGGTTCAATCAGAAATAGATAGACTTTAGAGATGCACCGTGGAAGCAGGCCCTTTGGCCCACCAAGTCTGCGTCGACCAGCGATCACCCCGTTCATTGACACTATGTGCATGAATGAACTGCAGATGCTGGTTTAAACCGAACATAGACACAAAATGCTGGAGTAACTCAGCGGGACAGGCAGCATCTCTGGAGAGAAGGAATGGGTGATGTTTCGGGTCGAGACCCTACTTCATACTGATGTCAGGGGAGAGCGAGATTGATAAGGAAGTTTAAGGTGTGAAACATGACAAAGGGAATGGAGATCGAGGAAAGAGTAGAATAGATAATTGTTAGCTCGGAGAAGGTGACCACAAAGCAAACAGAGATAAAATGTCAGACTGGTCAGGGAACTGGGATGGGGGAAGGATGGAGAGAGGGGGAAAGCAAGGGCTGAAGTTAGAGAAGTCAACGTTGATACCGCTGGGGTGTAAGCTGCCCAAGCGAAATATAGGAGCTGCTCCTCCATTAGCTCTACCTTACACACCAGGGACAATTTAAAATGTTTACCAAAGCCAATTAACCTACAAACCTGTACGTCTTTATAGTATGGAAAGAAACAGCAGCACCGGAGAAAACCCACATGGTCACAGGTAGAACGTGCAAACTCCGTACAGGCAGCACCCGTGGTCAGGATCGAACCCGGGCCTCCAGCGCTGTAAGGCAGCAGCTCTACCGTTGCGGCCACTGGCCACCCCCCCAATTTGAAACGTTTATTCATTTTAAGCGTGCGTAGGTTTTAGATTATTTTAACGTTTGAGATACTTAAATTTGGTTTTAGTGTGTGATTGTCACCTGTCTCGAGGTGCAGTGAAAAGTCAGGTACACGCTCTAGCCGATGAAAAGACCGTTCAGTTGCCTGGTAACAGCTGGGAAGGAACTGTTTCCGGATCTGGAGGGATGTGTTTTAAAACTACTGTACCTCCAACCTGATGGGAGAGGGTGAGAAGAGGGAGTAACTGGGGTGAGACTGGTCCTTGATTATGCTGTCAGCCTTGCTGAAGTGGAGTGAAGTGTAAACATAGAAACATAGAAATTAGGTGCAGGAGTAGGCCATTCAGCCCTTCGAGCCTGCACCGCCATTCAATATGATCATGGCTGATCATCCAACTCAGTATCCTGTACCTGCCTTCTCTCCATACCCCCTGATCCCTTTAGCCACAAGGGCCACATCCAACTCACTCTTAAGCCAATGAACTGGCCTCAACTACCCTCTGTGGCAGAGAGTTCCAGAGACTCACCACTCTCTGTGTGAAAAAAGTCTTTCTCATCTCGGTCTTAAAGGATTTCCCCCTTATCCTTAAGCTGTGACCCCTTGTCCTGGACTTCCCCAACATCGGGAACAATCTTCCTGCATCTAGCCTGTCCAACCCCTTAAGATGGACTCAAGAAAGGGAAGCTGGTTTGCGTGATGGTCTGGGCTACGTCTACAACTGTCCGCAATTTCTTGTGATCTTTGACTGCGTAATACAATTATTGTGTAAAAATATCTAGATTAATTTTTTGTAATTTTCAATTTACCAATTTACAATGTTCAGCCTACAATGTTTTCGATAGTAAGTGTCCCTTAGGGTGTACAGTAACTTCAAATTTTCAATGTGATATCTGTACTTCTAGTTGCAAGCAACTCATTGGTATAAATTTAGTTTTTAGATTTAGAGATACAGCGCGGATAGAGGCCCTTTGGCCCATCAAGTCCGTACCGACCAGTAACACAATCCTACACTAGGGACAATTATATCTACCAAGCCAATTAATCTACAAACGTGTACGTCTTTGGAGTGTGGGAGGAAACTGAGGTTCTTGGCGAAAAGCCGTGCGGTCAAAGGGAGAGCGTACAGACAAGCACCCGTAGCCGGGATCGAACCCAGGTCTCTGGCGCTGTAATGCAGCAACTCTACCACTGCGCCACCATGCCGCCCGGCCGGAAATATGGAAGTTCTTTCCAGATTTGGTCTACCTGTAATATTTTATCGTTGTTATCATCTATGATAACTCCGCAGGTGCCAAGATTCACCTGCAGTGTCTTTTTAGGTTTGAGGTTTAATTTCCCAGCATGTAACATTTCTGGACACAATGATAAATGGACACTAGCTCCGGATGAGACATGCAGTAAAGCACTCGTTGCAGATGTGAAACTCAGCCCATGATATCTGTAATATTTCTACCTTTGAATGTACAGTTGTGATGTTTGACTTTTTTTTTGATTTTGAGATTTTCATTGTAATATTTCTATATTTGGGTTGTTCAGTTATGGAATTCATAGCCACAGATGGCTGTGGAAGCAATGTCAATGGATATTTGCAAGACTGAGATTGACAGATTCTTGATTAGTGAGGGTGTCAGGGTTTTCCTTGATCAGACTTTGCTGGCTTTACCTTGCACTAAACGTTATTCCCTTATCATGTATTTTACACACTGTAAATGGCTCGATTGTGATCATGTATTGTCTTTCTGCTGTCTGGATAGCACGAAAAAAAAAGCTTTTCACTGTACCTCGGTACATGTGACAATAAACTCAATTGAAACTGTTATGGGACAAAGACAGGGGAATGAGGTTGAGAGGGAAAGATAATGGCAGAGTGGAAATGATGGGACGAATAGCCTAATTCCGCTCCTGGAATTAATGAACATGTGAATGATATTATTCCCTCAGGGAATCTCAGTATTCTGAAAAGATATGAGCACAAATATTATGAGGTCGAGATGGCATATGTTCGCTTTTGGTTGATACCGTTCCCATGTTAATTACTTCCCTTAGTCTACTAAGTGTTAGAGTTTATGGCTCTTCTGGGCACAGTCAAGAAATCCTTGGTGATTTACTGAGGCCACCTGTGTGGGTAGTACACATAGCTGCCACAGTGTGTCAGTGGTGGGCAGGCTGAAGATCTTCAGGGTGCTTGAAGGGTCTTTCATTCAGTGGTCTGCTCTCTCCTCGCTTAGGGTAGGCTTTCATTATGCGTAGGAAGGAAATGCAGATGCTGGTTTAAACTTCAGATAGACACAAAAAGCTGGAGTAACTCAGCAGGACTGGCAGCATCACTGGAGAGAAGGAATGGGTGACGTTTCGGGTCGAGACCCTTCTGCAGACTCTATGACTTCAGACTTCAGAGTTCCTATGGTCGTTAACAGGGCAGTGTTGGCTGAAGAAGGGTCTCTGGTCTGAAGAAGGGTCTTGACCCGAAACGTCACCCATCCCTTCTCTCCAGAGATGCTGCTTGCCCGCTGTGTAGCTCCAGCATTTTGTGTCCATCTTCAGTGAAAACCAGTATCTGCAGTTCCTTCCTACACACCTGTCTTCTCGGGTGATGCTGACAGTGGAGGATGTGGTGACTAAAAGTAATGGGAAGGTTGGAGTTTAGTTTAGAGATACAACGCAGAAACAGGCCCTTCGGCCCAGAGTCCGTAACGACCAGCGATCCCCGCACATTAACACTACCCTACTCTGACTAGGGACTTCTTCTCATTCCATCTTGTTACAAATGTTGACCTCGCTGTCATTATCCGTCCTGAAAAGGACGCAACCTTCCGGCGACAATCAGTGGAAGTCATCACTTGTCGCAATAGATGATGGTGGTGGCAGAATTATCTCGGGATACTTCCAGTTTCCAGCCCCGCGACGTGGACGCTTCTGCCATGAGGCCACTCACTAGGGACAACTAACATTTATACCAAGCCAATTAACCTCCAAACCTGAACGCCTTTGGAGTGTGGGAGGAAACCGAAAATCTCGGAGAAAACCCTCGCAGGTCACGGGGAGAAAGTACAAACAAGTTCGAACCGGGCCTCTGGCATTGTAAGGCAGCAAATCTACCACTGCGCCACCGTGCCGCCCCACACCAGTTGCCTGGTACTTGTTCTTCAAGAATTTAACCTGGCACTGAATATTGCCCAGTTCCTGCTGTATGCAGGTTCTGGCTGCCCCGCTTGCTGAGCCACTAAACAGCAGGCAAAGAAACGCATTCTTACAGCAGAACTTCTCCATCCCTACCTTTGGCCTCTTCCAACAAGGACGCCTTGTCTTTGGGCTTCTTCACCCGTCCAGCTGCACCTGAAGAATGTTTAGGAAGGAACTGCAGATGCTGGTTTAAACCTGAAGATAGACACAACAAGATTCAAGATTCAAGCGAGTTTATTGTCATGTGTCCCAGATAGGACAATGAAATTCTTGCCTTGCTTCAGCACAACAGAATATAGTAGGCATAAATAAATACAGAAGCTGGAGTCACTTAGCGGGTCAGACAGCATCTCTGGAGAAAAGGAATAGGTGACATTTCGGACCGAGGCCCTTCCTCATCTGAAGAAGGATGTCGACTCATCACCTATTTCTTTTCTTGCGGGTGCAGCTGAAGAATCCCAGCCAGAGCTCAGATTTCAACTATTCCATCTATTAGATTTCTCAGTCTGCGATATTGACTCTATAAAGGCACTACACTAGTTTATCAATGTTTGTTCACTTTGTCAGTGGACTTAAGGCAGAGATTGATTGATGTTCGGACTTTGTGAATCAGGGGATGTAGGATTAAGCAGAAATATGGATTTAATACAGGATCACTTGATGATCAAATTAAGGAGCAACATGGCCTGTTTCTGTGCCTATCTCTGAAGTTTTCATGTGGTCATCATCAGAGTTATATAATTTTAAACCATAGAAATAGGCCCTTCAGCCCATCATGTCCCTGCTGACCTTTGTGCCCATCTACACTAATCCTATTTGCCTGCATTAAGCCCGTATCCTTCTATGCCGTATCTATTTAAGTGTCTGTCTAAATTTTTCTTGCATGTAGTAATAGTAACTTATTCCAGCACCATCTCCACCAGTGAGTTCCAGATATCAAACAGCTTTCTGTGTACAATAAATTTTCACCTAAAATTGAAGATGGACACAAAAAGCTGGAGTAACTCAGCAGGACAGGCAGCATCTCTGGACAGAAGGAATGCGTGATAGTTTGGGTCGAGACCCTTCTTCAGACCTTAAATTCCCTTCAACACGCCTTCTGATAATGTTAAACCTATGCTTTCTGGTTTTGAAACAGGTGACACACTATTGCTGGCAAAATTGCTAGCAGATTTTAAAAGAAAAGCTGGTTTTCATCCTGATTACTGGGAATAGTTTAGTTTAGAGATACAGCGAAGAAACAAGATTTAAGAGGGTTTATTGTCATTACAGCCGTACACACAGTAAGTACACAGTTCAATGAAATAGCGTTTCCCCAGAACCTCGGTGCTACATAGAACACAATTGGACAACATGCTACATTTATAGATATACTACGCTTTACACATGGTGCAAAACCTTCCTTAAACCCCTGTCCCACAGTACGAGTTCATTCCAAGAGTTCTCCCGAGTTTGCCGTGATTCGAACTCGGAGATTTACGGTAATGGCCACTCGTCAGTACTCGGGGCTCTCAGGGACATTTTTCATCATGTTGCAAAATCTTCACGGGTCTTCCCGTGCTTACCTGCCGTTAGCGAGTCTTCCCGAGTACCTGGCGTTAGCGCTAAGAGACGTCCCCGAGCTCCGACGTACCCGCTACGTTCATTCTCCGTGCTTACCACGAGTTTGATTTTTTTTAACTTGGGGGAGCTCTTGCAATGAACTCGTACCGTGGGACAGGGCTATTACTAAAGTGCAACAAAGTAAATAGAAAATGTACAAAACAGCAACGCAGGACAGTAGACAACAGTGCAACAGAGTGCAATGTACACAAACCAAGTGTGCCCAGGGTGCTGTGGAGAGTTTATGTAGCAGCTGAGATGGGGGGGCGGGGTGTATTCAGATCAGTCCCTGAGCGTTGAGTCGGGTGGCCTGGGGGAAGAAGCTGTTGCATAGTCTGGATGTGAGAGACCGTATGCTTTGGTACCTTCTGCCAGATGGGAGGAGGGAGAAAGGTTTATGTGAGGGGTGGGTGGGGACCAGCGATCCCCATGCACTAACACTGTCCGACACACACTAGGACAATTTACAATTTTATCATGCCAATTAGCCTACAAACTTATACGTCTGGAGTGTGGGAGGAAGCTGGAGCACCTAAAGAGGCCACACAGCTCACGGGGAGAACGTACAAACTCCATACATACAGCACCCATAGTCAGGATCGAACCCAGATCTCTGGCACTGTAAGGCAGCAACACTACCACTGTGCCATCATGCCGGGTTAATAGTTTACCAACAAGGTTCCCAGGGGGACATGACATACTCTGCTGTAGGTTTCATCTGAAGAAGGGTCTCGACCCGAAACGTCGCCCATTCCCTCATCCAGAGATGCTGCTTGTCCTGCTGAGTTACTCCAACTTTCGTGCTTCTGTCTTAAACCAGCGTCTGCAGTTCCTTCCTACACATTGCGTCTGCTGTAGGCACCATAATTTAGGTTCTTTACAGGGGCTGGACCTGCTGGGGAGTGCAAGGCGGTGGGTGTAATATTGGAAGCTCAAATACTGTCAACCTGTGTAAGAACAACTGATAAGTTCCCCACAGAGTCACAGCCATTTCCCACTGCAATGCCAGTAAGTGAGAGATTAGGTCTGATAAATGTCCATATTTGGGCTCTCATGAATATTCAGCATTCGTAGGTTTTAGGTGGTGAGTCTGTAACATTTCCAGGCATGTGATCTTCATTGGTTTGTAATATTTCCAGAAATGAAATGTTTAATCTGTGATAATTTAAGTGAGATAACCAGTTGCAACAATTTGCTTTGTGCTATTTTCAGATTGGTGCCGATCCACCTATAGTATTATGCTTGTAGATTGAAGATGAGCCACACACTAATTCTAGATCTGGGATTTTCAGCCTGTGGTATTTCTTGATTTGTAATAATTCATGTATTTTTTACACACCCCTGATCTGCGTGAATCTGAAGAAGGGTCGCGACCCGAAACGTCACCCATTCCTTCTCTCCAGAGATGCTGCCTGTCCCGCTGAGTTACTCCAGCGTTTTGTGTCTATCTTTGTTTTAAACCAGCATCTGCAGTTTCTTCCTACACTGTATGTATGAGAGATACAATAGACAATAGGTGCAGGAGTTGGCCATTTGGCCCTTGGAGCCAGCACTGCCATTCACTGCCAGCTATATTTAAGAGTGAGTGCTATATTTAAGAGTGAGTTGGATGTGGCCCTTGTGGCTAAGGGGATCAGAGGGTATGGAGAGAAGGCAGGTACGGGATACTGAGTTGGATGATCATATTGAATGGCGGTGCAGGCTCGAAGGGCTGAATGGCCTACTCCTGCACCTAATTTCTATGTTTCTATGTTTCTATTCAATGTGATCATGGCTGATCATCCCCAATCAGTAGCCCGTTCCTGCCTTCTCCCCATATCCCCTGACTCCGCTATTTTTAAGAGCCCTATCTAGCTCTCTCTTGAAAGCATCCAGAGAACCTGCCTCCACCGTCCTACGTAGAGACATAAACCGTGGAAACAGGCCCTTTGGCCCAATTTTCCCATAACTAACCAACACTGGTTATAAATCTACACTAGCCCCACCTGCCTGCGTTTGGACCATACCCCTCTAAACCTCTCCTATCCATGTACCTGTCTAAATGGTTCTTAAATGTTGCGATAGTCCCTGCCTCAAATACCTCCTCCGGCAGCATGTTCCATACACCCACCAACCTTTGTGTAAAAAAGTTATCCCTCAGATTCCTATTAAATCTTTCCCCCCGCACCTTAAACCTATGTCCATTGCTTTTCAAATTCCCTTCACTTGAGAAAGAGACATGAAACATGTTGACATCTGTAGTTTTCACACCTATGAGGTGTCTGCACGTGTGTGTGCCATTTCTGGAATTTAGATATCAGTTAGGTATTTAGATGCCATCAGGTTGAGGGTCTGACAAGTATTTACAAGTGAGATGGTCATTGTCCTCTGTATGTGTCTCAGCATTGACATAATGGGCTGAGATGCCTGTTTCCGTGTTCTGTGTTCAGCACTATAACCACATCTTTAGGTTTCCTTGCATGTTGCATACTATTCTGCAGCTCTTTCACCATCATCATTAGTTATAAATCCAGGAACTTGCTGCCCAACAGTGCAATGGGGACAACTTCGCCACTTGGACTGTAGCTGTCAAGGCCTTGGTGATTTTAATGCTTGGCTGGATATAACCATATACAGATTCAGATTCCTTTATTGTCATTCAGACCTTTCGGTCTGAACGAAATTTCGTTACCTTGCAGTCATAACATGTAATAAATTAAAACAAAACACACAATAAACACATAATTTAACATCCACCACAGTGAGTTCACCAAGCACCTCCTCACTGTGGTGGAAGGCAAAAGTCTTAAGGTCTTTGTCATTTTCCCTACTTGATCCCCCTCTGTACTGAGGCAATCCAGGCCTTCGATGTCATCGTCCACCAGGCCCGCGGCCGAGCCTCCGAAGCCAGCCGCCACCGCCGCCGCCGCCAGAACGCCGGAACACCACCACAGCTCCCAGTCAGGATCGACCACGGGAACGCTAGCTCTGAAGCCGGGCCGCCGCTGGAGCACCTGCTGGAGAGCCGCTGGAGAGCCGCCGGAGTCGCCGGAGCGCCGAAGATGGGCCGCCGCCGGCACACCCGCCGGAGAGCCGCTGGAGAGCCGCCGGAGCCGCCGGAGCGCCAATGCCGGGCCGCTGCTGGAGCACCGCTGGAGAGCCGCCGGAGAGCCGCCGGAGTCACGGAGCGCCGAAGACGGGCCGCCGCCGGACACCCGCTGGAGCCGCTAGAGCGCCAATGCCGGGCCGCTGCTGGAACACCCGCTGGAGAGCCGCTGGAGAGCCGCCGGAGTCGCCGGAGCGCCGAAGACGGGCCGCCGCCGGGACACCCGCTGGAGAGCCGCCGGAGCGCCAATGCCGGGCCGCTGCTGGAACACCCGCTGGAGCCGCTAGAGCGCCAATGCCGGGCCGCTGCTGGAACACCCGCTGGAGCAACTGCTGGAGCGCTGAAGCCGGGCCGCCGCCGCCGCCGCCGCTGGAACACCGGAGCTCTGAACGCTCGCCACAGCTCCGAGGCCACCAGCTCCGCCATTAGGCCTCAGCACAGACGGAGACGGTGACGGGGGACACGACAAGAAAAGGTCGCATCCCCCCCGAAGGGAGAGACTAAAACCTTGTTTCTCCCCCCCCCCCCCCCACACAAACACAGCCTAATAAACCAAAAATTCTAACTAAAAACAGACACAAAAGGACAAAAAAAAAAAAATATAACATACAACCATATAACAATTACAGCACGGAAACAGGCCCTCTCGGCCCTTCCAGTCCGTGCGACCATTTGTTTTCCCTAGTCCCATCCTGCACTCAGACCATACCCCTCCATTCCCTTCACGTCCATATACCTATCCACTTTACTCTTAAATGTTAAAATCGATCCTGCCTCCACCACTTCTGCTGGAAGCTGATTCCACACAGCCACCACCCTCTGAGTAAAGAAGTTCCCCCTCACGTTACCCCGAAACCTCTGTCCCTTAATTCTCATGTCATGCCCTCTTGTTTGAATCTTCCCTACCCTCAATGGGAAAAACGTATCCACGTCAACTCTGTCTATCCCTTTCATCATTTTAAAGACCTGGATGCTTCTAGGATTCTGTGAAAGTCTCAGTCTTTAGTCAGAGGGTGGTGAATCTGTGGAATTTATTGCCACAGATGGCTGTGGATGCAAGTCAATGGGTATTTTTAGAAACATAGAAACATAGAAAATAGGCGCAGGAGCAGGCCATTCGGCCCTTCGAGCCAGCACCGCCATTCATTGTGATCATGGCTGATCATCCCCTATCAATAACCCGTGCCTGCCTTCTCCCCACATCCCTTGACTCCACTAGCCCCTAGAGCTCTATCTAACTCTCTCTTAAATCCATCCAGTGACTTGGCCTCCACTGCCCTCTCTGGCAGGGAATTCCATAAATTCACAACTCTCTGGGTGAAAAAGTTTTTTCTGACCTCGGTCTTAAATGACCTCCCCTTTATTCTATTTTTAAGGCGGAGATTGACAGATTGTGCATTAGTAAGGGGGAGAAGGCAGTAGAATGGGGTTGAGCGGGAAAGATAGCCCAGCCATGATTGAATGGCGGAGTAGACGATGGGTTGAATTGCTTAATTCTGCTCCTAGAATTTATGACCATGTGTTCCAGGATTCCAAATACCCTCCGGGTGAAAGAAATTCTACTTGCATCCAGCAAAACTATTGCCGTTGAACGTTGGATGTCTAACACGATGTACATAAGTATTATTGATCGCATATTGGCCCTCATCGGAACGTGCTCCAGAATTCAATTGTGTAGGAAGGAACTGCAGATGCGAGTTTATACTGAAGAAACATACAATGTGCCGGAATAACTTAGTGGGTCAGGCAGCGTCTCTGGAGAAAAAGGATGGGTGATGTTTCGGGTGAGCCTGCAGTCTGAAGTGGGGGCTCTGACCCGAAACGTCACCCATCCTTTTTCTACAGAGACGCTGCCTGACCCGCTGAGTTACTCCAGCACTTTGTGCCTATCTCCAGGACTCAAATTAGACACAAAATGCTGGAGTAACTCAACGGGACAGGGAGCATCTCTGGAGAGAAGGAATGGGTGACGTTTCAGATCGAGCCCTTTCTCCAGACTGAGGGTCGGGGAGGGGGAGGGGTGGATAGATTGCAACCTTCACGTGGTCCGCCCTTTTTCGACGAATGCAATCAACCCGGCGTGCACAATCAAATACGATCAAATAGAGCAAGTTGTCCTACAACGTTAGGCTGTGCACGCCACACGCAAGAAGAAGAAGAAGGGTCAGGGGAATTTTGTTCACTTTTCTCCACAGACACTGCCCCACGGGTACTACAGCAGATTTTGTAGGTGCTCCAGGAACTGCTGCTCTGGCAGGCGTTGGTTTATTATCTGGAGGGTGGTGTTCGGATTCATTCAGTGCAATCAGTCTCTTCCTGAACATGCAGACAGACAGAAAATGACTCTGAAGAAATGAATTTCAATCTCCAGGTGCTTTGTAAGCCTCGACCTCCTGTTTCTGGATTAATGGTCCAAGCTTCACGTAACTTAACCTCTGCACTGGCATATTTTTCTTCCCCTTTTCCGCACTCCCAGTCACTCCTTCTCTCCAGCTGGCGGCAGGTATGAGCCCCCCCCCCCCCCCCCCCCCCGGCACCCCAACCTCCTCCCACCATGAGTCCCAGTTTTCATTTAGACTGTGGCATCAACTCGTGAGAAACCGCTGTTGTTAATTTCAAGCGTGGTGTCTTTAATTTTCTCTTCTTTTCCTCCACCAGACATCCCGTAGCAAATAGCATCACAGTTAATCCAAACGGCTGAAGCTGCTAACTCAGTACCAGCCACTGACTGTCCCTGATGGCTGTCTGCTGGCTGAATTTAAGCAATGCAACAACACACAGTCTGAATTTAAACAACACACCATCCAGAGGGAATCTGATGCGAGAGAGAGGTTAAAGAAATCCAGGGAGAAGTTATCCCAGCTGGCTCAAGCCTCGAGGTATTTTCATTTGATTCCACTCTCTCCCTCCCTCTCCCAGCTCTCCGCACAATATACATTGTGTAAAAAAAAAAAAAAAAAAAAAAAGATTACCTGCAAAGTGAAAGACGTGCTCCGAACACCATCGGCTCCGAGAGGGATTCCTGCGATGCTGTGAACCTTTTGGGGGTTTAGCGCTGTAGCAGGCGGAAGTGGGGGAATTTGTGAAGTTTCGCACTCTGTGACTGAAGGCAGGGAACTGAGCATGCCAGTGTGCAGGAGGGAAGCCTGGCATTGATATAGCGCCATTCACACACGATGGATTCCCAAGTGCCTCACAGCTGGTTATTTCTGACGTCTTTTTAAAAAGAAAAGACACAAAGTGCTGGAGTAACTCAGAGGGCCAGGAGGCCTCCATGGAGAACACAGACATGTGTAGGAAACAGAAACAGAAACAGAAAAATAGGTGCAGAAGTAGGCCATTCAGCCCTTTGAGCCAGCACCACCATTCAATATGATCATGGCTGATCATCTAAAATCAGTACCCTCTTCCTGCTTCTTCCCCATATCCCTCGACTCCTTTAGCCCTAAGAGCTAAATCTAACTCTACCTTGAAAACATCCAGTGAATTGGCCTCCACTGCCTTCTGTGGCAGAGTATTGCACAGATTCACAACTCTCTGGGTGAAGAAGTTGTTCCTCATCTCAATCCTAAATGGCCGACCCCTTATTCTTAAACTGTGATTCCTGGCTCTGGACTTCCCCAACACCGGGAACATTTTTCCTGTATCTAGCCCGTCCAATCCTTTAAAAATTTTATATGTTTCTATAAGATCCCCTCTCATCCTTCTAAATTCCAGTGAATACAAGCCCAGTCGCCCCATTCTTTCATCATATGTCAGTCCTGCCATCCCGGGAATTAGCCTGGTGAACCTACGCTGCACTCCCTCAATAGCAAGAATGTCCTAATAAGGAAGGAGCTGCAAATGTTGTCTTACACCGAAGATAGACACTGGGGTAATTCAGCGGGACAGGCAGCATCTCTGGAGAGAAGGAATGGGTGACGTTTTGGGTTGAGACCCTTCTTTACACTGAGAGTCAGGGGAGAGGGAGACTAGAGATGTGGAAGGGTAAGGTGTGAAAATGTCTGATCAAAGCAGACGCTGTTCAAGGAAATGTAGACTGGTTCATTGTTGGCTGAGGGGAAGGTGACAATGAGGAATACAATCAGTAAAATTGGGGAGGGGGGGTGGTTATTTATTGTCACCACCTCTTCCTGTTTGTTTTTCCCACCAATCACAATCAGTCTGAAGAAGGATCCCAGCCCAAAACATCATCCACCATGTTCTCCAGAGATGCTGCCTGACCAGCTGAGTTACTCTAGCATCTGTAGCTCCTGGTGTCTACATATTTCTGAAGTGTAGTCACTGTTGTAATGTAGGCAAAGACCAGACAGGCAGGATGGCGGTGAAATTCTCCCTCGACTCCTACCGATAAGTGCTTTTGTCATTCTACTTCTGCTATGAGTTCACACCAAAGATCCTACAGCGGAGCAAGATGGACCACGCCTGCTAAATGCGATGGGCTGACGTGTAGTACACAACAGAGCAGAACGTGGGCCTTTTTTTCATCCATTTCTGTAACCCGACCCGACCTGTCTCGCTGTGTAATCAACGTTTCGGGGGAACACTTTCTGTTAATAAATTAAAATTCTGAAAATGAGGAGAAGATTTTTACCAAATAACTTTAATCTTTACGAGGATGTTTCCGTAACCGGCTTCCGTCTCCGCACTAGTATCCTACAGGATCTTTGGTGTGCGGAGACGGAAGCCGGTTACGGAAATGGGGCCGAAGATTACCCATGAATCTGCCCATGACCGTACTACGTCTTTTTCGTCGAGTGGACTATCTTGCTCGCTGTAGGGTCTTTGGTTCACACCACAAGTCGTCGCAGTTGCCTGTCTGCCATTTGTTACTCTAGACTATTCCAACACTCCCCCGACTTCTCGTCTGAAGAAGGGCGTCGACCCGAAATGCCATCCATTCCTTCTCTCCAGAGATGCTGCCTGTCCCGCTGAGTTTACTCCAGCATTTTGTGTCTAACTCCCCCGACTTCTCCCATTTGCCCACCATAAACCTGGGCCTCTCAAAATCTTTTGCTGAGAGTGACAATATCCTAACTGGATCAAGTCCTGACTCTCCATGACCATGGCTTCTGTGACCTGTACTGGCTTCACATCAAGCCATTCCTCTCTTGGACCTGCACAACCCTGACTCTGGAATCACTTCTATTCTAGTAAAACAATGAGATCTCTGCACAATTCGCTCAAACTCTGGATTTAACCCACTCCCACCTTTGGGAACTTTTACATCTTCTGCTGAGATTTCAACTTTCTGTCCGTCTTTCTGCCTTTAAGATGTCCCTTAAAGCCTTGACCTTCAATTAAGGTTTCTGCAATCCGTCCCTGTATGGTTCTCCGTCAAATGTTATCTTTTTTGTGCTGCCCCCTCAAGGTGTTAGCTGTGTTAAGATTGTAATGGAAATCGAGATTAGTGGGTGGATCCGTGCATTTCCTGGAGCAACTCAGCGGATCGTGAAGCATGCCTTGAGAACACGGATAGGTGACATTTTGGATTTGGAACATCACCTATGCATGTTCTCCAGCGATGCTGCCTCATCTGCTGAGCTACTCCAGCATTTTGTGTCTTTCATATAACCATATAACAATTACAGCACGGAAACAGGCCATCTCGGCCCTTCTAGTCCGTGCCGAACACTTACTCTCACCTAGTCCCATCTACCTGCACTCAGACCATAACCCTCCATTCCTTTCCCGTCCATATACCTATCCAATTTATTTTTAAATGATAAAAACGAACCTGCCTTCGCCACTCCCACTGGAAGCTCAATCGACTCAGCTACCACTCTCTGAGTAAAGAAGTTCCCCCTCATGTTGCCCCTAAACATTCGTCCCTTAATTCTCAAATCATGTCCTCTTGTTTGAATCTTTCCCACTCTCAATGGAAAAAGCTTATCCACGTCCCTTGGTAAACCAGCATCTGCAGTCTCGGTCCGCAATAACCAACCCGACCTCCCGGTGGCTCAGCACTTCAACTCCCCCTCCCATTCCGCATCCGACCTCTCGGTCCTGGGCCTCCTCCACGGCCAGAGTGAGCAACACCGCAAGCTGGAGGAACAGCACCTCATATTCCGCTTGGGGAGTCTGCATCCTTTGGGCTTGAACATTGAATTTTCTCAATTCTGTTAACCCTTGCTGTCTCCTCCCCTTCCCACCTCTCCCTGAGCCCTCGGGCCCTGGCATTCCCTCTCTCTCTATCTCCCTCCCCCACCCCAGTCGCACCAGCTTCTCATTTTCACACCACAAACAGCTTACAATGGCTTGTTCCCTTTATCACCGATACTTTTTTGCATATCTTTCACTCATTGTTCCTTATCTCTCCACATCACCGTCTATATCTCTCGTTTCCCTGATCCCTGACCAGTCTGAAGAAGGGTCTCGACCCGAAACGTCGCCTATCTCCTTCGCTCCTTAGATGCTGCTGCACCCGCTGAGTTTCTCCAGCTTTTTGTGTACCCAGCATCTGCAGTTCCTTGTTTCTACCCAAACATTTCAAGTCCATTGTTTTTCCACCTTTTGTTTCACAATCATTCACAACATGGTGTGACCCTAATGTAAATTAAAGGGACTCAATATAACCCAGCAACAAAACTCAATCAATAAATGAGCTTTTAAGAAGGAACTGCAGATGCTGGAAAATCGAAGGTAGACAAAAATGCTGGAGAAACTCAGCGGGTGAGGCAGCATCTATGGAGCAAAGGAAATAGGCAACATTTCGGGTCCTAACCCTCCTTCTGTCTGAAGAAGGGTTTAACCCGAAACGTTGCCTATTTCCTTCGCTTCAACAAATGAGCGGTATACCTTGCCTGTACCCAGTGGTTTAAGTCGGCAGAAAGGCACCAGTACACATCGTTCCTTGCCGTTGGCGTCTATGGCAGATCGTCACACTATAAGCTGCTTGAGGGCTTGACTTCCCAATTTAATGAATACATTTTACTTTTTTAGACTTCAGTAATATTTTTGTAATACTAACAATTCTAAAAATTTGAAAACCTCGTTTTAACTTTTTAGGAGTGCTGGTACGCCGTGCTGTCACGAAAAAAGTCACCAGCTCAGTCACCAAAAAGAATCCCGACCCGAAATGTCACCTTTTCCTTCGCTCCATAGATGCTGCCTCACCCGCTGAGTTTCTCCAGCATTTTTGTCCGCGTCCCAAAGAGGAGATCAGTTCAATTTGTTTATTGTTTAGTTTATTGTCACATGTGTCAAGGTACAGTGAAAAGCTTTTGTTGCGTGCTATCCAGTTAGTATAAGGACAATACATGATTACAATCGAGCCATTTACAATGTACAGATACATGATAATCGAATTGCGTTTAGTGCAAAGTGAAGATAGACACAAAATGCTGGAGTAACTCAGTGGGACAGGCAGCATCTCTGGAGAGAAGGAATGGGCGATGTTTCAGGTCGAGACCCTTCTTCGGACAGATGTAGTGCAAAGTAAAGCCAGTTAAGTCCGATCATAGATAGTCCGAGGGTCTCCAATGAAGTAGATAGTGGTTCAGTTGTTGGTTGCCTTTTAATTGCCAGTTCTGTGGTCCTGTGATATCGGAGATGAAACCAAAAAGCTTTGATGTCAGCTGTGATTCAACTTGTGGTGCTCTCATCTGGGGTTCACAGGTTCAGATCTCACCCTGGGGATGTGAGAACATGATGCAGGCTAATGTACCGAAGCAGAAGAGAGTGCTGCCCGTGTCCATGGGATTTGAAACCATCAGCCGCTTGTGAAAAGGGGCAGAAGGGGTGGTACGATGGCACAGTGGTAGAGTTAAAGGCCTGTCCCACTGTACGAGGTCATTCAAGAGTTCTCCCGAGTTTCCCCTGATTCGAACTCGGAGAATAACGGTAATAGCCGTCCGTAGGTACTCGGGGCTCTCGTGGACATTTTTCACAGTGCTGAAAAATCTTCACGAGTTACCGCGTTTCCCGAGTACCTGTCATTAGCGTTACGAGCCGCTACGAGACTTCCACGAGCTCCGACGTAGCCGCTACGTACATTCTACGTACTTACCACGGGTTTGATTTTTTTTAAACTTGGGAGAGCTTTTCAATTACCTCATACGGTGGGACAGCCCCTAAAGTGCTAGTGCTAGCGTACGGGGATCGCCGGTCAGCACAGACGTGGTGGGCCGAAGGGCCTGTTTCCGTGCTGTTTCTCCAAAGTTTAATGTAAAGTATAATGCCGATCACCTTGTACACTAATGCCCCTGTCCCACTTAGGAAACCTGAACGGAAACCTCTGGAGACTTTGCGCCCCGCCCAAGGTTTCCGTGCGGTTCCCGGAGGTTTTTGTCAGGTTCCCGGAGGTTTTTTCAATTTTTTTAAATAATCGTCAGAACTTAGAAGAAGGGGGAACCACATTTGACCATTAGGGAGACTGACAAAAACCTCCGGGAACCGCACGGAAACCTTGGGTGGGGCGCAAAGTCTGCAGAGGTTTCCGTTCAGGTTTCCTCAGTGGGACAGTAATCCTACACACTATGGACATTTTTCTTTTACAATTTTCATTTACCTGTACATCCTTGGTGTGTGGGAGGAAACCGGAGCACCTGGGGAAAGCCCACGCGGTCAGAGGGTGAACGTACAAACTCCGTACAGACAGCATCTGTAGTCAGGGTCTCTGGCGTGGTGAGGCAGCAACTTTACCGCTGTGTTGCCCTCTTCACAGAGACAAGGGGTAGAGCTCGGGTCACTTTAGCAACTTTAGAGCACAGTTGGAGATGCACTGGCTAGCTGTGAAGACCAGAACTGGGCCGCACTGGCCAAATGCGGTGATTGTTGACCCTATTATCTTTGTAAGGTATCAACCCACATGTTGAAGTGATCTGACCTGTCACTTTGCAGATCATCATTTATCTGCAAAAAGACGAAAGCCAGACTGCACTGGCTCGCTCTGGGGACCAGAGTCAGCACCACACTGGCCACACTGGCCACACTGGCCTTGCCAATGTCATCCCCGCTCGCCACTCACCCTTGAACTGAATCCATCTGCTCTGTGGGATACCTCTTTCCTCTCTTCAGAATATTGTCACATTCTCAAAATAAGTCCGCGTTGCCATGGAAACTGCCTGCTTGCAATGTGAAACATGGAAAAGTGGGTGCTGCTTTAGAGAAATTAGATGGTGATTTGGAAAATGGTCAATTGGAAAACAGCCAGAAAATCTTGCAATTCTAACACGGGTCTGTTTGCATCAGAGAGAATATTCTCGGCTGTTTAACCGGTTGTGTTCTCGTTGGCTTTTTTTGACATCGGGGGTCTTGGTTTGTCTGAGGGAATTGGTGCAGGACTAGACTGAGATTGTTTCCACATGTACATCATTAGAGGACTCGCACTGCCTGAGATGGACTCCAGCCTTGGAGAAAGAGGGACTCCACAGTCCACAGACTCCATTTGTTAAAGAAGGAACTGCAGATGCTGGAAAATCGTGGGTACACAAAATGCTGGAGAAACTCAGCGGGTGCAGCAGCATCTATGGAGCGAAGGAGATAGGCAACATTTTGGGCCCGAAACCCTTCTTCAGACTGATGGGGGGTGGGGGGGATGAAGGAAAAAGGAGGAGGAGGAGCCCGAGGGCTGAGGGAGAGGTAGGAAGGGGAGGAATTTGCATCCGCTGCTCTAGATGTCAGCTGATCTATATCGGTGAGACCAAGCGGAGGCTTGGCGATCGTTTCGCCGAACACCTCCGCTCGGTCCGCAATAACCAACCCGACCTCCCGGTGGCTCAGCACTTCAACTTCCCCTCCCATTCCGTATCCGACCTCTCTGTCCTGGGCCTCCTCCACGGCCAGAGTGAGCAACACCGCAAATTGGAGGAACAGCACCTCATATTCCGCTTGGGGAATCTGCATCCTTTGGGTTTGAACATTGAATTTTCTCAATTCTGTTAACCCTTGCTGTCTCCTCCCCTTCCCACCTCTCCCTCAGCCCTCGGGCTCCTCCTCCTTTTTCCTTTCTTCCCCCGTCTCCCCCCCACCCCCCCATCTGTCTGAAGAAGGGTTTTGGCCCGAAACGTTGCCTATCTCCTTCGCTCCATAGATACTGCTGCACCCGCTGAGTTTCTCCAGCATTTTGTGTACCCACAGACTCCATTTGCTGCCTTAAACCAACTCACTCTATCTCAATGAGTGTCTGGGCTCTGAGCTTGGGACTACAAGTTGTGTGTTGTACCCAGTGTGACTTCTCTGAGTGTGGGGAAAAGCTAATTCATTTTACCGCAGAGGGTTTTATCAAAAATAAAACCTGGCGCAGCTCAGTAATCCTGATTTCGAGGCAATTTTGAACGAACAAAGATTCTCACTAACTCTATGACAACGGGAAACTGTGGCCCATAGCACAACAATGACACGCTTGATTCAGTATCCGTCATGTAGCAAAGTGCATTAGATACCTTGCAAGCCTCTCACCCTTTAACCCTCTCACCCTCTAGTACTCTAATGCTCTCACCCTCTCCCCCTCTCACCCACCAGAGTATGTTATCTCCACATAAGGATCAGGCAGCATCTTTGGAGAACAAAGATAGGGGACGTTTTGGATTAAGATCATCCTCCTCCCGCCACATATTGGTTGGTAAATAGTGTGTGTGGTGTGCTTGCGTTTGTGTGTTTGCATGTGTGTGTGGTGTGTGTCATGTGATTGCGTGTGTGTGGTGTGTTTGCATGTGAGTGTGTGTGTGCCTGTGGTGTGTGTGTGTGTGCCTGTGGTGTGTTTGCATTTGTGTGTGTGGCGTGTATGCATGTGTGGTGTGTATTGCATACGTGTGTGGTGTTTGCATGTGTGTGCCTGTGGTGTGTTTGCATGTGGTGTGTTTGCGTGTGTGTGTGGCGCGTGTATGCATGTGTGTGTGTGTTGTGCGCATGCGTGTGCGGTGTGTTTTTGCATGTGTGTGTAGTGCTTGTGTGTGTGTGTGTTTGCATGTGTGTGTGTTTGCGCATGTGTGGCCTTCATGAACTGGTTAATATCATATGATACGAGACTGATGCATTGTTGCAGTGGACAGTGCAGTCCAGTTGGGAGTTCGTGCCTTCAATAACGGATGTTGCATTCTAGCTCTGTCTCTGTCTGACTGCCTGAGTTTCAGCAACATAAGAGAAACCCTCAGGCCCTATACCCAGTGCCTCTGCAAATAGTCACCACCGTCCCACCATGTCCAATTAGTGAGGAGACCGAGACATCCATGCCTTAAAGTAAAGATAGGATGTAAATCTGTGCTGTTGGACTCCAGACCTCCAATTATGAGCTCCTGAGCGCTTTCAGTGCTGAGCGATCGCACCGTGCTTAATTTAACCATTGGTCACTCATTGTTAAAACCATTAGTCGGGGTCAGGACAAGGAAAGGCTTGAACCACCCCAGCATGTCCGTGTGAAACCTCCAGCATTGTGAGGAAGCACGGTCACCATTGTGAGGAAGCACAGCAGTCAAAGTCATCTCAACAAGACCCCAACAATGTGTTCATCCCAAATTAAGAATCTTCCAACAGTTGCGATGTGTGTCAGGAACCCACTGTTGTGTGTGAGTCACGGTCTGCTTGCAATCTGTGTGACAGCTTGGAGCTGTCGTCAGATAGTGTGCGCAGGTATGCTGGATGTTTCTTTGATAGCAGTCGGTAAGTGATGAGGGAGCCTGCTCCGTCCTTCTTGTGGAGATGAGGACCGAGTAGGACTGAGATGAGGAAAAACTTTTTCACCCAGAGAGTTGTGAACCTGTGGAATTCTCTGCCACTGAGGGCAGTGGAGGACATTTCACTGGATGTTTTCAAGAGAGTTAGATTTAGCTTCTTCTTCTTCTTTTGTGTGGCGTGCACAGCCTAAAGTTGTAGGACAACTTGTTCTATTTGGCCCGAAAACGTTGCCTATCTCCTTCGCTCCATAGATGCTGCTGCACCCGCTGAGCTTCTCCAGCATTTTGCGAACCCTCGATTTTCCAGCATCTGCAGTTCCTTCTTTAACAATTTGTTCTGTTTGATCTTCTGTTTGTGCACGTCGAGTTGATTGCACAGGGCGGACCACGTGAAGGTTGCAATCTTCCACCCCAGATTTAGCTCTTAGGGCTAAGGGAATCGAGGGATATGGGGAAAAAGCAGGAACGGGACACTGATTTTGGATGATCAGCCATGATCACATTGAATGGCGGCGCTGGCTTGAAGGGCCGAGTGGCCACTCGTGCACCTATTTTCTATGTTTTTGTTTCTAACATCAATGCTCGTAGAGTGAAGTTAATAGCCAGTGGTTGCCACTGGATGATGCAGCCAATGTTTGCGTGCGTGGTTACAGTCAATGATGGCAGCTGATGATTGGGATATTGAACGCCATCAGTGACTGCGGCGTTGATTGGGTCAATGGTCATAAGGTCATGTGATAGGAATAGAATTAGGCCATACGGCCCATCAGGTCTACTCCACCATTCAATCATGTCTGATCTATCTCTCCCTCCTAATCCCATTCTCCAGCCTTCTCCCCATAACCCCTGACGCCCGTACTAATCAAACTCTTCCATGCCAAGCCCGTGTTGTGGCGGTGGGGGTGGGGGTGGTGGTTGGGTGGGAGGGGAAGAAAGTTGGAAGAGGGGAGAGACAGGACAAGGCATGGCGGGGGGGGGGGGGGGGGGGTTGTTAGGCAGATTTCCACCCCCACATCAGATCATATGTTCATAAGTTATAGGAGCAGAATTAGGCCATTCGGCCCATCAAGTCTACCCCACCATTCAATCATGGCTGATCTATCTTCCCCTCCTAACCCCATTCTCCTGCCTTCTCGCCATAATTTCGGACACCTGTAATAATCCAGAACCCATCTATCCCAGCCTTAAAAATATCCACCGACTTGGCCCCTATAGTCTTCTGTGGCAAAGAATTCCACAGATTCACCGCCCTCTGACTAAAGATCGCTGTTGATCGCAGCACATGGTTAGCTGACCCCGATGCTTTACAAATAATGCTTGGAATGCTGCAGACTGCCCTGGGTGTCAGGGAAGGGGTGGTGCAGCTGTTGAGCTGAAAGAGAAGAGGAACCAGAATGATTGAAGGCAAGGAGGGAATTGATGGGATGAATCGGACATTCCCATTATGGATAAATGAGGTTTGGAGCTCCGATAAGTTATGTTTCAAGGATTCTGAAGGAACTAGATATGATAATGGCATTTAAGCAGCTTTTAGATAGGCACATGAATAGCCAGGGAATGGAGGCAGTCCTAGATCCTAGATCCTAAAGGGCCTGTCCCACTGTACAAGGTAATTCAAGAGTTTTCCCGATTCGAACTCGGAGGGGGTGGGAGATTGCAACCTTCACGTGGTCCGCCCCGTTTCGGCTAATGCAGTCAACCCGACGTGCACAAGCGGAAGATCAAATAGAACAAGGTGTCCAACAACTTTAGGCTGTGCACGCCACACGAAAGAAGAAGGAGAACTCGGAGAATGTCCGTAGCGGGTCCGTAGGATGTTCGTGGATGCCTCGTAGCGGCTCGTACGAGTAAAAAGTAATCATTTTTTCATCACGAGCATTTTTGTTACTCGTGGACATTTTTCACAGTGTTGAAAAAACTTCACGAGTTTAACGGATTTCCCGAGTACCTATCGTTACTCGTACTAGCCGCTACGGGACATCCACGAACTCCTACGTACCCGCTACGGACATTCTCCGAGTTCGAATTGGGGGAAAACTCGGGAGAACTCTTGAATTACCTCGTACAGTGGGACAGGCCCTTAAATCCTAGATCCTTGATCCTAGATCAGTGCAGGACAGGAACAGGGGCTGTGGCCCACAATGTCTGTGTGGAACATAATTTCAAGATCTCCTCTCAAACTAATCTCCTCTTTCTGCACATAATCCACATCCATGTATATACCATGTGCCTATCCAGAGCCTCTTAAATGCCTACAACACCACCACCACCACTGGCAGCACTTTCAAGGCATCCATCGCCCTCTGTTCTAGATAACTTTGACCAGTTTATGCTCTTTAACCTTCTCTAGAACAGTGGAAGCAGAGTGCACAGTCTTCACTTGAAAAGACTGAGTTCAGATCTCATCTGCATAAGCTCTATTTGAGTTCATCTATCGTGCAGGTGTGGAAATAATTAAGTGATATTTACTCTTGTATAAAGCAAGTTTATTTTGAAAAATCATTTATTACGACAAAATACCTGAAATTTGAGACCTGCAATGGGAAACTTTGGGATTTCTAAGAAGAAGCAATATATATTGCCCACTTTGGGACAATCCCTGCCAGAAAGCTAAGCATCTTGTTCCTTCCATCACGCGGTTTAATGAAGGAACTAAGTTATTAAATTTGACGCAGCCTTCATATCACAGAGGGGAAAATGATCCGTTCAACTTTGTTTAAAGTTCATTTAATTAAGATAGAAAATGCTGAAAATACTCGGCAAGTCAGGAGGGTCTGTGGGGAGAGAACAGAATCCAGACTACACCTAAAACAGGCACAAAATGCTGGAATAACTCAGTGGGTCAGTCGGCATCACTGGAAAAAAGGAATAGGTCGGAAGAAGGCTCTTGACCCGAAACATCACCCATTCCTTCTCTCCAGAGATGCTGCCTGGGCTGTTGAGTTACTCCAATATTTTGTGCCTGGTTTAAACCAGCATCTGTAGTTCCTCCCTACACATTAAGACTACACAGTGCTTTGCGACACCCTGAGACCCCTGTGCTATACAAGTGAGATCTCTTGACTATCTGCAGTTTTAATCGCTTGCTCCAGGTGACCATATCCTTAGTTGCTGTGGCTCTAAGCTCTGGAAAGCCATCCTTAAATCTTTCTCCTTCAGAATGCTCCTAAAAATCTCCCTTCGACTAAGCTCTTGACTGGCTGCCCAACCATTTCCTTATGTGATTCAGTGCTGGATTTGGTTTGATTTTATTCTTGTGAAGCTGCTCTTGTCTGTCCAGTTATGATTTAAAAAAAAAAAAACTGGATTCACATTCTCGTGCTGCCAGGGTAGAATTTTAATCAACACTCTCTGCGATATAACTCCAGCGGCTGAACGCTACACCATGCAGTCTGAATAAAAATCAGGTGCTGGGAATACGAAATGAAAACAAAAAATGCTCAGCAGGTCCGGCAGTGTGTTTCAACGTTTTAGGCTGAAGACCTTTTGCCACATAGACGATCTGGCATAAAAACACAACACATTTCTGCAGATGCACCTCAGAAATCCCAACATTTAAGAAACAGTCAGACAGGTACATGGATAGGGTACACAAAATGCTGGAGAAACTTAGCGGGTGCAGCAGCATCGATGGAGCGAAGGAGATAGGCAACGTTTCGGGCCGAAACCCTTCGTCAGACTGGTACATGGATAGGACAGGTTTGGAAGGAAATGGGCCAAACGCGGGCAGGTGGGACTAGTGTAGCTGGGACAATAGACAACAGGTGCAGGAGTAGGCCATTCGGCCCTTCGAGCCAGCACCGCCATTCAATGTGATCATGGCTGATCATCCCCAATCAGTACCCCGTTCCTGCCTTCTCCCCATATCCCCTGACTCCGCTATCTTTAAGAGCCCTATCTAGCTCTCTCTTGAAAGCATCCAGAGAACCTGCCTCCACAGCCCTCTGAGGCAGAGAATTCTACAGACTCACCACTCTCTGTGAGAAAAAGTGTTTCCTCGTCTCCGTTCTAAATGGCTTACTCCTTATTCTTAAACTGTGGCCCCTGGTTCTGGGACGTGTCCGGTATGGGCATGTTGGACCGAAGGGCCTGTTTCCACGCCGTGTAACTCTATGACTAATGTGGTGGAGAAGAAAGCTGGCAGGCAACGGGAAGATTATGGTTGTCCCTGTTGACATTGCATTCCTTCTTATGATCGTCATGTCTATCGACGGGAGCAATTCCTGATGGTTGTTTGAAGAATTGGTTCCATTGACCGAATCTTTCTGGTCTTTGAAGCTGCATTTGGACAATCGTTCCGGCTGGTTCCTGCCTCTGGGATCTGTGGCAGCGAGAGATGGGAATATAAAAGGACAGTTTTACGGAATTCGACCATGTCAGCAATTGTGTCAGCGATCTGTTGATAAAGGTCTCAATGTGCCAATTAAGATGCTTTATCTGGGGCTGGGTGTGAGGGGCTGAGGCCAGGGAAACTGGATCGAAGAGCTGGCAATCTGTTCAGTTCTATAATTAAAATGCCTGAATCTCATTCAAGAGAAATCTGACTTGAATTACAACAGGTTCCATAATATTTGAAGGCACATTGTCACAGCGGTAGAGTTTCTGCCTTCCAGCGCCAGGGACCCGGGTTCCTTCCTGACCACAGGTGCCCTCTGTGCAGAGTTTGTACGTTCTCCCCGTGACCTCCGAGATCTTCGGTTTCCTCCCACACTCCAAAAACGTACAGGTTTGTATGTTAATTGGCTTGGTATAATTGTAAATTGTCCCTAGTGTGTGCCGGATAGTGTTAATGTGCGGGGATCGCTTGTTGGCGTGGACTCAGTGGGCCGAAGGGCCTGTTTCCGTATTTCTGAACTAAACCATAACAAAGGGCATAGGAATTCAATCGGACTGCACCGTTTATCTCAGCCACATGCGAATGGAAAGGTATATCAGACGGTGTGAAATATGATTAATATTGATAAAGGTGTGGGTCTATTATCGGTACAAGTTGTGAGATACAGTGCAAACCTGCTTGCTATCCAATTAAATGAGATCATACGATACACGAGTCCAATGAAGCCACACACATGTACAGCAGATAGTGCAAAGAGAAGAATTCCGGAGTTCAGAATATGGTGTGACAGCATTGTAACGTTACAGTTCCAGAGAAAAAAATCCAAGTGTCGATAGTGGGGGGAGTCGGATTTGTTAGCCACACTACAATCATAGAAACATAGAAACATAGAAAATAGGTGCAGGAGTAGGCCATTCGGCCCTTCAAGCCTGCACCGCCATTCAATGTGATCATGGCTGATCATCCAACTCAGTATCCTCTACCTGCTTTCTCTCCATACCCCCTGATCCCTTTAGCCACAAGGGCCACATCTAACTCCCTCTTAAACATAGCCATGAACTGGCCTCAACTACCTTCTGTGGCAGAGAATTCCAGAGATTCACCACTCTCTGTGTGAAAAATGTTTTTCTCATCTCGGTCCTAAAATACTTCCCCCTTATCCTTAAACTGTGACCCCATGTTCTGGACTTCCCCAACATCGGGAACAATCTTCCTGCATCTAGCCTGCCCAACCCCATAAGAATTTTGTAAGTTTCTATAAGATCCCCCCTCAATCTTCTAAATTCCAACGAGTATAAGTCTATCATTTTTTCTATATTTTCCTTCCTTCTAAAGGAAACATAAACTTCAAACTATGTTTTAATTCTTTTAATGTTTTCCTTTGCTGATTGACTCTCTCATGCGGTTAACTCAATGCACCAGAGCACAAATCACGCTTTATGCCTTTCTCGGTTTGTCTTATTTAGATTTACGACCCTGGCTTCTGATTGAACTAAATCTCTCCCTATCTTTACAAAACAATTCTATTATATGATCATCACTGTGTCCCTGAAGGCTGCTTAACTACCAGATCATCAATTAGCTATTTCTCATTGCTCAGTTGTAGGTCTAAAGTGACCTGTTGCCTCAATGGTATATCAACATACTGATCTGGAAAACCGACCATTATACTATCCATAAATTCATTAATCACACTCTTAACGCCACTTTATTTTGCCCGATCAATGCAGATTAAGATCCCCATGACAATTGGACTCCTATTTTTACATGCAACTCTTAACTTCCTGGCTTGGCGTTCGTTTCGCCGAACACCTCCGCTCGGTCCGCAATAACCAAGCCGACCTCCCGGTGGCTCAGCACTTCAACTCCCCCTCCCATTCCGTATCCGACCTCTCGGTCCTGGGCCTCCTCCACGGCCAGAGTGAGCAACACCGCAAGTTGGAGGAACAGCACCTCATATTCTGCTTGGGGAGTCTGCATCCTCTGGGCTTGAACATTGAATTTTCTCAATTCTGTTAACCCTTGCTGTCTCCTCCCCTTCCCATCTCTCCCTCAGCCCTCAGGCCCTGGCATTCCCTCTATCTCTATCTCCCTCCCCCACCCTAGTCGCACTAGCTTCTCATTTTCACACCACAAACAGCTTACAATGGCTTGTTCCCTTTATCATCGATACTTTTTTGCATATCTTTCATTCATTGTTCTTTATCTCTCCACATCACCGTCTATATCTCTCGTTTCCCTGATCCCTGACCAGTCTGAAGAAGGGTCTCGACCCGAAACGTCGCCTATCTCCTTCGCCCCTTAGATGCTGCTGCACCCGCTGAGTTTCTCCAGCCTTTTGTGTACCCTTAACCTCCTGATGTGTACTTCATCATACGATAGTACTACAGATTGGGAATCTTTCTACAATGTCCACCAATGTTTCTGCGCCCTGCTATACCTCAGCTATACCCACCAAGTGACTCTGTCTACTGTCTCAGTGCACCACTGCTATACACTTGTAGTGCATCTGAGACTCCTATCTGATATGTATGCAAGTGCTTGTGTATAGTGATACTTGTCCTGAATATGAGGTGGGACAGAGGTAGAGCTACTGCCTTACCGTGCCAGCTAACCGGGTCCGATCCCGACTACGGGTGCTTATCTGTACGGAGTTTGTACGTTCTCCCCGTGACCTGCCAGAGTTTTCTCCAAGATTTTTGGTTTCCTCCCACACTCCAAAGACATACATGTTTGTAGGTTAATTGGCTTGGTGTAAATGTAAAATTGTCCCTAGCATTAATGTGCGGGGATCGCTGGTCGCCAAAGGGCCTGCTTTTGTCTATCGCATCTAAAAGGTAATAGCCCTGTCCCACAGTACGAGTTCATTCCAAGAGCTCTCCCGAGTTTAAAACAAAATCAAACTCGTGGTAAGCACGGAGAATGAACGTAGCGGGTACGTCGGAGCTCAGGGACGTCTCTTAGCTCTAATGGCAGGTACTCGGGAAGACTCACTAACGGCAGGTAAGCTCGGGAAGACTCGTGAAGATTTTTTAAACATGATGAGAAATGTCCACGAGAGCCCCGAGTACCGACGAGCGGCCATTACCGTAAATCTCCGAGTTCGAATCGGGGCAAACTCGGGAGAACTCTTGGAATGAACTCGTACCGCGGGACAGGGGTTTAACTACGGAGGAATATGTAATTCTCAACCCTGGTCACCTTGAAACTAAACTGCTGGCAGAAGATTAGATCATATCCATTTATTTCTACTTGAGCCATTATGTCACATACCTTGTTAAGAATGCAATTTGCATTTGGATAAAGAGCCTTCAATTTTGTCTCTCTCACTGGGAGTTATTTCCCTCAGCATCACCGGTGTGTGGAGTTGGTGCTGTTCAGAGTGCCTGAGGTTGGGAGATGGGGCTCTAAGTGCTTCCTGTGGCTGGTTAGTGTCTTTGCTGCTGCTTCTGGGCGGTTGCTATTGTCCTCAGTACCGTCGGTGGCTCCGAATTACTGCCCTCTTGACTGACCTTGGCTTGGAACTGTGCCCTTGGTCATGCGGTCGCGTGGAGATCATGTGTGTGAATGGACGCTAGAACTCTGAGCACCGTCTGTGTCTGGGTGTCAGCTGTGTCTTGAGGTCAGCGCCGCCTGTCTCACGGCAACTGTGTCTGGAGGTCGGCAGCGTCTCTGTCTCGGGTTTGGGGGTGTCTGTGTCTGGGGGTCTGTGCTGTCTGTGTCTGGGTGACACTCCTGGTGCTGCCTGTGTCTGGAACTCGGCATTGTCTGTGTCTGGGAGTGTGTGTCTGGGGGTTGTCTGGGAGTGTGTGCAGCTGATGTCTGGGGGTATTTGCTGTCTGCGTCTGGTGGTGTGTGCCGTCTGTGTCTGGGAGTGTGCTGTCTGTGTCTGGGGGGTGTCTGGGAGTGTGTGTCATCTGTGTCAATAGACAATAGGTGCAGGAGTAGGCCATTTGGTAAATGTCTTTCCCTCTATTTTCATGTTGTACGATTCTATCACACTGTGACTGAAATATTAAAAATCTAGTTTTTAACTTTCCAGAGGTGCCTGTATGCTATACCGACGTGTAGCATCACAAGAGAGCAATGGTGAGCTCTACCCTGTCACCACCATTTAAAGACCCATTTTGCTTGGGTAGTTGGAACAGTGTGGGCAGCTTGCTTTAATTCCAAAGTAGTTGACTGACAAGAAGTCTCTGTGTTTGTTGTAAATCAGTCCTGAGAGGCAGGGCTGTCAGTGCGTAGCAGTAATGGAAAATATAGCCGTGTACGCCTTTGAGATTCAGTTTTTTGTCGGCAGGACTGATTTAGCAGCAGCGATCAACAGTGCCCCCAGCTTGCTGCCTTGTTCATGACTTTACCACCGATTGCAGGCGAAACATACAAGCAAGGTTAGAGCAAAGCCTTCAGGTGACCAGACGTTAAGAGTTCCTGGAGATGTAGAACTTTTAGCTCATGGGGAAGTCCGTCGTTCATTGCTTCAGAATAAGGGGTCGGCCATTTAGGACCGAGACGAGGAAAAACTTTTTTCACCCAGAGAGTTGTGAATCTGTGGAATTCTCTGCCACAGAAGGAAGTGGAGGCCAGTTCACTGGATGTTTTCAAGAGAGAGTTGGATGTGGCTCTTGGGACTAAAGGGATCGAAGGATACGGGGAGAAAGCAGGAACGGGGTACTGCTTTAGGATGATCACAGAGGGTAGTTGAGGCCACAGAGGGTAGTTGAGGCCAGTTCATTGGCTATATTTAAGAGTGAGTTGGATGTGGCCCTTGTGGCTAAGGGGATCAGAGGGTATGGAGAGAAGGCAGGTACGGGATACTGAGTTGGATGATCAGCCATGATCATATTGAATGGCGGTGCAGGCTCGAAGGGCTGAATGGCCTACTCCTGCACCTAATTTCTATGTTTCTATGTTTCGATGTTTCGATGTTTCTATGTTTCTATGTTTCTATGTTTCTATGATCAGTCATGATCATATTGAATTGCGGTTTTCTTGGTTTCTTGATCCTCCAAAAATTCCAAATGGAACTTAAACTGGAGGTGTTGGCTCGAAGGACTGAATCGCCTACTCCTGCACCTATTTTCGATGTTTCTGTGTGTCCATGATGGTCACACATCGAGCTCAACTAAAGCCACGTCTTAGCTTTTAGCTTAGTTTCGTTTAGAGATACAGCACGGAAATAGGGCCATCGGCCCACCAAATCCGCGCCGTTCAGCGATCCCTGTACATTAACACTATCCTACAAACACTAGGGACAATTAACAATTTTACCAAAGCCAATTAACCTACGTCTTTGGAGTGTGTGGAGGGAAACCTGAGCTTCCCGGAGAAAACCCACGCGGGTCACGGGGAGAACGTACAAACTCCGTACAGGTAGCACCCGTGGTCAGGATCGAACCCGGTTCTCCGGCGCTGTAAGGCAGCAACTCTACCGCTGAGCCACCTTGCCGCCTGGCTCTATTGCTCTCCAGGTCATTGTTTTTAAATAAATGCTCACTCATATATTTACCACAGGACAGTATACCCTGTCGGCCCATGATGTCTGTACCAAACATGATGCCAGAATAAACAAACCCTCTGCCTGCATAAGATCCATATCTCTGGATTCCCTGCATATCCATGTGCCTAACCCAAAGCGTCTTTAACACCACGGTCGTATCTGCCACCATTACCCCTGGCAACACTTTCCAGGTACCCACCACTCTCTGTGTGAAATAAAAACATGCTCCACACTTCTCTCTTTAAACTTTCCACATCTGAGCTATGCCCTCTTTGCCACTCTGGGGAAAAAAGTTCTGACAGTTTCTCCTTTGGGTGGTAGAGACACCAATAGACAATAGGTGCAGGAGTAGGCCATTCGGCCCTTCCAGCCAGCACCGCCATTCAATGTGATCATGGCTGATCATCCCCAATCAGTACCCCGTTCCTGCCTTCTCCCCATATCCCCTGACTCCGCTATTTTTAAGAGCCCTATCTAGCTCCCTCTTGAAAACATCCAGAGAACCAGCCTCCACCGCCCTCTGAGGCAGAGAATTCCACAGACTCACCACTCTCTGTGAGAAAAAGTGTTTCCTCATCTCCGTTCTAAATGGCTTACTCCTTATTCTTAAACAGTGGCCCCTGGTTCTGGACTCCCCCAATATCGGGAACATGTTTCCTGCCTCTAGCGTGTCCAAACCCTTAACAATCTTATATGTTTCAATGCTGGAGTAACTCCAAGTGTGGGAAATTGCTAAGTCGTTTACAAAGGACACTACAAAAGCATAATGTGTTTAGGCAAAGGAGATAGACACAAAATGCTGGAGTAACTCAGCGGGACAGGCAGCATCTCTGGAGAGAAGGAATGGGTGACGTTTCGGGTCGAGATGGGTCTGAAGTAGGGTCTCGACCCAAATCGCCACCCATTCCTTCTCTCCAGAGATGCTGCCTGTCGCACTGAGTTACTCCAGCATTTTGTGTCTATCTTCGGTGTAAAGCAGCATCTGCAGTTCCTTCCGACACGTCTCCTTTGGGTGGAGCTGGGTTTGAATGTGTCTCCGCAGACAGCAGTTGACAGCCTCCTCTCTGACAGGACATTTTATTAGATGTTATTCTTCCGCCTGTTGGTATGGATTTTTAGTCCAGGGCGCTCTGAGGTAAATGTTTTTCCCTCTGCAGGATTTGACTTGAAATGTGCTTGGGGCAGCTATCTTGAATTGAAGTGAGACTTGAATGTCGGGAGATTTTGAGAAGCGTTCCTAATTTGTAAAGGTCAGTGAATGTGAGTCGACAGTGCAAAGCTGTTCATAATTGGGGACAAATTGGCAGTTGTTCAGACTCTTAGTGGCCGGGGAAATGTAGGTGATGGATGGTTAGTTTTGATGGGCAGATGTTGCCGCTAACAAATAGTCCACTTGAGGCAGAGTCTCAGTACACCGACTCTTTAAATCCACCGGATCTTTGGTGAGGAACTGGTGGGAGTATTGGATTAGGCAGGGTCCAGCAGCTCTGTGGCAATGTTACTGGATCAGAAACCTAGTTATGTGGTCTAATGAGCCAGGACAAATTCAAATCTCACCGTGATGGGAATTCAAATTAAATTAAGCGATTCAGAATGAAATTTAATATCATTAAAAGTGTCAGAATATCTGGAGAAACCTCGCAGTTTATCTCCCATCAGGAAGCCAATCTACAGTGCGTACCTGATCTGGCCGTTGTAAACAGCCCAGTGAGCATTGCAAAGGGGCATTAGGGTTGGCTGTGAATGCCTTCCTTTGCAGCCATACCCTCTTCGCAAGAAGAAGTAATTTCTTAGAACTACAGAATGGTTGCAACACAAAATACCATTTGCTCCACTGAGTACATGCTGGTTCTAAGCGAGGACAATGCAGCTGGTCTCACCCCACCACCCTCTATCCTCAGTCCTTAACCTTTGGTTATTCATCCAACTCGAGGCAGCCCAGTGGTGCAGCAGGTAGAGCTGCTGCCTCACCAGCGCCAGAGGACCTGGGTTTGATCGTGATCTCGGGTGCAGTCTGCGTGGAGTTTGCACGTTCTCCCTGTGAGTCTGAAGAAGGGGTCTCGACCCGAACAGTCGCCCATTCCTTCTCTCCAAAGATGCTGCCTGTCTGAAGACTTCAGTCTGAAGAAGGGTTTCGGCCCGAAACGTTGCCTATTTCCTTCGCTCCATAGATGCTGCTGCACCCGCTGAGTTTCTCCAGCATTTTTGTCTACCTTCAATTTTCCAGCATCTGCAGTTCCTTCTTAAACACGCTGCCTGTCCTGCTGAGTTACTCCAGCATTTTGTGTCTATCTCTCTGTGACCATGTGGGTTTCCTCCCTGTCCTCTGGTTTCCTCCCACATCACAAAATTGTGTGGGTTTTTGTAGGTTAAATGGCCTCTGTAAATTGGCCCCTAATGTGTGTGGTGGAGATGTGCAAGTGGAATAACATGGAACTAGTGTGATCGATGGTCGGCGTGGACTCGTGGGCAGAACGGCCGGTTGCCATCTGCATTGACGGGGGATCTTATAGAGACTTACAAAATTCTTACGGGGTTGGACAGGCTAGATGCAGGAAGATTGTTCCCGATGTTGGGGAAGTCCAGAACAAGGGGTCACAGTTTAAGGATAAGGGGGGAGTCTTTTAGGACCGAGATGAGAATTTTTTTTTTTCACACAGTGAATCTGTAGAATCCTCTGCCACAGAAGGTAGTTGAGGCCAGTTCATTGGCTATATTTAAGAGGGAGTTAGATGTGGCCCTTGTGGCTAGAGGGATCAGGGGGTATGGAGAGAAGGCAGGTACGGGATACTGATTTGGATGATCAGCCATGATCATATTGAATGGCGGTGCAGGCTCGAAGGGCCGAATGGCCTACTCCTGGCACCTATTTTCTACATTACTATGTATCTTTCCATCAATCATATTCCCTTCATTGCATATTGATCGAAACTGCTGCTAATTCTCATTGATAAATTTGTTTCGTTATTTGCAAATCTCGTCTTAAAAGCACCAATGTACATTTCTTGCATCATCTCCCTGCTCTTGCATTCTATGCTGGTTACAAAAATACTCTCACATCTGATGTTTTTATTAGCATCACTTCTAAATATATATGTCTGATATTTTTTCCTTTGGCATTTGCCCTCTTTGCCCTGATGTGGTGACCATTTGATAATGCATCTGCTGTTTCCTGAGGCTGCGATGACACCTATTTAATTCCCGGTCCATGCCTGATTAGCAGGTCTTCTACTCAGTGAGTAGTGTGTAGAAAGGAACTGCAGATGCTGATTTACATCGCAGTTAGACACAGAGTGCTGGAGTAACTCAGCGGGTCAGGCAGCATCTTAGTTTAGTTTAATCTGCACTGACCTGCGATCCCCGTACATTAACACTATCCTACACACACTAGGGACAATTTACATTTATACCAATCCCGTTGACCTACAAGCCTATACGTTTTTGATATGTGGGAGGAAACTGAAGATCTTGGAGAATTCCCACGCGGGTCACAGGGAGAAATGACAAACTCTGTACAGACAGCATCCGTGGTCGGGATCGAAGCCAGGTCTCTGGCGCTGTAAGGCAGCAACTCTACTGCTGTGCCGCCCTTGGAGAAGGGTGTGCCACTCTGGAGAAATAAAATGGGTGACGTTTCATGCTAAGGTTTTAAAACTTGCTATTCGGTGCAGAAAATTGTAACGGAGCAGCCAAGCGGCAGGGAGACCATGGCTGGCCTGTTCCCTGAGAATTTGCTCCATATCTCCTCCCGCCTTGAGTACTGCAACTCCCTTTACACTGGCATCAGCCAATCTTCCCTGTCCCGCCTGCGACCGGTCCAAAACGCCGCAGCGAGACTCCTGACGGGCGCTGCGAAAAAGGGACCACATCGCCCCGATCCTGGCCTCTCTCCTCTGGCGCCCTGTAGCGGTTCCGAATCAATTTCAAGATCTTTCTTTATGTGTACAAAGCCCTTAACGGGCTTACCCCCACCCCACCTACATCAGAAATCTGCTAACCCTCCACACCACCTCCAGGTCCCTCAGATCGGCCGACTTGGGGTTACTGACCATCCCGCGGTCCAGGTATAAGCTCAGGGGCGACCGACCGCGCCTTTGCGGTTGCAGCTCCTAGACTGTGGAACAGCATCCCTCTTCCCATCAGAACTGCCCCCTCCATCGACTCTTTTAAGTCTAGACTTAAAACTTATTTCTACTCTCAAGCCTTTCTTGAGGTCCTCTGAGGGAGCGCTGTATGTATGTATCTATGTATGTATTGTTGATCTGCGTACCACTGCGTTAGTACCTGCACCAACGTAAAGCATTTTGGTCAACGAGAGTTGTTTTTAAATGTGCTATAGAAATAAAACTGACTTGACTTGACATGGATTGGGAAGCACCGGCCGCATCCAGGCACTTCAGGACGGATGATTCCTACCGACATTACACATAACAGTGGCTGGATTGAGGTGCAGAGTATAGCAAGGGCTGAGGCTTTAGGCAGCCGCCTGCTTTAATTGCTCGTCCCCAGGCAGCAATGCTTTTCATTTGTACATCGTTTTTGTTTCCTCCTGGGGCCTGTGAGTCGGAGAGCAATCAATAAACTGTGATAATCTGTATATAATAGTCAAAACGAGTGAGCTCAAAGTGTTCCCTCTCCAATGTCCTTCTGGATCCCTGGTGGCGAAAGTAATTCCTTCTCCTCAATTACCAGATGCTCTCAGTTCCCACTTGGGGCTGATCCTCTGCTCACAACGCCGTACGTATCCCAAAATGGAAAGCATCCAGCTTGTGGACTCTCGACTCCCAGTATCGCTCCACGCTGTTTGGTTCCTATCTGTGACATGAAGCATTCCCTCCTGGCTTTGCCAGCTCACCCCCACTACAGGGCGGCACGGTGACACAGCGGGTAGAGTTGCTGCCACACAGCGCCAGAGACCCGGGTTCAACCCCGACTACGGGTGCTGTCTGTACAGAGTTTGTACGTTTTTCCTCCATCTAGCTTGTCCAGTTCATTACAAAATTCTTAAGGGGTTGGACAGGCTAGATGCAGGAAGATTGTTCCCGATGTTGGGGAAGTCCAGGACAAGGGGTCACAGCTTAAGGATAAGGGGGAAATCCTTTAAGACCGAGATGAGAAAGACTTTTTTCACACAGAGAGTGGTGAGTCTCTGGAACTCTCTGCCACAGAGGGTAGTTGAGGCCAGTTCATTGGCTATATTTAAGAGTGAGTTGGATGTGGCCCTTGTGGCTAAGGGGATCAGAGGGTATGGAGAGAAGGCAGGTACGGGATACTGAGTTGGATGATCAGCCATGATCATATTGAATGGCGGTGCAGGCTCGAAGGGCTGAATGGCCTACTCCTGCACCTAATTTCTATGTTTCTATGTTTCTATTTATAATTTTATATGTTTCTATGAGATCCCCCTCATCCTTCTAAACTCCAGTGAATACAAGCCTAGTCTTTTCAATCTTTCAATTTGCACAATCACAGAATGTGCAAATTCAACACAGTTCCATCCGGGCTCAGGATCGAACCCAGGTCTCTGGTGCCGTGAGGCAGCTACCACTACGCTGCCCTGTTAAATGGGATAGTCCCAGGACAAATGGCTGGTTTAAAACTGGGCGTCAGTGAGGTGCAGTGGACCACCATCGGCAGCAGGCATGTTCACCACCACAGCCTAACAAGCTACCATTAGCATCCAGCTGGGAGATCACTGCTGGTCCCGCGAGGAGTGTGAAAGGACATGGTGGGAGCAGCAGGTACAGCTAAAGAAGATGAGGTGTCAACCAGATGAAGCAACAGCATAGGACTGCCAGCGTGCTGAGCGGCTAAAGCAGAAGGCAATAGACATCTCAAAAACCAGCTTCACGGGAATGATCCCCGGAAGGAGTATGTTAACATATAATGAGAGTTTGATGGCACTGGGCCTCTACATGCTGGAGTTTAGAAGGATGAGGAATGAAACATCGCAAACGGATGTTTCCACTAGTGGGAGAGTCTACGACCAGTGATCATAGCCTCGGAGTGAAAGGACGTTCCTTTAGGAGGGATTTCTTTAGTCCGAGGGTAGTGAATCTGTGGAATTCTTTGCCACAGATGGCTGTGGAGGTCAATGGGTATTTTTACGACAGAGATTGATGGATCTTTGATTAGTACGGGTGTCGGGGTTATGGGGAGAAGGCAGGAGAATGGCATTCAGAGGGAGAGATAGATCAGCCTTGATTGAATGGCGAGTTCACTTGATGAGCTGAATGACCATATTCTGCTCCTAGAACTTGTGAACCAATAGGTCAGATCAAAAGATCTGCAGGGTCAGCCACATCATAGCAGCGGTCAGTTAAACAGTTAATGAGTGGTGCAGGTTCCAAGGGCGACATCGCCCTCAGTGTTAGTGGGTCTCGGCATGTGAGTGCTAAAGAAAAGGCTGAAGTATTTGTGACTGTTCAAGCCGTAACGTGGACTAGATGATTCCTCAAGGCTTCCTGCTGACCCCACTGCCACGGACGTCTGCCTCCAGCCAAATCGATCAATTGCACGACGTGTCAAGAAAGAGTTGAGAGCGCTGGATACTCAAAGTTTGCGGGATCTGGCAACGTCCAACTCTTGTGCAGTATAACATTAGCTGACATTTTCAACGTGAAAGAGACTTGTCACCTCCCCTTGACATTCAATGGCATTATCAGCTGTACATCCCCCACCATCAACATCCTTGGTGTCAGCTTTGACCAGGACCTTAACCGTATAAATACCATGGCTTACACGGGGAGGTCAGAGCGTGGGTGTCCTGCCATGAGTGATTTTTCCGAACACGCCAAAGCCATCCTACCATCTACAAGGCACTAACTCGGGCAAGTGGAATACCATTCACATGAAGATGAACAGATCTCCATAAATCTTTCATGAAGCCCACTTGATCAGCACCCTATCAGCCGCCCTCAACATTCATCCCATCGACATTGTGGACAGCGTGACTAGGGCAGCACGTGGCTCAGCGGTAGAGTCGCTGCCTCACAGCGCCAGGGACCCAGGTTCGACTCTGACTACGGGTGTTGTCTGTATGGAGTTTGGACGTTCTCCCCGTGAACTGTGTGGGTTTTCTCCTGGATTTCCGGCTTCCTCCCACACTCCAAAGACGTACAGGTTTGTAGGTTAATTGGCTTGGTATAATTGTAAATTGTCCCAAGAGTACGGGGATCACTCGGTGGGCCAAAGGGCCTGTTTCCGCGCTGTATCTCTATACGAAATTGATCTAAACTAATCACGTATAGTCTTTCCGCTGACTGGTTAGCACGCAACAAAATCTTTTCACTGTACCTTGGTACACGTGACACTAAGCTAAATACTGATGCACAGTGCCTGCAATGTGCACCATTTACAAACAAGCAGTTATTTGCCCAGGCTATTCCACCAGCATCTCCCAAACTCTTGGCCTCCCCCACTATTGTAAGAAGCATAGGACAGGAGGCACAGGGAAACAGGGATTCCCGTCCAAGCTGCACACCATCCTGACTGGAAATAGTCTAAAGGTCCTGTCCCACTTAGGCAATTTTATAGGCGACTAGGCTGTAGGTTGTCGCCAGGTGACGTAGGTTGTCGCCAGGATGACTTGTTGCCTATGCTGACTTTGGTGAATTCTATTGGCAACTACCTACGCCAACCGGCGACAGGTACTGGCGACTGAATTGTCTTCAGTTGTCTTCAGTTGTCGTTGACAGGGATGTAGTTTGTCATTGCTTGTCGCGGGTGGACGTGGGTGCGATCGTAGGTGGACATCCTAATGGGTCGCCGGTTGTCGGTAGCTTGCCGTAGCTTGACGTCAACCAGGTGGTAGGCTGTTGTAGCTTGTCGTAGACATTATCGTAGGGGGGTCCAGTCGCCGGGTTTTCGGTGACCTCTTACGGCTATGACAGTCTCTGGCAGTCGCCGAAACAATCGCCTAAGTGGGACAGGCCCTTAAGTCGAGGATCACCTTACCAGCAGCGTAGTGGGTCAACCTTCATGAGAAGGTCTGCAACAGTTCAAGAAGACAGTCCTTTACCATATTCTCAATGGTGATTAGGGATGGGCAAGGAATGGTGCCTTGCTCATGATGTTCCGATTCGAAATATGAATTTGAAGCAGAATCCATTTCTGTAGTTTTCTTTTAATATCTTTTGGGAGATTTAGTGATCATTTTAGAACAGGAGTGGGGAACCTGCTGCCTTCGAGGCCATTAAGTGCGGCCTTTTGAATGAATCCAAATTTTGTAGAACAAATCCTTTTATTTTTATTTTTATTAATATGTTTTTCTTCATCTTTTATTATTTTTATTTTAATCTTAAAATGAACGTATTTAAAATACCAAAGATTAAAAGAAGATTCAACTAAATAATCCTCCCCGACTGATGGCCACAATTAAAATGGATCAATGGTATTTTATCATTAATGTTTTATTATTATTAATGTTTAGTGTTTTCTGAGTCATTCGTAACTGTCACCGTATGTCATGTTGTTACTTGTGGGCGGAGCACCAAGGCAAATTCCTTGTATGTGTTATCCTTAATTTACTTACTTTCCACACATTTTATACCTTTGCTCAGAATTCAAGTATTCTAGCGATTCCAGGATTAAAAAAAAATCACATTTGTACTTGTAAATCGAAGTGAAATAGTCAAACAGCAGAAAATTGTTTTCTGTCGTGCAACGATTGTCTGCACTGTGCAAAATAATTTATTCTTAGTTCACAGGGCGTCCAGAGTCCAGTGTTACACAAAAAGCTGGAGAAACTCAGCGGGTGCAGCAGCATCTAAGGAGCGAAGGAGATAGGCGACGTTTCGGGTCGAGACCAGTCTGAAGAAGGGTCTCGACCCGAAACGTCGCCTATCTCCTTCGCTCCTTAGATGCTGCTGCACCCGCTGAGTTTCTCCAGCCTTTTGTGTAACCCTCGATTCTCCAGCATCTGCAGTTTCTTCGTTAACGTCCAGAGTCCAGTCTTTGTTCTGGTTGTTTGTGAGTATATGGACACATGGTGGAAGGTGTCAGGCATGTGTTTGGATATGACTTCAATTGCAATTGCAAGTTGTTACTTGTAGGCGGAGCACCAAGGCAAATTCCTTGTATGTGAATACTTGGCCAATAAACTTACTTACTTACTTAAAACATTAGTAAGTCTTGAGGGCTATGCTCATGATTTAGTTCTAATGCGAAGTTAGTACATAGTAGATTTTTACAAAATAATGTACATTTTGAAGCGGATCCAATTGAAGTTTCTTGAATGTGGCCTTATTAGATTACAGCTAACTTAATGCGGCGCTCCGACATGAAAAGGTTCCCCACCCCTGTTTTAGAACATAGAAAAGTGTAGCGCAGAACCACAGTGCCTGTGCTGAACATGATACCAAGATAAACTAACAATTTTTGTGTTAGCTCACAAGTCCATAGACTGTAGAGTCATCAGTAGTTTGCTGTGTTCCACCAGACACCTGAACAGGCGCTCTGGTCCAACTCTCTATGGAGTCACAGTTTAAGGATAAGGGGGAAGTCTTTTAGGATCGAGATGAGAAAAACATTTTTCACACAGAGAGTGGTGAATCTGCGGAATTCTCTGCCACAGAAGGTAGTTGAGGCTAGTTCATTGGCTATATTTAAGAGGGAGTTAGATGTGGCCCTTGTGGCTAAAGAGATCAGGGGGTATGGAGAGAAGGCAGGTACGGGATACTGATTTGGATGATCAGCCATGATCATATTGAATGGCGGTGCAGGCTCGAAGGGCCGAATGGCCTACTCCTGCATCTATTTTTTATGTTTCCAGAGATTCACCATTCTCTGTGTGAAAAATGGTTTTCTCACCTCGGTCCTAAAAGACTTCCCCTTTATCCTTAAATTGTGGCCCCTTGTTCTGGACTTCCCCAACATCGGGAACAATCTTCCTGCATCTAGCCTGTCAAACCCTTTAAGAATTTTGTAAGTTTCTATAAGATCCCCCCTCAATCTTCTGACGGCTTCTCATACCTGAAATTTTAATGATGTCTCTTTCCACTAGATGCTGTCTGACCTGCTGAGTGTTTTTGCACCATTTTCTGTTCTTTATTATCTGAGGGGAACTTGCTCTGTTTATTGCTAGCTTGAAGTGAGGAGCAACTGACCTAAATTCGTGACACCTTCCTCGCGGTCTCCATCTATTAATTATGCCCTGTGGTTCATTCTATCGATTCCCAGTTGGCACCTCATTTATTCCATTATTGTGTTCTAACTACTTACCTCGCAATTTTGACCTCTGCAATGGAATGATGTGAAAAGAGTCAGAATCATTGTCAACTTGTACAAGCCCTGAGATGTCCAATATTAACTTAGTCATAAAGTACAAGGCAGAGGTCATGGACAATTTATTAGTTGCTGTTTGACACAAGCTCTTGAATATTACAATATAGGAATAATTAATCAGTTGCTGTAAATATTTATACAGCAAAAACCAGGGGCATTTTCCCCTTTTCCCTTGTTGCTCTTCATTCCATCTTTCATGATGACCGCACTTCTTTTAGCAGCTTTAATTACCTTCCATGATGTCAATGGCCATGTCGATATTATTTTCTTGAGCTTGTTTCATGATGCATTCAGCAATAAATACTCCAGTGTGCTGCTTTCTGTGGCCAGTGTAGCTGTCTAATAGAGCAATAATTAAGGGGAAGTCAGTGATCATATTTTAAGTCTCTCTCTTGCCTTGTGTTCTAAAGGAATCATACCCATTCATTGTGTAATCATAGTTATTAATATTCATGGGCATTATCATCCATTTACCAGAACTGAATACCATATGTCACTAATTTGTTCAGGCACAAATTTAAAAATACATCTGAAGGTTGTTCAATGCCTTGTCTTTCTGTCGATTCATTATTATCGCCACTCTGCTTAAAATTCAGCTCTCAAGGTCATTAATAAACTTTGTGAATAGCGAGCGCAGTTGGCCTAATCCCTGCAGATTCACCAGCCTCCGTTCCCCAGTTCCAATAATTACCGCTGATAACTCCCCTCTCTTTTTTATTGGGAAGCCAATTTTCTGTCCGAATGGTAATTTCTTTCCTTGCTATCGCGAGCATTAATTTTCAACATGCCTTTTGTGAGGAATGCAGAAAAACCCGTATTTGAGACAATGCTTCATCATCCTTTCATGTCGCCACTTCCATTCCAGGCATGACTTTCATTCCCTTCAACCATGTTCGATTTCCTTCTTTTATCTTTAGTTGTTGTTCAGCCCTTCTCACCTCCCACTCCAAGCCACTGGGACAGGTCAATGCTTCGTGGAATGCCGACAAATCTCTAGTGTTGCTGTACAAGACAGACAGGAGAAAATAAACCTAGAACCCCCTAACTCAGTCTTCCAGAGGCTGGTGTTTGGGAAATTGCTAAGCCATTTACAAAGGTCGCTACAAAAGCAGAATTTTCTCAATTCTATTAACCCTTGCTGTCTCCTCCCCTTCCCACCTCTCCCTCAGCCCTCGGGCCCTGGCATTCCCTCTCTCTGTATCTCCCTCCCCCACCCTAGTCGCACTAGCTTCTCATTTTCACACCACAAACAGCTTACAATGGCTTGTTCCCTTTATCATCAATACTTTTTTGCATATCTTTCATTCATTGTTCTTTATCTCTCCACATCACCGTCTATATCTCTCGTTTCCCTGATCCCTGACCAGTCTGAAGAAGGGTCTCGACCCGAAACGTCGCCTATCTCCTTCGCTCCTTAGATGCTGCTGCACCCGCTGAGTTTCTCCAGCCTTTTGTGTAACCTACAAAAGCATAGTGTGTTTAGGCAAAGGAGATAGACACAAAATGCTGGAGTAACTCAACGGGACAGGCAGCATCTCTGAAGAGGAGGAATGGGTGACGTTTCGGGTCGAGACCCTTCTTCAGACCCGAAACGTCGACCGTTCCTTCTCTCCAGCGATACTGCCTGTCACACTGAGTTATTCCAGCATTTGGTGTCTATCTATACCAGCTAATCCCATGCTGCAAGGAGTCTAGGTGCAACTAGGAATCTCAATATTCCAGTGATAGAAAGTCCTGCATTTCTGAGGTAGTCACCACAGTGCGGCTTGTGTGGATGTTACAGGCCAAAGTTTGTGTGGTGTAACAAATATGACTTATAGGCTAACACTGTAGTACATGAGTTTGGACATACAGAAAGGCTATTTTCAGGTTAGCAGTTTGTAACTAGAGGGGTGCCAGAGAGAAGAGTATTGGGCCTAACAAATGCTGAATCTTCGGCACTGAATTACACAAAGGGGCCAATGCAACCCATCCAAGGTATTTCTCCAATGACACAAAGAAGTTTCTGGTTCTGGTTGATAATGCCCCTGTCCCGCTTAGGAAACCTGAAGGGAAACCTCTGGAGACTTTGCGCCCCACCCAAGGTTTCCGTGCGGTTCCCGGAGGTTTTTGTCAGTCTCCCTAATGGTCGAAAGTGGTTTCCACTTCTTCTATGTTCCGGTGATTATTTCAAAAATTTCAAAACCGGCTGCGAATAAAAATAGGTTTCCGTTTTAAAAATTGGCAATTTTTTAGTTGAAGAGGTTGCGATGCTAGTTGAAGGTGGTTGCCGGAGGTTGCAGGTAGTGGAAGGTAAGACCTCCCTGGTGGAATAAAACTGGGTGGAAAAAAGGTCTTACCTTCCACTACCTGCGACCTCCGGCAACCACCTTCAACTAGCATTGCAACCGGCTTCGACTAAAAAATTACCGATTTTTAAAACGGCTGGCAACCTATTTTTAGTCGCGGCCGGTTTTGAATTTTTTGAAATAATCGCCGGAACATAGAAGAAGCGGAAACCACTTTCGACCATTAGGGAGACTGACAAAAACCTCCGGGAACCACACGGAAGCCTTGTGTGGGGCGCAAAGTCTCCAGAGGTTTCCTAAGTGGGACAGGGGCAGTACTGCGCAAACACCTCATCAGAGGTTGTCTCGTGCAGGCCGGAGTGAGTAGAGTAGCGATTACATTTTGAAGTGGGCCTTTTTGACCAAGTTGAGGAGATCTAGTTTCTCAATTCCCTTTTTAAATGACTTAACATCGGGAGCAGTACGCGCATTCTAAGGTGAACAAGGGGGGGGGGTTCTGAAGGCAGTGGACAAGGCAGAGGAAGATGGAATATAATCTAAGAAAATGTGAGGTTGCTCACTTTACCATGAAGTAATTAAAATACAATCGTTTTTAAGCAGATAACACTCATTAACTTACCGAATAACAAAGTTTCTATGCAGGCACAATGAGCGATTAGAAAGCAAGAGATACCATAAGACATAGGAGCTGAATTAGGCCATTCAGCCCATCAAATCTGCTCTGCTTTAAGAATAAAGAGTACGCCATTAAGAACGGAGACGATGAAACACTTTTTCTCACAGAGAGTTGTGAGTCTGTGGAATTCTCTGCCTCGGAGGGCGGTGGAGGCCGGTTCTCTGGATGCTTTCAAGAGAGAGCGTGATAGGGCTCTTAAAAATAGCGGAGTCAGGGGATATGGGGAAAAGGCAGGAACTGATTGGGGATGATCAGCCATGATCACATTGAATGGTGGTGCTGGCTCAAAGGGCCGAATGGCCTACTCCTGCACCTATTGTCTATTGTCGATTGACTCCATGACAGAATGTGGAGAAGAAGAATATGGGATGATGACCCAAAATGTCACCCATTCCTCTCTCCAGAGATGCTGCCTCACCCGCTGACTTACTCCAGCATTTTGTGTCTACCTTCAATTTAAACCAGCATCTGCAGTTCTTTGTTACTCAATAAGATCAGCTCAATAAGTCTATTGTCTGTCAGTCGATCATGGTTGATCTGATTTTCCCTCTCAACCCCATTCTCCTGCCTTCTGCCTGTAGCCTTTGACACCCATACTAATATCTGTGCAATGTGAATGGCTCGATTGTACTCACGTATTGTCTTTCCACTGGATAGTCAGCACGCAGCCAAAGCTTTTCACGGTACCCGTGACAATGAACTAAACTGAAATACCCAATGTCTTGGCCTCTGCAGCTGCCTGTGGCAATGAATTACACGGATATACCACCCTCTCCCTAAAGACATGGCTCCTCTTTATATCACACCTTTCCCTTTATTGCAAGCAGTCTGTGGTACAACAGTAAGGAGGTTTTGCGATGATTGTGTAAGGCTTTAGTGAGATCACACCTGGATATCGGACATATTTTTGGCCTCCTTATCTCCAGATAAATACACATATCTCGGAGATAGTGCAATAATGGATTACTAGAGAGATTCATGGGAAGGCAACCTTGTGCAAAAGGGTTGCATTGAATGATCTTTACCTTCTGGAGTTCAGAGAAAGGAGATGCGACCTTATTGAAATATAAAATATTCTGAAGGGGCTTGGCAGGAGTGGTTAAGTGGTTGTTAGTATTAGCAGGTATGGTCTCATTATGGGGATTGAAGGTTAAAAGGAGTTTCTTCATCCAGAAGATTCGGAATCGTTTACTCGGAGAACCATGGATGCTTAGTCAATGAATAAATTGAAGGTGGATAGACACAATGATACAGCATGGAAATATGCCCTTCGGCCCACTGACTCTGTGCCAACCAGCGATCTCCGCACATTAACACTACCGTACACGCACTAGGGCCAATTTTTACATTTTATACCAAGCCAATTTTTGGAGTGTGGGAGGTAACCAAAGCTCTTGGAGAAAACCCACGCAGATCACGGGGAGATCGTACAAACTCGTACAGACATGCACCCGCAGTCAGGTTCGAACCCGGGTTTCTGACGCTGTAAGGCATTAGCTCCATCCCTGCGCCACCGTGCCGCCCAATGTAGGAGGAAACAGGAGCATCCGGTGGAAACCAACGCAGTCACAGCGAGAACGTACAAACTCCACACAGAAAGGTCAGGATTGAACAAGGAGTTGTGGGCAGCAGCTCTACTGGCTATTTAATACAACCAATTGTGCAGATACAGAGGATGAGCTGGCTAAAGTAGATTGAGAAATTAGATTAAAGGATTTGTCCCATAAGCTGTGTTAAATATTTAACTGCTACACCACTGTACCACTCAAATATAAATATAAATACAAATATAAGCAGTTATCTATTTGCAGCTATTTTATTTGCAAGGCATTAACTGATTTGGATGGCTTAATCTTCTTTTAGTTGGCCCACAATCTTTGGTGAAGCCTTCTTGGTAATTAACAGTGGATTTCTTTGCAATGGATTCTGTTGGTTTTTTATATTTCTCTATGGTTGATGTGTGGGTGAACAGTTCAGTGTTACTGGAGACTTTTGTTCTCGTAATTAGGTGCCACATTTGCAAAGCCAGCCAGGTCCACAAGATCTCACCCTGGTGCCAACAGATGGAGCTTTACTCCTTAGTTCAGTTTGGTTTCGAAATACAGCGCGGAAACAGGCCCTTCAGCCCACCTAGTCCGCACCGACCAGCGATACCCACACATTAACACTATCCTGCACACACTGGGGACAATTTAACATTTACACCAAGCCAACTGGAGCACCTGGAGAAAACCCACGCAGGTCACGGGGAGAACGTGCAAACTCCGTAAAGACAGCACCCGTAGTCAGGATCAAACCTGGGTCTCTGGCGCTGTGAGTCAGCAACTCCACCGCTGTGCCACTGAGCAGCCGGCTTTTTTGTGAATTCCCAGCCCCCTCTTTCAGACGTGAATTTAATTTTCTAATGATCGATTTTGTTTGTCATTATTTTGAGGTATGTCTCAAATGGTGAGTTTGGCTCAGCAGGATTTAATCAATGCCTCTTCCATAACGTTCTGTGCCATCAATCTGTTTCCTCCAACCTCCGATACCTTCCCTTTTCATTTCGACTGTGGCAGTGGTTAGAAAATACCCAATAACATTCTTCATAGATTCCCTGAAGCCATCCCTCTCTTATTCCCTTCTCCTTGGCCAATTATCACAATAGTTGCAGGCTTTTTCTGTGTGGATCCAAGGGCGGCGCAGTGATAGAGTTGTTGCCTTACGGCACCACAGACCCAGGTTAGATCCTGAATGCAGGTGCTGCCTGTACGGAGTTTGCATGCTCTCCCCGTGACCGGCATCCGTTTTCTCCAAGTGCTCCCACAATCCAAAGGCATACAGGTCTGTAGGTTGATTAGCTTTGGCTAAAAAAAAATCGTAAATTGTCGTGTAGGATATCCTGAGAAGATTACGGAGAGTCGGTATGTCAAGGAGGACATACAGGTGCACAGTAGAGAGCTTGCTGACCGGTTGCATCGTGGCTTGGTTCGGCAACTTGAGCGCCCTGGAGAAGAAAAGAATACAAAAAGTAGTAAACACTGCCCAGTCCATCATCGGCTCTGACCTCCTCTCTATCGAGGGGATCTATCGCAGTCGCTGCCTCAAAAAGGCTGGCAGCATCATCAAGGACCCACACCATCCTGGCCACTCACTCATCTCCCCGCTACCTTCAGGTAGAAGGTACAGGAGCCTGAAGACTGCAACGACCAGGTTCAGAAAGATGCTGTCCCAAAGCCATCGGGCTATTAAACTCAAACAAAACTGAACATTAATAGCCCATTATCAGTTTATTTGCACTTTATCTATTTTATTTATTCATGTGTGTATATATTTATACAATGGTATATGGACACACTGATCTGTTCTGCATTCATGCCTTCTATGTTCTGTTGTGCTGAAGCAAAGCAAGAATGTCATTGTCCTATCTGACATGACAATAAACTCTCTTGAATCTTGAATAATGCTAGTGTGCAGGGTGAACGCTGGTCGGCACGGTCTCAGTGGGCCGAAGGGCCTGTTTCTGTGCTGCATTTCTAAACTAATCCTTGGGAGCTTTAGTAATTGGATTACCCTGAAGTTGTTCACGGTGCCTGTTCGACTTGCTTCAGTTGTGTAAAACCAGAGGAACGGACGGCGTGAACCTCCAAATTCCCAGCAGCATCTTGTCCTACCCACCACATTACTCCTGAAGACAGTCTAGTTGCTATGGCGATTTCCACTTGCACTGCATTTTCCAACGCACGGCCTTTAACTCTTCCCTTTGAAGTCTGGTGTGCTCGAGTTATTATTGCTTGTGATTATCTCTGTCATTGTCCAAAACCCTACTTTGTACCAGTGTGAGCGTTATTTGGACGTAATTTGTTGCTAAATTGTTGGTGGCCTATTCCGTGGGCTCTGGTGACATGTTTTTGAGACGCCTTCAATCATTTCCACGACTTTGCCAGTTCTCTTCCAACTCCCTCCGGTTATACGGTTCAATGGTTCAACGGTTCTTCATGGTCATGTATGCACAACACTGTGAAATTCCTTTGCACAAATCACAAATGCACACAGTCGCCATATTTTGGCTCAGTTTACAAAGAAAAAGTCCAAAGTCCTCACGCTGGAACTACTGGAGTATCCTGACCCAAATACTGGAGTATCCCGACCCAAAGGGTTCCAGGCTGAATCGTCACCTCTCCATGTTCTCTAGAGATATATTGCCTGGCCCGCTGAGTTGCTCCATCACTTTGTCTCCGTTGTCCCCCTTGATTATCGGTGCCGAACTCCTGCTTCCCAGCTTCATTAGGAATGTGGTTCGAGTCGCTGCTTAAACCCCTGTCCCACGGTACGAGTTCATTCCAAGAGTTCTCCCGAGTTTGCCCTGATTCGAACTCGGAGATTTACGGTAATGGCCGCTCGTCGGTACTCGGGGCTCTCGTGGACATTTTTCATCATGTTGAAAAATCTTCACGAGCCTTCCCGTGCTTACCTGCCGTTAGCGAGTCTTCCCGCGTACCTGCCGTTAGCGCTAAGAGACATCCCCGAGCTCCGACGTACCCGCTACGTTCATTCTCCGTGCTTACCACGAGTTTGATTTTTTTTTTAAACTCGGGAGAGCTCTTGGAATGAACTCGCACCGTGGGACAGGGCTATCATTTTATTTTAGTTTAGGGACACAGCGCGGAAACAGGCCCTTCGGCCCACCAGGTCCGCTCCGACCAGCGATCCCCGCGCACTAACACTATCCTACACACGCTAGGGATAATTTACATTAATACCAAGCCGGTTAACCTACAATCCTGCACCACTGTGCCCACCTTGGCATCCTTGGCATTCCCTCTCTCATTCTCCCTCGCACCCCACTTTCTCTCCCCCTGCCCCATTTGCTGCCTTTCTCAGTTGACATTTTATTGCCACAGTCTGGCTGTTCATCTCAAAACCTTTGACCCTCGTCCAGTGAGCTCGAGAATAAATGCATGGCTGCTCACAATAGCTCCCAATCGCAGAGGCTCAAAATGTGTGTCCTGTCTCCTGCTGAAATACAGCAGCCTTTAAAATGGAGCACTTGACATCACCAACACTTTCGTCCAAGTGCTCACTGTAGCCTTGCAAAGTCGTGCCTTGCCTTTTTATTCTTACAGAAATAGCATACCTGACAAAACCCACCTGATCTCCCGGTTGATGAACACTATAACTCCGCCTCCCATTCCCACACTGACCTTTCTCTCCTGGGCCTCCTCCACTGTCGGAGTGAGGCCCAGCGCAAATTGGAGGAAAAACACCTCATAATTCGCCTGTTTAAGAAGGAACTGCAGATGCTGGAAAATCGAAGGTTGACAAAAGTGCTGGAGAAACTCAGCGGGTGCGGCAGCATCTATGGAGCGAAGGAAATAGGCAACGCTCCATAGATGCTGCCGCACCCTCTGGGTTTCTCCAGCACTTTTGTCAACCTTCTAATTCGCTTGCACAGCTTACACCCCAGCAGTATGAATATTGACTTCTCTAACTTCAACTAACCCTTGCTTTTCCTCTCCCTCCATCTCTCTCCTTTCCCAGTTCTCCAACAATTGTTTGTTTTGTTGTCACCTTCTCCGAGCTAACGCTGATCTATTCTACATTCTCCTTGAACTTCATCTCTTTAGATCCCCCCACACTTCCTTCTCTCTGTAACTCCCTCTCTCCTGACGCTCAGTCTGAAGAAGGGTCTCAACTGGAAATGTCAGCCATTCCTTCGATCCAGAGATGCTGCCTGAGTTACTCCAGCATTGTGTGTCTATCTTTGGTGTAAACCAGCATCTGCAGTTCCTTCCTACACAAAAGGTTGTGTACAGTCCAAATGCACACAATTTAAAAATCTAATGCCCCTGTCCCACTTAGGAAACCTGAACGGAAACCTCTGGAGTCTTTGCGCCCTACCCAAGGTTTCCGTGCGGTTCCCGGAGGTTTTTGTCAGTCTCCCTAATGGTCGAAAGTGGTTTCTGATTCTTCTATGTTCCGACGATTATTTAAAAAAATTCAAAACCGGCAGCGACTAAAAATAGGTTGCCGTTTTAAAAATCGATAATTTTTTAGTCGAAGCCGGTTGCGATGCTAGTTGAAGGTGGTTGCTGGAAGTTGCAGGTAGTGGAAGGTAAGACCCCCCTGGTGGAATAAAACTGGGTGAAAAAAAGGTCTCTACTATCTCTTCTACCTCTACTAAATTCAGTTTGAAGAAGAGTCCCGACCCAAAACGTCCATGTCTATATCCTCCAGAGATGCTGCCTGACCTGCTGAGTTACTCCAGCACTCTATGTTTTATTCAAGATTCTATAATCCAGAGCTCTTTGTCTCTCAGCAAGACTAAATCCTCTCACTGGGAGCAATGTGTTGTGAAAGACCAGTCACTGAGTTATGACCCTGTCCCACTTAGGAAACCTGAACGGAAACCTCTGGAGACTTTGCGCCCCACCCAAGGTTTCCGTGCGGTTCCCGGAGGTAAGACCTTTTTTTCACCCAGTTTTATTCCATCAGGGGGGTTTTACCTTCCACTACCTGCAACCTCCGGCAACCACCTTCAACTAGCATCGCATCCGGCTTCGATAAAAAAATTACCGATTTTTAAATCGGCAACCTATTTTTAGTCGCAGCCGGTTTTGAACTTTTTGAAATAATCGCCGGAACATAGAAGAAGCGGAAACCACTTTCAACCATTAGGGAGACTGACAAAAACCTCCGGGAACCTCTGGGAACCGCATGGAAACCTTGGGTGGGGCGCAAAGTCTCCAGAGGTTTCCGTTCAGGTTTCTTAAGTGGGACAGGGGCATTACAATCACACGGAAGGCAGTCACACACAGACTGTTGTGACAGTGTGGTGTGTTTGACCCATAGTCTCCTTCCTTCCCCTTTCCCATACCCTCTAAATGTTTGAAGAACGAGGATCTGAAGAAAGGTCCAAACCCTAAACGTCGCCTGTCTATTCCCTCCACAGATGCTGCCTGATTTGCTGAGTTTCTCTAGCAATTTGTGTTTTGCTCAAGATTCCAAGATCTAGTTTTGAATGAATTAATGAATTAATAAGTTTATTGGCCAAATATTCACATACTCCGGATAAACGCCAGTGAATACAAGCTTATTTTCAATCTTTCATAATTTGACAGTCCCGCCATCCCAGGGATAAGTCTTGTGAACCTACGCTGCACTGCCTCAATCACAAGGATGCCCTTCCTCAAATTAGGAGACTAAAACTGTACACAATACTAGGTGTGGATTAAGTGGGAGCTGAGAGCTCTGCTCCATCCATGTGCGATGTTGGCTGTTCTTGGTGACGTCTGGCAGCCGGGCAGGGGTGAGAGTTCTTAACCTCCGCGACTCTCCGTGCCCAGGTAGCAGCAGAGTAATGAAGTGACAAGCTGTCCTCTATTAGCTCTAATCGGCTTGATCACGCGATATAATTTTATTACCGAGCTCCCTGCTCTCTGACCAGCTGTCAGTGAGTGGATTTATCTGCGAGGAGAGAGGGGAGGCGATCGTTGTCATCAGCTTCCCGCATTCACCTTGTTGGCCACCTCTCCACTGGCAAGACCCTTCATCCAAATTGGATCCCTTCCACTCCGTTCATTTTGCTCAGGTTGGGAACTGCTCAGAACTCAAACATTGTGTGGCGTGGGTCCCTTTAGCAGGAACCAGGAGGCCTGCAACAACATGGGACATTGCAGCACAGGAACAGAACCTTCGGCCCACAAGGTCATGTTCAAAAGTGATAGCAGCAGAATTAGGCCATTCGGCCCATCAACTGTCCTATCAGGAAAGGTTGAAAAGACTAGGCTTGTATTCACTGGAGTTTAGAAGGATGAGGGGAGATCTTATAGAAACATATAAAATTATAAAAGGACTGGACAAGCTAGATGCAGGAAAAATGTTCCCAATGTTGGGCGAGTCCAGAACCAGGGGCCACAGTCTTAGAATAAAGGGGAGGTCATTTAAGACTGAGCTGAGAAAAAAACTTTTTTACCCAGAGAGTTGTGAATTTGTGGAATTCCCTGCCACAGAGGGCAGTGGAGGCCAAATCACTGGATGGATTTAAGAGAGAGTTGGATAGAGCTCTCGGGGCTAGTGGAGTCAAGGGATATGGGGAGAAGGCAGGCACGGGTTATTGATAGTGGACGATCAGCCATGATCATATTGAATGGCGGTGCTGGCTCGAAGGGCCGAACGGTCTCCTCCTGCACCTATTTTCTATGTTTCTATGTTTCTATGTAACTGCCATTCAATCATGGCTGATCTACCTCGATATCCCACCCCGTTTTCCTGCCTTCTCCCCAAACCCGTGACACCTCCACTAATCAAGAATCTATCTATCTCTGCCTTAAAAATATCCATTGATTTGCCTCCACAGCCTTCTGTGGCAATGAATTCTGTGCCAAACATTGTTCCAAGATAAACTAAACTCATCTGTTTAACTCACGATCCATATCCTTCATTCCCTGCACACCCATGTCCCTAGAAAAAGCCTCTTAAATGCCACTATCGTATCTACCTCCACTACGACCCCTGGCACCGTGTTCCAGGCACCCACCACACTCTCGGTAAAATAAGTATTCCCCACATATCTCCTTTAAACTTTATCCCTCTCGTCTTAAAACTATGCTCTCTCGTCTTTGACATTTCCACCTGGGGGGGGGACAAAGGTTCTGACTGTATAACCTATCTGTCTGTGCCTCTCTATACTTTTATCTTCCCTTAACCTCTGCCATTCTAGAGCAAACAATCCACATTTGTCCAACTTCTCCCTGTAGCTAATTCCCCCAAATCCGGGCAGCATTCTGGTAAACCTCCTCTACACCCTCTCCTCACCCTCCACGTGCTTCCTGTAATGGAGGCGACCACAGCTGCGCTCAGTACTCCAAATGTCAAAGTCTTATATAGAGCCGCATCATGAATTCCTGATTCTTTCACCTTCATTAAGGCGAGCATACCATCCATGTAATCATTTGTCTATCCTTCCTCATCACCGTGCTGGAAATGCCAGAATTTCATGTGGCATGTTTTAGAAGCAGCCTCAGATATATTGTATTAATTGTATTTCCCGGGGAAATCATCTTATTGATTTTTTTGTTGATAGTGTAGTATTGAGTTTGCCGTCATGTTATATTGTGTTTCTGAGTGCGCTGCTTGAGAGAAGGTTACATACTAACTAATATATTATGAATATGTTAGACCTCTCAACTTAGATAGCAGTAGTTGCACCAACAGAACACACTTAACCCTGAGAAGGAAGTTAATCATTCCTGGCGCTTACCTTGGTCTCTCTGTCTGCCTCAAGGAGTAAGACTGGGCTCTTTGACCCCGAAACTCAATCCAATCTTCAACGAGATCATTGCTAATCAGTATCTAAATTGTCTACATCTCCTTCCTTAAATCCTTCTTCAACATGAACCCCATGACATCAAGTCTTAAAAATACACACAAAATGCAAGCAGTACTTCTGGAGAGAAGGAACGGGTGACACTTCGGGTTGAGACTCTTACTTCAGAGCCTGAAGAAGAGTCTCGACCCGAAACATCACCCATTCCTTCTCTCCAGAAATGGTGCCTGTCCCGCTGAGTTACTCCAGCATTTTGTCTCTATCTTTGATGTAAATCAGCATCCGCAGTTCCTTCCTAAACATGGTCTTGAATGTTTCTATTGAACCCTGGTGACCTTGGTCTTCGAGGGGAAGGTTTCTGATTCCCACCGTCCTTTGTGTAAAAAATCACTTCTGAAATGGCTTTGCCTGATTTTATCACCCCTTTACTTCTGAATTCGCTCAATATATGAGATTGTTTTGCTGCTTCTATCCTATCGAAGCTGTGAAACCCTTTAAATTATCCCCCCAATCATCTCATCTCCAGGAAAAGCAAGACAAATGTAGGAAAACCCATCCTCATAATTTAGAATGGCACGGTGGCGCAGCAGTAGATCTGCTGCCTCACAGCGCCAGAGACCTGGTTCGATCCCGACTATAGGTGCTGTCTGTGTGGAGTTTGTACGTTCTCCCCGTGGGTTTTCTCCAAGATCTTCAGTTTCCTCCCACACTCCAAAGACGTACAGGCTTGTCGGCCAATTGGCTTGGTATGAACGTAGATTATCCCTAGTGTGTGTAGGATAGTGTTAGTGTGCGGGGATCGCTGATCGATGCTGTCTCGTTGGGCCAATGGGGGCCTATTTCCGTGCTGTATCTCTAAACTAAACTAAACTAAACTAACTCTTTGAACTCCTGGTGCAATTCTCATCATCATGTGCTGCATCCCCTTAAAATCTGGTACACAATCATGGCGATTCGGTGCTCAAAACAGAACCTTGTTTTCTGGGTGAAGTCTAACAGCATCAGATGTTGGTGAGGCTGCATTTGGAGTATTGTGTTCAGTTTTGATCACCCTGCTCTTGGAAGAAGGTCATTAAACTTGAAAGATTGCAGAGGAGGTTTATGCGGATGTTGCCAGGACTCAAGGGCTTGAGCCATAAGGGGAGATCGAGCTAGCTGGCTAGATCTTTATTCTTTGGAGTGTAGGAGGCTAAGAGGTGATCTTGTGGAGATGTATAAAATCACGAGGATTAATGCACGGAATTTGTTACCCAGGATAGGGGCAACGAGAACCAGTGGACAGGGATTTAAGGTGAGAGGGGAAAAAATTGATAGGAAAATGGAATGATCTGCCAGAGGAGGAACTGTAGTTGAGACAGGTACAATAACATCATTTAAAACACACTTGGACAGGTACATGGATAGGAAACATTTAGGCTATGGGACAAATGGGGTAGCTTAGATTGGGCCTTTTGGTCTGAAGGGCCTGTTTCTGTGCTCTATGATGCTGACTAAAAAAACTGAAACGGGAGCTGGACTGAGCCCTGTAGTCCCTGGAGACGTACACCATGGTTAATCTACCACATCAACTCTACTGTTCTGTCTTGTTCCCAAATCCCTTAATAAATATGCCGTGTATAACTGACACATCACTCTCTCTCTCTCTTTTCTGTCTTCAATCCCCTTGAGATAAAGGCCAATATTCCATTAGCCATTTTGGTTCCCTTTTGTTGCTGCAATCCACCCTAAGTGCCCGAGTCTCTAACTGCTTCGTAATTAATAGTCCATCAGCCTCCAAGAACACACTCTTTATTTATAGCTATGCCGCTTCAGTTTTCACAGCTAGTATATTGCTAGAGGCATTGCCTGTCTCAGTGTTGTGGTAAGGTTGTTACAAGGCTCACCTATGGACGAGCAGCCTATTTGACTCTCTCATGTACCATTGCCATTGACATTCTTCCCTAGCTGTTATCAGGCAACTGAATCATCCTACCACAACCAGAGAACAGTGCTCAACTACTATCTGCCTATTTATCTACTTTGGTGACCCTCGGACTATCCTTGATCGGACTTTGCTGGCTTTACCTTGCAATAAATGTTATTCCCTTATCGTGTATCTGTACACTGTAAATGGCTCGATTGTAATCATGTATTGTCGTTCTGCTGACTGGATCGCACATGACACAAAATCCTTTCACTGTACCTCAGTACACGTGACAATAAAATAAACTGAACACGTTCCTTACTTCTTGCCCACCATTGAATCAGGTTTGGTCACTGAGTTGACCAAAGTTTGGATGAGGAGAAATTTATGTTCATTAAATACTTGGAGTAGCTGCCTCACCACACACACGCGCACACTTCAATACCCAGGCATTGATCGTATTCACCTCTGCGATCACTGCCTCAGCTTCCTATCCCATCCAAAGGTTCTAACCTCACATCACTGATGTTTCCACTGCACCCGCAATCAGGTGGCAGTCTGTCCCCTTCAGAAGTTCCCAGACACATTCCCGAACACGCACTGCACCCGAACACGCACCGCCTGAGCGCATCCTTATGCCCCATGTCCCACTTAGGAAACCTGAACGGAAACCTCTGGAGACTTTGCGCCCCACCCAAGGTTTCCGTGCGGTTCCCGGAGGTTTTTGTCCTCCGGCAGCCACCTTCAACTAGCATCGCAACCGGCTTCGACTAAAAAATTACCGATTTTTAAAACGGAAACCACTTTCGACCGTTAGGGAGACTGACAAAAACCTTCGTGAACCGCACGGAAACCTTGGGTGGGGCGCATAGTCTCCAGAGGTTTCCGTTCAGGTTTCCTAAGTGGGACAGGGGCATAAGCATTCCTGTCTGTATCCCAACTCCTGCTAGTCACCATTCGCCCTTCATCCTCTCTCCATAACTGGCAAAGTTCTCCAGTTCAGCATCACCTTGCTTTAACATATCTGCTTGATACTCAATCCCTTGGAGGTCCATCCGTCTACTTGCTTTTTTTCATAAGTTCTAGGAGCAGAATTAAGCCATTTAGCCCATCAAGTCTTTCCACCGTTCAATAATGGCTGATCTATCTCTCCCTCTCAACCCCATTCTCCTGCCTTTTCCACCATAACACCTGGCACCTTTACTAATCAAGAATCTGTCAATTTGTCTTAAAAATATCAATTGACAACCTCCACAGCTTTCTGTGGCAATGAATTTCACATTTTCACCGCCCTCTAACGAAATAAATATCTCCTCATTTCCTTTCTAAAGCCACGTCCTTTTATTCTGAGGATAGACTCTCCCACTAGTGGAAACATCCACTCCACATACACTCTATCCAGGCCTTTCACTGTTCGCTAAGTTTCAATGAGGTCCCCCCTTCATCCCTTTAAACTCTAGGGATTACAGGCCCAGTGCCGTCAAATGTTCATCATATGTTAACCCACTCATTGCTGGGATAATTCTCGTAAACCTCCTCTGGGCCCTCTCCAACGCCAGTAAAGAAAGAAGGATTTTGGTAAGACTATTTGGCCTCCCGGTTGCTGTTGATGCCCCTTCATCCCTACACCCCTCCCTCTCTCCATAGCTATACCTCCTCTCTCCCAATCCCCACCATCCTATCTCTGTCATTATGCTTCCAATGTCTGCATCGCTCCTCAACACAGCAGGCAGTGAAGAAAGCTAATGGCATGTTGGCCTTCATAACACGAGGAGTTGAGTATAGGAGCAAAGAGGTCCTTCTGCAGTTGTACAGGTCCCTGGTGAGACCACACCTGGAGTATTGTGTGCAGTTTTGGTCTCCACATTTGATGAAGGACATTCTTGCTATTGAGGGAGTGCAGCGTAGGTTTACAAGGTTAATTCCCGGGAATAATGCAATATTATTCCGACTTTCATTTCATCGTTCAGATGCATCTGAGTCATTTCATAATGATTCGTTTTTTGTTCTTTTTCAATATGCTGTTTACATAAGTAGATGATATGAAAACATTCCTTAGACAGTAGAGATACAGTGCGGAAACAGGCCCTTCGGCCCACCGAGTCCTCGCCGACCAGCGATCGCCCTGTACACTCCACTATTCCACACAATATGGACAATTTTCAATCTTTCTTACCAAAGCCAATTAACCTACAAACCCGTACGTCTTTGGAGTGTGGGAAGAAACCGGAGCACCCGGAGAAAAACCCATGTGGACACAGGGAGAACGTGCAAACTCCGTACAGACAGCGCCCGTAGTCAGGATCGGACCTGGGAACTCTGGCACTGTAAGGCTGCGATTCTACCGCTAATTGCCTGTTTGGTAGAGTCGCTGGTGGGATCTTGCCAAGCGCAAAGCAGCTGCCCTTCGAGAGGCCTCACAGCATCACAATGGCACTTTACAGTAATCTGCTCCGTGGTGAGTGCATTGCGAAGCTTTCAAGAGCTGCTGTATAAATCGGGCGGTCGCCTTTCAAAGCCATTCTGATCGCCTGTCTGACTGGCTGGTGGGGGAATCGGACGGGCAGTTGGCAGGGTAAACGTTGCCTGACCATCTGCAGTGTAGGGCAGGAGGCAGCTGAAAGATGCCCAAGTGTGTGGATAAACACTGCGCTGAGCAGCAGGGGTACGCAGCAGATATAATTAAGTGAATCCATGCATTCCGATTATGTTTAAAAGGAATATGTCCAGAACTGGCTTGACATCAAAGCAAATACATTTTTAGCAAGGTCATGGAACACGTGAACTGGCAGGTCTGGTTCTCGATGGAAGAGGCTTCAGGACAGTGGAGATTTCTCACTTGCACTCCCGAGGATAGTACCCTTGCACCTGACTCCTATTGTCCACTGTGACCCCACGGTGGTGTATTGTACACTTTGATGCTACTCTGGTATATGTACACTGTGTACTGCACCCCCTGCCCCCCACTGCATTGTAGACTGTGACCCCCTGCTCTGTGGTTACACTGTGATGTACTCCAAGGCTCGGTGCTGGGACCGCAGCTATTTACAATATACATCAATGATTTGGATGAAGGGATTCACGGTAACATTAGTAAATTTGCAGATGACACAAAGCTGGGTGGCAGTGTGAACTGTGAGGAGGATGCTATGAGAATGCAGGGTGACTTGGACAGGTTGGGGGAGTGGGCAGATGCATGGCAAATGAAGTTTAATGCGGATAAATGTGAGGTTATCCACTTTGGTATAGAAACATAGACAATAGGTGCAGGAGTAGGCCATTCGGCCCTTCGAGCCTGCACCGCCGTTCAATACAATCTTGGCTGATCATCCAACTCAGTACCAAAAACAGGAAGGCAGATTATTGTCTAAATGGCGTCAAGTTGGGAAATGGGGAAGTACAACGGGATCTGGGGGTCCTTGTTCATCAGTCTATGAAAGTAAGCATGCAGGTACAGCAGGCAGTGAAGAAAGCAAATGGCATGTTATAACAAGAGGAGTCGAGTGTAGGAGGAACGAGGTCCTTCTGCAGTTGTACAGAGCCCTAGTGAGACTGCACCTGGAGTATTGTGTGCAGTTTTGGTCCCCTAATTTGAGGAAGGACATTCTTGCTATTGAGGGAGTGCAGCGTAGGTTTACAAGGTTAATTCCTGGGATGGCGGGATTGTCATATGCTGAGAGAATGGAGCGGCTGGGCTTGTACACTCTGGAGTTTAAAGGATGAGAGGGGATCTTATTGAAACATATAAGATTGTTAAGGGTTTGGACACACTAGAGGCAGGAAATATGTTCCCGATGTTGGGGGGAGTCCAGAACCAGGGACCACAGTTTAAGAATAAGGAGTAAGCCATTTAGAACGGAGACGAGGAAACACTTTTTCACTCAGTGAGTTGTGAGTCTGTGGAATTCTCTGTCTCAGAGGGCGGTGGAGGCCGGTTCTCTGGATGCTTTCAAGAGAGAGCTAGATAGGTCTCTTAAAGATAGCGGAGTCAGGGGATATGGGGAGAAGGCAGGAACGGGGTACTGATTGGGGATGATCAGCCATGATCACATTGAATGGCGGTGCTGGCTTGAAGGGCCGAATGGCCTACTCCTGCACCTATTGTCTATTAACCCCTCCCTATGATGTACACTCTGACCTCACTGTAGTGTAGACTGTGTACAGTGCCCCCCCCCCCCCCCTCGCTACCACCTTGTGGTCACACTGTGAGCCCGTGATACTATTATTGTATAAATACACTGTGTACTGTGGCCTCCCCTCATGGTCACACTGAGGTGGTCTCGGGAAGGTCTTGGGAAGAAGTTGAGATGGGTTATCTAGGTGGCACTTGTTTCCAGTTACCATGTTATGCTGCCGACCAGTGCGTCTCGATTTAGTTGGAGTATTGGTTGTCTATCTGCATTATACCTTATTAAGATTCAAATGAAGATCACATCACAATTTACAACACAATTATTCTGTGATGAAAATAGATTGGTAATCAGTGACTTTGCTTGTAAAAGTATTCTGGTCGCGGTCTGAGTTTAGTGCTGGCATTAACTGTGAACCTGCGGTTACATGGCTTAATGCGTAGTGTTGAGTCTATTCTCCAGCATTTTATATTCAAATGAAAAATCAGTGATAATAACGCATGCTGTAATCAGTCTTGGCAACAGTAGCCTGGAAGCGAAGAAGAAACATCGATTAAAATAGTGATTGAGTTGTTGTAACATGATTAAAAATGGAATTGCTTGGAGCGAAATACAATTGGCAGATTAAATCCACGTTGTTTTGTTCTGTAGATAGACGCAAAATGCTGAGTAACACAGCGGGACGGGCAGCATCTCTGGAGAGCAGGAATGGGTGACGTTTCAGGTCGAGATCCTTCTTCAGACTAGAGTCAGGGAAAAGGGAAACGAGAGATATAGATGCTGATGTGGAGGGCTTTAGAACAAATGAATGAAAGATATGCAAAAAAGTAATGATGATTATAGATACAGGGCATTGTTAGCTGTTTGCCAGGTTGTAACACACCCACGCCATCTCCGGTGGGATCAGCTGGTTCATTGTACTCTGGCCCTCCTGCCTCACTGAACACACAGCTGAGCCACTGTGCACCCTTCCAACTAGTGTAGTGTTAATAGGGCACTTCCCCTCATCCCTAGGGAGAGGGTGGGAAGTGAAGCTACTCAAAGCCTTCTGTGTTATTGTGATATCATTGGATTCTGTTATCAGGCTTCTGAACGGTCCATCCATCAGCTGGAGTACTGTCCAATTCACCTCTATCCCATTGCGGAAATTGGACTTTATCTCAGGACCGGGGTGAACTACAATACTGAGAACTATATTCAGCACTCTGCATCCCTTTGCTCTACCTATTGTACTTGCGTTTGGATATGTTGTGCTTATATATAGTATTATCTGGTTTGATTGGATAGCATACACAACAATGCATTTCACTGTACCTCAGTGTACCACTGTATCTTTATTCTTAGAATAAAGGGGAAGTCATTTAAGACTGAGGAGAGAAAAAACTTTTTTACCCAGAGAGTTGTGAATTTATGGAATTCCCTGCCACAGAGGGCAGTGGAGGCCAAGTCACTGGATGGATTTAAGAGAGAGTTGGATAGAGCTCTAGGGGTTAGTGGAGTCAAGGGATATGGGGAGAAGGCAGGCACGGGTTATTGATAGCGGACGATCAGCCATGATCACAATGAATGGTGGTGCTGGCTCGAAGGGCCGAATGGCCTCCTCCTGCACCTATTTTCTATGTTTCTATGTACACGTGACAATAATAAACCTAAGCTTTAACTCTTGTTTTCATCCATTTAGCTTTTTCCAATATGTGTCCCATAGTACTGGACAGTGTTTCCAACATGGAACTAAATTGATACTTGTGTTTGTCCTCTTCTTCCCTTGCGTGTGTGCACAATCTTCCATCTCACAAACTTCCCCGTAAATACTGTAAAGGGCCTGTCCCACTTACGCGATTTTTTTCGACGTCTTCCCGACACCCGTCGTAGTCACAGCAGGTCGCCGAAAATGTTCAAAATGTTCAAAATCCAACGGCGACCAGAAAAAGGTACGACTCTTTGGGCGACTACTCACGACCCCGCGACACAGGTTCGATCCTAACTATGGGCGCTGTCTGTACAGAGTTTGTGCGTTCTCCCCGTGACCCTCGTGGGTTTTCCCCGGGTGCTCCGGTTTCCTCCCACACTCCAAAGACATACAGGATTGTAGGTTAATTAGCTTCAGTGAGAATTGTAAATTTTGCCTATGTGTGCAGCAAAGTACTAGTGTACGGCGATCTCGGGTCAGTCCGGACTTGGTGGGCCGAAAGGCCTGTTTTCGCACTGTATATCTAAACTAAATAAGCATTGCTATCTCGTTCAGCAGCTTAAACCACCCATCAATGCCATGCACCAGTTCAAAACCATGTTTAGAGAAGTCAATACTTCACTAATGAGCACCTTGAGTTTTAAGTTCATGTGCTGATGTATGGTTATCCGTGCTCTCAGACGTGTCATGGTATTTATTCACATTCATATCAGCAGCTAAGTGGTGTGACTAATCAAGATTTGTCATCAAGGAGCTGGAATACCAAGAACATAGAACAGTACAGCACTGAAACAGACCCTTCGGCCCACAACATCTGTGCCGTACTTTATATCAAGTTAAAATAATCCCCTCAGTCTGCACGTGATCCATATCCCTCCATTTTCTGCATATGTGCCTATTAAAAAAACCTCTTAAATGCCACGATCATATCTACTTCCACCACCCCAGCCCTGACAGTGCGTGCAGGCACCCATCACTCTCTATGTAAAAACAAAACTTGCCCCACACATCTCTATTAAACTTTCACATTAAGTTTTTCACACAGAGAGTGGTGAATCTGTGGAATTCTCTGCCACAGAAGGTAGTTGAGGCCAGTTCATTGGCTATATTTAAGAGGGAGTTAGATGTGGCCCTTGTGGCTAAAGGGATCAGGGGGTATGGAGAGAAGGCAGCTACGGGATACTGAGTTGGGAGATCGCTAAAGTCTAAAGACTAACTGACCTCTTCATCCACCCCTGTACATGAGCTCATCCTGAACCCAATTCTTAAACTGTGTGGCCACTGGTTCTGGACTCCCCCAACATCAGGAACATGTTTCCCGCCTCTAGCGTGTCCAACCCCTTAATAATCTTATATGTTTCAACTCGCAACAAGTTGGCCCATCGCACTTCAGTTTACAAGTCTACATTTGCACCTACTTAAACAATGAATGACTTTACAATTCTCACCCTTGTTATTGAATCCTTTTAAAGTTTTGCCTCTCTATCTCTGTACCCCTCTCCACCACACAATCCTCTGAGATTCTGCTTCCTCCAATTTGGGCCCGTTGATTATTTGTGAATTTAGTATTTTCACCACACGTGCCATCAGTATTTCCTCGCCTTGCTTTCTTTACACAATGGAATCTTCCTACACACTAGACCATGGCATGATCACTGGTCCTAATATTCCATTATATAGTCTGGGGTCAAATACTCTTTCATAAAAAATGATAAGTGTGACAATATAAAACTAATGTGAGGGGGGCGTGGACCTGGTTGGCTCTGTTTTCATTCTGTATAACTAAACGAAACTAAATTAAACTTAGAGGTAGCACAGCGGTAGAGTTGCTGTGTAAAGGGCCTGTCCCACTGGCGATTGCATGCGTTTGGCGCGACCAAATGTGGTTGCTTGAAGCGTACGGGCACCGTATGGCCGCGCGGGGCCGGTCCCACTTAGAAGCGCAGAGTTGTGTGGGCCTGGTCCCGACATCGCGCGGGGCTCCGAAAATCTGACAGTGTCCGAAATCTTCGCGCGCAACGGCCTGTTGGCACGCAGGCGCATTGCGGTCGTACGCTGCGTCTTGACGGCGTACGCCTAGCGCCTGGCGTTGCGTGATGACAACGCCCAAATTCAATCGGCCCGCCTCCTGCCCAGCTGATTGGTGAGTATGACGCAAATGACGTCACGCGCGAACTTAGAGCGAACTTAGCGCGTACCCAGCGCGAACTTCGCGTGAACTCCGCTTCCATTTGGTCGCAATCGCATGCAAGTGGGACAGGCCCATTACAGTGCCAGAGACCTGGGTTCAATCCTGACTACGGGCGTACGGAGTTTGTACGTTCTCCCCGTGACCGCGTGGGTTTTCTCCGAGATCTTCGGTTTCCTCCCACACCAAAGATGTACAGGTTTGTAGGTTAATTGGCTTGGTATTAATGTAAATTGTCCCGAGTGTGTGTAGGATAGTGTTAGTGTGCAGGGATCACTGGTAGGTGCAAACTCAGTGGGCGGAAGGGCCTGTTTCTGCGCTGTATCTCTAAACAAATCTGCGACATATCAGTCTGTTCAAGATGCTATATATAGTTGTTGTTACTTTAAGTTGCCTAAATCTATCTGGCGTGGGGTGGAAGGTGTCAAGTACCCATGTTTTAATTGTAGTTTACCTTCAAGGCTCCTGCAATCACAGAGTCCATTAATAGGCAATTCATATAACCATATCACAGCACGGAAACAGGCCATCTCGGCCCTTCTATCCGTGCCGAACACTTACTCTCATCTAGTCCCATCTACCTGCACTCAGACCATAACCCTCCATTCCTTTCCCGTCCATATACCTATCCAATTTATTTTTAAATGATAAAATCGAACCTGCCTCCACCACTTCCACTGGAAGCTCATTCCACACAGCCACCACTCTCTGAGTAAAGAAGTTCCCCCTCATGTTACCCCTAAACTTCTGTCCCTTAATTCTCAAATCATGTCCTCTTGTTTGAATCTTCCCTACTCTCAATGGAAAAAGCTTATCCACGTCAACTCTGTCCATCCCTCTCATCATTTTAAATACCTCTATCAAGTCCCCCCTTAACCTTCTGTGCTCCAAAGAATAAAGACCTATCTTGTTCAACCTTTCTCTGTAACTTAGTTGCTGAAACCCAGCAATAGCTGGGGGAATGAGGATGAGCTGGACAAGGGAGGATGAAGAGGGGATGTGGGGTCTAAGCCTCCCACCAGGAGGCAATAACCACTCAGGATATTCAGTGAGCAATTCTCCAAGTCAAGGCTCAGCTCCAGAAACATATCCTTACATTGTCAAAAAAAGACACAATGTACAGGAGTAACTGAGCGGATCAGGCAGCATCTCTGAAGAACGTGGATAGGTAGCGTTTTGGGTCAGACCCTTCTTCACATTTATTGTACTAGCTAGGTGGAAAGCAGAAACTCTTCCTCCCCTCTTCCCCTCAGTCTTTCCCTCCTCTCCCCCCCATCTATTCTGAAGAAGGATCACAACCCAAAACGTTGCCCATGCGTGTTCTCCATAGATGCTGCCTGACTCGCTGCGTTACTCCAGCACTTTGTGTCTTTTTTTGGTAAAACAGCATCTGTAGTTCCTTGTGCTAGACCATATAATGTCACCAGCTGCAAACTCAGAGCAGAGCAGCAAGCTCAACCTAAGTTGTGTTCAGGGCAGTGTGATGTGGGTGGGGTTCGGTGACAGTTAATCTTCTGCCCCTGTCCCACTTAGGAAACCTGAACGGAAACCTCTGGAGACTTTGCGCCCCACCCAAGGTTTCCGTGCGGTTCCCGGAGGTTTTTGCCCTCCGGCAACCACCTTCAACCAGCATCGCAACCGGCTTCGACTAAAAAATTATCGATTTTTAAAAAATCGATGGGTTATAGTCTGAGTGCAGGTAGATGGAAACCACTTTCGACCGTTAGGGAGACTGACAAAAACCTCCGGGAACCTCCGGGAACCGCACGGAAACCTTGGGTGGGGCGCAAAGCCTCCACAGGTTTCCGTTCAGGTTTCCTAAGTGGGACAGGGGCATTAGCGCATCAGATTCCTTTCCCTCTGATCATGAAAATGCCTGCAAGATCTGGTGGTTCATTGCTCCCAGTTGTAAAAAGGGGAATTCACTGAGACTCGCTATTCAAAGAGACCTAAGTCTGTTTTATGCTCTTGTCAGAACTATCAGGGCTGTAAGAGCACAATGGCTTTGTGAGGATTGCAAGCTTCCCTGCGGCGCAGACTGCTATTGACAGCTTGCCCACTGCATTGCATCTCTGCCCTGTGTCAGCAATGATAAAGGTTCCACCCGTGTCTGTCAGCGTGCGGCCGCTGTAGATCGATGCCCAGTGCTCTCACAATGCCTTCACCCCGGGAAAGGCTCTTGTGCAAGACGCACTTGAGACACTGTGACAAACGATTGATTAATTGATCGATTCATTGATACTTTACAAGGACGTTGCCAGGGCTATAGGGTCTGAGCTACAGGGAGAGGCTGAGTAGGCTGGGACTCTGTTCCTCGGAGCGCAGGAGGATGAGGGCTGATCTTATAGAGTAATAAAGAACTGCTGATGCTGGTTCAAATTGAAGGTCGACACAAAATGCTGGAGTGACTCAGCGGGTGAGGCAGCATCTCTGGAGAGAAGGAATGGGCGACGTTTTGGGTCATCATCCCAAATTCTTCTTCTCCACTTTGAGCTGTCATGGAGTCAATAGACAATAGGCAATAGACAATAGGTGCAGGAGTTCTTTAACACCACGGTCGTATCTGCCACCATTACCCCTGGCAACACTTTCCAGGTACCCACCACTCTCTGTGTGAAATAAAAACATGCTCCACACTTCTCTCTTTAAACTTTCCACATCTGAGCTATGCCCTCTTTGCCACTCTGGGGAAAAAAGTTCTGACAGTCTCCTTTGGGTGGTAGAGACACCAATAGACAATAGGTGCAGGAGTAGGCCATTCGGCCCTTCCAGCCAGCACCGCCATTCAATGTGATCATGGCTGATCATCCCCAATCTTTACCCCATTCCTGCTTTCTCCCCATATCTCCTGACTACGCTATTTTTAAGAGCCCTATCTAGCTCTCGAAAGCATCCAGAGAACCCGCCTCCACCGCCCTCTGAGGCAGAGAATTCCACAGGCTCACCACTCTCTGTGAGAAAAAGTGTTACGAGTCGTACAGTGTGGAAACAGGCCCATTGGTCCAACTTGTCCACACTGACCAATACGTCCCATCTACACTAGTCCCACCTGCCAGCATTTGACCCATCTCCCTCCAAACTTGTCTTGCCCACATACCTGTCTAAATGTATCGTAAACATTGCGATAGTCCCTGCCTCAATTACCCCCTCCGGCAGTTCGTTCTATTCACCCACCACTCTTTGCGTAATAAAACTTACACCTCGGGTTCCTATTAAATCTCTCTCCCCCCCCACCATCTTAAACCTATGTCCTTTGGTTCTTGATTCCCCTACTCTGGGCAAGTGAATCCTGTGCATTTATCCAATCTATCTGATCTATGCCATGGGCCAAAGGTTCTTATGAGTCAGTGTCGATCCTGCAAAGGACGTTTTGAGCACATCCTAGCATATTTTTCTCTGTCTTATTAATCTCTTACCATGACAGAGCTCAGAATAGAACATCTGTTGAAACAGAATAGAACCTTTGGCCATGGTCCCTGGTGTCATTGCCCTGCGGAGAGTAAATGTCCTCAGTGCTTAGGGTTTAGGTCCGCTTCAGGACCATGTGGTTGGTTCGTCTTCTTTGTTCAGAGAAGCTTATAACTTCACAAGTGTTAGGAGGAGAATTAGGCCATTTGGCCCATCAAGTCAAGTCAAGTCAAGTCACTTTTATTTCTATAGCACATATAAAAAACAACTCTCGTTGACCAAAGTGCTTGACCAAAAAACAACTCTCGTTGACCAAGGTGGAGGTACTAACATTATACAACATTGGTTCATAGATTAGGTACATACATCAACACATACATATAGCCCTCCCTCAGAGGACGTCAAGAAAGGCTTGAGAGTAAAGATGAGTTTTAAGTCTCGACTTTTGAGTCGATGGAGGGGGCAGTTCTGATGGGAAGAGGGATGCTGTTCCGCAGTCTAGGAGCTGCAACCGCAAAGGCTTGGTCACCCCTGAGCTGATGCCTAGACCGCGGGATGTTCAGTAACCCCAAGTCGGCTGATCTGAGGGACCCGGAGGTGGTGTGGTGGGTAAGCAAACCTTTGATGTAGGTGGGGGCAAGCCCGTTAAGGGCTTTGTAAACATAAAGAAGGATCTTGAAATTTATTCAGAACCGAACAGGGAGCCAGTGGAGAGAGGCCAGAATCGGGGTGATGTAGTCCTTTTTCGGGTGCCCGTCAGGAGTCTCGCCGCGGCGTTTTGGGCTAGTTGCAGGCGGGACAGGGAAGATTGGCTGATACCAGTCTACTCTACCATTCAATCTAACTTTCGCTCCTAACCCAATTCTCCTGCCTTCTTCCCATAACCCATGACACCCGTACTAATCAAATATCTATCAATCTCTGCCTTAAAAATATCCACTGACTTGGCCCCCACAGCCTTTTGTGGCAGAATTCCACAGATTCACCGCCCTCGGACTAAAGAAAAGACATACAGGTTTGTAGATTAATTGGCTTGGTATAATTGTAAATTGTCCCTAGTCCGTAGGATAGTGTAAGTGTGCGGGGATCGCTGGTTGGCACGGACTCTATGGGCCGAAGGGCCTGTTTCTGCTTTGTATCTCTAAACTAAACTAAACTAAATTCCTCCTCATCTCCTTTCTAAAGGTACGTTCTTTTATTCTGAGTTCCCATGACTGCAAAGAGAAGGCTGGAACCAATAATAATAATTAAGAATAAGGAGTAAGCCATTTTGAACGGAGATGAGGAGACACTTTTTCTCACACAATTCAAGTGGTGAGTCTGTGGAATTCTCTGCCTCAGACGGCGGTGGAGGCCGGTTCTCTGGATGCTTTCAAGAGAGAGCTAGATAGGGCTCTTAAAAATAGCGGAGTCAGGGGATGTGGGGAGAAGGCAGGAACGGGGTACTGATTGGGGATGATCAGCCATGATCACATTGAATGGCGGTGCTGGCTCGATGGGCCAAATGGCCTACTCCTGCACCTATTGTCTATTGTCTTTTGTCTATTGTCTAATAATATAGGAAGGAACTGCAGATAGATGCTGGTTTAAACCTGAAATAGACACAAAAACTGGAGTAGCTCAGCGGGACAGGCAGCATCTCTGGATAAAATGAATGGGTGAGATTTCGGGTCGAGACCCTTCTTCACACATGATATTCACTACTTGCTTCAAAGTCGATGGGAGGAATTGTCGAGGGAAGTAACAGTTGAAGGTTAAGCCCTCTGATGAAGCACAAAATACATGGACTGCCAGGCAGCAGTGATCCTGCCTCCTGGATGCTTCTGAGACCTGGACTGCTTAGGCATCTCCAGGCTTTGGACATCAAGTCAATCAACAGCAAGCTAGCAGGGACCAGATGGTGAAGTCAATCAGTTGGGCACCAGCACACATTACATTGGTGCTGCAGATTAATGGCACATCATTATTTACACACTCATCGAGGGCTGCCCAATTTAGTCTCTCATGCGTCTCCAAATTGCCAAACTGTATGTGCCTGTAAATTTCAGACACTACCTGAACAAGTACTTGGGTCGCGGCAGGCTTGGTCTGCTTCTGCCACTTGTTGTGAACAACTTTGTATTGACTTGGCCACGACTAACCATACAAGACTCCAGTGCTCACTGTGTTTTAAGTCTAAAATAGTTAAATAAATAAGGGTGGTCCAGTGACACAACTGGCAGTGCCGCTGTCTCACAGCGCCAGGGTCCTGGGTTCGATCCTGTTCTCGGGCGCTGTTTGGCTGGAGTCTGCACCTTTTCTCTGTGACCTCGTGGGTTTCCTCTGGGAGCTCCGGATCACTCCCACATCCCAAAGACGTGCGGGTTTTGTAGGCTAATCGTCCTCTGTAAGATTGCCCCCCCCCCGTGTATGCAGTGGATGATGTTTAGTTTAGAGATACAGCGCGGAAACACCTTCCCCCCCACCTGGTCCGCGCCGACCAGCGATCCCCGCACAATAACACTGTCCTACACAGACTAGGGATCATTTACATTTATACCAAGCCACTTAACAAGTGTAAATGGATGATCAATGGTCAAAGTAGACTCAATGGGCGGAAGAGCTTGTTTCCATGCTCTATCTCTCAAGTCTAAACTCTAAAGGTAGACACAATAGACAATAGGTGGCGGAGTAGGCCATTCGGCCCTTCGAGCCAGCACAGCCATTCAATGTGATCATGGCTGATCATCACCAATCAGTACCCCGTTCCTGCCTTCTCCCTATGTCCCCTGCCTCAGCTATTTTTTAAGAGCCCTATCTAGCTCTCTCTTGCAAGCATCCAGAGAACCCGACACACATTTGGGTTGTGGCAGATTTGGTCTGAGTACTGTCGCCTGTTGTGAATGCATTTGGCTTGACCCTGGCAACCATATAACACTCCAACAATCACTGCTTCAGACCAAAAAAAGGTAGGTAAATCCAAGGCTTCTTGTGCAGGCACAATTGAAGGGAATCTGTCAAGTATCAAATTCAAGGTATCAGTATCCCTTAAGACCAGACATTTAAAAAAAAAAGACATTAGCCAAGAGAAGGATGGATCACTTCCTTCATACTTCACATTTTCTCTTTAAAAATGCCACGATTGATTGCTGCAGATAGAATGAAACCGCGCTCTCCTGGGACATGGTGTCAGTGCGGTGTGAGGTCCTAAGACAAGAAACTTCTGAAGTTTCTAAAGTTGACTCCAGCGTCTCACATCACAGTTGACGCATCTGTGCCCCGAGGCACAGCAGTGTGGCACGATTCCTTCTAGTAATTTATCCGCTGTGAAGTTTTGGAAGCATTAAAAAAAAGAAAACTTAATTGGAAATCGTATCAAAGTTTTAAGTGATAAAAACGTGTGACTGAAAGTCAGTTCAGTTCAGTTTAGTTTATCGTCATGTGTACCGGGCTACAGTGAAAAGCTTTTCTGGTAAGTGAAAAGTTAGTAAAGAAAATGTTTCTTTTGGTAAAACAAGTCTGAAGAAGGGTCTCGACCCAAAACATCACACATTCCTTCGCTCCAGAGACGCTGCCTGACCCGCTGAGTTACTCCAGCTTTTTGTGTCAATCTTTGGTTTAAACCAGCATCTGCAGTTCCTTCTTACACAACGATAAGCAATTCTTTAGCTCATTCCAGCGATTGGAAGAACAGCTTGACCATTAGATCTGCACCATCTTGAGTAGTTCTCTGTGAAGCCCTTGCAGCTGAGTTAGAGACTGGGACCTCTGAGACAGTTCAGGACCATGAACTGTGTTTTAAGAGGTGGGCAAACAGGACCATGAACAGTGTTTTAAGAGGTGGGCATTGCGGGCAAAACCACCATTTATTACCTATTCCTAATTGCCCCTGAGAAGGTTGTAGTGCGGTTTAGGTTTAGATTTTATTATTATAGTTATGTCTTCCGAGATACAGTGAAAGACTTTGTGAATGCCTTTGTATTGGTGGAAACAGGCCCTTCGGACCATCCGTCCGAGCTGACCAGCGATCCCCGCACAATAACACTATCCCACACACACTAGGGTTAATTGTGAGGAGGAATTTCTATAGTCAGAGGGTAATTAATCTGTGGAACTCATTGCCACAGAGGGCTGTGGACAATCGATAATAGACAATAGGTGCAGGAGTAGGCCACTTGGCCCTTCGAGCCAGCACCGCCATTCAATGTGATCATGGCTGATCATCCCCAATCAGTACCCTGTTCCTGCCTTCTCCCCATATCCCCTGACTCCGCTATTTTTAAGAGCCCTATCCAGCTCTCTCTTGAAAGCATCCAAAGAACCGGCCTCCACCGCCCTCTGAGGCAGAGAATTCCACAGACTCACCACTCTCTGTGAGAAAAAGTGTTTCCTCATCTCCGTTCTAAATGGCTTACTCCTTATTCGTAAACTGTGGCCCCTGGTTCTGGACAAGTCAGGGGGGTATTTTTAAGAGATAGACAAATTCTTGATTAGAACGGGTGTCAAGGGTTATGGGGAGAAGGCAGGAAAATGGGAGTAGGAGGCAGAGATCAGCCTTGTTTAAAGTAGCCTACACACTCACACGTCTTTGGGATGTGGAAGCAATCAAGGTCAGGATGGAACTCGGGTCTCTGGCGCTGTAAGGCAGCAGCTCCACCAGCTGCGCCACAGACTTTGGAGTTGAGCTGGAATTCAAACTGGGCCTTGATGAACAGGTTACTAGTGAGCAAGTACTGTTTAAGGGCTCCGTCAGCAATACCTTCCATCACTTGTCTGATGATTTTGAGTAGACTGATGGGGGGGGGGGGGGGGTAATTACTCTGGATTCATCCTGTATTCTGGGGACAAAGTAATACCATGCCTGGTATAGTTGCTAGAAGCGGCCAATTAACCATATGGGAACATATCGCGTATCTGTTATTTTGACTCATTACGTAAGGAAAAGAACAGTTCCAAAGACCTGAATTTGAACATAACTGGATGTTTGTTGGATGGGCAATTAATCAACCTAATAGTTTTTACTGATCCTTACCTCTCAGTGCTTCTGGAGAGATTAAATAAGTGTGTCTGTGAAAGGCAGAAGCATCCAGTGCAAGTACCGAGGGACACTATTGTTACTGTTCTGGGTTATGTACAAGTACACAAAATGTGAGTCCCGTTCCGCAGAAAGCGCCCGGTTTCGGGGAAAGAATGGTGTCACTGAAGGTAACGGTGGATTCTGCGCCAGCTTTCACCAGAGATGAAGGTCCAAGGGGCTGATGTGAGGCAGGGCAGGGCGTATGTTTGTGCAGTGTGGTGGTGCAGGGTAGGTAAGGCGGGCACTCACTCTGTGCATAGCAAGCTCCCACAAGGAGGTCATAAGCACCTTCTCTGCTCTTCTCCCAAACAGTGCCAGGGGACCCGTTACGAGCGGCTGAGAGGACGGACGGAGCTTCGGACTGACATCTCATCCAGAAAACGGTACCTCCCCAGTGCAAGCCAGCCTCAGTACTCCTCGTACTGCTGAGAAACGTCTATGCTTCGATCAATTCCACATCCCTGCTTCGCAACTTGCTGTAAGTTTTTCCTCTTTAAATGTAGAGAATATAAAAGTATTGCGGTAAAGGAAAAAGGGATTAGGATGCTGACTGAATTCTCCTCAATTTGCCACTGACTTCAACCTGTGGCACAGGAAACCACTGGTGGAATTCAGTGATGAAGAACGGTCTCGACCCGGGACATCACTCATTCCTTCTCTCCAGTGATGCTGCCTGTCTCGCCGAGTTGCTCCTGGATTTTGTGTCTCTCTATGAAGTTTCAGCTTCTCCTGCTGGAGGCTTCGGGGCAGCACAGTGGTACAACTGGCAGCGCTAGAGGCCCGGGTTCGATCTTGACCTCAGGTGCACATTCTCCCTGTGACCGCGCGGGTCTCCTCCGGGTGCTCAGGCTTCCTCCCACATCCCAAAGTCGCGCGGGTTTGCAGGTTTGCTGGCCCTCTGTAAATTGCCCCTAGAGCGTAAGTAGTAGTGGGTGCAAAAGGGACCTTACTTGGAACTAGTGCGAACGGCTGATCGATAGTCGGTACTTGGTGCCGAAGGGCCTGTTTCCATGCTCTATCTTTCGATCAAAAACCTTCCGCAGGGTGAAGAGGTCCAGTATCAGGAAAGAAATGTATTGTATCAACAATACTGGAGGAAGGGGACGGCCTTTACCTCATTGAATCAGAGTGATACAACGTGGAAACAGGCCCATCAGCCCATCTTGCCCACACCAGCCAAACTAGTCCAACCTGCCCATGTTTGGTCCATATCCCTCCAAGCCTGTCCTATCCATGTACCTGTCTAACTGTTTCTTAAACGTTGGGATAGTCCCTGCCTCAACTACCTCCTCAGGCAGCGTGTTTCAAACACCCACCAATCTTTGTGTGAAAAAGTTACCCCTATGAAATCTTTAAGAAGGAACTGCAGATGCTAGAAAATCGAAGGTAGACAAAAGTGCTGGAGAAACTCAACGGGTGCAGCAGCATCTATGGAGCGAAGGAAATAGGCAACGTTGCCTATTTCCTTCGCCCCATAGATGCTGCTGCACCCGCTGAGTTTCTCCAGCACTTTTGTCTACCTATGAAATCTTTTCCCCTTTCACCTTAAACCTATGTCATCTGGTCCTCGATTCATCTACTCTGGGCAAGAGACTCTGTGCGTCTGCCCAAACTATTCCACCTCAATAAGATCACCCCTCATCCTGCTGTGCTCCAAGGAATAGAGTCCCAGCCTACTCAACCCCTCTCTCTAACTCAGACTCTCTAGTCCAGGCAACATCCTCGTACCTTCGCTGAGTGGTGTTCCCTACCTCTCTGGGAGAGTCCAGGACTAGAGGTCATAGCCTCAGGATTAAAGGACGCTCTTTTATGAAGGAGGTGAGGGGAAATTTCTTTAGTCAGAGGGTGGTGAATCTGTGGAATCCTTTGCCACAGAAGACTGTAGGGGCCAAGTCAGTGGATATTTTTAAGGCTGGGATAGATGGGTTCTGTATTATTACAGGTGTCAGAGGGTTATGGGGAGAAGGCAGGAGAATGGGGTTAGGAGGGAGAGATAGGTCAGCCAAGATTGAATGGCGGAGTAGACTTGATGGGCTGAATGGCCTAATTCTGCTCCTATAACATATGACCTTATGATCTGATGTAGGGGGAAATGTGCCTAACAAACTCCCCCCCCCCCCGTCCCCCCTGCCATGCCTTGTCCAGCCTCTCCCCTCTTCCAACTTTCTTCCCGCCCAACCCCCACCCCCACCACAGGGGCTTGGCATGGAAGAGCTGGATTTCCAGACTCCCACCTTGGTGAGTGGAATAGTTTATTTTTATATCTCATCCTTCTACAAAAATTAGCAAATCCATTACCTGCAGCTATTGCCCTCGCAGCCAATTGAGGTCTTCTTCTTTCGTGTCCATCTTCCATGTTACAAATGTTGACATCGCTGTCATCGTCCGTCCTGTAAAGGACGCAAGCTGCCGGCGACAATCAGTGGGACCCCTCACTTGTTGCAATAGATGATGGTGGCGGCAGAATTAGCTCGGGATACTTCCAGCTCCCAGCCGTGGACGCTTCTGCTAGGGGGCCACCAATGGACCAATGGCCATCAAAGGACTCAAAGTGCTGGAGTAACTCAACGGGTCAGGCAGCATCTCTGGAGAATATGGATCGGTGACATTTCGGGTTTCTTCTTCTCCTTCTTCTTTCGTGTGGCGTGCACAGCCTAAAGTTGTTGGACAACTTGTTCTATTTGATCTTCCGTTTGTGCACGTCGAGATGATGGCATTAGTCGAAACAGGGCGGACCACGTGAAGGTTGCAATCTCCCACCCCCCACATTTCGGGCTGGGACCCTTCTTCAGACTGTTCTCCAGAGATGCTGCCTGACCCGTTGAGTTACTCCAGGACTTTAGTGTCCTTTTGGGTAAACCGGCATCTGCAGTTTCTTGTTTCAATGGAAACGGTTGCTTCCAGGTCATCCCGTCATAACTTTATCACCAGTTAACTTCCCCCTTAACCCCCTCCGTTCCAACTTGATAATCCCTCTCATAATTCTCCAGCTTTGGTCAATTCCTCTCAGAGACTCTTCTGCTCCCTTTACTGTGTGTATGTACAGAAACATTACAATGCCTCAGGTGTAGCCTTCTGGTCCTTATCCGGGTCTAGCATGACTCCCCTGCTCATACCATCTTCACCTCAGCCAAGACTGGCAGGCATCCTGCACACTCTCTCCCCTATTTTTTCCACCTATCCAACTGGCAGGGATTTGTGGATAAATCATGTGTTAAATCATGTTTTGAAACACATAAGATTGTCAAGGGCTTGGACACGCTAGAGGCAGGAAACATGTTCCCGATGTTGAGGGAGTCCAGAACCAGGGGCCTCACAGTTTAAGAATAAGGAGTAAGCCATTTAGAATGGAGACGAGGAAACACTTTTTCTCACAGAGAGTTGTGAGTCTGTGGAATTCTCTGCCTCAGAGGGCGGTGGAGGCCGGTTCACTGGATGCTTTCAAGAGAGAGCTAGATAGGGCTCTTAAAAATAGCGGAGTCAGGGGATATGGGGAGAAGGCAGGAACGGGGTACTGATTGGGGATGATCAGCAGTGATCACATTGAATGGCGGTGCTGGCTCGAAGGGCCGAATGGCCTACTCCTGCCCCTATCGTCTATTGTCTATTTTGTCTATATATGGGGAATATGTCGATATATTGTCTATATATGGGGAAAACAAATGATCGGCACGGACTGGAAGGGCCGAGAGGGCCTGTTTCCGTGCTGTAATTGTTATATGGTTATATGGTTATTTGCTATAAATCCCTTTGTCAAACAACCTTTAAAAACCATTAACGTTACTTCAAATATTGTGCCCTCATTGAAACTTCTTGTTATCTTCTGAAAAAAAATGCCTTCCTTTAACAAAACCATGCTGGCCTTATTTGATTAAACCATGCCTCTGTAAATGCTGCTATGCTTCATCCTTCAGGGCTTTTTCCAATAATTTGCCTGCTCTTGGCATCAGGCTGCCTGGTCCCCTTGGAGTCCATCTGCCCCTTCGTCCCTTTTTAAACAACTAGCAGGTTTCCAGCCCTCTGGTGCCGTGCCCGAGGGCCAAAGAGCACTGGGGAATGATATCAGAGCCTGCACTCGTTTGTCACCTGCTCCCTTTAAGAGCCTAAAGGGCCTGTCCCACTGTAGGAGTTTACCCAAGAGCTCTCCCGAGTTTAAAAAAAAATCAAACTCGTGGTAAACACGTAGAATGTACGTAGCGGGTACGTCGGGAGCTCGGGGACGTCTCTTAGCGGCTCGTAACGCTAACGGCAGGCACTCGGGAAACGCGGTAAGCTCGTGAAGTTTTTTTCAACATGTTGAATAATGTCCACGAGAGCCCCGAGTACCTACGAGCGGCTATTACCGTAATTCTCCGAGCTCGAATCAGGGGAAACTCGGGAGAACTCTTGAATTACCTCGTACAGTGGGACAGGCCGTTTAGATGGACACAAAAAGCTGGAGTAACTCAGCGGGAAAGGCAGCATCTCCGGAGAGAAGGAACGGGTGACAGTCTCGACCCGAAACGTCACCCGTTCCTTCTCTGCAGAGATGTTACCTGCCCTCTGAGTTACTCCAGCTTTTTGTGTCTATCTTCGGTTTAAACCAGCATCTGCAGTTCCTGCCTTCATACTCCTTTAAGGGCCTGTCGCACCAGCGTGCGACTGCATGCGGCGAGCGCGACCAAACGTGGTGGCCTGAGCCGTACGGCCTCGCGGGGCCGGTCCCACTTCCAACCGCGGAGCTGTATGGAGCTGGTCCCGACATCATACTCACCCATCAGCTGGGCAGGAGGCGGGCCCACTGAATTTGGACGTCGCACGGCGTCGGGCGGTGACGTCATCACACAACGGCACGCGCTAGGCGTACGCCATCAAGACGCTGTGTATGGCGTCCAGACGCTGCGTACGACGTCAAGACGCTGCGTACGCCCGTTGAGGCGCTGCGTACGGCCTCAATGCGGCTGCGGGCCGACAGGCCTTGCCGCGTGTGATTTTTGAACAGTGTCAGTTTTTCGGAGCCCCGTGCGTTGTCGGGGCCAGCCCCGCACAACTCCGTACGGCTCCGGCGATCGAAGTGGGACCGGCCCCGCGAGGCCGTACGGCTCACGCGACCACGTTAGGTCGTGCTCGCCGCATGCAGTCGCACGCTGGTGGGACAGTGCCTTTAAGAGTCTGGGCTATATTTTGGTTTGTTTAAAAATACAGCATGGAAACAGGCCCTTCAGCCCACCATAACCGTGCCGACCAGCCATCACTCGCACACTAGTTCTATCCCACACACTAGCACACTAACCTACTCTATTCTGCTGTGCTGAAGCAAAGCAAGAATGTCATTGTCCTATCTGGTACACATGACAATAAACTCTCTTGAATCTTGAATCTTGAACAATATACAATAGCCAGTTAATCTGCAAGCCTGCACGTCTTTGGAAAGTGGGAGTAAACAAGAGCACCCAGAGAAAATTCACGCAGTCACAGAAATCTTTCCCCCCTCACCTTGAACTGATGTCCCCTGATTTTCCATTCCCCGACCCTGGACAAGGGACTCTGCGCGTCATCTGTGTCATCTGCAAAGTTGCTAATCATACCATGTACGCTCTCATCCAAATCATTAACTTCTCCAATTTCCGGTAGCCGTTATTGTCTCCTCCCCTTCTCAGCTCTCCCTCAGCCCTCTGGCTCCTGCTCTTCCTTTCTTCTTCCCGCCCTACCCACCCTACATGTCTAAAGAAGGGTTTTGGACCGAAACGATGCCTATTTCCTTCGCTCCATAGATGCTGCCTCACCCGCTGAGTTTCTCCTGCACTTTTGTCTACCTATTGATATTGATGAGGCCTGTATGATTTGACAGGAAGCAAGCGTTTGAATCTTTCAACAGTGGGCAGTAATAGTGTGTGTGAAGCAATTGGAATGTCATTAAAGATAATCTGGTTCATTATTTCTTCACTATATGTGACTCCAGTCCACTGTTGTAGATCACTTTTAGCTACTCTTTAAATAGCCTTCAATCCATGCGGCATCAAGGAATGGTCTTAGCATAATATTCACATCCTATGAACAAATAAAATTTAAAAAAAAATCAGATGTATATTGGTTACATCATATTTTGAGCACCAATAGTTTAGAGGCGTAAATACAAGTTGAGAGGGATGGTATGAGGCTGAGGCATGCTGGCCACCTGGAGAAGTTGACTGGGCGCTGATTCTTTCCAAATTTCTTTATCCCTTATTGCTAAAAGGAAGGTATTGCGAGCGCCTCCATCTAATCATCGACCTGGAACAATCCTTCCATATTTATGGGCGGCACGGTGGCGCAGAGGTAGACTTGCCGCATTACAGCGCCAGAGACCCGGGTTCGATCCTGACTACGGGTGCTGTCTGTACGGAGTTGGTACGTTCTCCCCGTGACCTGCGTGGGTTTTCTCCGGGTGCTTCGGTTTCCAAAGACGTGCAGGTTTGTAGGTTAATTGGCTTGGTATAGTTGTAAATTGTCCCTAATGTGTATAGGAATTCTTCTTCTTGGGTATGGCGCGCACAGCCTAAAGGTGTCGGACAACTTGTTCTATTTGACCCTTATTTGATTGTGCGCGCCAGGTTGATTGCATTCGTCGAAACAGGGCGGACCACGTGAAGGTTGCAATCTCCCACCCCTGTATTGGAATTGAATTGAATTATTTTTAATAGCCAAGTATGTATACATACAAGGAATTTGCCTTGGTGTTTTGCTCGCAAGTGACAACATGATATACAGTGGACAATTAAAAATAAAATATTATAATTTAAACATGTGAATGAAATAAAATACCAGAACAAAAGGAGGCTACAGACTTTTGGTTATTGAGTCGAGCTAAAGTGGAAAAAAACTGTTTTTATGTCTGGCTGTGGCAGCTTTGACAGTCCGGAGTCGCCTTCCAGAGTTTGTGGCCAGGGTGAGAGGGGTCAGAGATGATCTTGCCCGCTCGCTTCCAGGCCCTTGCATTGTACAGTTCGTCAATGGGGGAAGGTTGCAGCCAATAACCTTCTCAACTGATCGAACGATTCGCTGCAGCCTCCGGATGTCGTGCTTGGTGGCTGAGCCAAACCAGACCATGATGGAGAAGGTGAGGACAGACTCTATGATGACAGTATAAAACTGGACCATCATTGCCTGTGACAGATTGTGTTTCCTCAGCTGCCACAGGAAGTACATCCTCTGTTGGGCCTTTTTGACTGGGGAGTCGATGGTAGCCCCCCACTTAAGGTCCCTGGAGATGATGGTTCCCAGGAACTTAAAAGACTCCACAGATGTGACTGTGATGTCGTTGATGGTGAGTGCGGTGAGGGGAGGGGCAGCTCTCCTAAAGTCTACAATCAATTCCACTGTCTTAAGAGCATTCAGCTCCAGGTTGTGATGGCACCAGGATGCCAGCTGTGTCACTTCCTGTCTGTAGGCAGATTCCTCCCCATCCTGGATCAGTCCAATCAGGGCTGTGTCATCCGCAAACTTGAGAAGCTTGACAGAGGAGTCAGTGGTGGTGCAGTCATTGGTGTAGAGAGAATAAAGGAGAGGGGAGAGTACGCAGCCTTGCGGTGCTCCTATGCTGAGGGTCAGCGAGTCTGAGATGTGCTTTCCCAGCCTCACATGCTGCTTCCTGTCTGTCGGGAAGTTGGTGATCCACTGACAGAGGGGTTCAGGCACAGTCAACTGGGAGAGTTTGGAGTGTAGTAGCTCAGGCACAATGGTGTTGAATGCAGAGCTGAGACCCACAAACAAAATCCTTGTATAGGAATACACCACCCAGGTGGTCTAGGTGCTGGAGGATGAAGCGCAGGCTTAGGTTGACTGCGTCATCCACTGATCTCTTTGTCTGGTATGCAAACTGCAGGGAGTCCAGCAGGGGGGTGCACAGTAAAATGCAGTGAAATGAACTTGCCAGCAGCGGTACAGTTAAAAAAAAACCACACACAATGCACAATAAAAATGTAACACAAAAACCCACCACAGCATTTATCACAGTGGTGGAAGGCACAAAGTTTAGTCAGTCCTCCTCCATTTTCCCCCGTGGTCGGGACCTCCACCCTCCGCCGTCGCCGCTGCCGGCGTCCAGATGTGCAGACAAAGTAAGTCCCGAATCGGTGCTTCCCAGACCGTGGCTTCAAAATGGCGTAGGCCGCAGGCCGGCGGTCGAAGATCTAAAGTCCTAAACTAAACTAAACTTTTAAGGATAAGGGCGAAGTCTTGTAGGACCGGGATGAGAAAAGCATTTTTCACACAGAGAGTGGTGAATCTGTGGAATTCTCTGCCACAGAAGGTAGTTGAGGCCAGTTCATTGGCTATATTTAAGAGGGAGTTAGATGTGGCCCTTGTGGCTAAAGGGATCAGGGGGTATGGAGAGAAGGCAGGTACGGATACTGAGTTGGATGATCAGCCATGATCATATTCAATGGCGGTGCAGGCTCGAAGGGCCGAATGGCCTACTCCTGCACCTATTTTCTATGTTTCTATGTTACTCTATCATGGTTCTCAGGCCTCTCCTAGTTTTTGGTGGCCAGATTTGGATATAACGCTACAACTGGGACACTGGCTTTTGTACTCTGGTCCCCAATTAATGTTCCAGAGAACATTTTGTTTTTGGGCTGGTGGCTTATACCCACACTGTTAATTCAAAGTAACATTCAATGATAGAAAGACACAGGAGTACCACGGAGCCAAATGGTGCTGCATTAAACATTGTTAGAGCTACGCTGTGGCACCAATCCATCATTGCTGTTTCTCATTCTGAACGTGTCAGGAAGAAGGAACTCTGTAATGAAGGTATATATTATTCTGCTGTCACAAATGCAGGGAGTGATTACAGGCGGACGACTTTGTGATTATCTTTAACAGAACATACACCTTATAAGTATCTTTATTGTGATGGATAATGTTTATTTTTGCAACTGATTAATTATGATTAAATTTGATTAGTCATTTTGGCTAGAAAGAATTGTCGATCGTTTCATATTTTCTATTTTCCAAACTGATATTGGATTAGAGAGGAGAGGAGTGATGCTTATCATTGCAGTATCATTTGGACTGTTCTCAGGGCTGTGCGTGTGTGCGTGCGCATGCTTGTGTGTGCGTGTGTGCGTGTGCGCATGCTTGTGTGTGCGTTTGTGTGTGTGTGAGTGTGTGTGCTTGTGTGTGTGTGCGTCCGTGCGTGTGTGCGTGTGTGCGTGCGTGCGTGTGTGCTGTGTGTGTGTGTGTGTGTGTGCGTGTGTGTGTGTGCGTGCTTTGTGTGTGTGTGCGTGCTTTGTGTGTGTGTGTGTGTGTGTGTGTGCGCGCGCTTTGTGTGTGAGTGTGTGTGCGTGCGTGCGTGCGTGCGTGTGTGTGTGTGTGTGTGTGTGTGTGCGTGCGTGCGTGCTTTGTGTGTGTGTGTGTGTGCGCGCTTTGTGTGTGTGTGTGTGTGTGTGCGTGCGTGTGTGTGTGTGTGTGTGTGCGTGCGTGCTTTGTGTGTGTGTGTGCGCGCGCTTGTGCGCATGCATACGTGCGTGCATATATATATTATATATATATGGACACATTGAACTTTTTTTCTCGTTTATTATATTGTTTACATATTCTGTTGTGATGCTACAGGTAAGAATTTCATTGTTCTATCTGGGACACATGACAATAAAACACTTGATTATTGGCATTTTATCAGATTCAAGAACAGATTCCTCCTCAATGTTATCAGAATCTGGAACAGACCACTCTTGTGCACGGGGTGAATTACTGATCTTCCAATCTACCTCCTTGTGGGCTCTCACTTTATTTTATTTGCACTTTCTCTGAATAACACTGAACTTTATTTATGCACCACCTGATGTGGAGTAGTGATCCTTAGCATTGCAGTGCCATTTGGACTGCGTGCGTGTGTGTGCACGTGTGTGTGCGCGCCTGTGTGCATGTGTGTGTGCGTGTGTAGTGTGTGTGTGCACATGTGTGCGTGCAGTGTGTGTGTGCGTTGTGTGTGTGCGCGCCTGTGTGCACGTGTGTGAGCGTGTGTGTGTGCACATGTGTGCGTGTGGTGTGTGTGTGCGTTGTGTGTGTGCGTTGTGTGTGTGCGCGCCTGTATGCACGTGTGTGTGTGTGCGTGCGTGTGCATGCGTGCGTCTGTGTGCACGTGTGTGTGTACATAAGTATGTATTTACACATACTTACATATATGTGTGACTATGCCGCTGTGCATTTGTTCCTGTAATTGCATGCGTGCTTACGTACATGTTAGCATAAATATATGTGTGTGTTCTTGGCAATTATATATTCTTCCATGATTATGCGTGTGTGAGTACGTATGAATAGTCAACATTCAATCTCTTACCACTCCAATACAATTAATTTAATTCCATTAACAAAAGGAAGACAGAGCAATGGACAAGAGATAAAGTTGTACTTTGCATTTATTAAGAATGGAAGGTGTTGAGGAAATGCTTGAATTTAATCCTCGAAGCATGAATTGCCTGATGTTTTTTGGGCAAAATATTTAACTGAGCCCACAGGGAAGGGCTGAATATAACATTTCTGAGCTTCTATCTGAAGCCTGTGTCTATTATGTGTGTCTCAGATTTGTGTTGAGCAATGTATTTTGGAGCTGATACATTGCAAATTTGTATCGTACTCTGTATTTAACGGTGCCTGCGATTGTAGGCTACAAATAAACGTTATTGTCAAATTGGCGATCGCTTTGCTAAACACCTCCGCTCAGTTTGCAATAACCAACCTGATCTCCCGGTGGCTCAGCACTTCAACTCCCCCTCCCATTCCGAATCCAACCTTTCTGTCCTGGGCCTCCTCCATGGCCAGAGTGAGGCCCATCGCACATTGGAGGAGCAGCACCTCATATTGCGCTTGGGTAGTTTACACCCCAGTGGTATGAACATTGACTTCTCCAATTTCAGGTAGTCCCTGCTTTCTCCCTCCTTCCCCTTCCCGGTTCCCCCACAGCCTACTGTCTCCGCCTCTTCCTTTCTTTTTCTCGCCCCCCCCCCCCCACATCAGTCTGAAGAAGGGTCACGACCCGAAACGTCGCCTATTCCTTCGCTCCATAGATGCTGCCTCACCCGCTGAGTTTCTCCATCATTTTTATCTACCTTCATTGTTAAAGTTATTCTTTGTGAAGTACAAAATTGTATCACACCTTTTACTTTCGAGATACAGCATGGAAACTGGCCCTTCAGCCCACTGAGTCCGCGACGACCAGCGATCACCCGCATACTAACACTATCCAACGCACACCGAGAGCAATTTACACATATATCAAGCCAATAAACCGACAAACGTCTTTGGAGTGTGGGAGGAAACCGAAGATCTCGGAGGAAACCCACTGGTCACGGGGAGAAGGTTCAAAGTCCGCAGAGACAGCGCCCGTAGTCAGGATCGAACCTGGGTCTACTGGTGCTGTGAAGCTGCAACTCTACTACTGCGCCACCGTGCCGCACTTAATGGTGACCATTAACCTCTGGTTGTGGCTAAAGCCACATCCGGTCTCTATTGTCCTTCGAGGTTGAAAATCTGCCTTCCTTATCCTGAATGTGAACCCAAAGTGATTGACTACTCACTCAGTTCACAGGCTATTAAAAATTGACAATAAATTCTGCTGTTGCCAATGACGTTCGCATCCCGTAAACAAAAAAAAATGTGGCAATCCAGTTGATGTATTAGTTTAGTTTAGAGACACAGCGTGGAAACAGGCACTTTGGCCCACCGAGCCCACACCGACCAGTGATCCCCGCACATTAACACCATTCTGCACACAATTTTACCAAAGCTAATTAACCTACAAACCTGTACATCTTTGGAGTGTGAGAGGAAACTGGAGCACCCGGAGAAAACCCATGCAGATCATGGGTAGAACGTGCAAACTCCGTATAGACAGCACCCGTAAATATGATTGAACCCGGGTCTCTGGTGCAGCAAGCAATGTAAGGCAGCAACTCTACCGCAGGCCATTGTGCTGCCCATAATATGTCTGAAGTCATAAGACAATTATATTGCAAGAAATTGAGCGGCACGGTGGCGCAGCAGTAGAGTTGCTGCCTTATATCGCTTGCAGCGCCGGATCCTGACTACGGATGCTGTCTGTGTGGCGTTTGTACGTTCTTCCCGTGACCTGCGTGGGTTTACTCCGAGATCTTCGGTTTCCTCCTGCACTCCAAAGACATACAGGTTTATGGGTTAATTGGCTTGGTACAAATGTAAAAATTGTCCCTAGTGCGTGTAGGATAGTGCTAGTGTGCGGGGATAGCTGGTCAGTGCGGACTCGGTGGGCTGAAGGGCCTGTTTCCACGCTGTATCTCCAAACTAAAACAATTGCAGAAGAGGAGGTGAGAGGTTACCGATGCCCAAGGGGTAGGGTCTTCAGATGCCCAAGGGGTAGGGTCTTCAGATGCCCAAGGGGTAGGGTCTTCAGATGCCCAAGGGGTAGGGTCTTCAGATGCCCAAGGGGTAGGGCCTTCAGATGCCCAAGGGGTAGGGTCTTCAGATGCCCAAGGGGTAGGGTCTTCAGATGCCCAAGGGGTAGGGTCTTCAGAAATATCAAATGTGTTTCAGCGAGCAAGCTACTGGGTGAAAATTTAGATTAATTTGACATGAGACAAGAGACAAGAGAGTTTATGGTCATATGTCCCAGATAGGACAATGAAATTGTGACTATGTATTAATGTAGATAGACACAAAATTATGGACTAAACCCCCTGTCCCACTTAGGAAACCTAAACAGTAACCTCTGGTGACCTTGCCCCCACCCAAAAAAAAAAATCAAGGTTGAGGTGACCTGCAACCTCCTACCACCTCCCATGCATATGTTGAAAACCTTCCTCGACTATGAAGAAAACCGGCTTCGACTAGACTTATCGATTTTTAGCACGGCAACCTATTTTTAGTTGAGGCCGGTTTTAAACATGATGAAAAAATAGCAGCAACCTAGATGAAGCCTCGACCACGCGGAAACCACTTTCGACCATTAGGGAGAGTGGCCAAAACCTCCGGTGACCTCATGGAAACCTTGGGTGGCGGGCAAGGCCACCAGAGGTTGCTGCTTAGGTCTCCTAAGTGGGACAGGGGCTTAACTCAGTGGGACAGGCAGCGTCTCTGTCTGGCGAGAAGGAATGGGTGACGTTTCAGATCAACACCCTTCTTCAGACTGAGAGTCATGGGAAATGAAAACCAGAGATATCGAACGGTAAGGTGTGAAAAGGAGAGATCAAAGCAGATGTTGATCAAGGAAATGTAGAATGGTTCATTGATAGCTGAGGGGAGGATGATTAGGAAGATAATTAATCAGGAGGACAGTGAAACTAGTCGGAGAACTGTGGTGGGGTGAGGGATGGAGATGAATGCAATTAGTTAACTGTTGGTATTAGTTTGTGTATCTGGAAGGCTGATGGTTTGTATTGATATCTTAAAAAGGAAAACTATACGTATTAGTATTAATGTACCTTTAAGAATAGAGTGCGCCGTACCAGACTACTGTACTTACTTCTAACAAAAATAAACAAACAAACAAAAAAAAACAAAAAAAAAAAAAAAGAATAGAGTGCGCCACATGGTATAATTTTGATAAATTGTTACAGACTATGCCATTAGTTGAGATTAACTGCCTTCAGTAAAGAATATTGTTGACGGTTCAATCTCTATTTACCCGGTTATGTAAGCAGCAATGCAGCAAGATTTGCCGCGCTGTTGTTCAACGCAGTACTGAAGGAGAGCTGCACTGCCGCAGGTATTCTGTTATTACTGCAAGCATATAGTTGGCTGCACGGTGGCGTAGCGGTAGAGTTGTTGCCTTTCAGCGCCAGAGACCCGGGTTCGATCCTGACTACGGGTGCTGTCTTTATGGAGTTTGCACGTTCTCCCCGTGACCTGTTTGGGTTTTCTCCGGGAGCTCCGGTTACCTCCCACACTCCGAAGACGTACAGGTATGAAGGTAGACAAAAGTGCTGGAGAAACTCAGCGGGTGCGGCAGCATCTATGGCGCGAAGGAAATAGGCAACGTTTCGGGCCGAAACCCTTCTTCAGACTTGTTCAGACAGGTTTGTAGGCTAATTGGTTTGGTAAAATTGTAAATTATCCCTAGTGTGTGTGGGACAGTGTTAATGTGCAGTGATCGCTGGTCGGCGTGGACTCGATGGGCAAAAGGGCCTGCTTCTGTGCCACATCTCTAAACTAAACTAAACTCTAGGATTTTCTGTGTACGATGGAACTGCCGATGCTGGTTTACAAAACAAAGATAGTCACAAAAAGTTGGAGTAACTTAGCAGGACAGGCAGCATCTCTTTCAGATTCAGGGACAGTTTCTTCCCAGCTGTTACCAGGCAACTGAACCATCCTACCACAACCAGAGAGCGGTCCTGAACTACTATCTACCTCCTTAGTGACGCTCGGCCTATCTTTGATTGGACTTCACCTACTGTTTAGGGTTATTTTTAGAGTTTTTTCACCAAACATTATTCCCTTATCATGTATCTGTATATTGTGACTGGCTTGATTGTAATCATATATTAGTCTTTCTGCTAAAGGAGGAACTGCAGATGCTGGAGAACCGAGGGTACACAAAAGGCTGGAGAAACTCAGCGGGTGCAGCAGCATCTAAGGAGCGAAGGAGATAGGCGACGTTTCGGGTCGAGACCCTTCTTAGTCTTTATGATGACTGGTTAGCATGCAACAAAAGTTTTTCACTGTACCTCAGTACACAAGGCAATAAAGTCAAACTGAAACTGAACTAAAAAAGTAAAAAAGGAGTAGTTGACGTTTCGGGTCGGGACCCATCTTTAGATGGCATCAGCGACACGATCGCCCAGTCTCAGCTTGGTCTCTCCGATATATAGGAGAATTTTCTCATTGGTTAAGCATCCTGACTTGTGCAGTAGCACCAATAATGTTCAGTGCATGTTTTAATGGCCCACCTGGCCAAGTCAATTATGCATGCAAGGACAGTTGGTTCAGAGTAATTCCAACTGTATCCCCCTGTTCACTTTGAGGCCATGAATCTGGTGCATATAATCCCCTGGTGAGTGGGCCCTCTAGGTTTTATAGTTGCACAGCTGGTTCTAGCAGCATCTGTGGAGATAAAAACCGAGTTAATACGTTTTAAAGACATTAGTTTAGTTTAGTTTAGAGACATATAGTGGGAACAGCCCCCTCGGCACACTGAGTGGGTGCCAACCAGCGATCCCCATACACTAGCACGATGGGACAATTTCACATTTTTACTGAAGACAATTTACCTACAAACCTGTACGTCTTTGTAGCTGTGGGAGGAAACCGGAGCACCTGGGGAAAACCCACACGGTCACAGGGAGAACGTACAAACTCCCTACAGACAGCTCGGATCAGGGTCAAACCTGGGTCTCTGGCGCTGTAAGTCAGCAACTCTCCCGCTTCATCATTGTGCCGCCCATGTTAACTCTATTTTTCTTTCCACAGATGCTCCCTGTCCTGCCGAGTGTTTCCAGCTTTTACTGCGTTTCTTACAGATTTTCAACATCTTCCCCATAACCAAATTCATCTTTTGCATGATACCTTAGCGAGGACACCTGCTTTTTATTATGGAATACATCTACAGAAAGGGGTGAAAATGATCTACTGCTCAGGCAGCATCTGTGGGGGAGATATGTGGGATTTCAGGTCAATGGTTACCAAAATCTAAAGATGTAACATAGGAACTTCCACAGCCACCAATGCCGATCTTCTGGATTCTCCTCTCCCTCCCCTTTCACCTATATTTCCTTCCTCTGGCTTCACAATTTGCAACTCTTCTATCCTCATCCCTCACTTTACTCTTTTCATATCTGGCTTTGATGGTCCAACCATGTGGCCTATGTCCACCTATCACTTTGTTCTGATCCTCGTCTCTTCCACCTATCTTCCAACCCACCGCCACGTTAAATCTGAAGAAGGGTGCCGACCCAAAACGTCACCTAACCGTGTTCTCCAGAGATGCTGCCTGACACACTGAGTTACTCCAACGCGTTGTGTTTTTTTTTGTTAAACCAGCATCTGCAGTTCTTTGTTACAACTCTGATCCTGCTCCCATCTCGGTGTTTAGGCGTGTATTGATTACTTTGGTTTAAGGCTGTACTTATTTATTGCAGGGAATAAATTCAATGAAGATGAGGCACATGGGCTTGCATCTTCTGAAGGTTTTATTCATTCTCGTGTCTCATGTGGTTTGGGCGAAAGGAATCTTGAAGAGCAAATCCACCCTGAACATAGCCGTGATCCTCGGTGGCACGTCCTGCGAGATGGACATCAAAGACGTTTTGAACAAAGATGACTTCCAACATTTGTCCATCGATCCCAACGTGGTGCAGGTCTCGGTCAACGAGACCGATCCCAAGAGCATCATAACACGCGTGTGCGACCTCATGTCCGGGATGAAGATGCACGGCGTGGTCTTTGGGGACGACACCGATCACGAATCCATTGCAGAAATTTTGGATTTTATTTCCGCTCAGACTATGATCCCAATCCTTGGAATACACGGCGGCTCCTCGATGATAATGGCAGACAAGGTAGGAGCTGGCTTTCGCTCTCTTCATGTGGTGGTTGCTTAGTTATCGCTGGAAAAGTATGGACGCTTTAACTCTTGGTATCCGTCTCTGGAGCCGATGTAACTTACTGTATGTTGGATATGACCAAAGATGTCTTTACTCACTGTAACTAAGTTCTTCCCTCAGCTCCCCTGATCTCTAAGTTTGCTCTGTTGTAAAATGTTTGGCACCAGTAGTTCGGCACCAGAGGAAGCTATAGCAGCAGATGCAATTATGACACTAAAAAGACTTTTGCACATATACAATAGACAATAGACAATAGACAATAGGTGCAGGAGTAGGCCATTTGGCCCTTCGAGCCAGCACCGCCATTCAATGTGATCATGGCTGATCATCCCCAATCACTACCCCGATCGTCCCATCTCCCCATATCCCCTGACTCCACTACCTTTAAGAGCCCTATCTAGCATCCAGGGAACCGGCCTCCACCGCCCTCTGAGGCAGAGAATTCCACAGACTCACCATTCTCTGTGAGAAAAAGTGTTTCCTCTTCTCCATTCTAAATGGCTTACTCATTCTTAAACTGTGGCCCCCAACATCGGGAACATGTTTCCTGCCTCTAGCGTGTCCAAGCCCTTAACAATCTTATATGTTTCAATGAGATCCCCTCTCATCCTTCTAAACTCCAGAGTGTACAAGCCCAGCCCGGGAATTAACCTTGTAAACCTACGCTGCACTCCCTCAATAGCAAGAATGTCCTTCCTCGAATTAGGGGACCAAAACTGCACACGATACTCCAGGTGTGGTCTCACTAGGGCACTGTACAACTGCAGAAGGAATATACAGTATATGAATAGGAAGTATGTCAACTTGGACATTGCCAGGGACAAGGTAGGCCGAAGAGCCTGCTTCTGAAGGCTCGGGTGCCTACTGCAAAGCCGGCTCAGCACAGGCTTTGGCAGCGTGCCCTTACAGGAGTGCATTCAAGCCTGCACCGCCATTCAATATGATCATGGCTGATCCAACTCAGTACCTGCCTTCTCTCCATACCCTCACCTTAGCCACAAGGGCCACATCCAACTCACTCTTAAATATAGCCAATGGGCCTCAACTTGTGGCAGAGAGTTCCAGAGACTCACCACTCTCTGTGTGAAAAAGGTCTTTCTCATCTCGGTCTTAAAGGATTTCCCCTTATCCTTAAGCTGTGTGACCCCTTGGGACTTCCCAACATCGGGCTGCTCAATCTCCTAAATTCGTCTATCCAGCTTGACAATCAGTCTGGTGAACCTTCTCTGCACTCCCTCTATGGCATGTCCTTCCTCAGATTTCCAAAACTGTACGCACTACTCCATCACCAAGACCCTACAACTGAAGTAGAACCTCCCTGCTCCTGTACTCAAATCCTTTTTATGAAAGCTAACATACCATTCGCTTTTTTCACTGACTTCTCATGAATTGACTTTTAAAACAAAAAAACGAACACAATTAAAGTAAGCAATTAAGAATTGATATAACATCTTGAAAATATGAAAACGAAGACTTAGAAATCATTTTAGACATTAAAGCAATAATTGAAGAATTAGGAGAGGCAATGAAATGTACAATAATAACATTTAAAAGACATTTGGACAAGTGCATGGATAGGAAAATTTTATGAGCCGAACATTAATAAACGGGAGTAGCTTAGATGGGGCATCTATGTTGGCATGGTCGAATTGGGCCAAAGGGCTATGCTGTATGAATCTTTGGGCTTTGTCTCTTTGACTCCTTGGGGTGGCACGATGGCGCAGCGGTAGAGTTGCTGCCTTAATGCACCAGAGACCCAGGGTCAATCCTGGCTATGAGTGCTGTCTGTACGGAGTTTGTACGTTCTCCCTGTGACTGCAAGAGTTCAAGAGTTCAAGTTCAAGAGAGTTTATCGTCATGTGTCCCTGATAGGACAATGAAATTCTTGCTTTGATTTAGCACACCAGAACATAGTAGGCATGAATACTGAACAGATCAGTGTGTCCATATACCATTGCACAAATATATACACTCATGAATAACTAAACTGATAAAGTGCAAATAAACAGATTATTGGTTATTAATGTTCAGAGTTTTGTCCGAGCCGAGTTTAATAGCCTGATGGCTGTGGGGAAGCAGCTATTCCTGAACCTGGTCGTTGCAGTCTTCAGGCTCCTGTACCTTCTACCTGAAGGTAGCGGGGAGATGAGTGTGTGGCCAGGATGGTGTGGGTCCTTGATGATGCTGCCAGCCTTTTTGCGGCAGCGACTGTGATAGATCTCCTCGATGGACGGGAGGTCAGAGCCGATGATGGACTGGGCAGTGTTTACTACTTTTACTCCTGGCGCATTGGTTTCATCCCACACTCCAAAGACATGCAGGTTTGTAGATTAATTGTCCTCGGTAAAATGTGTAAGTGTGTCGGATATTGCTAGTGTCTGGGTGATTGCTGGTCAGCATGGACTCAGTGGGCCGAAGGCTGTTTCCACGCTGCATCTCTAAAGAAAAGACTCGCCACCCATTTAGGTCTTTAGCCAGGTCCGACCCCGTACTAGCACCTGGGTGTGCAAACCTCAGGGTAAAGCTGGCATCTCAACTTGGCCCCCACAGTTGACATCAGATTTGTCCCCCTGACCACTCAGTAATCTGGACCCACGGTGTGCGGGGATCAGTCCAGATCTCAGCACTGGTGGTTCCCTTCAGAACTACGAACGGATGGCGCGGTGGCGCAGCAGTGGAGTTGCTGCCTCACAGCGCCAGAGATCCCGGTTCGATCCTGACCGTGGGTGCTGTCTGTACGGATTTTGTACGTTCTCCCTGTGACCTGCGTGAGTTTCCTCCAGGAGCTCCGGCTTCCTCCCACACTCCAAAGACATTCATGTGTGTAGGATAATTGGCTTGGTATAATTATCCTTAGTGTGTGTAGGATAGTGTTAGTGTACAGGTTGATCGCAGGTCATCGTGGATTCGCTGGGCCAAAGGACCTGTTTTCGCGCTGAATCGCTAACCTTAACTAACTTAAACTATTGTCCTGTGGCAGTAAAACCTGGGCTGTCAGAAACAGCACATGCCTCTGTGATTGTCCTTCCTCTGTCAGTCTTCATGGCTGCTTGGTTTAGTTTAGTGTCACGTGTACTGAGGTACAGTGAAAAGCTTTTGTTGCGTGCTAACCAGTCAGCGGAAAGACAATACACGATTACAATCGAGCCATCCACAGTGTGCAGATGTGTAGGACGGAACTGCAGATGCTGGTTTAATCCGAAGAAAGACACAACATGCTGGAGTAACTCAGCGGGACAGGCAGCATCTCTGGAGAGAAGGAATGGGTGACGTTTTGGGTTGAGACTCTTCTTCAGGCAGTGTGCAGATACATGATAAAGGGAATGAAGTTTAGTGCAAGGTAAACTCCAATTAGAGATAGTCTGAGGTCCAATGAGAGAGATAGTTCACAACTGCTCTCTAGTTGTTGGTAGGATGGTTTGTTTAGTTTATTGTCACGTGTACGGAGGTTCAGTGAAAAGCTTTTGTAGTATGCTAACCAATCAGTGGAAAGACAATCCATGAATACTTCACACCTGCCCATGATGTGTGGAGTAATCGTGTTCCTTGCCTCCAGTAATCATGTTCCCTTAAGGTGGGACCAACGTTGACCTGGTAACACCTCTTCCCATAGAATGGTATAGAAGTGTGAAAACGCACGCTTCCAGATTCAGGGACAGATTCTTCCCAGCATTTATCAGGCAACTGAATCATCCTACCACAACCAGAGAGCAGTCCTGAACGACTATCTACCTCATCGGTGACCCTCGGACTATCCTTGATCGGACTCTGCTGGCACTAAGCGTTAATCCCTTATTGCGTATCAACACGCAGTAAATGGCTCGATTGTAACCATGTATTGTCTCTCTGATGACTGGATAGCACCCAACGAAAGCTTTTCACTGTACCTCGTTACACGTGGCAATAAACTAAACTGAAACTGAACTGAACTCCCCACAATCACGAGGAGACTGCTTGCTTATGCAGGTGTGCACTCCAGCCCGTTGCCCCAGGGACCTGTGCACCAAGATATCGCTGACAGCCTGCTAAGCAAACCTTCACCCTATAACTGCTGCCATTGCAATAGACATCTCATAAGGTCATAAGTGATAGGAACAGAATTAGGCCATTCGGCCCATCACGTCTACTCCGCTATTCCAATCATGGCTGATCTATCTCTCCCTCCTAACCATCCCATCCAGGTTGTGTGTGCACAGACTTACCGCTTCTGCTTGCAGACACATAGACCATGGGTAATTGTTTAATATGGTGGAAAGAATTGAGCCAAGTACATGACAATGGGGCCAAGAAATTCATCTGTTCTGTTTCTCCTGTTTCAGAACTGGTAATAATCTCCATTCCAAACTAAAATCATGGAATTCAGTGTGACCAGTTGTCGTAAACATTTCTCGTTTAGTTTAGTTTAGAGATGAAACTGCGTGGAAACAGGCCCCTTGACCCCCCGGGGTCCGCGCCGACCAGCGATCCCCGCACACTAATGCCATACTACACACTCAGGACAATTTTACAATTATACCAAGCCAATTATCCTACAAACCCGTACGGCTTTGGAGTGTCAGTCAACCAAGCAATCACGTTTTATTCGTCGCTTGCAGATAAGTGCAAGTGAAATGAATTTGCCAGCAGCGGTACAACGAAAAAGAACACACAAAAAGACAATTAAAAAATGTACACAAACATCCACCACAGTATTCATCACTGTGGTGGAAGGCACAAACTTTGGCCAGTCCTCCTCCATTTTCCCCCGTGGTCGGGACCTCAACCCTCCGCAGTCGCCGCTGCGGGCATCCAGATGTTCAGACAAGGTACAAATCCAGGTAAGTCCTGAATCGGTGCCTCCCCACTGGAGACCGCGGCTTCAGGATGGTGTAGGCTGCAGGCCGGCGGTCGAAGTGTGGGAGGTAACCGGAGCTCCCGGAAAAACCCACCCAGGTCATGGGAAGGAGGTACAAACTCCGTACAAACAGACAGCACCTGTAAAATCTCCTGCTGCGCCACCGTGCTGCCCCTCTAGTCTTTGTATAACACTGGCCTGCGTCAGGGACAGCAGGCAGTGTAGGTAGAAGGTATATGTGGATTTGTCATTCATTCCGGCATGTAGGATAGAGTGTGATGTATCCCAACAGGATTCTGAGGCTGAGGGTGACTGACTGGGAGCAGTGCAGATTAGTTTAGCTTAGTTTAGAGAGACAGCGTGGAAAATAGGCCCTTCGGCCCACCGAGTCCGTGCCGACCAGCGATCCCTGCTATCGTGGATCAACACTGTCCTACACCCAGTAGGGACAATTATGCCAAGTCAATTAACCTACAAACCTGTACATCTTTGGAGTGTGGGAGAACTGCTCACAGTATCCGGTTTACTGCAGACTCTCAGCTGGACATGCCACATGGATGTGTTTAAGAGGGAACTGCAGATGCTGGAAAATCGAAGGTAGACAAAAGTGCTGGAGAAACTTCAGATTGGAGAAGGGTATCGGCCGGAAAAACGTTGCCTATTTCCTTCGCTCCTTAGATGCTGCTGCACCCGCTGAGTTTCTCCAGCACGTTTGTCATGCCACATGGATGTCAGCTTGTATAAAATTCCATGTGATGTCTCCTGTCAAAAATCGGACACTCTCTCTCTCTTGACTCCAATGATTCAATGATACTTTATTGTCACATGTTCAGTGAAATGCTCTGTTACAACCCGTTAAAATCATGCCGCAGACCTCCGCTGGGCAGTACACAATTGTTGCCACGTCTTGGCGCCCACAAAGTTACAAACGTTTATCAAGCATTCCTATCTATGTGGCGGCAGCAACCCCTCCAACCCCCCCCCCCCCCCTGCTCTCTGATGGCCGGCTCCCTCACCGACGCCTCTCCTCACTCTCCGACGGCCCCTTCTCCGGCAGCCCCTCTCGAGTCTCAGAACCAGGGGCCACAGTCTTAGAATGAACGGGAGGTCATTTAAGACTGAGGTGAGAAAAAACTTTTTCACCCAGAGAGTTGTGCATTTGTGGAATTCCCTGCCACAGAGGGCAGTGGAGGCCAAATCTCTGGATGGATTTAAGAGAGAGTTAGATAGAGCTCTAGGGGCTAGTGGAGTCAAGGGATATGGGGAGGAAGGCAGGCACGGGTTATTGCTAGGGGACGATCAGCCATGATCACAATGAATGGCGGTGCTGGCTCGAAGGGCCGAATGGCCTCCTCCTGCACCTATTTTCTATGTTTCTATGAGTTCAACGGTCCACCTTGCTCCTTGGATTAGTAAAATGAGAGAGTGGGTGATGTCGGAGGGTTACATTTATGAACGGAAATCGGAGAACAGTGGTGTACTGCGGTGGTCAATACTGGGACCCCTGCTGTTTGCTGTGTACAATAGTGACTCTGATGTTTATGTAGGAGATGTGATTAGTAAGTTTGCAGATGGCATAAACATTGGTCGTGCTGTGGACAGTGAAGCTACAGAAACATATTGATCAGTTGCACAGCTCAATGGGCTGACGGAATTTAATTCCAATGAGTGTGAAGTGAAGGGTTACACAAAAGGCTGGAGAAACTCAGCGGGTGCAGCAGCATCTAAGGAGCGAAGGAGATAGGCGACGTTTCGGGTCGAGACCCTTCTTCAGAGTGTGAAGTGAAGCTTTGTGAGAAGGCAGATAAGGATAGGAAAGTGAATGACCCTAGGGAGCACTGGAGAACTTAGGGATATTGTATGTCCCAAAGATCCCTGAAGGTGGCAGCACGTAGATAAGGTGGCAGTCATATAGACTGCTGGCCTTCGTTACCTGTGCTACTAAATTCAAGAGCAGCCAAGTTATAGCCAAGGTTTATAAAACATTGGTGGGGCCACATCTGGTATAACGTGAGCATTTTGGTCATTTCAGTGGAGAAACGTAGAGTAGGCTAATTGGCTTGGTATAATTTGTAAATTGTGCCTAATGTGTGTAGGACAGTGTAAGTGTGCAGGGATCGCTGGCTAACGTGGACTTGGTGGGCCGACTGACTCTGTGTAAAATAAAATAGTATTAGTGTAAATGGGTCTTTGATGGGTGGTGTGGGTTCAATGTGCTGAGGGGCCTGTTTCCGTGCTCTACGCAATAAAGATTTAGTGGTGCAGCTGTGGAGTTGCCGCCTCAAAGCATTCGATCCTGACTATGGGCGCTGTTTGTAAGGAGTTTGCACGTTCTCCCCGTAACCCCCGTGGGTTTTCCCAGTGTGCTCCAGTTTCCTCCCATATTCTAAAGAAGCACAGGTTTGTAGGTTAATTGGTAAAGATTGTAAATTGTCCCTAGTGTGTGTAGGATTAGACAATAGACAATAGATAATAGGTGCAAGAGTAGGCCATTCGGCCCTTCGAGCCATTCAATGTGATCATGGCTGATCATCCCCGCTAGTACTAGTGAATGGTCGGCTCAGACTCGGTGGGCCGAAGGGCCTGTTTCTGTGCTGTATTCAAGCCGCTTCAGTCTCTGTCTATAGGTTAGGCTGAGTTTTTCTTCCTTGCTAAAGAGTGAAAGGCTTGGATAGAGTTGATGTGGAGAGGATGTTTCCACTAGTGGGAGAGTCTAGGACCAGAGGTCATAGCTTCAGAATTAAAGGACGTTCTTTTAGGAAGGAGATGAGGAGGATTTCTAGTCAGAGAGTGGTGAATCTGTGCGTAGGATGGAACTGCAGATGCTGGTTTACACCAAAGATAGACACAAACAAGCTGGAGTAACTCAGCGGGGCAGGCACCATCTCTGAAGAGAAGGAATGGGTGACATTTCGGGTTGAGACCTTTCTTCAGACAGCTTTTTTGTGTCTATCTTCGGTGGAGACTCTGTGGCATTCTTTGCCACAGAAGGCTGTGCAGGCAAAGTCAGTGGATATATTTAAGGCAGAGATAGATAGATTCTTGATTAGTGCGGGTGTCAGGGGCTATGGGGAGAAAGCAGGAGAATGGGGTAAGGAGGGAGAGATAGATCAGCCATGATTGAATGGTGGAGTAGACTTGGCCTAATTCCACTCCTATCACATGATCTTATGATCTTATGAAGAAGGACCTGTTAGAGGTGTACAGAATTGAGGTGCATCGATACGTACTGTAGCTCCCAGTAAACGTTTCTCCTCAGCAGAGTTTTCCAACAGGGGGGGCATAGGTTTAAGCTAAGTAGTAAGAGGTTTAGAGAGGGTGTAAGGAGGAATATTTTGTCCAAAAGGTGGTTGGAATCTGGAACACATTACCTGAGAGAATATTTATCAGGCAACTGAACCATCCCTATCACAACTAGAAGGCGGACCTGATCTACTATAGAAACATAGAAATTAGGTGCAGGAGCAGGCCATTCGGCCCTTCGAGCCTGCACCGCCATTCAATATGATCATGGCTGATCATCCGACTCAGTATCCTGTACCTGCCTTCTCTCCATACCCCCTGATCCCTTCAGCCACAAGGGCCACATCTAACTCCCTCTTAAACATAGCCAATTAACTGGCCTCCACTACCCTCTGCGGCAGAGAGTTCCAGAGACTCACCACTCTCTGTGTGAAGAAAGTCCTTCTCATCTCGGTCCTAAAGGATTTCCCCCTTATCCGTAAGCTGTGACTCCTTGTCCTGGCCCTGGACCTCCCCAACAATGGGAACAATCTTCCTGATGTTTCATGCCACAACAGAGGCTGCTGAATAAATTAAGAACCCATGGTATTGGATGGTGTGTGCTGTCAAGGACTGAAGGCTGTCACATAGAATGCAGAGAGCTGGAATAAACGGGTCCAACGATATCTGAGGTGATGTTACGTGTAGTCTCCAGGGACCAGTTCTTGTGTCACAGTTGTTTACTGTTCAAATTTCAGTTCAGTTCAGTTTAGTTTATTGTCACGTGTACCGAGGTACAGTGAAAAGCTTTTGTTGCGTGCTAACCAGTCAGCGGAAAGACAATACATGATTATAATTGAACCATTTACACTGTACAGATACATGATAAGGAAATGAATAAATGAATTAATGATATCTTTATGAATGAATGATATCTTTATTTTGAACGATTAAAAAGAAAAGAAAAGATGAAAATGAATAAATAAAAGGAAAATTATATACATACATATATATATACATAAATACATACACACATACATACATATACATGTACATATATATATACATACATATACACATATACACACATACACATATATACATAACATATATGTACATACATAAATTTAAAAATCAAAAGCCATTTTCAACATAATACACATGAGACTCGTTCGAAAAGGGATAGGAAGAAGCCTACGCTTGTCAAGTCCTACTCCCATTCTTCACCATTAACAAATGCAAAACTCAATAAAATAAACTAAACAGACAATTCAAATAAAACTACTCAAATCAAGCTATTAATAAAAAAAAACAAAAAAAGAAAAGAACAACAGAACAAACAATCTGTGAGATTTACATTCTCCTTCCTCATTACTGTACTTTTCAAGGATATATCTTTTGTACATTTTTTAAAATTGTTTTGTATTCATACGTTGTTTAAAATCGTTTTGTCAAGACCATTCCACAAAACCACCCCACAAATGGAAATACACATACTTTTTAAATGGGTCCGAGCATAATGCTGTTTCAAGTTTAGTTTCCCTCTAAAGTTATAACCCCCCTCTCTGTCTTTGAACAGTTTTTGTATGTTTACAGGTAGCAGTTTATTTTTTGCTTTATAAATTATTTGTGCAGTCTTAAATTCTACCAGATCCTTAATCTTTAGGGTGTGTAATTTTAAATACAGTATATTGGTGTGGTCATGATATCCTACATTGTTTACTATACGAATAGCTCTTTTTTGTAGTGTGCTTAGTGATTGTAAGGTGGTTTTGTAGGTGTTGCCCCATACTTCCACACAGTAATCTAAATACGGTAACACAAGTGAGCTGTACAGAATATACAGTGCTCTCTCATTCAAAACATGCCTTGCTTTCCCCATCACTCCAATACTACGTGCTACTTTTGCTCTCACATGTTTTATATGAGGTTTCCAGCAGATTTTGTGATCAACATTTAATGCAAGGTAAATTTTATTTTGTGAATAACATTTAATGCAAGGTAAAGCCAGCAAAGTCCGGTCTGAGGGTCACAAAAGTGGTAGATAGAAGTTGAGCAGTGCTCTCTGGTTGTGGTGGGATGGTTCAGTTGCCTGATAACAGCTGGGAAGAAACTGTGTTAAAGGAGGAACTGCAGATGCTGGAGAATCGAGGGTACACAAAAGGCTGGAGAAACTCAGCGGGTGCAGCAGCATCTAAGGAGCGAAGGAAATAGGCGACGTTTCGGGTCGAGACCCTTCTTCAGAAGAAACTGTCCCTGAATCTGGAGGTGTGCGTTTTCACACTTCTGTACCTTTTGTCTGATGGGAGAGGGGAGAAGAGGAAATGATCAGGGTGCGACTCGTCCTTGATTATGCTGCTGGCCTTGTCGAGGCAGCGTGAGGTATAAATGGGGTCAATAGAAGGGAGGATGGTTTGTGTGATGGTCTGGGCTGCGTCCACAATTTGCTGTTCCCAAACCATATTTAATGGCAGGGCAGGCTTGAGGGGCCGAGTGGCCTTCTCCTGCTATATTCCTCTGTTCTTGTGCAAAATGCATGAGTGGACTGTGGAAGTTGGGAATGTGCTTGGATTACATGTTTTCACTCAGTCAGTTTGATGAAGCATCATAAGCTCTGCTTTCCATTTGAACATGAGAATACAACAAGATGTTAACGTACTTTATTGAAATGTGTGATATAAATAAATTAAGTTTACATCTTGCTTTAATTTGTATTGATGGGAAATGCTACTGTGCATAACATATATTGCAAACACATTAATCATGACACAAAAATAATATTGGATTATTATTTGTCATCATACCATAGACTTTGAGATAACAAAGAAAAACAAGTCATTGGACCTGGATGGTTCACATTTAAATTGAAGTCCCACTTTTGTGTCTTCTCAACCTGTTTCATCTTTCCCTACCACACAAACCAATCTACCTCATCAGTGACCTTCGGACGATCTTTGATCAGACTTTACTAGCTTTACCTTGCACTAAACCAGGGGTGGGGAACCTTTTCACGTTGGAATGCTGCATTAAGTTAGCTGTAATTTAGTAAGGCCTCATCCAAGAAACATCAATTAGATATACTTCAAAATGTACATTATTTTGTCAAAATCACCCTCATGAGTTACTAATGTATTAATTGTGGCCGTCAGTCGGGGAGGATTATTTCATTTAATCTTCTTTGACTCTTTGTTATTTTAAATATGTTCATTTTAAGATTAAAATTAAAATAATAAAAGACGAACAAAAACATATTAATAAAAATAAAAGGTAGACAAAAATGCTGGAGAAACTCTGCGGGCGAAGGAAATAGGTGATGTTTCGCGTCTCGACCCTTGGGTCTTGACCCGAAACGTCGCCTATTTCCTTCGCTCCATAGATGCTACCTCGCCCGCAGAGTTTCTCCAGCATTTTTGTCTACCTTCGATTTTCCAGCGTCTGCAGTTCCTTCTTAAACTAAAATTGGTTGTCACTTTTCTGGGATATGTTACAGACCTCCGGCAATCAATAGGAATAGATGAACATACAGGTTTGTAGGTTCATTAGCTTGGGTTTGTATACTTGGTATAAGTGTAAATTGCCCTGTGTTTGTAGGCTTGTGTTAATGTGCGGGGATCGCTGGTCGGCGCTGAAGGGCCTGTTTCCGTGCTGTATCTCTAAGCTAAACTAAAATAAACAGATATATAGGAGATATTAGAGAGCTGTTATAAAAATGGGTTATCATATTGGGAAATCCAGTGTCCCAAATATTAACTGGGGTTGCCTAAGCCTTAAAGGGTCAGAAGGAGCAGAATTTTCGAGTTGTGTCCGGGGGAGATTTTTGGCACAGTATGCGGGTGAAGATTAGAACTGAAATACATGACAACAAACGGGAAGTACTGACTGGGGAGGCAAGTCAAGAGTGTAAAATGTGTAGATGCTGAAATAGGAATTTAGAAAGACTAAAATGGGTCACGAGATATCACTGGCAGAGAAACCGCTGGTAGACAATCCAAAGGTGTTCCATAAGTATATTAAGACCAAAAGAATAACTGGCAAAAAAATTAGGAACCATTAGGGCAGTATGGTGGTGCAGCGGTAGAGTTGCTGCCTCACAGCGCCAGAGACCTGGGTTCGATCCAGACTATGGGTGCCGTCTGTACAGAGTTTGTATGTTCTCCCCGTGACCACAGTGGGTTTTCTCTGAGAGCTCCGGTTTCCTCCGGGGTGGGAGATTGCAACCTTCACCTGGTCTGCCCTGTTTCGACGAATGCCATCAACCCGGCGTGCACAATCGAATACGATCAAATCGCACAAGTAGTCCTGTAATTTTAGGCTGAGCACGCCATACGCAAGTAGAAGCAGAAGGTTTCCTCCCACACACCAGGTTTCTACGCCAATTGGCTTGGTAAAATTGTAAATTGTCCCGTGTGTGTCTGTGATAGCATTAGTGTGCGGACTCGGTGGGTCGAAGGGCCTGTTTCCTCGCTGTATCTCTAAACTAAACTAAACTAGTCACTGAGATCGTGGGCAGTGTATGCGTGGAGCCGGATGTTGTGGGTGAGGTATAAATGAATACTTTTCATCAGTATTCACAAAGGAAGCAGACGTTGTCGTTTAGAATTCAGTGAAGGAGGAGGTGACGGTCAGGGACAGGAACCCGTGACAAAGAGACGGTAGATCCGTTCCTCTGGGAGGGGGGACGTTAAGAGGAGACATGACTGGGGCATATAAAATCATAAAAGGTTAGACAGTCTAAACTGCAAGAAACTATTCTCCACAGAAGACGTAGATAAAATTTGAACAGCATAGGGCTGCACGGTGGCGCAGCGGTAGAGTTGCTGCCTTATGCCCCCGTCCCACTTAGGAAACCTGAACGGAAACCTCTGGAGACTTTGCCCCCAACCCAAGGTTTCCGTGCGGTTCCTGGAGGTTTTTGTCCTCCGGCAACCACCTTCAACTAGCATCGCAACCGGCTTCGACTAAAAAATTACCGATTTTTAAAACAGAAAACACTTTCGACCATTAGGGAGACTGACAAAAACCTCCGGGAACCGCACGGAAACCGCGGGTAGGGCGCAAAGTCTCCAGAGGTTTCCGTTCAGGTTTCCTAAGAGGGACAGGGGCATCACAGCGCCAGAGACCCGAGTTTGATCCTGATTACGGATGCTATCTGTATGGAGTTAGTACCGTCCTTCCTGTGACCACGTGGGTTTTCTCCGGGAGCTCTGGTTTCCTCCCACACGCGAAAGATGTAGAGGTCTGTAGACTAATTGGCTTGGTTAAAATTGTAAATAGTCCATGGTGTGTAGGATAGTGACAGCGTATCGGTGCGGACTTTGCTTATTCCCACGCTGTATCTCTAAACTAAATTAAACCAAACTAAACGAAAGGACACAGATTTAGGATAAGAGGAAGAGAATGAGGGGATACGAGAGGGGTCCTTTTTCACCGCGAAAGGGGCAAACACAGATTGGGTGGAATTGGGGCTTGCTTGAAAACAGAATGAGGGAAAGTAGATTGTGTTTCACTTATCTTGCAGTGGCCACAGTGTCACAGAGTCACAGAGTGATGCAGTGTAGAAACAGGCCATTCAGCCCAACTTACCCATGCCGGCCCACATGCCCCAGCTACACTAGTGCCACCTGCCTGCGTTTGGTTCATATCCCTCCAAACCTGTCCTATCCATGTTTGTATGTAGGTCCCAAGCCATTGTGTTTACACGGGCACCTTGTGTGGGCATGCTGCTGGGATGTTGCAAGATCCTGTGCACCCCGATGCAACCGTTCCCAATGGCATCCAGGGGACCAGCCCCCAAAGGCTTGGTCACATTATCCAAGGGCTGTGGTGAGAGCATCTGAAAGAAGTCGTAACTGCATTCCATTCCAGAGAAAGATTGATTAAATTAAGAAAAACAGCTTTAAGCAATTGAATTTCCAGACTATTAAGTTGGAATCCTAATTCCTTGCTGGACACCTTCCATTGTGCTGAGATGGATTGATCAATGGTCACTGAAGCTTGTTTTACCCCAATTTAAAACTTTATCACCTGGTCAGTCAATGTCTGTTTTTTACCACTGTGGTAAATGCAACTGAATTATTATCTCTTGTGTGTGTGTGTGTTTAAAGATGGTGGACCTCTTAATTTGTCCTCCGTCTCTCTGTTGATCATTTCCCCACGTCATCCTCTTCTTGGTCAATGTCTATTTCATCCACGAAGACAGATGAGAATACAAATCCATAAATACACATGACATCTGCCTGTATGATCAGTTGCTGCTTTGTTCTCTGGAAGATGGTGCAAGGTTGATGACCAGAGGGCATAGATTTAAGATAATTGGCAGAAGAATCAGAGAATGTTTATCCTCCGGGGGGGATTATGATCTCGGATGGTCTGCTTGGGAGAGACATGGAGACTGATTTAATGGTAACCTTCAAAAGAGAATTGGATGTATTGAAGGAAAAAAAATACTGCACAGCTCTGGAGAATGCGTAGGGGTAGGACTAATTGGATAGCTATTTCAATTGGACACAGGATACAAATGCAAGGTCTTTCTTCCTCTTTTATGTTTCTCGCTGGCAGTGGTGCAGAAATGGTGTTGAGTAATGAACTGGAGAGTTTGGCAGGTTAGTAGCCGGGATTGGTCCGCGGCCAGGATGCAGCAGACTGTGACGTACAGCGGAATAGTAATTGATTAGAAGTTAATGGAAGATGCAAGGAGATGATTTAACGTCGGACACAACCAGCCGAAACTGTCGACACTGCCCAAGATCCACCTGGGGGCCCAGAGCAATCACAAATCAGGACTGTATGTCCTGACGCAGCCATGTAGTGAACAGCTCCATTGGTGGAATCGAGTGTTCAGCCGACATGGTCTGCACCTGCTGAATTGCTCCTTGTACTTGATCAACCTCTGGCGACATGAACCCACAAGCCTACCTTCAGGCATTTAGCAACATCTAGGCAAGGATCCTTGTGATTGAGGCAGTGCAGCGTAGGTTCACGAGATTGATCCCTGGGATGGCGGGACTGTCATATGAGGAACGATTGAAAAGACTAGGCTTGTATTCACTGGAGTTTAGAAGGATGAGGGGGAATCTTATAGAAACATACAACATTATAAAAGGACTGGACAAGTTTGATGCAGGAAAAATGTTCCCAATGTTGGGTGAGTCCAGAACCAGGGGCCACAGTCTTAGAATAAAGGGGAGGTCCACTATTTTTAAGAGCCCTATCTCTGAGGCAGAGAATTCCACAGACTCACCACTCTCTGTGAGAAAAAGTGTTTCCTCGTCTCCGTTCTAATGGCTTACAACTTATTCTTAAACAGTGGCCCCTGGTTCTGGACTCCCCCAACATGGGGAACATGTTTCCTGCCTCTAACGTGTCCAACACCTTAACTATCTTATATGTTTCAATGAGATCCCCTCTCATCCTTCTAAACTCCAGAGTGTACAAGCCCAGCCGCTCCAATCTCTCAGCATACGACAGTCCACCCATCCCGGGAATTAACCTTGTAAACCTACGCTGCACTCCCTCAATAGCAAGAATATCCTTCCTCAAATTAGGGGACCAAAGCTGCACACAATACTCCTGGTCTCACTAGGCTCTGTACAACTGCAGAAGGACCTCTTTGCTCCTATATTCGACTCCTCTTGTTATAAAGGCCAACATGCCTTTCGCTTTCTTCACTGCCTGCTGTACCTGCATGGTTACTTTCATAGACTGATGTACAATGAATTCCTGATCTTGCAATATATTCGATTGCAGCTCTTGCACTTTTTAGAATCTGCACTTTATCTGTTGCTGTAACACTGTATTCTGCAGTCTGTTTATTTTCACCTTTGTATTGCCTGATGCACTCGTGCATGATGTGATTTGCCTGGATCGCAACAGAAAACAAAGTCCTTTCACACATCTCAATACCTGTGACAATAATAAACCAACGCCAATACCAATAGTGTCATCCATTCCTAACAATGATATGTTCTACATTCTCCTTGATCTCTATTCCCTTTGTCCTGTTTTCACATCTATCTACCTACCTCCCCCCCCCCTGACATCAGCCTGAAGAAGGGTCTCAACCCGAAACGTCACCCATTCCTTCTCTCCACAGATACTGCCTGTCCGGCTGAGTTACTCCGGCATTTTGTGTCTATCTGTGTTCATCCTTTCCAAACCTCTCTTTCTGCCTCTGGTTTACGCGGTGCTAAGGATCTGCCCTCAGTAGTTGGGTATGAAGGACTGGTCTCTTATCCTTTATGTGATTTAATTCCAACGAACGCATGGAGGGGCTGGCGTTGCGTGGATTCCATGGTTCTGTTTCTGAACATCTACCAGTTGCTTCCATGTATGTCCCATGTAGTGCCATGCAGTGCCACCCACAGGTTGTCCATGCCGTTACACAAAGAGGATCTCCTTAGGCTGGTCCCATAGGAGCTAGTCGCCAAGGACTCTAAATAGGTCCTGGCTCGCCGTACCTGGACTTGTGGGAGAACTGGGAAGGGGGAGGGGAAGGAGGGAGAAAGCACGGGCTATCTAAAACGAGGCTTGCACAAGGATGGACACTTAAATAGAAACATGAAAACATAGAAAATAGGTGCAGGAGGAGGCCATTCGGCCCTTCGAGCCAGCACCGCCATTCATTGTGATCATGGCTGATCGTCCGCTGTCAATAACCCGTGCCTGCCTTCTCCCTATATCCCTTGATTCCACTAGCCACTAGAGCTCTATCCAACTCTCTCTTAAATCCATCCAGTGATTTGGCCTCCACTGCCCTTAGTGGCAGGGAATTCCATAAATTCACAACTCTCTGGCTGAAAACGTTTTTTCTCACCTCAGTCTTAAATGACCTCCCCTTTATTCGAAGACTGTGGCCCCTAGTTCTGGACTCACCCAACATTGGGAACATTTTTCGTGCATCTAGCTTGTCCAGTCATTTTATAATTGTATATATTTCTATAAGATCCCCTCATCCTTGTAAACTCCAATGAATACAAGCCTAGTCTTTTCAATCTTTCCTCATATGACAGTCCCGCCATCCCAGGGATCAATCTCGTGAACCTACGCTGCACTGCCTCAATCACAAGGATGTCCTTCCTCAATAGGCAAGATACCGAAGCATACGGTTCTGACGTGGGCAAATGGGATGGCATGGATGTTCTGGGCTGAAGGGCCTGTTTCTCTTTGACTACATCCTGCGGAACCCACTGTTTAATCTTCTGATCTTTCTCTGATCCTGATACCAACCTTGACGCCTCTAACCCCAGTTCCCGACCTTCCAATCTTGCCCTTTGATGCTGACAATCCTACTCCTTCAACCTACTGTATCAATCCCCTCTGATCCTGCACTTCCTGCCACCAAACCCCTCGATCTATCGGTCCAGCTTCCTTGACCTTCCCATTAACCCACGATCGCGATCCCAACTTCTTGACCACCGATCACTGTTCCTGCATTTCTTGCCTTGGTTGAGTAGTCCGGCACCCGCAGTGCTGCATCTCTCCCTCCAACTCCGGCTCCGATTCCATCACGTAATTCCATCAGGCAACTGCACCACCCTACCACAACTTGAGCACAGTCCTGAACTACTACCTTTGTGGTCGCAGCTCCTAGACTGCGGAACAGCATCCCTCTTCCCATCAGAACTGCCCCCTCCATCGACTCCTTTAAGTCGAGACTAAAAACCCATCTCTACTCCCAAGCCTTTCTTGACGTCCTCTGAGCGAGGGCTGTATGTGTGTAGTGATGTTTGTATTTAACCTTTGTTATACTATTCTTATACCAATGTAAAGCACTTTGGCCAACAACAGTTGTTTTTTAAATGTGCTATAGAAATAAAAGTGACTTGACTTGACTTGACTACCCACCTCATTGGAGACCCTCGGACTATCTTTGATCGGACTTTACCAGCTTTACATTGCACTAAACGCTATTCACGTTATTCTCTTCATCATGTTTCTGTACACTGTGGATGTTCGATTGTAATCATGTATTGTCTTTCCGCTGACTGGTTAGCACGAAAGAAAAGCCCAGTACAGTACAGTACAGTACACAGTACACAGTATAGTACTGTACAGTACACAGAAAAGCCCAGTACAGTACAGTATACAGTACAGTACAGTACACAGTATACAGTACAGTATACACAATACTGCCTCCAATAATGCACCACCATCTCTTCATTGGAGAGAAAGCCTTTCGTATGACAATAAACTAAACTAAACTAATCTGCCCTGGAAATGCATGCAAAATGCAGCCCTCTTCCGGTGCAGGATGGGAAGCAAACATGCATCCTCGGTCTTCAAGCACTGGGCAATTTTCCAGCATCAAAGGGGCGGCCCTGTGGCACAGCGGTAGAGTTGCTGCCTTACAGTGCCAGAGACCCGGGTCTGATCCTGACCACGGGTGCACCTGTAACATTTTTTACATTCTCTCCAAGATCGTGTGGGTTTTCTCCGGGTGCTCCAATTTCCTCCCACACTCCAAAAACGTACATGTTTGTAGGTCAATTGGCTTCGGTTAAAAATTGTAAATTGCCCCTAATGTGTAGTGATAGTGTACGGGGATCGCTGGTCGGCATGGGCTCGATGGGCCAAAGCGCCTGTTCCCGCACTGTATCTCGAAAGTAAACTAAACCCATCTGGACCCTCCTCTCCAAAACCTCCCCCCTGATCTGTTGCCAAAAGATGCTTGTCCCACTTAGGAAACCTGAACGGAAACCTCTGGAGACTTTGCGCCCCACCCAAGGTTTCCGTGCGGTTCCCAGAGGTTTTTGTCCTCCGGCAACCACCTTCAACTAGCATCGCAACCGGCTTTGACTAACAAATGACCGATTTTTAAAACGGAGATCACTTTCGACCATTAGGGAGACTGACAAAAACCTCCGGGAACCGCATGGAAACCTTGGGTGGGGCGCAAAGTCTACAGAGGTTTCCATTCAGGTTTCCTAAGTGGGACAGGGGCATTATCGCTTAAAGCAGAGGACATTTAATTTCTAGTCCCTGGTTCATTTTGTCCAGTGTCGACAGCAGGCTGCTCCTGTCTGACATAAGTTGGCCATGTGTGACCTCCCTGCAGGAGCCATGTAAACACTGCCCCATTAAGCCTTGGCGTTAGACCGTGGGTTAAGTCAGTTGCTCAGCCATCCTCTCTTCCTGTGACTGTTCACCCTTGATGTCATTCACCCAGCGCTTCCATCATCTTGTCCAGCTCCATGTTCCAAGTGCTTGGCAACATAAGCACACAGATTAGCCTCCGAACCATCTCCATGCTCGAATCCTGCTCGTTTTCAAAATCTGATAATAGATACCTGCATCATTAATGATAACAGCTTTAATTAAGGTGTGAGATTAAATGCCACAGGTTTAGTACTGTTTGACTAAAGATAGGTTTCTATGCTTGGTTTGAGCTATTTCCTGCCAGGACCCATCCACTCAATCCTTGGCATCACCAATAACCATAGCACATGGTTTGATTAAACACAGATTACAGGGGCTGGATGTGTGGGAAGGAACTGCACAGATGCTGGTTTAAACCGAAGTTGGACACAAAAAGCTGGAGTAACTCAGCGGGTCAGACTGCATCTTTGGAGAAAAGGAATAGATGATGTTTTTTGGGACGAGATCCTTCTTCAGACTGAGAGCCAGAGGAAATGGAAATGAGAGATATATAGACGGTGATGTAGAGAGATAGAGTCATATAGTGATACAGTGCGGAAACCTGCCCTTCGGCCCAACTTGCCCACACCGGCCAACATGTCCCAGCTACACCAATCCCACCTGCCAGCATTTGGTCCAAATCCCTCCAAACCTGTCCTATCCATGTACCTGTCAAACTGCTTCTTACATGTTGGGATAGTCCCAGCCTCAACTACCTCCTCTGGCAGCTTGTTCCATTCACCCACCACCCTTTGTGTGAAAAAGTTACCCCTCAGATTCCTATTAAATCTTTTCCCCCTTCACCCTAAACCTACATCCTCTGGCCCTCGATTCACCTACTCTGGGCAAGAGACACTGTGCCTCTACCCAATCTATGGCTCTCATGATCATAGACATCTCCATCAGATCACCCATCATCCTCCTGCCCTCCAAGGAATAGAGTCCCAGCTTACTCAACCTCCGCCTTCAGCTCAGACCCTCTGGTCCTGGCAACAAATGTAGACCAAATGACAATAGACAATAGGTGCAGGAGTAGGCCATTTGGCCCTTCGAGCCAGCACCGCCATTCAATGTGATCATGGCTGATCATCCCCAATCAGAACCCCGTTCCTGCATTCTCCCCATATCCCCTGACTCCGCTATCTGTAAGAGCCCTATCTAGCTCTCTCTTGAAAGCATCCAGAGAACCGGACCTCCACCGCCCTCTGAGGCAGAGAATTCCACAGACTCACCACTCTCTGTGAGAAACGGTGATTCCTCGTCTCCGTTCCAAATGGCTTACCCCTTATTCTTAAACTGTGGCCCCTTGGTTCTGGACAAATGAGTGAAAGATATGCAAAAAATAATTATGATAAAGGAAAGAGGCCATTGTTAGCTGTGGCCTAGGTGGAAAGGGGCTGGAACCAAGCCTGGGCTCTTGGATTAGGTTGTCGTTTATAGATTGAATGAAACAATAGCTTATTATTATTATTATTATTAATATCATTGAAAACATTAGCGACGCAGTGGAGCTGGTTTCTGACGGGCAAAAACCATAGCAGATGAATTAAAGGAAGTTAAAATTCAGTCAAAGGGAAATATCAACCTCTGTTTATCTAACTGTCTATCTCCTGATCTCTTTCTCAATTTATTTTTTCCATTAAATGCATCTACATCATTGCACAGACATCATCTCCATCCACCCATCCTTGTTTGAATAGATGCCTTTTTATATCAACTCTTTCTTTTTAACCTGCCTCTTTTTTTATAGTAAGACAAGAATTAATTGTACTTCTAAAGAAAAAAACAAGTCAAATTTGTCGATTCAAATTGCTCAGCCATATAAGAATAAAAAGTACCAAAGATTTTTTCTCGTCTGGGGATCTGGCCCAATTCAAATCCCTCAGCCTACTATGACAGTGAGACGCAGAAACTCAGCGGCGATCTCTCTGAACAGCAGTCTACCCGGCTTCAACCGAAAAGGTCAGTTTATCTATTGTCAAACTGTGAATCAATGGGAGCCCAGGACCTGTGGCCCTGTTTACAGCGGGGGGCAAGTTAAAGCGGCAAGTCTTCTAAGCCTTGGTGCTGTCTCACTGCTGTGCAACACTCTGAGTCACGTTCCAGTCTGAAAGCGTACAGCTTGTGAAAGGAGGGTCAGAAGAATGGATCAGAGTTCTGCCTCCAAGTTCTGCCTCCAAGGGGTCACAGTTTAAGGATAAGGGGGAATTCCTTTCGGACCGAGATGAGGAAAACATTTTTCACACAGAGAGTGGTGAGTCTCTGGAATTCTCTGCCACAGAAGGTAGTTGAGGCCAGTTCATTGGCTATATTTAAGAGGGAGTTAGATGTGGCCCTTGTGGCTAAAGGGATCAGGGGGTATGGAGAGAAGGCAGGTACAGGATACTGAGTTGGATGATCAGCCATGATCATATTGAATGGCGGTGCAGGCTCGAAGGGCTGAATGGCCTACTCCTGCACCTATTGTCTATGTTTCTATGTTTCTAATACTGAGTTACCTTCTCTTCATTGGCTCTGCAGGGAGCACGAAACCGGCATTCAGGGCCTGTACTCTGGAGTTTGGAAGGGTTATTGAATCTTACCGATTAGTGAAAGGCTTGGACAGAGTGGATGTGGAGATGATGTTTCCACTGATGGGAGAGTCTAGGACTAGAGGTTATAGCCTCAAAATTAAAGGGTGTTCCTTTAGGTCGAAGATGAGGAGGAATTTGTTTAGTCAGAGGGTGGTGAATCTGTGGAATTATTTGCCACAGAAATTCTGTGGATGCCAAGTCAACGAATATTTTTTTAAGGCAGAGATAGATAGATTCTTGATTAGTACGGGTGTCAGTGGTTATGGGGAGAAGGCAGGAGAACGGGGTTAGGAGGGAGAGATAGATCAGCCATGATTCAATGGCAGAGTAGACTTCGCTGTAACCTATCCAGGTATTCTGGCCACTCATTCAGCTTGTCATAGCCTCTTGAAGCTTTATTTCATCCTCTTCCCAACTCACCACCCCAACTTGTTTTGTTGGCAAGTTGAGCAAACTGTGAAATATGATACATGGAATATGATAATATCTATCCCCACAGCCAATTAATTGGTATAGTTTGTGAATTGTTGGGGTCAAGCACCCATCACTGAGTGCACCAAAATACCAACCTGTCAGCCAGACAAATATCTGTTTTCAGAAATATCAGAAGAAGGGTCTCGACCCAAAACGTTACCCATTCCTTTTCTCCAGAGATGCTGCCTGTCCCGCTGAGTTACTCCAGCATTTTGTGTCTGCCTTCGGCTTAAACCAGCATTTGCTGTTCTTTCCTACGCAAACATCTTAGTCTGAGGAAGGTTTCCTACCTGAAAGGTCACCTATTCTTTTTCTCCACCAAAATGCTGTCAGATCCGCTGAGTTACTCCAGCATTTTTTGTCTATAGGGCCTGTCCCACTTCGGCTGTTTTTAGGCAACTGTCATAGACGTAGCAGGTTGGCAACAAATTGGCGACAGGACCCCTCCTTCGACATAAAATTTGAAATAGAATCATTACTTTAACAACAAAAAAAACCGAAGTGTGCACCGGCGACAACCTCCGTTAACCTGGCGACAACTACGACAGCACCCACGTCATGAGAAGTCACGCTACGCTCATTGGCGTTAAAACCACTGTCGCCGACTGTCTCCGAAAATGTTTCAACATGTTGGAAATCCAGCAGAACAAGAAAGACGCTACGACTCTTTGGGCGACTGAGGAGACGACTCACGGCCATACAGGCGACACCCCGGCGACCATGTGGCGACAGCCAAGTCGCCTGTAGTCGCCTAAACACTCGCCTAGGTGGGACAGACCCTTATCTTCTGTCATGACCACACTGGGGTGGAAGATTGCAACCTTCACCTGGTCCGCCCTGTTTCGACTAATACAATCAACTCGATGTGCACAAACGGAAGATCAAACAGAACAAGTTGTCCAACAACTTTAGGCCGTGCACGCCACACGAAAGAAGAAGAGATGACCACACTTTGCTTTCCGTCATAGCTAGTTTTCAATCCACGTCAGTTCATGACCTCCATTTCCATGTGTCCAATCTTGTTGATCAGTGCCTTTTAAATGGGGCCTTATTGAATGCCTTCTGATATTCCAAATACCACATCCACTAGTTTCCTTATCTATCCAATATTCGTATTGTCAAAGAGCTCCAGCAGATTAGTCAAACATGAATTTCCTTCCACTAATCCACGTTGATTCTGGTGAATCCTATTATTCTTAACATGGTGTTCAGCTATTACATCCTTCATTACAGATTCCCTACAATCGACATGAGGTCTGTTCTCATAAGGTCATAAGTGATAGGAATAGAATTAGGCCATTCGGCCCATCAAGTCTACTCCGCCATTCAATCATGGCTGATCTATCTCTCTCTCCTAACCCCATTCTCCTGCCTTCTCCCATAACCTCTGACACCCGTACTAATCAAAAATCTAACTATCTCTGCCTTAAAAATATCCACCTGACTTGGCCTCTACAGCCTTCTCTGGGAAAGAATTCCACAGATTTACCACCCTCTGATTAAAGAAATTCCTCCTCATCTCCTTCCTAAAAGAATGTCCTTTAATTCTGAGGCTGTGACCTCTAGCCCTAGACTCTCCCACTGGTGGAAACATCCTCCCCACATCCACTCTATCCAAGCCTTTCACTATTCTTTCACTTGCATTTTTGGAAAGACAAGCCAGGCAGGACTTACACAGTGAATAGTAAGGGCTTGGGAAGCTTTGCAGATCATAGACCCAGGGATGTTGGTATATTGTTCCTTGAAAGCTGCAACAATGTGGAGAAAGCTTGCCTTCATTGGTCAGGGTTGTCCTGAAGATAGACACAAAAAGCTGGAGTAACTCAGCGGGCCGGGCAGCATCTCTGGAGAGAAGGAAAGGGTGATGTTTCGGGTCATAGATTCACCGGGCTAATTCCTGGGATGAGAGGGATTCTTATGGTATTTTCTACCCTTTAATCCACAGGAATAATCCTAGAATCTAAGTAAGAAAGGCTTCGACATAAAACGTCACCTATCCGTTTTCTTCAGAGATTCTGCATGACCCACTGAGTTGCTCCTGCACTTTGTATTTTTCTTTGTAAATCAGTATCTGCAGTTCCGTGTTTCTTCATCTTTCTAAACCTTGGAAGCTGACAACCAAAGTGTCCACCATCTCTGGAGCCACTTCTATCAAAACTGTAATGCAAATCATTATCAGTTGGTTCAGGACTAGTTTTTAACCAATGCTTAGTTCCTTCATTTCCTCAATCTCACTCTTCCCTTGATTCTCCAATATACCCCACAAGTTACTGTGTCATCTTCTGCGAGGCCACAATGGTTTTCCTCTGCCATGTCTCTCTCACCATCAGAAATTCCACCGTCTCTATCTGTAAGAGAGATTTAAGAGAGAGTTAGATAAAGCTCTAGGGGCAGGTGGAATCAAGGGGGAAGGCAGGCACGGGTTATTGATTGGGGACGATCAGCCATGATCACAATGAACTTAGAATAAAGGGGAGGTCATTTAAGACTGAGGTGAGAAAAAACTTTTTTACCCAGAGAGTTGTGAATTTATGGAATTCCTTGCCACAGAGGGCAGTGGAGGCCAAGTCACTGGATGGATTTAAGAGAGAGTTAGATAGAGCTCTGGGGGCTAGTGGAGTCAAGGGATATGGGGAGAAGGCAGGCACGGGTTATTGATAGGGGACGATCAGCCATGATCACAATGAATGGCGGTGCTGGCATGAAGGGCCGAACGGCCTCCTCCTGCACCTATTTTCCATGTTTCAATGTTTTTATGTTAAGAGGCCCACATTTGTCCTTATTCATCTTTCCCAGTCTACGTATCTATAAAAAATCTTACAGCCTGGTTTCATCTCCTTGCCTGTCCATTCTCACAATGATCTTGCTTTTCCTTGGTCTTCCTTTGCAGACTTCAAAACTGTTCTCAATCCTCAGACCTGTTGCTATTTCTGGCAATGTTATAAGCCTCTTCTTTGAATTTAATATTATCTTTAATTTCTCTTGTCAGGCATGGATGAATCACTTTTTCTATTTGATTTTTATGCCTGAAGGGAATATATATTTTTTAACAATTTATGCATTCTCTCTTTAAATACCAGCCATTGCCAGTGTACTAAGATACGTTGCATTGTGTTCTTCTATTCAACCAAAGCTAACACATCATGTGCCTTCATTGTTTCCTTCATTCAGATTTAAGTTCCCAATTTTACATAGAATTTCACATCCGGTGATATGATTCAATCAATTTATGGTCACTTTTCCCAAAGACTTCTTAGCAAGAAGATTATATATTAACTCTCTCTCATTGCACTGATCGAGATGTCTGACACCAACCATGTCTGAAAGGACACAAAGTGCTGGAGTAACTCAGCGGGTTGGGCAGCATCTCTGGTGGACAAAGATAGGTAATGTTTCAGGTAGGAACCCTTCTTCAGACTCAGAAAGAGTGCTGACTCGAAATGTCTCCATTCCATCTCCTCCAGAGATGCTGCCTGTCTGATCCGATGCATTCTTCCAGTACTTTGTGTCTTTTTTTTTTTAAAGCTTGCATCTGCAGTTCTTAGTTCCATGGCTGGGAGTAACTGGTTTGCACAGTGGTCTAAAGACACCAAAAAACTGCAGCACTTCTATTAAGTTCATAAGCTCTAGAAACAGAATTAGGCCATTCGGCCCATCAAGTCTACTCCACCATTCAATTGTGGCTGATCTAGCTTTCCCTCTCAACCCCAGTCTCCTGCCTTCTCCCCATAACACTTGACACAACTGTACTAATCAAGAAAATTGCTCATTTTGCAAAAGAAAACTGAAGATCCCTGTGGAAAGGAGAATATATCTGATCCGCAAAGTAATGTAATGTGAATCTGAAGAAAGGTCTCGACCCAAAACGTCACCCATTCCTTCTCTCCAAAGATGCTGCCTGTCCCGCTGAATTACTCCAGCATTTTGTGTCTATCTTTGATCCACAATATAATCCTGCTGTTGTGCTGCTGTATACATATTGACCAATTAACATAAGAGCTGGAGCATTGACTCATTCCATGGCAGGTTCGATATGTCATTTTCAAACTGTGGCATACGTTCATAATTCATTGGTAACACCTCCAGCACTGTGGCATATTGTGGTTTTGTACATTCTACAGTCAAGGCTGATCTAAACACCGTGATTGGAAGCATGGCATCGACACAGAGCTTCTTCATGTCAGTTGGCCTTCAAGCGTACAACACACTTGGAAAGAACAATGTTCTTAAGGAAGTGATAGTCTACCAAGCATCAGGGAGCAGCATTGTTCATCCAATAATGTATTTACACTGGAGGTTTTTTTATACAATAAGTCAATACAAATTAATTGTTCACTTGCGAGTTTGATCGTATTTCAAAAACTTGTATGATTAGCAGTCACAATTATAGGCTTGTAATAGATTTTATTCAACATTGTACTCAATATCTTCGCAATTATGAGTGATATCATGGAATGATTGCAACGTACTTAACAAAAATGGGCTCTCGGCCCAACTCCTCCTCTATGCCCCACCAAAGCTAATCCTTTTTACCTGCGTATATTGCTCAAAACCTTCCCTGCACATGTCCAAGGGGCAATGATAGGCATCATAGAGTCACACAGCTCGGAAACAGGCTCTTCAGCCCAACTCGCCCATGCCGACCAAGATATCCGCAAAACTTCTACAGGTGCACAGTAGAGAGCTTGCTGACCGGTTGCATCGTGGCTTGGTTCGGCAACTTGAGCGCCCTGGAGAGGAAAAGACTACAAAAAGTAGTAAACACTGCCCAGTCCATCATCGGCTCTGACCTCCCTACCATCGAGGGGATCTATCGCAGTCGCTGCCTCAAAAAGGCTGGCAGCATCATCAAGGACCCACACCATCCTGGCCACGCACTCATCTCCCCGCTCCCTTCAGGTAGAAGGTACAGGAGCCTGACGTCTGCAACAACCAGGTTCAGGAATAGCTACTTCCCCACAGCACATCCAACTTGGCTCGGGCAAAACTCTGACCATTAATACCCCTTTATCTGTTATTTGCACTTTATCAGTTTATTTATTCATGTGTGTAACTACGTATATAATGGTATATGGACACACTGATCTGTTTTGTAGTCAATGCCTACTATGTCTATTGTGCTGAAGCAAAGCAATAATTTCATTGTCCTATCAGGGACACATGACAATAAACTCACTTGACTCTTGACTCTTGACTTGACTTGACTTGATATCCCATCTGAGCTAGTCCCATTTGCTTGTCTTTGGTCCATATCCTTAGCCTTTCCTACACATGTACTTGTCCAAATGTATTTTAATGGATATGTATTTCTGGATATGTATCCATGACAGATTAAACGTAACCATGGGTCCACTTGAACGATTGTATCCCCTTGGCAAGCATGTAGATGCTGCAGATGGTGAAGAGGACAACTGGTATGACAGCCCTTATTTCAAGAGCATTTGAATTCAGGACCAAAGAAGGAATTGGCAAATCTGTTGGGTTTTAGTGAGATCACATTTGGGGTATTAAGCATCTTTTTTTTTTTCCTTGCCTAAGAAAGGATGTACCTTGCATTATAGAGAGAGTGCATTGAAGATCCACTCATGTGGTTCCAAGGATGATGGGTATGGCACATGAAGAGGGATTGACGAGAGTAGGACTGCATTCATGTGGAGTTAAGAAGAGTGAAATCTCTTGGAAACATACGCAAACTTCTTATAATGACTGGAGGGGCTGGTTTCAGGGTTCCTCCATGATCAGGGAAAGAGGATGAGTAAACGTGGATGGCTGATTTGGAATGAGATGAGAAGAAATGTCTTTACTCAGAGCATGGAGAACCATTAGAATAGCCTATCCCAGGAGGTTGTGGTGGCTCAGTTGATGTCTTCATTCAAATCACAATCACAATAATACTATATTAGCCAAGTATGTTTTACAACATATGAGGAATTTCATTTGCCAAGTCAGTCGTACAAATAAAAAGCAACGGAACACACAATATACATTTTAACATAAACATCCACCACAGTGACTCCTCCACATTCCTCACTGTGACGGAAGGCGAAAAAAAGTTCAAATTGCTTCCCTTCAATGCTCTCCCGTGGTCGGGGCCTCGAGCCTTCTGTTGACGGGACGATCTTGACTCCCGTAGCCAGCGGTCGGGCCCTCCGCATCGGGGCGATCAGCTCCTGCATCGGGGGGATGTCAGTTCCCTGGTCGAGCCTGTGCGTCATTGGAGCTCTCGACTAGCCTCTCCGGAGACTGCGAGCCCTTTATGGTAAAGTCCGCAGGCCGCGGTTGGAGCGATCACAGGCAAGGGATTGGCTCCGATGCTAAGTCCTGGGCCCGCGGTGGGGCACAAAGTCAGTCCAGCTCCATCGATGGTAGTCCGCAGAGAGACCGGAGATGCGACCCGGAAAACAATTGCATCTCTGGCAAGGCAAGAGACTGTAAAAAAGTTGCCCCTGACTCCCACATAAAAAAAACAGAGAACATTTACACAGACCTTTAACACACACTAAAAAAAATGTTTAAAGACAAAAAAACAGACAGACTGTTGGCGAGGCTGCCAATCGTGCGGCGACAAATCAATAGATTTCTAGCCTCTCAGAGAATCAACAGATATGGAGAAAGTGAAGGAAAGAGGCATTGAAGAGGAAGATCAGCCATGTTCTTAATGAATGGCAGAACTACCCTGCCCGTTCCTATTAGCTTTGCTTTTAACATATCTTCCATTTATCTGTCCTAAATACCATCTCTATCTCTTGTTCCCCTTTCCCCTGCCTGAAGAAAGGTCTCGCCCCAAAACCTCACCTATTCCCTTTCTCCAGAGATGCTGCCTGATCCGCCGACTTACTCCGGCTTTTTGTGCCTGTCTGCTGTTTCCTTGTGGCAAGGTTTATCATGAGGATAAAATGGGATGATGGGGCATATTTGCGTGAAATTAAGAAGAGGATGTTGAAGAGCAGTGAAGTACACAGGCTTGAGTTAACATTCTTCCTGTCAATAATTTTAGCCAAAATTTCTGAAGGAGTGGGTGTGATTTTTTTCAGCTTATGGAGCGTCACCTCTTATTACATTGGGTGGGAAGGAGGTTGGTGTGTGAACAGGGAAATGCAACAGCTTGCAGTAACCAGAACTGTTACTATAGTGATGGTGCCAGCTCAGTGAAGTCACAGATGGTTTGAGAAATTTGATTATGTTTCAGAATTTTTATTTTGTATTTGCAAACTCCGAAGGCTGGAGGAAATGTTGGCCAAGGTTCTTGCCATATTTGTGCGTGCGTCCTGCGCCAGCTGTTTCAGGAAGCATTGTCTCACTGTCAGAGTGTTCAGTTGAACGGCAACATTGTCAGGAACGTGCCAATGGGCATGAGCGTGGACGGGTTGGCTGGTGGGTCTGCAGATGGCACCAAGACTGCTGGGGTCACGGACTGTGAAGAGGGCCGTCACAGAACCAAGCGGGATATAGATCGGCTACAGAAATGCGCGGAGAAAGGGCAGATAGAGTTTAATTGGCCAAATGCGAGCTGTTGCAGGGTCACAGGGGTCACAGTTTAAGGATAAGGGGGAAGTCTTTTTGGACCGAGGTGAGAATCTTTTTTTTCACACAGAGAGTGGTGAATCTGTGGAATTCTCTGCCACAGAAAGTAGTTGAGGCCAGTTCATTGGCTATATTTAAGAAGGAGTTAGATGTGGCCCTTGTGGTTAAAAGGGATCAGGGGGTATGGAGAGAAGGCAGGTACAGGATACTGAGTTGGATGATCAGCCATGATCATATTGAATGGCGGTGCAGGCTCGAAGGGCCGAATGGCCTACTCCTGCACCTATTTTCTATGTTTCTATGTTTCTATGTTGCACTTTGGGAGCTCAAATGAACGGGGGAAAATATACAATTAATGGCAAGACTGTTAACGGCGATCATGGGGTCCAATTCCCTGAAAGTGGCACCAACAGTAAATAGAGTAGCAAAAAATACATTTGGTATTCTTGCCTTCATTGGTCGGGTTATTGAGTATAAGAGGCAGGAAGTCGTGATGCAGCTTTATAGAACTATGTTTAAGCCACATTTGGAGTATTGTGCGGATTTCTGGTTACCTCTTTACAGCAAGGATGTGGAGGCTCTGGAGAGGGTGCAGATGACGTTTACATGGATGCTGCCTTGATTAGAAGCTATTTTCCATAAAGTTGGACAAACTTGGATTGTTTTCTCTGGATCGTCGGAAGCTGAGGGAAGACCTGATCGAAGCACATCACATTATGAGAGGCACAGATAGGGTAGACAGCCAGATCATTTTTCCCAGGATGGAAATATCAACTACTAGAAGGCATAGCTTTAAGGTGAGAGGGGAAAAGATTAAAGGAGAGTATTTTTTTATATAGAGGGTGGTGAATGTCTGGAACACGATGCGGGGGTTGGTGGTGGAGTCAGATAAGATAGTGGTAGTTCTGAGACGTTTGCTGATGGCACATGATGTGCAGGGAATGGATCGTGGAGTTGCTCTTGGCATCATGTTCGGTACAGTCATTGTGGGCCAAAGGGCCTATTCTTGACACTTGTGGTTCTATATTTTTTATTCGAAGATAGACGCAAAAAGCTGGAGTAACTCGGCGGGACAGGCAGCATCTCTGGAGAGAAGGAATGGGCGACGTTTCAGTCTGAAGAAGGGTCTCGACCCGAAACGTCACCCGTTCCTTCTCTCCAGAGATGCCGCCTGTCCCGCTGAGTTACTCCAGCTTTTTGTGTCTACGGTTTAAACCAGCATCTGCAGTTCCTTCCGACATATTTTTTATGTTCTATGTTTTATGAGGCACAGGAGATAGAGTACTTTAGTCCTGGTTTGGGAACAACAGTGGGAGAGAGACCAGGCTACAAATGCAGCCGGGCCAATTTTCTATTCATACGGTTTGAGCGTACAGGAAATTATGCATTCATTATTAGGGTCATGACGTCCATAGCTTGCAGATGCAATAGTGTAAAATGCAACAGTGGGAATACTTCCTTCAACACTCCTTGGCTGATGTCTTGGCCTGTCATTTCTGAACTAAATCTTCTAGTAATTTCTAATGCAGGAAGAGGGATCTCAGGAGCTGAAATTTTATTTTCAGACGACCACGGCCTATTTTTCAAACGGTAGAAATATAAAATAAGAATACCAGTGGGCCATTTAGCTCCTCAAGGCTGTGAAATGTGAATAGGAGTAGGCAGTGAGCTCAAAATGTTGCTGGAATTTTAGGCCATCGAGGGCTTAACATCTCAGCGGCTCAGGCAGCATCTGTGGAGAACATGTCGGGTGGTGAATGTGTGGAATTCATTGCCACAGGAGGTCGTGGATGCCAAGTCAATGGATATTTTTTAGGCGAAGATTGAGAGATTCTTGATTAGTACATGTGTCAGGGGTTATGGGGTTGAGAGGGAGAGGTGCTGCCGGAGGAGGTAGTTGAGGCAGGTACAATCGCAACATTTAAGAAACATTTAGACAGGTACGTGGATTGCTCAGGTTAAGAGGGATATGAGCCAAACGCTGGCAGGTGGGACTAGTGTAGATGGGCCATGTTGGCCGGTGAGGGGAAGTTGGGTCAAAGGGCCTGTTTCCATGCTGTATGACAAGGGGAATTTACAAGGGGAGTATGGAGAGCAAAAAAAATGGGCATGCAGACAGAATTGGGAAAGTAGAAACAATAGGCGGCGTGGTAGCGCAATGGTGGAGTTGCTGCCTCGCAGCGCCAGAGACACGGGTTCAATCCTGACTACGGGCGCTGTCTGTACGGACTTTGTACGTTCTCCCCGTGACTTGCGTGGGCTTTCTCCAGGGAGCTCCGGTCTCCTCCTGCACTCCAAAGACGTGCAGGTTTGTAGGTTAATTGGCTTTGGTAAAATCGCAAAATTGTAAATTGTCCCAATTGTGTAGGATAGTGTTAGTGTGCGGGCATCGCCGGTCAGCGCGCACTCGGCGGGCCGAAGGGCCTGTTTCCGCATTGTGTCTCTAAACTAAAAACTAAACTAAATTGGGCAGACTTTGATCTTTGTTCTTCGACCCGTGTGTTATTGAGCACATGTCAAGTCGGTTTATTTGTTTGAAGTTGTGTTCAATACCTGGCTTTGTTGATGGACTTCACCTTGTGCCGTATTGAACCCCAATCCGCAGAGGAATGAGTTGTTAAAGTTGTGGTTTTTTTCCTGCAGAGTTCTGCTGTAATTATTGTGGCTGCCTGTTCACACTGGGCTGAGGTTATTGTGGAACTGCCATGCCATTTGGTTTTTATTACTGATATTAAAAGTGGCGAGATTTATATTGTGTAACTCCCAGTCGAAGTGCCATAAGCGACTGGGAGCTGCAGAAGGCGCAGGATATATTTACTGGTGAGTCAGGAGTGAAGCAGACACTGGGATTCGGAGAATCTTGGCTCCCGTCCAGTAACAGCTGGATCTGCACCAGTTCCAGTCCGCTAATCGTCAAAGCATTAGTAAGACTTCAGCTGGGAGAGGGGCCCGGGAAGGAGAGAACTGGGGGGGGTCATGTGTCACCCAGGGTTTTGTGGGGGACCGCTTTCACCTCTCCCCCATTCTCGCCACTTCCAGCCCAATCACCGTGAACGCACAGTGCGGGGGCTGAGGGAGGGGGTGCGCTGCCAGGCCGACTACCTTCCAGGTGATAACACACAAAATGCTGGATGGAGTACCTCAGCCGGACAGGCAGCATCTCTGGAGAGATGGAATGGGTGACGTTTCGGATCAAGACCCTTCTTAAGATTTTCACACATCAGGGGTGCGTTAAAAAGTATATTAACTATTACAAATCAAGAAACACCACAGGCTGAAACTCCCAGATCTAGAATTAGTGTGTGGCTCATCTTCACTGTACAAGCATAATACTATAGGTGGATCTGCACCAATCTGAAAATAGTCAAGTCAAGTCACTTTTATTTCTATAGCACATTTAAAAAACAACTCTCGTTGGCCAAAGTGCTTTACATTGGTATATGAATAGTATAACAAACAACAGTGGTTCATAGATTAAATACAAACATCACTACATACATATAGCCCTCGCTCAGAGGACGTCAAGAAAGGCTTGGGAATAGAGATGGGTTTTTAGTCTCGACTTAAAGGAGTCGATGGAGGGGGCAGTTCTGATGGGAAGAGGGATGCTGTTCCACAGTCCACAGTAAAATAGCACAAAGCAATTTGCTGAAGAAGGGTCTCGACCCGAAACGTCACCCATTCCATCTCTCCAGAGATGCTGCTTGACCCACTGAGTTACTCCAGCATTTTGTGTCTATCTTTGGTGTAAACCAGCATCTGCAGTTCCTTCCTATACCTTTCAGAATTTAACTGGAGACACAGAGACTGCAGATGCTGGGATCTGGAGCAAGAACCAAACTGCTGGAAGAACTCCGTGCAAAACATTTATCTCATGTCATGGTTCAGCGGTGGTTCAGAAGTGCTTTTATTGTCACGTGTGCGAAGTGCTAACACAGTGTAATTATTTTTCTTACAAACAGTCCAGTAGAGTATTACCATATCCCCGATTAGCAAGTGTAAAGATATAGTCTACTGCGAAAATAGTAAACCGCAAACCTGAGGACTTAAAGCCCTGTCCCACGGTACGAGTTCATTCCAAGAGTTCTTCCTGATTCGAACGCGGAGATTTACGGTAACGGCCGCTCGTCGGTACTCGGGGCTCTCGTGGACATTTCTCATCATGTTGAAAAATCTTCACGCGTCTTCCCGTGCTTACCTGCCGTTAGCGAGTCTTCCCGAGTACCTGCCGTTAGCGTTACGAGCCGCGAAGAGACGTCCCCGAGCTCCGACGTACCCGCTACGTTCATTCTCCGTGCTTACCACGAGTTTGATTTTGTGTACCGTGGGACAGGACTTTTAGGCTAAAAGTGAAGGGGGGAAAGATTTGATAGGAATCTGAGGGGTAACTTTTTCACACAAAGGGTGGTAGGTGTATAGAACGAGCTGCCAGAGTAGGTAGTAGAGGCTGGGACAATCGCAACGTTTAAGAAACATTTAGACAGGGACATAGATAGGACAGATTTAGAGGGATATGGGCCAAAAGCAGGCAGGTGGGACTAGTGTAGATGGGATATGTTGGCCGGGTTGGGCATGTCGGGTGAAACGGCCTGTTCCAACGCTGTAAGACTCTTTGGCTCTCTATTACCTCATTGAGCCCGTGTGCAAGAGCCGCCATGACTTGCCACAATTTCCAAAGTCCACGCTGTAGTTCTGATGAGCGGTGCCTGATCCAGGCAAGTCCCAGGCTGCAGCAGGCCTCCAGCCATCCCCTTCCTCGGATACCACCTCCCTCTCCTCGCCCACCCACCTCCAGCAGCTGACCACCTGGGCGCGGTAGGCCAGACCGCACGCAGTTCCCGCTCCTCTCTGCCGGCCCGGATCATCATAGTCGCTGGCTCCATCCCCCCCTATCTCTGTTCTTTGGGGGGCTGAGCAGGGGCTGGCTCGGTGGGCCCCCCCATCCAGGTTGGTGGTCCGCTGGGTCCAACGAGCAGGGGACAATAGACAATAGACAATAGGTGCAGGAGTAGGCCATTCGGCCCTTCGAGCCAGCACCGCCATTCAATGAGATCATGGCTGATCATCCCCAATCAGTACCCCGTTCCCGCCTTCTCCCCATATCCCCTAACTCTGCTATTTTTAAGAGCCCTATCTAGCTCTCTCTTGAAAGCATCCAGAGAACCTGCCTCCACAGACTCACAACTCTCTGTGAGAAAAAGTGTTTCCTCATCTCCGTTTTAAATGGCTTACTCCTTATTCTTAAACTGTGGCCCCTGGATCTGGACTTCCAGAACATTGGGAACGTGTTTCCTGCCTCTAGTGTGTCTAAGCCCTTAACAATCTTATATGTTTCAATGAGATCCCCTTCTAAACTCCAGAGTGTACAAGTCCAGCTGCTCCATTCTCTCAGAATATGACAGTCCCGCCATCCCGGGAATTAACCTGTACGCTGCACTCCCTCAATAGCAAGAATGTCCTTCCTCAAATTAGGGGACCAAAACTGCACACAATACTCCAGGTGTGGTCTCACTAGGGCTCTGTACAACTGCAGAAGGACCTCTTTGCTCATATATTCGATTCCAGTTTGGCGGACTTCCCCTGAAGTCGCCATCCACCAGACTGTGTCTCAGCAGCAGTTGTCTCCTGCATCGCTGTTATCCCAAGCCCTGAGAGTTCCCCTTGCCTCCGTGTTGAATATTCCATCACAACCTCCATCTTCTCTCTTCCTCCTCCAGCACAGTTTGACATTTCTATGGGGGATATGTGGCCCATCAAGTCCATGCTGGCTCTCAGAGAAATCCTATCAATATTTCTCCCCTACTGATTTCCCTCTAATCTATTTTCTCTCAGCTCTCTCCTGGTACTCTGAACGTCCAGCTAGGTAAGGGATAATTTACAGTCACCAGTTCGCCTAACAGCCAACGTGTCTTTGGCATGTGGAAATCAAGTCAAGTTGAGTTTTACTGCCAAATGCACAAATATGGTGAGGTGCAGGTACTTAAAAAATCTGGCCAAGCACACACTGTTGGAGAAACTCATAGGGACAGGCAGTATCTATGGAGGGAATAGCAGGTGATGTTTCAGGTAAGGACCCTTACTCCAGCACTTAGTGTTTTGCTTAATGTTCTAGCATCTGCAGTTCCTTGTGTCTGCAATGAAAATCTACCTTGGAACAGCATCTCAAGCACACAGACAACATGCAAAATCATAAATTACACAAATTCTGTAAGACAGTAAGAAAAAAAAAAAACAGTGTGCACAAAAAACAAGATATTAGTGCAAACAACAAGTCAGTGGTCGTGCATGAAGTAGTCTGAGGTGTTTCTCAACCACCCGGTTCAAAAGTTCATAAGTTTAGAAATTACGAGACCAAGTGTGGACCCATTGGGCCCGCTCCCCCAATGTAATAGTTCACTAAACTGTGCATGCATGGCTGCCGCATTCAAGGTTGTGCCGTTGACGGCTGAGGCGTTTGTAAAGTCGAAGGAAACGTACCCGTGGAGCCGTTGGGTCTCTGTTATGAGGCCAGGCAAGTACACGCAGAAAAAAAAAGGCAATTGTTTTTAAATGAAATTTGGGGTCCCATTGTGACGTAATTGTGACGTTGAACACGGCTGAAGGGCAGGGCAAGAGGAAAAGTGTTTTTTTGTTTGTAAAGTTTAAAATGTGAATAACTTGTAAAATATACCATCAATCTGAAGGAAACTTGGTTCACTTACATCACAGGACAATGGTGATTGGGGATGATCAGCCATGATCACATTGAATGGTGGTGCTGGCTCAAAAGGCCGAATGGCCTACTCCTGCACCTATTATCTATTGTCTATTGTCTACTGTCTATTGCTTATTGAGAAAAGTGGGCCAAAAATTGTAGCGCTATCATGTACCGGTTTGGCGGAGTTTCTGGAATTCACGTGCACGCACGCACGCATACAAACAAACAAACAAACAAGATGAGAGTTTTAGTAATATATAGATAGGAGTAGAATTAAGCCATTCAGCCACTCATTCATGGCTGATCTATCTTTCCCTCTCAACCCCATTTTTCTGTTTGCTCAGCCGTTTCAGAATGTGGTTAATAGTCAATCTGTGGCAGAAGTGGGTTTTGATGGCAGGTGGCTAAAGGACATCAATGTAATAAAAAGGAACTGCGGTTGCTATTTTTTACCAAAGATGGACACAAAATGCTAGGCATCAAACTCAATGCTCAGGCAGCAACCATGGAGAAAATTGATAGGTTACATTTCAGGTTGGGACCCTTCTTCAGACGAACCGTCACCTATCCATGTTCTCCAGAGATGCTGCCTGACCAGTGGAGTTACACCAACATTTTGTGTCGATCTATGGCTAAAGGACTTCAGTCAGCCCGATAGGTCTTTAAATAATCCATAGTTTTAAAGTCACAATGACTCTTTATCCAGGTTTATTTAACTAACTGAAGGCAAATTCCACAGCTGCTGGGGTGAGACCTAACCTCATGCCTCTAGCTAATTAGTTGCAGTCTCTGCATTATTTGGTCCAGTAACTTTAATGTTCAAATAATTCACCATCAAAAGCTTTGAAGATTTCCATTGAATTTACGGTCCACTGTATTAAATGTAAAATCATTTCCAACCCATAATTGTCCCTAGTTTGTGGGATAGAGTTAGTGTAGACAATGGACAATAGACAATAGGTGCAGGAGTAGGCCATTCGGCCCTTCGAGCCAGCACCGCCATTCAATGTGATCATGGCTGATCATCCCCAATCAGTACCCCGTTCCTGCCTTCTCCCCATATCCCCTGACTCCGCTATTTTTAAGAGCCCTATCTAGCTCTCTCTTGAAAGCATCCAGAGAACCTGCCTCCACTGCCCTCTGAGGCAGAGAATTCCACAGACTCACCACTCTCTGTGAGAAAAAATGTTTCCTCATCTCCGTTCTAAATGGCTTACTCCTTATTCTTAAACTGTGGCCCCTGGTTCTGGACTCCCCCAACATCTGGAACATATTTCCTGCCTCTAACATGTCCAAGCCCCTTAACAATCTTAAATGTTTCAATGAGTTCCCCGTTCATCCTTCTAAACTCCAGAGTGTATGGGTTGATCGCTGGTCGGCGTGGACTCGGTGGGCTGGAGGGTCTGTTTCCACACTCTATCTCTACCGTCTAAAAGTCTAAAGTCAATACTCTACTAATATTCATGCATTATCTTCAATGCCATGAAGTTCAGAAGACTCAAAGGCAAATTGGAAGATTTGTTTCAAGAAATACCTTGGAAAGATCTACTTGATAGAATAGTGAAGATGACCAGTTGGTCATCAAATGTCACCAGTTGGGAAATGGGATGGTTGCGGGAACTTCACTGTTCACAAGTTCATAGAAACATAGAAACATAGAAACATAGACAATAGGTGCAGGAGTAGGCCATTCGGCCCTTCGAGCCTGCACCGCCAATCAATATGATCATGGCTGATCATCCAACTCAGTATCCTGTACCTGCCTTCTCCCCATACCCCCTGATCCCTTTTAGCCACAAGGGCCACATCTAACTCCCTCTTAAATATAGCCAATGAACTGGCCTCAACTGCCTTCAGTGGCAGAGAATTCCACAGATTCACCACTCTCTGTGTGAAAAATGTTTTTCTCATCTCGGTCCTAAAAGACTTCCCCCTTATCCTTAAACTGTGACCCCTTGTTCTCGACTTCCCCAACATCGGGAACAATATTCCTGCATCTAGCCTGTCCAACCCCTTAAGAATTTTGTAATTTTCTATAAGATCCCCCCTCAATCTTCTAAATTCTAGCGAGTACAAGCCGGGTCTATCCAGTTCATAAGTGATAGGAGCAGAATTAGGCCATTCAGCCCAGCAAGTCTACTCCGCCATCCCATCCAATCATGGCTGATCTATCTCTCCCTCCTAACCCCATTCTCCTGCCTTCTCCCTCTAACCCCTGACACACGCGCAAATCAAGAATCTATCTATCTCTGCCTATCTATGCCTATCTCTGCCTATTACTTTGGGCACATGACCAGTGATGGTGTGCCCAAATTGTGTTAGTTTTTAGTTTAGTATAGTTTAGAGATACAGCGCAGAAACCCACACACCGATGGGCAGTGACACGCTAACACAATCCTATTCACAGTAGGGACAATTTTACAATTTTTACCAAAGCCAGTTAACCTACAAATATGTATGTGTGTGGGAGGAAACTTGAGCACCCGGCGAAAACCCACTTGGTCACGGGGAGGGAGACACAAACTGCTGGAGTAAC